>CM068353.1:13039366-13736866 GCA_034769755.1 Odontamblyopus lacepedii
CTGTGTATGTGTAGTGTACAGCACTTCGAATTAGAACTAAACTTAGACAAACTTTATTGATCCACAAGGGGCATTTATGGAAATAGTAGTAATACATTTTAAATAAGTAGCAAAAAGACAGCAAGAGATGGGTGTCAAATAAGGCATAGTTACGTAATTGTATATGTACAAGTCAAAATAAAATAGAAAAGTAAGTAATAAAAAATATAAAATCTCAGCTCTATACAAGAGGTCATAGGAAGACAGTGCAACAATGATATGACTGACAGGACACAGGGTGAGTTGTACAGTTGTAGGGAGTATTATCTGTTATATAAGTTTGCGTTGTTATACAGTTTCAATAGTTGACTTGGCGGTGGGAAATGTTCAACAGGGTTTTATATCACGAGGCAGTTTGTGGAAACCAACTTTCAAAAAGTAGTTCTAAAAAGAATTAATCCTTTATGGTATCTCAAGGGATTTTATACACCAGGAATAAATGTTTCTCACACTCATGCCTCACAGCAAGAAGGTTGCGGGTTCGATCCCCGGGTCGCCCGGGCCTTTCTGTGTGGAGTTTGCATGTTCTCCCCGTGTCTGGATGGGTTTCCTCTGGGCACTCCGGTTTCCCCCATCAACTCAAAACATGCACTGTAGGTGTGAAAGTTGTGTGAGTGAGTGTTGGTGGTGGTCGGAGGGACCGTTGGCGCTGCTTGGCTTGGCAGCCCCGCCTCCGTCACTCTGCCCCAGGGCAACTGTGGCTATAACAGTAGCTTACCACCACCGGGTATGGAGTGAATGAAGAATGCTCTGTAAAAATGCTGTGTAAAGCACTTTGGGGACATGTGTCTGTGTAAAGCGCTATATAAATAAAACCTTACCTTACCTGTAGCCCATGTGAAGTGAAGCGTGTCGCTCTGCTCATCTCAGGATTCTTACACCTCGGGGGCCTGCGCACGGCTCTGTACAACTACCTGTTTGCCAAGAAGTACGGAGGCATCTTCATCCTGCGCCTGGAGGACACCGACCAGAGCCGCCTGGTCCCAGGGGCCGCCCACGCAATAGAGGACATGCTGGACTGGGCAGGTACTCACCACAGCAGGGTACTATCACTGCATTCACTCACCCCAGCAGGGTACTCTCACTGCATGCACTCACCCCAGCATGGTACTCTCAGTGCATACACTCACCCCAGTAGGGTACTCTCACTGCATGCACCCCAGCAGGGTACTCTCACTGCATGCACTCACCCCAGCAGGGTATTGTCTTTAATTTTTTTATTTTTAGGCCTGAGCGCCAGAGGCTGGCGAAGGGCCTATTAGTATCGCATAGCGATGCTCATAGGGGGCGGGAACTAAAATGACGCGACGTGACTCGCCTGTAGTGACCAGGGACCCTCACCATGTCGTAGCAATGCGCCAGAGGTTTCCGAAAATGTATACAATCAAAAAAATAATTTACTTTATTTACTTAAAAGCCTTGCGTCAAGCGGTTGCATCCAATCACATTGAGTAATTGTTGTAAAGCGTGCTTATATACTATGGACTTAACATTCTTCAATAGCATCTATGCAGATGGATTAAATATATGCAACATATTTTCATTATATAGTTAATACTCAACCTTACTGACTACAAAATACATAACTGTATTGCGTAATTCCTTTATAAAAAAATTCATAGTAATTACTCAACATACTTAGGTAAATCTTAAGAATTTGTCTTCTTAACCCTAATTCAAACTTATTAAGTAATTTGTATTAAATACCATTACATAGCACTTACATCACTACAGTAACTTAATATTACGAATAAAGCACATTCATATTTACTCAATGCAGTTACATGCAACCGCTTGACGCAACACTGTTAAGTATCGATTACAAAATCAAGTCAAGTTTCCCAGAAGTGAACAAAGAACAGCATCAGAAATTATTTTAAAACAGTTCTGCATTTATTGTGCAGTTTTGAGAACATGACATTTTAAAACAGTTTGTCCACAGCAGTTTTTGAGTCCAAGTCCAAGTGCCAGTTATATTAAGGAATTTTATTCCATAACTTCTATTCAGTATCAAATGCTTGGATTTATAAAACGTGTATGAACAAGGCAATAAACAGCCATATATAAAGTACAATACATTTTAATATTCAGCAATATTACACTTAATTTGAAGACTTTCTGTAGTGGTATTCTGTAACCATCTTTGAACCTTTTAAGTGTATTAATGTACTGGCTAGTTGACTAATCACAAAAAATCACTTCTAAATTTGATAGCTCACGTTGTACAATAATGAGCTAAGCAGTAAACTTGACGAATTATCGTTTATACTTCTCTTAAAAATAATACATTGAACTTATTGGAATGTAATAAAGTTTAATTTACGTGTTCCTTTTTTAGGATGTGGATTTCTGTAATGCCTAGTATATTTTACATATATAAAAATAAAATTGTTGTAGAATATGGTAAAGCCAGTCTACTTATAGCTTATTTTTAGAACTAGAATTTTGTTAGACATTTTCTTGTTATCAAGCTACATCAACACATTTTTGAAAAATTCAAAAGTGTACTTGAGATCCCGTTGGTAGTTAAAGTTGAGCACAGACATCAGTCCAAAGAGCAAAGGGAAGGCAGAGGCAACATCATGAAGCTCTTGCAGTACAGTGACTCCTTCAATGATGATTCCCACGTCCTCTGGATCTTCATTGCCACCATCATCCCCTTCATGCAGGATGGCATAAATGCCAAGGCGGTCTTCAGCATTTACTGCTGGGCATTATGGAAATCCACATCCTAAACAAGGACACAAGAAAGATTTTACTACATGTTTTTTCCAATAAGTTAAATGTAAGAGGTATAAGCGTTAATTCGTCAAGTACCGCTTGGACCGTCACTAATTATTAATTTAGATGTTGACAAGTCGGTAATGATTTTTCACAATTAGTCAACTAGTCAGTACATTAATACACTTAAAAAGGTTCAAAGATGGTTACAGAATGCTACTATAGAAAATGTTCAAATGAAGTGTAATATTGATGCAAATTAGATTATATTTATAAAATTGCAGAAATATTCTAATTATATAATAATGAGATCACCTTTGTTATAAAATACCTTTTACATATAATAGTCTGCATTGTTAAGTTAAAGATTGAAGTTATTAAAAATTGCAATAATTTATAGTAGACTAGTTAAGATTAGTAGATTAATCAGACCTATGTTTCACTACACATAAAACGTTACAAAAGTGGTTAGTTAAAGGAAGCCAATGGCACAAATGGCAGCAATTCCTTGTAAATGTTGTAATAAAAAACAAATTCAAGTTAAAAATAATTCCTTGAAAATGAATATAACACACTTAATGCACAGCCCAAGCCTTCTATAGTCACACAGTGTGATGCACTGAGCGAGCTGCAAAGCTGCACTTTAAATGAGACTTGGACTGTTCAGTTATGTTAAGTTCAATGTTTCTTTTCAGTGGTTCAGGTCTTAACTAACCAGTGCTTGGGTCCGAATCCAGACCAGTCTTTTGTGACCTAGGCTAAATTAATGACCTACTGGACACTGATGGTGTAAATATGTTACAAAAATTACCTCCCTGGGACATTATGAATAACATGATACTGGTTAATCTATGCATTTGCTCATTGCACATTAAACTCAATTACACATTGCATTTTTAGTTGCAGCTATGGATATGAGTTTGTAGAGGGCTCCAATTGATAGGGTTAGGGCTGTGCATGTGCCCCATGCAAAAGCAGCACTGGGGTCTATTTTAAGTACAAAAATATTAAAAGTTGGCCCCCCTGTTGAAATGTTGGCATGTGTAAAGTTGTACTCTGCAACACTAAAGAAAGCTATAATATAAAAGAAAAAATCTTTTCAATCTTGTACACATATGAATCAAATGTACTGGACACAAATAATTCACTACATCCACACATACTTTAAAACCATTAGTCATTAACAATAAGCAAGTAAAATTCTGATATTTCCATCACAGTTACTAACATTTCATACAATAAACTTTCGTTTCATTTCGTTTTCTTTTATGATGTTGCTTGGGTCTTTGTTCAGATACACATCAAGGGCCTTCAGGGAAAAACATCTCCTTCTGTCAATGGAGTCTCTCTAAAATAATAATAATAATAATAATAATAATAAATTGGGGTAAAACAGAATATGTATGCAGGGATTTCATACTTAACACTACTTTATTCATTCTATGTGCCAAAAGTTAAACCAATTTTATGCTAAAAAACTAAAAAGAAAACAAAAAAAAATCAATTATATTGTCACTTATCAATTATATGTACTTAACATACATTTTTAAAGTAAAAATTTAAATATCAACTTTTTTATATTTTACTACCCTGTCATATTTTAATACAATGCAAGTGGTTCTGCGTTATTCCCAAGTAAATTTAAAATTACAAACCTCATCCTGTTGCTGTCGTGCACTTCCGTCCACAGTCCAGGCGAGGCGCAGTTCATCTCTATCCAGCCTAATATAACTGCTGGAGTGACCGCGCATACACGAGGTCCACTGGGAGGATTTACACGGTAATAGCCCACGGCCTCATTCCCAGACTTCCCTCGTCACCGGGACACAGTCCTGTCCTCATGTCACCGCAGCGGGTGCGCAGCCTCCGCAGCCTCCCGCACACCTCTGTGGCTTTGCTTGTGTCTCCGCTCACACGTACCCGCCGACGGGTCCGCCCCACGGTCATATGTTCTCCTCCACGGAGGGTCCGCGGACCTGCAGCGAGCTCCAGCCCGAGTCACAACGAGCGCAAAAACTCTGCTGACTTAGGCTACATAATGATGGACGTACGCAAACTATTCATAAAAGCCCAACACATGCTCGTGACGATTAATGAATATTACATACTGTCAAAATGTCAGGATAAGTTACGACGTAAAGTACATTCAAAGTTAATAAATGGTAATCAAACCATTACCAATAAATCCGAGCGAAAACTCCGAAGGCGCTCAGACCTCGCTGTCCATTATAAAGTCTGCGCATGCGTGTTTGTTCACATTTGAGCGCGCGACAAAGCCATAGTCGGCTACGGAATCCCAGAAGGACAAAACTCTTGCATTTAACTCAAGACTGTTGCGTAATCCCTTACCAATAGTCTTGAGTGATGCCAAATATTGAATGTATTTCATAATAAATTACACAAGCATTTCAAAAATGTGTGAAAAATCAAAGTATTTAAATAAAAACAACAAAATACACTTAAGTAAAAAAACAAGAGCCACAATTCATTTTTCTGAGTGTAGTTTGTCAGCCAAAAAAAAGCGGAACATTGTTCTCGTATCAGAATATTATTCTTCTTCTTCTTTGGCCACAGGACAAAAAGTCTGCCTCTCTAACTTTTGGCTATTTCCATTTTCAATAAATAAATAAAATGGCTCGTCAGCGCCCCCTAATGAGACAAAAATGCATTAGGGAATACAAATGATATCCAAAAAAATGTGCGTGTTGAATCATGAAATTTAACACAGAAGTCGATCAGACAAGACAAGTAAAAAATATTATTATTATGGCCACGCCCCCTGACAAAGCAGAAGACGGCCATCTTGGATTGAAATCTTTAAAATGCTGAGTCCACATTTTCAGTCATGTTGTGTTTGAATGCACTCCTCTGAAGGCACTTCACCCACAGGGCTCAAAATCACCGTACATCATCTAGAGAAGTGGAGCTTCAAAAGTTTGCGCCATTTTTCTGATAACTGTCAACTGTGCAGCGAAGCTCCAAAATTCAATCAAAATTTAAACAATATTCAATATAAAGATTTGCTCCCGTTGGCACAAGCTTAGTCCAATCGTGCTGAAATTTGAATCACTGATACTGATCTCGGCCTGAATATAATACACTATAAAGCATATGGAAAATTAGACTATAGCGCCAAACGCCAACATTATCGGATTTGTACCAAATTTGGGAATTAAATTCTATGCATGACTACAAGCAAAAAATATATTCTGGACATGGGGAATTTTTCACTGTTTTTACCACCAGGGGCACAAAGACTCCTCAAAAATCATTTAAAGGTGCACTATGTAATTTTTCTGATGGAGGATGTGTTGGCCTGGGAAATTTGAATCACTAATGCGTGATCTCTGCCTGAATATAATACACTGTAAAGCATATGAAAAGTGTAGTTGGGGCTTACGGTTATTCAGGTCAGTGTGGGGCGCGGCGTTTGCTGGGCGCGCCGTTTGTGGGGCACGTTGTTTTGTAGGGCGCGGTGTTTGCAGGATGCGGCATAGGCGTGCACGAGGGCTGTATTGTTATATTATTATTTTATTGGTTTAACAGAGATAATGTACATTAATAAAAAAATCTGTAGATTGAGTTCCAATGAATAATTCTTGGTACCATGTTTCTGTGTTTTCCTGACATGGTGCTTGTGTGTGTGACTCAGGCATTACCCCAGACGAGAGCCCCCAGCGTGGAGGGCCTGTGGGGCCCTACCTCCAGTCCCAGAGGCTGCAGCTGTACTCCTCCACAGCCCAGCGCCTGCTCCAGTCTGGACATGCCTACCACTGCTTTTGCAGCCCCCAGAGACTGGAGTTGCTCAGGAAGGAGGCTCTGCGCTGCGGTCACACACCCAGGTAACGCCCTCCAGAGACGCCTTCATAAGTGCTTATTGTATGTGCTGTAGAAGAGGGGATAAACCTACATGCAACAATCATTTCTATTGCAACAATAGATATTAGGCAACCTAAACATTAGTTGTAAAAGCTGTTTCAATTTCAAACAAACTTATAGCTGATTTAACAACCAACGGCTGAATTAGGATGAAATCCCAGTTAGTCACAGTTCAGTTTTTAGAACTGAATGATGTATCATGTTACAACTCAGAGCCATACATCGTTTCAGTTTTTGTAAATGTGACTTTCTAAAACTTAGTAGCACAAATTGTATTTTGTTTCTAGCAAATAGTGTCTTTGCTTTAGGCATCAGCTGATATGTCATTGACAATCCCTCTTCAGTTGTTGTGCAGCCTCACAGAGAAGCTTTTCCTCTGCATAATAACGATGTGTGCAGGTATGATAACCGGTGCCGGCACCTAGAGCCCGCACAGGTGCAGCAGAGGCTAGAGCAGGGCCTCAGTTATGTGGTCCGCTTCCGTCTGCAAGAGGGGGTGGAGCCTTTCCAGGATCTGGTCTTTGGATGGACTCGCCATGAGGTGGCACAGGTACCACACTTTTTAAACATCTGGGACATCTTTTTTCTGCTTTTTTGTATGGTGGAATCTGGAGTGCCTGGAAAAAACCCACCCAGAGAGAACATGTAAACTCCACAGAACTCCACATTTCTGACTAAAGCGCTAAAGCAAAGTTCAGTTGAGTTCTGTGTTGTTATCTGTCAGCCAAGAGAGGACGTAGTTGCTGTGTGTGCTGTGCAGGTGGAGGGAGACCCGGTGATCCTGAAGGCAGACGGTTTCCCCACATATCACTTGGCCAACATCGTGGACGACCACCACATGGGTGTGAGCCACGTGCTGCGCGGCTCCGAGTGGCTCATCTCCACCTCCAAACACCTGCTGCTGTACCGCGCCCTGGGCTGGACTCCCCCGGCCTTTGGACACCTGCCCCTGCTCAACAACAAGGACGGCTCTAAGCTCTCCAAGCGCCAGGGTCACATCTTCATCCAGAGGTTCAGAGCAGAGGGGGTCCTGCCCGAAGCTCTGCTGGACATCACCACCAACTGTGGCTCAGGCTTCGACTGTGAGTGGGACACTCAAACACCAGGACTTTGGACTGGTCTGGAGGAAGTGGTAGGACTTTTACCTTGAGCAGTAGGATGGATTCTTGAGATATTTGAGAGTTCACAAACTCAAATCCCTCTTAACATATGGTTTATGGTTTATGCAGAAGCCAAAGGCAAAGCAGAAATACAAACATGGCGATGTTGACAGATATCTGTTTTAGTGAAAACACAGACTGTTTAATTTGTGAAAAACATGCAGATGGTGAGATTTGTGAACAGGGAAGATATCTGTGCTTTTCTCTCAAGTGGATGTTCTGCATTTCCCTGAACGTTTTCAGTGAGTCATTCCAGACTCTGGTGGGAGCCAGGTTAGTAGGGCTTTGCAATTTAGCAAGTAAACATGAAGACATTTGCTGAAAAATCGAACTATGTCCTGATTGTTTTCTCTCTTCAAGTTGTATTTAGTGTGATTTATGCATGTGTGAGTAAGCTTTATTCTTTCATTCAAGATGTCATTGATTACACAGACACTTCACAGATGTCTTTTTTTCCTTCAACAATGATTTTGTAGCATGTCATAAGAAATTAAGGAAAAAATCCCCTGCCCGTTACTGTAAACTCCAGTTAGCCATAGTCAGGCTATGGGCATGGTCCGGCAGAGTGGTACTTTGCTGCTATGATGTTTGACAGTGACGTACTGTAAAGAGACAGAACTCAAGTCATTTTATGAAGTTGTTTTAGATCAATACTGTGGCTAATCAGGGAGTCATCTTTTTATTACTTTTTCACTTGTATTCAGATGTATCATTTTAAAACTGACAACACAAAACAAGACCAGACATTACTGTAAACTTAATTACACTGAACTATAACTTTATTATGAGACACATTTGATATTTCTTAACATTCCAACTCATCCATATGTGTCGTGCAGCTAATCGCATGGGCCGCAGTCTGGACGAGCTGATCGCAGAGTTCAACCCGTCAAAGATCACCACTCACTCTGCTCTCATGGACCTGGACAAGCTGCCTGAGTTTAACCGGTGCGCCCCCTGCTGGTGTCTGTGGTGATAATGCTCGCAGCAGGCCTGTCAGCATAAATACTATGCCAACTTATCGTTCACTATATGAAAGATGCAATGGATGCACTAGTGGGGAATTTCTTGTTATTTTGTGCTGCTACAATGAGGCCTGTCACAATAACTCATTTTGAAGTACGATATACTGTTGAAGTGAATTTAAACAGTAAACGATCATTTATGCCACTGACACAAAATCCCTAAAACTGCATTATCTCCAGAGAAATATTCTAAATCTACAATGTGTGTAAAAAATAACAGACTGCAACACTTTAGTAGTAGTTTGTATGTATAATGAGTCATAGAAGTTCATAATTCAACCTCAGTTCTTATTGTAGAACAGAAAAATAACAAAGTTTTCCACCAGTGCAAAGAAAACATCCTCACAATAAATGTTGAGCTCAAGGATATTGTTCCATCTGTCATGTACCGAAAGAGAAGTCAGTAAAGTCATTTTGGTAACGGGCCTAACTACAATAACATTTGATGTATAGAAGGTGGAATAAATAACTTCTATGACTCATAGATACAAGAGAAGGACTGTTTCATTCTACTATTTATTTAAAGCAGCTCATGGTTTTTACTATGAGGTTAGGCTTAGAATACTTTAGGGATAATACTTCTTTAGAAGAAGATGCATACTTAAATATTATCATAAATTATCGTTATCATACAGCATTATGTGTTGCAAATCTGTTATAGTCTAACAGTAGATGTGTGTGTGTGTGTACAGGATCCACCTGCAGCGGCGCATGGACCACCCTCTCCTCTGCTCCTCTCTGGTGGAACATCTCCAGAACCTGCTCCTGCTGCACTTCTCAGAGCTGAGCCTGGACCAGGACGTCCTGCAGCCTAACTACATCACACGAGTGCTGCACCACAGGAAGGTGAGCCCTGCACACACACACACGCACACGTACACACACACACACACACAGTGGTGGCATTATTTAATTCCAGAGGTGTGTTTGATTTAATTTGAAAGGACTTTAAGTCCTTAAGATTAATAGATCAAGTTTGAAGAGCCAATCCCAAACACATAAAGATAAGGTTCAACATGTGTTTATTTTCTGATATTTCTTTCAGAAGCAGTGAAAGGCTCATAGAGCTGTTTAGGCTCCTGACCTCCATCCAAAATTCTGACATATAGCAACACCACCTGTGAACAGCTCATATTTACTGTGGGATTCTGGGCACTTGTATGTTAATGTTGAATTGAGTTTGACCTCATGACAGCTGATTATATTGGCTCATTTCTGAAGGTCACATTTACACATAGAACTTGTGTGCACATGCTTCAGAACTCATCCTCTGCTGAGCAGGTTTGCAGCTGGAGATGTTTGGACTGTGGTGAGAGGGTTCACTTGTCTGAAGTTCTATTTCATCCCTCCTGACCGCCAGAGGGCGGTGCTGAAAGCACTGAATGTTCCCTTCGCACATGCGCATTTCGAGTAGTAATACCAATTTAAAGCCGCAAGCGGCATCGAACGGCCCTCGCGGGCCGTGCGTCGCATTCAGCCGTGGTGCTGATGAGCCTCTTGTCTCTGTGTGTTTGTGGCTTTGGGCTGAACTTGTCACTGAACACATAAAGTCCACACATACTGGAGATCCTGATGTGTTAACATTGACGAATATGGGCACTTTGGGACATCGCCATGGCTACACCGTGCAAAATACAACTTTGGCCCCCCAGACTTTTTTGTTCAGGCTGACTTGAAAAATCACTGTGCCAAATTTTATGTTCTTCAATAAAACTATTAAGCCGTTATATTAGGGGTGGGCGATATCTCGATATTTAAAATATATCGAGATATTTTTGAAACTCGATATGAATTCTGACATATCGATATATCGCTATAATGATTACGTTTACTTCTGGTTTCGCCGCTTCGCTTGTTTTGCCTTCTCTGTGCTGCGCTCGCCTCCGCCTCCCGCTTTTGTCCCCGAGCTCATCCGTGGAGCCCGGAGCTGGCCTCGGACTAAACCAGGACTAGGACTAAACCAGGACTAAACGCGGCTGCAGAGCCTGGGGCTCGGTCGCGGACTAAACCAAGACTGGGACCAGGGCTCTCCAGTGCGCCCATTTCACTCACATTTGCGAGTAAATATTTCGTTGTGCGAACGGGAAAAACAAACAGCATCTGTGCGAGTGCTTCTGCAGCCACAATAAGGAGAACTGCGCACAGACGTAACGTGACAAGTTAAACTTTCTAAATGCACCTGCCCAGCGCGAGCGCAACCGAACTTTGCCTGGGCATGACACCTCCGACCGCACACGACCCCAGCATACGAGCTCCGCGTGTGGCTGATATCACTCATACGAACAAACTCCACTTCAAAACACACCCACGTCCCCTTGAACGAGGAGCGCCCCGCAGCAGGACCCACACCTGCCCCACCACTCATTAGACACCCCCACACCGCTGGACTTCCTTCTCTAAAGCGAGCGCATTTGGACTCGGTCTCGTCATGGACTCAAGGTCTGAATACTGAGTGTGATCATATTTGTCACAATGTGCGTTTGGTTTGGTAAATGTGCAGAGACTAAACATCACTTTAAAACAAGAGAATGTTACTCCAGTTAGGAATGTCAAAATACAGGTTTAAAAATCCTAGCCACTTTTTTCACTTTGAAGTAGTTTTCTTTAAAGTACCAGTGGAAGTTCTCTTAAAGAAGAGGTTTTTAAACTGTGAGTGAGGGTCCAAAAAGGGGCACAGAGTGTTTAAGTGCAGTACTAAATGAATATTAATCAGATAAAATTTGTTTGTTGTTTTTGCAGTAGTGTGGGAGGGGGTTATTTTTCCTGTAAAGATATCGAGATGTATATCGTATATCGAGATATAGCAAAATATATCGATATATATTTTTTGGTCCATATCGCCCAGCCCTACGTTATATCACTTTGAAATGTAAGAAATTGTAGAAATTTTCCCATTAGGATAACATGGAGGTTTTCGCGCATCGCCATGGCAACCCTGTGAAATATACCATATGGTTGTCATTGACTTTTTTGATTGGGATTACATGAAGAGTCATTGAGCCAAATATGAGAATATTCTGTGAAAGTAACATATTTTTCATGAATGGGAATTTATCTGATCTTTTCCATTAGCATAACATTGGAGCTTTTGTGTATCACCATGGCAACACGGTTAAAAATACCATATGGTTTACATTGGCTTTTTTGATTGAGATGGCCCAAAGTAATTTTGTACAAAATTTGGTACATTTTCTAAAAACTAAAATTTTGACCGTCCATGCAAAATTTTATTGTGTCCTGCAGGGGGCGCTATCACACCATTTTTGCTCGTGTCACAATTGGTGAGCTTTGGCATGAAAGTTTTACAAGTTATTCAAATTTGAGCCGAATCGGACTTTGTATGGCCGAACAGGAGCTAATTTTGGCATTTGAAAATTGCAAAAAATCTGAAGAAATTTTGCGGCTTCGCCGCACATAAACCGTGACAGTTATCAAAAAAATTCAGCTATCGTTTGATGCCCGACTTCTCTAGATGATGTACGGCTATTTTCACCCCTGTGGGTGAAGCGCCTTCAGAGGAGTTCGTTCAAATGCGACATGAGCGAAAATGCTGACTCAGCAACTTTTTTATTTCAATCCAAGATGGTCGCCTTCTGGTTTGTCAGAGGGCGTGACCATAATAATATTTTTTTTCTGTCTTGACATGAGGAATGTCTGTACCGGATTTCGTGACTGTGCGACAAACTTTACGTCGGGACATCTCCCATAGGCGCAGCGTCGGATCCATGGGTGGTTGCCACGTTGACTCATGGATACCGGCTGCAGTTCCGACGCCGGCCACACATCTCAGGCTGGGTCAAGATGACTATAATCAACGACCCGGCAAAAACTCAAGTACTGGATCAGAAGCTGTCCGCCCTCCTGACCAAAGGGGCAATCGAAGCAGTAGATCCCCTGCTGCAGCCCAGGGGCTACTATTCCATGTATTTCATAGTACCCAAGAAGAAGGGTGGATTTCGACCCATTTTAAATCTACGGGGACTCAATCGTTTCATGAAGGTCTTACCATTCCACATGCTGACCACAGCAGAGGTTCTTCAAACCCTCGCAGTGGGGGAATGGTTCACGTCTGTAGACCTCAAAGACGCTTACTTTCATGTGCCCATTGTACCACAACACCGGAGATTTCTCAGGTTTGCCTATCGAGGCTGCCATTGGCAGTTCCGGGTTCTCCCGTTTGGGCTCTCCCTGTCTCCGAGGGTGTTCACTCGATGTGTGAAAGCAGCCCTTGCTCCTTTGCAGGCCACGGGCCTGAAGATATTGCCATACCTGGACGATTGGCTGATTTGTGCTCCATCCAGAGCACGTGTGAAGCAGGACACCGATCGTCTACTTGTACATGTGGCCCAACTAGGCTTCACAGTGAATATGGAGAAGAGCAACCTGACTCCATCTCGGACAACAACTTTTCTGGGTCTGGATTTGGACACTGTGATGATGAAAGCTCGCCCATCCCTTCGTCGCCTAGACGATATTCAGGCTTTGGTCTCTCGCTTCAAACTGGGCAGCCTGCACCCCTTTGTCACCTTTCTTCAGCTCGTGGGAAAGCTGACTTCTGTGACACGAGTTGTCCCTCTCGGCCTTCTGTCACTCCGTCCGCTGCAAAGGTGGCTGAACAGCTTTCATCTGGATGCCACACGTCACCATCGACAGATGCTCAGGGTGACGTGGCAGTGCTCCCGTGCACTGTCCCCATGGAGGGACAGGAGCTATTTGTCACGCGGGGTCTCCATGGGTCTTGTGGTGTGTCGCAGGGAGGTGGTCACCACAGACGCCTGCCTCACAGGATGGGGCGCTGTATGGCAGCACAGGACGGCTCAGGGTCTGCCAGAGATCGTTTAGACCACATAAATGTGTTGGAGTTACGGGCTGTCCATTTGGCTCTCAGGAGTTTTCTGTCACACCTAAGAGATAAAGATGTTCTAATTCGGTCAGACAACACTTCGACCGTCTATCACATCAACCATCAAGGGGGCATCAGATCAGCACGACTTCTCAGGGTGTCCCAAGACCTGTTAATATGGGCTGCTCCTCGTCTGTCTACACTGCGAGCAGCATACTTGCTAAAAGAAGGCAATCAAGTGGCTGACTGTCTTTCCCGAAAGCGACCTCCTCCAGGGGAATGGTGTCTCCACCCAGAGGAGGTGCACAGGATCTGGAGCATATTTGGGAGGGCAGAAGTGGATCTGTTCACTTCACAGGAGTCGACTCACTGTCCCCTATGGTTCTCCCTTACGAACGAGTCGGGTTTTCTGGGACAAGATGCACTGGCACACACGTGGCCCCAGTGCCTTCTCTATGCTTTCCCTCCTATTCCTCTGATTTGGCCGACCCTACAGAGAGTTCTCCGGGAAGGCCACAGACTGTTGCTGGTTGCTCCATACTGGCTAGCAAGACCATGGTTTCCGTTGCTGTACAGTCTGTGTCGCAGTCCCCCATGGCGTCTCCCAGCCAGGAGAGACCTGCTGTCTCAATTGGGGGGTCCAACATGGCATCCCAATCCTCAACACCTCCAACTGTGGGTGATGCCATTGGCAGGCCCGAGCTGCAACTGATCGGTGTCACCGATTCTGTTCGCCAAACACTTTTGAATGCCAGAGCGGCTTCCACTCGTCAGCAATATAAGAACAGGTGGGAGTTGTTTTCTCACTGGTGCTCTGCCCGCGGTGAGGATCCTGTGTCTTGTTCGGTGCCTGTTATCCTGGAGTTCCTCCAGTCTCTCCTGGACAATGGACGGTCTCCCTCCACTCTTAAGGTGTATGTTGCTGCTATATCCTGTCATCATGGTTTGATTGGAACCTGTACAGTTGGGGGCCATAATTTGGTTTCTCTTTTTCTACGGGGTGCCCGGCAATACCACGAGCTCCAGTGTGGGACTTGTCACTGGTCCTGGAGTCTCTGTGCAGCCCTCCATTTGAGCCTCTGGCACGAGCGGACCTCAAGTGGCTTTTGTGTAAGACGGCATTTTTATTGGCTATTGTGTCGGCGAAACGGGTCAGTGAGTTGCATGCCCTTTCCGTTAGTCCTTCCTGTCTCCGGCGGAGTCCAGGTGGTTCTGGTGTTACCCTGTGGCCGAACGCGGCATTTCTGCCGAAGGTGTTGTCACGTTCTCGCTGTAATGAGCCTTTGAGTCTGGCTCGGTTTGATCCCCCGCTTGGAGAGGGCAGAGACAGGCTGCAGTTGTTATGCCCGGTGCGAGCACTGGAAGCTTATATTGCAGCCACAGCAGGTATGAGGCGTTCAGACCAGCTGTTCCTGTGTTATGGTGGTGCTAAGAAGGGCTGTCCTCTTTCCAGACAGCGCCTCTCACACTGGGTTGTTGATACTATTCACCATGCCTACAGGGTTGCAGGCCGCAACCCTCCATCTGATGTGAGGGCCCATTCTACTCGGGGCATCTCCACTTCATGGGCGGCTATGAGAGGCGTCCCTTTGGAAATCATATGTGCTGCTGCCTCTTGGGCTTCACCAAGCACATTTGCCAGATTCTACAACGTCAGTGTGGTCTCTCCTCACCCTCTTGGCGTGGTTCTTCAAGAATCTGTGGGCTCTTCTCAGTGAGGTATGTGCTCAGGATTCTTCGTGACATAGCTGGTATTAGTCATTCAGTGCTTTCAGCACCGCCCTCTGGCGGTCAGGAGGGATGAAATAGAACGAAAGTTACGTATGTAACTACGGTTCTATGAATCCCGGATGAATGCCAGAGATACTCTGTCACTCAGGATCCTTGCGGTTCCGCGAGAAGATTCTGTAGGAACAGAGTGACGGATGACGGGGGACTATATCACCTCCGGGGTGTCATCCTGGGTCAGAGGTGTGACTCATTTGGTATTACTACTCGAACTGCGCTTGTGCTAAGGGAACATTCAGTGTTTTCAGAACCGCCCTCTGGCGGTCATCCGGGATCCATAGAACCGTAGTTACATACGTAACTTTCAGTTAATGCCCTGAACAGCAGCATGCTGGTGAAAGCTTTGTCTCTGTGGACCTCTACTGAGTGAATGAGGAATTACACTGACATCAGGTGTAAGAGTCGTGTCTTTGATTGCTGTGGTGAAATGAAGCAAATGTATCAGTGTCTTCTTTAGATTAAACTTTTTTGACATTTTTTCCTTTGCCAATTATGTATAACAAATTGTTTTTATTCAACATTTCTAAAAATTGCTAATATAAATAATAATTGACTTGTGGAATAATCAAAAAGAATAGCTGATTTGTGTACTACTACTAAAATAATTGTTCGTGGCAGCCATACAAGTTACTTACATTGTTCAGATTTATTCTACTTGTGTTACATAAGAGTTTGTGGTTTACTGGCTTACTAAGCTCATTAAAATTGAAAATACAGTGTATAATGTAGGTGGTGAGCATGTGTTCTGCAGTGGAAAAGTTTGTGAGCTGTCTCTTGTTTCCTGTGTGTCTGCAGGGACACATCTCCTCTGTGAAGGAGCTGCTCAGCCCACAGTACTCCTACCTGTGGATCCGCCCTTCCTACACCCCCCAGCAGGTGGCAGCAGTCACCAGCGAGGCCCCCCACATCGCCTCTTTAGTCATCAGGTACAGCACTGTTAGCACTGAGGTTTCACTGAGGCTAGAGACATGATCGTCATGGTAACCTTTAGTGTCCAATATCCAGTCCTAGCAGCCATGTTCTCACTGTAGGAGCTCTTGCCTGTTTTAATATTGACTTTATCTAAAGTTATTGAGCTTTTTGGATTACTTTATTTACTTGATCTAATGCCCTTGCATGTAATAAAGCAGGCCTATGCTGCTAAACAGATTTTTCAGAGCTTTTAACGATTCTAGTAGTTTTCCTTTTCAAAACAACATTTTTCTGCTCAACCCATTTTCACCGCCATCTGTCCACGGCCACTGCTCTGTACTGTGTTCTTCAGGTTTATTTTCTTATTGATGATAGGCATAGAATTAGGCAGTGTCGACATTTTGGCTTTGTTGTGATGATGTTTACAGTGATGACAGCTCCCACTGGGCACCGCACAAATCAGAGGACTGGTTTTGTAATTGTTTTAGATGAATATTGTAACTTGTAATTATGTAAATTATAACATATTCTCTGTAGCTCTTATCATACGACACGGACTGTCATATCAATATCAACTCCTCACCATGCCTCTGTGGTGCAGGCTGCTGGAGCAGAGCGGAAAGCTGACACCGGAGTGGGTGAACTCTGAGCTGAAGACTGTGGCCAAACAGAGCCAGTGCACTCAGTACAAAGAGGTGATGCGGCTGCTGCGGCTTGCGCTCAGCGGTCTGCAGGTAACTAACTACACACTGTACAAGTACACATCCACCATACAGGCTGTGCCATGGCCCATGCACAGATATACTTCAATCCAGGACAGCCATGATCTGCTGCTAATCTGAATCTGCTAATGCCTGTTTGAACTCGGATTACGCACTGAGACGTGTAAACATTTGCAATTTTTAGAGAAATTACATTTCCATACATACTTTAAAATGAGACAACATCAAAGTCCATGCACAGCAACACTCTTAAGTATGTTTTAGTTCTGTCTCCTTAAATAGCTCTGTATTCTTTAGCTGAGTAAAGAAGTGAGTCAGAAGAGCGATATAAACAGACACTGACTGAGGCAGTGACAAGAGGCACTTCCTCTGCCCCTGCTAATGCGCCCATGCTAACAGTTCCCTGTGTTGTGTCCACAGCAGGGCCCCAGTGTGGCGGAGATGATGGTGTGTTTAGGAGCGTCTGAGACAGTCCACAGGCTCCACAGACTGCTGCAGCCTGCACACACCTGACTGGACTCTGAACACACTCTCTGGACACTTGAATCTTTATCTTTTATATTAAAAATGTGTTTTCAAAATTGAAAATGCCTCCTGTGTGTATGGTTACCTGGTTACCGAAAGCACATGCAGTATCTTCATTCACTCTGACACAATGACAATTACAATCCAAGAACAACAGCTGTTCATTTTGAACAAAAACCTGTCAAGGAAATGCATACAGGTCACAAGAAAATGTGCAAACGTCACTGCATCACTGCAGGAGAACAGCATGTTGTTGTTGTCTTTTTTTAGTAAATATGAGCCTCAAACTATAATGTATAGCATGTCCATATATGGCCAAGGAAACAGTTTCATCTAATGCAGTGCAAAAGGTTAAACGGCTCCACAGTTGTATTTTCTGTTTCTGTGTGGGATGCATAAATGATGCGCAACATCTCTGCAGGTCAGTGTGGTCAAATGTGAATTAAACCTGTGAACTAAACCTGAGATGCCCCCACCCACAGTGAGATCAGTGTTTTGTCTAAATGAAATGTGTCCCTCTGCCCTCCGTACAAAACAAGACTATCAAGACAAGACAAAAAAGTTTAGGTAAACTGGGTTCATTTATGCAGGTGCACAGGCTCCTACAATCTAAAGGGACATTTTGGACAAATGGGGTCCTATGACAACTTTGAATTCACAGTGAAAAATGTAAGTATGATAAACTGGACCAAAACATTCAAACACCTTTATAATATACAGCTTAAGTATGGATGTAAAACCACAGGCAGCTGCGTCTTCAAATAGTTTGCAAACAGTCACGGAGTTAGTTGTGCGTAAAAGGACAGCACGTGACTGGGGTGCTGCTGTCGGGCGGGGCGTGACTGTCACATGTCCCGGTGACCGTTTGACACTTCAGCCCCTGTCACTGCCGCGTCTCCCTCTATAAGCGACACCCCGGCGCGGCTCCCGAGACCAGACGCACTTTGAGCCGAGTCCGGGACGATGGCGAGCGCGGACAGTCCTTCTCTGGAGACCCTGCTCAGTAAGTGCCCGCACCGCACTGACGTGAACTTTCAGAAACGAACAGAAAAACGATTGCAAAGTTTTAGGAAATAGGCACAGCTTTGCGCTTTCTAACTCGGTTCTTGTGACTTGCATTGACTCGCGTACGTGCGTAATTGTGCAGAAAAACAGTAACAGGCAGTAACAGGAAGTTGTTGTGGGACCGATGCGCGTGCTTTTTGGGGATTTTGCACATCTTTGCATAAAAACACTGAACAAATGGCACTTCTTTGACTGAGCACGATAAATATGACACTGGCGCAGCGACACTGAGTCAACCGCTGACCGATGAATTGAGTTGGAAAGTTTTATTTTGAAATCAGGTCTTCTAAAAACTTATCTGCCACATTGTGTTGGTGGGTAGTACCAGGTTACATGTAGCCTTATGAATTCTACATAACTGCCTGCTTTTTAAACAAGGCTGAACTTCTCTGTATTGTGGTTTCAGACACAATACAATAGTCTGATTTCCCCATGAAAGCATTAACGTTCATGAAAAGTCACAAATATTGACTTGTATCGTCCTATACGCAGAATTCACTGTTTTGGGCTTTAAGTCATGTTATAATTAACATAAAAAGAAAAAACATATCTGGAGTTGTGTTTTGTTTCACACATGTTTGAGTAATTCTTTATTATTCGTGTGTCTGTAGATTCCAATTTCAGGACCAACATTATTCACATTATTCTAATGAATGTGTAGGGAGTAAAAACACAGTGGAGCACATTCTGTTGGTAGAACAAAGTGTTTTAGTATCAGAGAAGAAGAAGAAGAAGTGTTAAACATGTGTGAATAAAACAAAACACAACTCCAGGTGTGTTTGTGATGAGGAAACTACATTAGAACAGAAATCAGAAAACAGCCTAACATGGGCCCTTTAAGTATATTTATGGAAGCTGCCCTCCTCTATATTATATATTTACAGCCTATAGAATGCTGTAATGTACAGAAGCCAAACGAAAAAAAAAGAGGCACGTCATTTGGGCTCTATTTTCTAAGTGTTTTTTGCTGCACTGCACTAAAGGGGTCGGAGTTTGAGTTTTAAGATAGATGGGTTATTTTTTGTTTTTGCTCATGTTGTCCCCAAATCCCTGTCAGATCCTTGTGCCAGGCATATGCTTGCTTGGAGTGTACCTACTTTTGTGTTGGACAGGAGCAGTTATACACAGCTTTAAAAGTCGCTTGTGAATGTTGTAGTAACACAAATATCCACATAAATCCCATTACGACGACGACTACTCGCAAAATGTCTGCTTCCTTCGGCGAGCAGCAGCGCCAGCCGACAGTCCGGGAAACTTCACTGGGCACTTTAAGCTCCACTCCATGAGGAAAACATGAGCAAAACAAAAATAGAACCCATTTATCTTAAAACTTAAACTCTGACCGCTTTAGTGCAGCGCTTTGCCACGTAAGCTAAACAGGAGAACATCATCAAAGTATAACTAAACATAACTAAAGCACAAAAGAAAAACAGCGACTTATACCTGTATGATGATCAGTGATGCATCGATCTTTTTTCTCAAAAAACTCCTAAAGAGAACGCATAAAGTCAAACTCATGAAAAGGCTGCTGCATTCAGCTGAAGTGAATACATAGACAACTGGGGAAGGTGAGTCTTGGACCCGGGTCTGCCACACTCGAGCCCACTGTCTCACATAAAGAGCTCTCCTTCCAGGTGTTTGTCACTCCTGAAGTTTTCCATTTAAACTCATATACTTGGAAAACACAGAGGCTCTGAAGTGTTTAAAAAAATAAAAATCACCCAAAAAATAAAAAAAAATAAAAATTTGAAGGGGGAATTTTTTTGGGGAAAAAAAAAAAAAAACACTTGCCGCTCAATGCTTTCATAGTAATGTTGCCTGAAACCCAGCATTACTTTTACTTTTACTTGAGTAATACATTTTTGATGTCACAGTACTCTAACTTCAGTATTAGTTACTTAAATACAAAATGAATTGTTTGCATTATTCTTCTTGTCCCCCTTGTGTAATATTTTGTATCTTTACTTTGTACTTGTACTTGAGTAATACTATAGTAATAGTAGTAACTTTTCTGTTCCATGAGTACAAATGTGTGTTCTGTGTCTGATGAGGCAGATGTGACTGAAGCTCTGGGGCAAACACTCACTGAAGGTGAAGTGACAGACAGAGGTGGGCGGAGGACAGACTATTCAAGTACTGGGACTTCAAGTTAATATTACTAAAGTACTATTTTTAGATGCATAGTATTTTTCTGTTCCACCGCCTGTATGTTTCCATGGAGATATCCCTTAGATGGAATGTTCCTGTAGGATGACCTGTTTTTCATTCAGTTACTGCTGTTTTAAAGGAGTTCTAGAAAAATACATATTGTTTCTGTGAGAGGCTTGCCTCCTTGCAGATCTGACCTGTTACTTGGGCAGGTAGATTTATCTGCTTGGCTCTTTGGAGATAAATTTAATGCCATACTGTGGAACATTCAACCTTCAGGTTATGAGCAAATGATTTGGAAGTACACCTCAATAGTCTTTTAGTACTGTGTAATAATCTGACGTGTCATTCAGTACACAGTACTACAGTACATAGTACTACAGTACACAATACTACAGTGTACAGTACTACAGTATACAGTACTACAGTACACAATACTACAGTGTACAATACTACAGTATACAGTACTACAGTACATGCTACTACAGTATTCAGTACTGCAATACACAATGCTACAGTGTACAGTACTACAGTATACAGTACTGCCTCATAGTATACACTACTACAGTATATACTACTACAGTATACAGTGCTGCCTCACAGTATACACTACTACAGTATACAGTACTACAGTATACAGTGCTGCCGCACAGTATTACAGTACGCAGTACCACAGTATATACAGTATTAGAGTATACAGTACTGCCACTTACAGTACACAGTACTACACTATATACAGTACTACGGTATACAGTACTACCACAGTCTAAAGTGTAGTAGAAGTATTTCCTGTGGAGCTGTGTGAAGGACTCTGGGGTTCACTGGGGTTGGGGCGTTTGCTCAGGTCTGTCAGATTCTGTTATTGACTCGTACATGGTCTCGTGAGATGTTTTATTGACACTTCACAGCTGGTATCATTAATATTCCCTGGGGTGTGATGCTAACTGTGGGCACTACTCTGTCTCAGACTTGAATCTGATCTTTATTTGGACACAATCTGAGCAGAGAGAATAGCCTTAGCTGGAACTACAACAGATGAGCTGATCTGTGCTGTTAAAGCGTCTCCCTGTGCTCAGACCAGGCCACAGACCCGCAGGACCCTGAGGAGAGGTGGGAGGGCATCCATGCCTTTTACCACATGGTCAAGCAGCAGCCGGACGGGTAAGCACCACACTATCACTACACTGGACTACACAGACCACTCTGACATGTGCTTACATATGTGTCCTTGGGCAAGACACTTCATCTGCTCTGCCTGTGTGTGTTAGGGTGCACGGTTTGTGAAAAACTCAGCAGTTTTGTGATAGCGATAATTGTGTCCATTCAGTTTGGATTTTGATTTGATAGAGATGAACTGTGCAGCCCTAGAGTGTGTGTGTGTGTGTGTGTGTATGTGTGTGTGTGTGTGTGTGTGTGTGTGTGTGTGTGTGTGTGTGTGTGTGTGTGTGTGTGTGTGTGTGTGTGTGTGTGTGTGTGTGTGCGTGCGTGGGTGGGTGTGTGTGCGTGTGTGCGTGCGTGTGTTGTGTGTGGGTGCGTGTGTTGTGTGTGGGTGTGTGTGTGCATGTGTGTGTGATAGTTGGAGGGACTGATGACCTATATTAGCAGTAGCAGTCACACGTCTGTCAGTCGAGCTTGTGGCTACAGAAGTATCTTAACCAGCACCAAGTTGAAAGTGAATGTTTGTGAAAAACTCAGCAGCTTTGTGATAGCAATTAGATTTCGGACTATTTCTAATATATAATAATTTCTAATATCTGACTAATTTAAACAAGAAGCACATTTCAGAACATGTTTGTACAGATCGTAACACTGATAGCAGCTTTTATGCAAAATACAGTAAGAGCCCATGGAGACACAGGGAGGGCATCTGATATATAGGGACATTTCAGAACATGTTTGTACAGATAAAACTACAGGGTTAGTGGCTTTTCTGCTGAATAACAGAAGATGTTGATTTGATAGAGATGAACTGTGCAGCCCTAGAGTGTGTGTGTGTGTGTGTGTGTGTGTGTGTGTGTGTGTGTGTGTGTGTGTGTGTGTGTGTGTGTGTGTGTGTGTGTGTGTGTGTGTGTGTGTGTGTGTGTGTGTGTGTGTGTGTGTGTGCGTGCGTGTGTGCGTGCGTGCGTGCGTGCGTGCGTGTGTTGTGTGTGTGCGTGTGTTGTGTGTGTGTGTGTGTGTGTGTGTGCGTGTGTGTGTGATAGTTGGAGGGACTGATGACCCATATTAGCAGTAGCAGTCACACGTCTGTCAGTCGAGCTTGTGGTTACAGAAGTATCTTAACCAGCACCAAGTTGAAAGTGAATGACTGAATAATGCCTGGAACTGTAAAGTGACTTCGAATCAGTTAAATGCTCTAACGCTGTGCCCACATACAAAACATGCCTGAAGAGGTTTGAGTAATCTAGTGATCTCTCCTGGGCTACGTGGTCATACCGGCTTGTCAAAGCCTGATCCCGTCAGATCTCAGAAACACAGCAGGGCCTGGTTAGTACTTGGATGGGAGACCACTGGGAATTCCAGGTGCCACAGGGGGGCACCAGTCACAAAAACTGTTGTTGTGTCCTTAGGCAAGGCACTTCATCCACATTGCCTAGTATGAAAGTGGTGTGTATGTGAGTGATGGTGGTGGTGAGAGGGGTCGATGGTGCAGATTGGAGCCTCTTTTCTGTCAGTCTGCCCCAGGGTGGCGCTACAGAAATGCAATGATTAATTAAAAAATGTATTAAGGACTACATCACCCATGCTCCCACATGACAATTCTTCATAAATATACAAAAACATGACATAAAACTGGACACAGCAACTTGACAAACCTGATGTGATGTGTGGCAGTTCACATAGTTAGCGTAGTAGTTCTGAAAGGGGAGTGACTTAACACAGGGAGCAAAGGGAGGGGGAGAGTCAGAGAGTCAAAAACAAAAGTAAGTAAAAGGGCACATGGAGGTGTAAATATGTGCTACAGTTTAGACCTCATCCAAGTGTAATAGCCCCGCTTTAAAACAAACCATCTCAAGTGAAAGGACTAAAATAATCGTGTAGACGTCAGCTCATCTGTACACTGACGCTGTGCTGTCTGTCTGCAGTCCACAGGTGGCACTGCGGCTCCTGGCTCACAAGATCCAGTCCCCTCAGGAGCGAGAGGCCCTCAAGGCGCTCACGGTGAGTCAGTACTGCATTTACACAGCCAGTACTTTACTTTCATTATTAAAGTACTGGTTGTGTAATAATGAAAGTCATTCTAAAACATCAACCACAAACTTGTAAGAAATGACCACGTCTGCATAAACTACTATTTAGGCAGAAAAAAGGTCTAGAAACCAATGTATTTATATAAAAACAGCTGTAATATTGGATTAATAAGCCGTCTAAAAAGGTCTGTGAGAATGAAGAACTCGCCAGATCGATTTAAATGTATTTTCCTTTTTTGTAGTTTGAAAATCAGATTCCGCAGCTTTATATTGTAATTGTTAAACTAATACAGGAGTCCTGTGCATTTCAGAATATGTTTGTTGTAGAGACTATAACTTTTATTCATTCCAGAGTGGCTCAGTGAAGGTTTCAGCGGCGCTTATCTGGACTCTGTTTTTGCGATCAACACTTTTCAGCTTTTTACATTTGATGGTATAGCATATATAGCATATCATTTTTTCTGTCTGCTTAACATGATCAAGTGGGGTTTGAAGATGAAGGCACATCAGTTTTTGTGTTGCTTTCTTTATGTCTTCTTGTGGTTGAACATCCAGAGGTGCTGAAATGAGCAGTGTGTCTCAGCGTGGTGTGACTGACCTCAGCAGTGAGAGCAAAGTGTGTGTGTGTGAGTGTGTGTACGAGTGTGTGTGTGAGAGTATGTGTGTGTGTGTGAGTGTGTGAGTGTGTGGGAGTTTCTCTAAGGAACACTGCTTCATTCACATCTCCTGTCCTTGTCGTTTCTGATGGAGCGTGTCCAATCAGACGAATCTCTCTGGTCATGTGACATTCTGCCCCGTGTCATGTGACACTATAATCTAATGAGCTTTTTGTTTTCATTTTTATTTCTGCAGTTTCTTCACGTTGGTCATGTGGGGTTGTTCCCCCAAACCCCCTCCCCCTCCCCCCAGAGAAACACCAGATCAGGGCAGCTCCCCTCTCTTTCTGTCTCTCTCTCTCTCTATGTCTCTCTCTGTCTTGCTCTGTCTCTCTCTCTCTCTCTCTCTTTCTCTCTCTCTCTCTGTCTCCCTGTCTCTCTCTGTCTTGCTCTGTCTCTCTCTCCCTCTCTCTCTCTCTCTCTCTCTCTCTCTCTCTCTCTGCCTCTCTGTCTCTCTGTCTCCCTCTCTCTCTCTGTCCCTCTCTTTGTCTGTGTCTCTCTCTGTCTCCCTCTCTCTCTGTCTCTCTCTCTGTCTCCCCCTCTCTCTGTCTCTCTGTCCCCCTCTAATAATAATAATAATAATAATAATAATAATAATAATAATAATAATAATAATAATAATAATAATAATAATAATGCATCAGTTTTATATACAGTGGCAAGAAAAAGCATGTGAACCCTTTGGGATTTCTCTGATTTCTGCATAAATTTGGGATAATATGTTTCCTGATCTTCATGTAAGTCACCACAATATACAAACACCTTCTGGTTTAACTAATACTATACAAAATTATGTGTTTTCACCTTTTCACTGAACACATCATGTAAAAAACTCACAGTGCAGGGTGGAAAAAGTATGTGAATCCCTACGCTAATGACTTCTACAATAGCTAATTTGAGTCAGATCTCACCCATTATGGAGTCCAATTACTGTGATGAGATTGCAGGTGTTGATTGAAGCTGCCCCACCCTTTAAAAACCCACACTAATCTTGAGATAGCTGTTGTGAAGAAGCATTGTCACATGGGAACCATGCCACACACCAAAGAGCTCAGTGAAGACCTGCGAGCCAGAATTGTTGAGCTGCATAAAGCTGGGAAGGGATACAGAAGTATCTCTAAAAGCCTTAATGTCCATGTCTCAACAGTGAGACAGATTATGTACAAATGGAGGGAGTTCAAGACAGTTGCCACTCTCCCCAGGCGTGGTCGTCCTACAAAGATGACAGCAAGAGCACAGCGCAGAATTGTCAGTGAGGTGAGAAAGACTCCTAGAGCATCAGCTAAAGACTTACAAACATCTCTGGCACATGCAAACATTTCTGTTCACACCTCCACAATACGTAAAACTTTGAACAAGAATGGTGTTCATGGGCGGACACCACGGAGGAAACCTCTGCTGACAAAAAAGAACCTTGCTGCACGTCAAAAGTTTGCAAAAGATCACCTCGATGTTCCACAGCAGTTCTGGCAAAATATTCTTTGGCCAGATGAAACAAAAATTGAGCTATTTGGAAGGAACACACAACGCTATGTATGGAGGAAAAATGGCATAGCACACCAGCATCAAAACATCATCCCAAAATATGAAATATGGTGGAGGAAGCATCATGGTTTGGGGCTGTTTTGCAGCCTCAGGTCCTGGACGGATTGCTGTCATCAATGGAAAAATTTATTCCAAAATGTACCAAGACATTTTGCAGGAAAGCTTAACACCATCAGTCCGCCAGCTGAAGTTCAAACGAGGATGGGTGATGCAACAAGACAACAACCCCAAACATACAAGTAAATCAACAAAAGAATGGTTCAAAAAAAAGAAATTGCGCCTTCTGGAGTGGCCAAGTCAGAGTCTGGACCTCAACCCCATTGAAATGCTGTGGCATGACCTCAAGAGAGCAATACACACCAGACAACCCAAAAATATTGTTGAACTGAAACAATTCTGTGAAGAAGAATGGTCCAAAATTCCTCCTGGCCGTTGTGCAGGTCTGATCTGCAACTATAGAAAACGTTTGGTTGAGGTTACTGCTGCAGAAGGAGGGTCAACTAGCTACTAAATGTTGAGTTTCACATACTTTATCCTCCCTGTATGTGAATGTTGACTGCTTGTGTTTAATAAACAAAAATCAAAACAAATTTTTTTTCCTGCAGTATTACTTTAGAAGAATGTATAATTGTATTGTTGTGACTTAAATTAAAAACAGAACACATTTTATGACTAATTTATGCAGAAAACAAAGAAAGCCCAAGGGGTTCACATACTTTTTCTTGCCACTGTAGCACTTTTCAGGACACTCAAAGACGCTTTACAGAGCATTATTCATTCACTACAGACCCGGTGGTGGTAAACTACTATTGTAGCCACAGCTGCCCTGGGGCAGACTGACGGAAGCTAGGCTGCCAATCTGCGCCATCGGCCCCTCCGACCACCACCACCATTCACGCACACACCACTTTCATACTAGGCAATGTGGGTGCTGTGCCTTGCCTAAGGACACTACGACAGTTTTTGCCACTGGCGCCCCACTGTGGCACCTGGAATTCCCAGTGGTCTCCCATCAGAGTACAAACCAGGCCCGGCCTTGCTTAGCTTCTGAGATCTGACGGGATCAGGCTTTGACGAGCCGGTATGGCCACTCTCTCTCTCCCCCTCTCTCTCTGTCTCTCTCTGTGTCTCTCTCTGTCTCTCTCTCTCTGTCTCTCTCTCTGTCTCTCTCTGTCTCTTTGTCTCTCTGTCCCTTTGTCTCTCTCTCAGAGCAGTATGTGTGTGGTGTGTGTGAACATGTCTGCCCTGGGGCTGACCTGCACAGTCTGTGGTGACGTAAAAGTG
Source organism: Odontamblyopus lacepedii (assembly GCA_034769755.1). NCBI lineage: Eukaryota > Metazoa > Chordata > Actinopteri > Gobiiformes > Gobiidae > Odontamblyopus > Odontamblyopus lacepedii. Next base: position 13,066,867 of record CM068353.1, read on the forward strand.
GAATTGTACAAAAATTACATTTGTATGTTTGGGCTGTGCAGAGCTGCTGTGTGACACGTTTGTGTGACAAGGACATTTGGACCAGCGGATTATAATAGGAATGTAATGAAGGCGCTTCACACAGAAGGAAAATATGTGAAAATGACCTGAACTCTGCTTTATACAGAAAAACACACTGACCCTCTTCTTCTCTCCCTTATGCTGTCTGTGTGTGTGTGTGCATGTGTGTGCGTGCGTGCGTGCGTGTGTGTGTGTGTGTGTGTGTGTGTGTGTGTGTGCAGGTCCTGGAGGTGTGCATGAACGAGTGTGGGCAGAAGTTCCATTGTGAGGTGGCTAAGTTCAGGTTCCTCAACGAGCTAATCAAAGTGCTCTCGCCAAAGGTACTGCATATATTACTTTGTCTCCAAAGTACTGCACATACTATGTCCCCAAAGGTACTGCACATACTATGTTTCCAAAAGTACTGTAAATACTGTTTCCAAAGGTACTGCACATACTACTGGTATGTCTCCAAAAGTACACCCACAACCACATTTCAAATAGAGCTGCTACTCTAGTTCTTTGAAGACTAAAGGGAGAATGAGAGGAGTGGAGTGGCCTGTGTGATGTCACATAGTACTTCAAATTGAAGTGGCCACTGAAGGCAGCACACTGTCAGTATTTGAAGCCTGGGTTCTGCAATAAAGTAGCTTTTGAAACATCCCTGTGGTTACAGCTAACAATCTTTGTTACATCATAAAGCACATTGAGTGTTTCTTCCTCTGCTGTGGACCAGAGCCCCAGAGCCAGAGCCTATAGCCTCTGTGACAATCTGTGTAACTCTGTCTAACTCTAACCACACACTGTTTCTTACACTTCCTCTGACTGCAACAGAGACACACACTTTTGTAACCTCACACACAGAAGACACTGACCAACAACCAGTGCTCCCTCCACTTCAGTGGCTTGCATCAGAAAGAAGGTCAGATTCATGTTTTTTTTTAAACAGGGCACATGGTGCACAACAGATTTTTTCCCGTGTTATAATGTTCCCTCCTCAAAAAACATGCCCGAAGAGGTTTTAGATCCCATCCATCTATGTTTGAGTAATTTAGAGATCTCTCCTGGGTCCTATTCAAACCCTGCTTGTGATTTGCAGTACATTTCTATCCAAAGCTCAGCCCACAAGTCCACAAGCCCCTGCTCCCACACAGCAATTTTCCATAATTATACAAAAGTAGGATACAAAACAATATAGTACAACTTTTCAAACCTGATGCTTGTACCACGAGACTGGCAGAACTTATCCTGGATATGTTTTTCTTACCCGGATTGACTAACCCAGATATCTGTCTCTGGATTCTAATGCTAAATATGACTCAGCTAAATCTATTTCTGCACAATAAGCTCTAACCTAATAAGTACCCTAACATTATAGACCTGCTCAAACTATTCTGAGGGAGCACCTCCATAGAAAAACAATTATTTCAAGAATGCCATTGCTGTTTTCCTCTTCCAAACATTCACCTCTTCACCAGTCCTCTTGATAAGACTGGCATGATTCTACTGTAGATTCTTATGTACAGATGTTTATTTCAGATCTTCACAGTTTGGGCTGCACTCAGAAATGTCACGTGATGTTGCCGTGACTTGTCTGTTCAGCAGATTTAAACATTTTAGCTCTGTCTTCCTACTTGGAACAGTAGGGTGCCAGCGCCACCTGCAGTCCCACTTCTTCAGAACTGCACCCCAAGTGTAAGAGAATTTGTTCGCCCCCTCATCCAGATTTAGCATCCACCTTTCCTGTTTTTGATGGCCTCCATGATCAAACCATGGTGCTTCTTGCTCTCTGCACCTATGACCTTCCATTGTCCTGGTCCATGAAATGGTTTTCCTCTTGCAGTGGTCTGATATTACAGACTTAAGTTGATCTTGGTGGGCTTATGGCTCAGACATGCACATGTCTGTACATAAGAATCTAAAGAATAGAGGAAGAAGAGACTTAATGAACCTTAGTGGGTAGATTGTGATGAACCTGACAGCCCTACTGTGTGTGTGTGTGTGTTTGTGTTTGTGTGTGTGTGTGTGTGTGTGTGTTTGTGTGTTTGTGTGTGTGTGTGTGTGTTTGTGCGCAGTACTATGGAGCGTGGAGCCCGGAGAAAGTGAAGGAGCGTCTGGTGGAGGTGCTGTATGGGTGGACGCTGTGGCTCCGAGACCAGCCCAAGATCCAGGAGGCCTACAACATGCTCAAGAAGCAGGGTAGGCCCTGACCTCATGCTCTAGACACAGGATAAGCCCTGACTTCATGCTCTAGACACAGGGTAGGCCCTGACCTCATGCTTTAGACACACGGTAGGCCCTGACCTCATGCTTTAGACACAGGGTAGGCCTCAGTCTGTCCAGAAGAGCTGCCACTGTGCACAGCAGAACAGACTCTGTATTTACTGCTGTCTTTCAACATATGGATCAGTATTGAGTAGATTTTACTGGTACTGTAAACTGCTTCAAATTGACCATTTAAATTTTTCACATTCTTAAGACAGTGAAAAACAGGCACAGCAACTTTGACCATGATACAAAAATTACACATATACAATTTGTCAAAAGAGAGTATGATACTTTCTTGGTCATTATTTTATTGTTGTTATACAGATATAGTGAAAAAAGACCCCAAGCTGTCCAGCACTCTGATAATGCCCCCTGCCCCCAACAGAAGCTCCTCCTCCATATTCGAGCAGGACGACACCACTAAGGTACCTCTGCTCTGTCATGTCTTCATCTCATGTGAAAGGCTTCAATCCTAACAGTGTTTGGACTGTAGTTGTTGGACAGACTGTTGAAGAGTGGCCGACCTGAAGATCTGGAGACTGCAAACCGACTCATCAAGAGCACCATGCAAGCTGTGAGTGACACACAGTGTGAACAGTGAAGGTTACAGTCACACACAGTGTAAGCAGTGAGTGTCCCAGTCACACAGTGTGAACAGTGAGTGTCACAGTCACACACAGTATACACAGTGAGGATTTGTCACACACAGTGTACACAGTGAGTGTTTGTCACACACAGTGTGACAAACAGTGTACACAGTGAGTGTCACACTCACACACAGTGTACACAGTGAATGTTTTTGTCACACACAGTGTACACAGTGAGTGTCACAGTCACACACAGTGTACACAGTAAGTGTTACACTCACACAGTGTAAACAGTGAGTGTTACACTCACACAGTGTAAACAGTGAGGGTTACACTCACACAGTGTACCCAGTGAGTGTCACAGTCACACACAGTGTACCCAGTGAGTGTCACAGTCACACACAGTGTACACAGTGAGTGTCAAAGTCACACACAATCCAACATGAGGCCTTTTATGCAGAGTTTGCTCCTAGTGTCCTTTGTTTTGATGATGGATGAGCAATGGATGATCTGATGGATCAATAAAGTTTGTCTAAATCTAAGACCTCAGGGTCATTGTAGGACTGTATTGTCCTCTACCAGGACAACTAAACTTAACATAATCTTCTAAAATATCCTGTATTCTTGTGTTGGAGCAGGAGCAGGAGCGAGCAGCCAAAGTGAAGAGGAGGGAGGACCTTCTGCAGGAGGCCCACAGCAGCAGCACGCAGCTCCAGGAGATGTTAGAGAGACAGTCTCAGACCAGGAACTCCCAGAAGCCCAGCCAGGACATCCAGGTACTGCCATACTCCATACTACCCTAGTCCATAATGCCATACTCTGTACTACCATACTCTATACTCAGGCATAACTTTTAATGCTTTCTGTGACACATGAAGCACCTTCACATTGGACCTTTTATAACATAATGTATAGGCCTATGTGTATGTAAACATATATTTGAACTCCTGTTCTATGGCTATTCCAACAATGATAACCCTTTCATACTAGTAAAAAGAGATTTATAGAACCATAGTTACACCCCTAACCTTTTTCTGTGTATAGAAATGCATCCAGGCCATATTTAGAAGACGCTAGGACTGCAACTGCTGTCACATGGAGCAGTTTAAAGAACAGCTAGCATCAAAAGTTGCCGAGCTGCTTTGTGGTGTCAATTTAAACACTGAATCAGTGACTTTAAAATCACAGATGAGATACAAACATTACATCAGGATTTAAAGTGTGACTCTGTGCATGTGTCTCTGTGCAGCGCCTGTTTGAGCGCTGTGACCGGCTCCGCCCCACTCTGTTCCGATTGGCCAGTGAGACAGCGGAGGATGACATGGCTCTGTCTCAGGTCCTGGAGGCTAACGATGAGTTAACACTGGCCATAAAGGCTTACAGAGCCAATGTGAGCGCACGGAGTGAAACAGCAGAGGGGAAGGCTGTGCTCCGAAGTCCAGGTCAGACTCTGCTGGGGAACAGGACATATGACCAGTCAAACTCAACTTAAACATGAACCATAAACACTGCATTCTTCTTTCATGCTAGGCCCATCTCAATTTTGTCATCTGAGACTCATAAAACCATAGTTATATTTAGTTACTTTGGGCACAAATATGTCCGTTTTAATCTTGTAATGTTTTTATATGTTTTTATGTTTTTAAAGTCTTTTTGCACTGTAGCACTTTGAGATTTGTTGTCAAATGTAAAGTGCGTTATAAATAAAATTCATTATTATTATTATTATTATGTTTTCCAGTGTCCAGCCCCAGAGAAGTGAAGTCGTACCATCTGATAGACCTCTCCTCTCTGGACCATGGGCTGAGACCCCACTCACCTGTGCAGGGGGACGGGCCACAACATTCACCTGTGCAGGGGGAGGGGCCACAGCATTCACCTGTGCAGGGGAAGGGCCCAAGGCAGTTCAGAGGTCCCACAGAGGGGCAAGTCCCTTCAGAGTGTCCCTCACAGAAGACGTCCTACCTGGAGGAGCTGATCCAGGTGAGGTTTAGAGCAGGTTACAAGTTATGGAGTAAAAATGTTCCAGAGTGAGTGTAACTTGTTGTGCGTTGTTGACAGCTGGATGAGAATGTCTTTGGTCCTGATGAGTCCTGGGAGGGGAGGATGCAGAGCGAAACTACCGCCAACGGGACACACCACTGGTAACTAAGCAACCAACATATTGTAATTTTGGTTAGAAGTTTCAATTTGAGTTCATTTGGTTAGTATTGGAGAGGCATTCAACTGCACTGAGCAAGAAATAACCAGGGAAACTCTAGACATGTGTTTGGACGTGGATTCACTCATTTCTCCAAGTAGCTTCTTCAGTTTTGACAGTGTTCTTCTGCAAGTCATTATCTTTTATCTTACTATACTGAAACAAACACACCCTAGTTGTTTACAGTAAAGAGTATCTGGTATTAGTTAAGTGCACCAAACTGCCCTAAGGTGTGAACTGTCGCTGAAGTTTGCATAATTGTTCCTTGACATGCAAAACCCTGTCAAAACTGAAGAAGCTACATGGTGAAACTTAAGACCAGTTTACAGAATTTTCTTTTGCAATTGATTCTACCTGGGCAACTGAGGATATCATTATTCTCAAAGGTGTGTCTACATTACGAGGAGACGTCCCTGAACTTCTCTCAGCTCCTTGTTTGCAGTTTCTCAGGTTATTGGTCTGACTGGTTCTTTGACTCATCTGAGCATGTAAAGTTGTGAGCGACAGGGGAGATAATTCAGAAAGAGAAACCTGTAGAACGGCCTGTAGAAGGACAGACATGTTATATTTAGTTTGGATTTTTCACAGCCACTTTTCTGATCTCTGTTCTAATGTTTCCTCATCACAAACAGACCTGGAGTTGTGTTTTGTTTCATTCACACATGTTAAACACATAAACCTGCCCATTTAGGCTGAGTTCTTCTCTCAAAAAGAAATGCAGTAAGTGCTCCACCATGTTTTTAAACTAGAATCATTTGGATAATTCCAGTCCTGGGATTGTCCATCTCTGCTAAACTAAAGGTAAAAGGAGCTGTTGACTTGAAAATTACTACTACACAACATCACAAGGTGGAGCAGAGCTTTGGAGATGTAGACTAATAATAAAGAATTACTCAAAGATGTGTGAATGAAACAACAATTCCAGGTCTGTTTTCGAGGAGGAAACAGCATTCTGACCAGAGGTGGCTGGTGGTATTTTTTTATTTATTTTTATAAATATGTATTATAAATATATGTATTATATATAGGCTATATAATATTATAACAAATGCCCAAAACAGACAGTCATTTTAGTAATAATAATAATAATAATAATAATAATAATAATAATAATAATAATAATAATAATAATAATAGTAATAATACATTTTATTTATAATGCACTTTACATTTAAAAGCAAAATCTCAAAGTGCTACAATGAAATGCAAAAAGACACTGCTAAACATTAAACATTAAAAGCCTAATGGCTGGTCACTATTGGCTGAGCTTTATCTAGAGCACAACAAATATCCAAGCACAAAGTTTACACAGCAGCACAACCTGATCCAACTGCTCACATCCAGTCCCAACAACACAAACATATAAAAATAAGAGGCTCCGGTCCTACAGCTCATGGCAGAACACCGGAGCGGCTCCGTTGCTCAGTCATTTACGCATTTACCTGTTAACACGATAACACTGTTTACCTGTGAGGCTCCTCCTCAGATTTGCCCCAAACTAACGAACATAAGCCGCTTACCTTCTCCAGGGGACTGAGAAGTGTGTCCTCTATCCACTGTCCTGTTGCTTCTGTCTCCAAAATGTCCCGGTCCAGTCCGGTCCACGGGACAAGGTCCTGGAGCAGAGTGCACGAGCTGGTTCTAAAACTTGTCCTAATCCCACTTCAGTCTGAAAGTTACAGCAGTCCATATAAGCACCAGGGCACCGGGTGGACGTAAACCCTCTGTCAAACTTTTATGCCCAGAAAAGATGCCGCGAGTCCCAGTGGCGAGTGTCCTGGCCCCGAATGCAAGTGCCCTGGTGGTGGCACTGGTCTGTGTCCGTGTGTCCGGTGCTTTGGGTCTCTTCTCCCGCTCTCCTGTGTGGAGGTTTAGGTGAAAGTAACCGCCATTAGCCAGTGCATGTATCAAGAGCCGTAGGATGTCATCACAGCCACATGCACTCATTTCAGTTCAGTGCCTCTTTTCTTGCTTGGCTGAAGGGTCCCGCTGACGAGACGACATATTACTCCCTAAAAACTGTTCCTTGGATGCACTTTGACTAAAGTTGAACTCGTCATAACTCGTATAGCGCACAGCTCTGTAGTTCTCCATTCATTAGCCTGTAGCAGTAGTATTAGCCTGTAGCATTAGCCTGTAGCAGTAGCTGCCAGTGCAGAGTTGTGGTGAGGCAGGACAGAGCAGCTGAATCCTCATAGGTCAGAAATGTGATAATGTTTCTAAAGACCAATCAGTTGATTTGAGTGCGCCCCCACCCTGCACATCAGGATGTATTTCAGGGCTCTAATGTAAGGTAACAGGGCAAAAGCAACATAATGACGTCACATTTTCTGAGAAGTTCAGCCTCCTCCATAGACCTCCACTGGGGCGCACCAACTTAGTGCACTCAAATGCCTAACACGTGACTCAAATACAGTGATATGAGCACATTTAACATGATAAAAACATTGCTGTGCAAATACATGTTCAATTTGAAACAAAATGTTAAGCATATAGCCTAATACAAATAACTTTATTATTTTATTTTATTTTATTTATGCTCAGGCCCATGTGAGCTCAAAGTGATTTTACACAAATCACAGATTTAACAGTGAAGAATACATCTGTGCATCTCTTTGAGCTCATGTGATCTGTGTTCTTTGACCTGTTATCTCCAGAGTCACAGAGTACGTATTTCACAGTCTACATTCAGTACTAGGGATGTAATGATATCCAAATCTCTTGGTCTCATACTTTCATGATATACAGTACTCTGCAAAAGTTACAGGCAAGTGTGGAAATGCTGTAAACTGTAAAATGGAAGTGTCAATCATTTATTTTCATCCATCAACAAAATGCAGTGAATGAACAAATGAGAAATGTAAATCAGATCAATATTTGGTGTGAGCTTTGCCTTCAGAAGAGCATCAGTTCTTCTAGGTTTACTTGCAGACAGTTTGTGAAGGAACTGGGCTTGTCGGTTGTTCCAAACATGTTGAAGAACTAAGCACAGATCTTGTGTGGATGGAGCTTCCTCACATCCTTCTGTCTCTTCATGGAATCCCAGGCACACTCCATGATGTTGAGGTCAGGGCTCTGTGGGGCCAGACCATCACCAACACAACTTCTGCTTCTTCTTTACGCTCAAGAGAGTTCTGAAGGACTTTGGCGCATTCTTTTGTTTGCTCACTTTGCATTTTGTAAACTGATCAAAACAATCATTATTTATATTTTTGAAGCATTCTTTGTTTACAGTATTTTTTCACACCTGCTTGTGCACAGGACTGTACATCTCACAATACAATTTTTATTATGATATTTTCTTGAGGCTAACCAAACTGCGAATACTCTACATTTTATTTTTAAAATACCCTGATAAGCCTTTGGTACTGTCATAATCCAAAGAATTAAAATTTGAAAGTGCTTTATAACAGTTATTTGTACATGTACTAGTAGTCGGCACTGAAACGGAGCAAAGGATCATGGTCTAAGTACTTCTCTCTGTTTTTTAGCTACTATTGCTGCATTATAGCTAATAATTTAAGCAGAGAGACTTATAATTTGATATATTGTGATGGCCCATGATATTATTGTGAGACTTTTGACACAATATTTTGGTTATTGTTACAGTACATCCCTTCTCTACTACAGCCTGTGATTCTGGTAACACAGGTTTAAACTAGGTCTAAAACAGGACGCCTATGTCTGAACTAGGATTAAAGTACCTGATTTATAGTATGTTAAAAAAAAAAATCAGGATTAGTTAATTTTAAATAGTTTGGTCAAACGTTCTCCCTCACTTACCTTATACATTCAGAGCATCTCAAATATTCACCATGATAAGTTTAGAGGTGCTTTTGCTTTTCACAACTCTCAGGGACCAGACTGGAGTTTGCTGTGACAAACAAAAACAACTAGCATGCTAAAGTGCACTCCCTGCATTTATAATTAAATGCAGACAGCACACACTTAGACTTATTTTGGCCTCAAGCGTTGTAACAAAATCTATATACTGGGCCAAGACACATTTTGCTGAGATACAGTCATGTGAAAAAGTTTGGACACCCCTGATCATTTTCAAGATTTTCCTTTATAAATCATTGGTTGTTCAGATCAGCAATTTCAGTTAAATATATCATATAGCAGAAAAACACAGTGATATTTGAGAAGTGAAATGAACTTTATAGAATTTACAGAAAGTGTGCAATAATTACTTAAACAAAAGTAGGCATGTGCATAAATTAGGGCACCCTTGTTGTTTTATTGATTTTAATACCTTTAGCACTATTGACCCTTGGCCTACATACACAGGTGAAGCCGATCATGAGAAAGGGTATTTAAGGTGGCCAGTTGCAAGTTGTTCTCTTTGCATCTTCTCTGAAGAGTGGCAACATGGGAGCCTCAAAACAACTATCAAATGACCTGAAAACAAAGATTGTTCAACATCATGGTTTAGGGGAAGGATACAAAAAACTAGCTCAGAAATTTCAGCTGTCAGTTTCCACTGTGAGGAACACAGTGAGGAAATGGAAGACCACAGGCACAGTTCTAGTTAAGGCCTGGAGTGGCAGGCCAAGAAAAATAAGCAGAGGTGAAGGATGGTGAGAACAGTCAAACTCAACCCACAGACCAGCTCCACAGACGTACAACATGATCTTGCTGCAGATGGTGTCACGGTGCATCAACTATTCAGCGCACTTTGCACAAGGAGATGCTGTATGGGAGAGTAATGTGACGGAAGCCTTTTCTGTGCACATGCCACAAACAGAGTCGATTGAGGTCTGCTAAAGCACATTTGGACAAGCCAGCTTCATTTTGGAATAAGGTGCTGTGGACTGATGAAACTAAAATTGAGTTATTTGGACATAACAAGGGGCAGTATGCATGGCGAAAGAAGAGCACAGCATTCCAAATGTTACTGCTACCCACAGTAACATTTGGTGGTTCCATCATGCTTTGGGCCTGTGTGGCCAGTACAGGTCCTGGAAATCTTGTTAAAGTTGAAGGTCGCATGGATTCCAGTCAGTATCAGCATCTTGCGAACAATGTTCAAGAATCAGTGACAGAGTTGAAGTTGCGCCAGGGCTGGATACTTCAAAAAGACGACAACACTGCTCAAATTCTAGGCATCATGCAGAGGAACAAGTACAACATTCTGGAATGGCCATCTCAGTCACCAGACCTGAATATTACTGAAAATCTGTTGTGCGAATTAAAGCGGGCTATCCATGCTTTTGCACCATCAAACTTGACTGAACTGGAGATGTTTTGTAAAGAAGAATGGTCAAAAATACCTTCAACCAGAATCCAGACCCTCATTGGAAGCTATAGGAAGCGTTTAGAGGCTGTTATTTCTGCAAAAGGAGGATCTACTAAATATTGATGTAATTTTTTTGTTGGGATGCCCAAATTTATGCACATGCCTACTTTCTGTAAGTTCATTTCACTTCTCAAATATCACTGTGTTTGTCTGCTATATGATATATTTAATTGAAATTGCTGATCCGAACAACCAATAATTTATAAAGGAAAATCTTGAAAATGATCAGGGGTGCCCAAACTTTTTCACAAGACTGTACATATGAAAAAGAACACTAGTGGGTTAAAGCTGATACAGCAGGCAGCTCCTACAGGCAGGTGGTCGCTTCCCAAGACCTCCTGCATGTTTTGAGTTTTATTCATGATGACTATTCCTCACTCCTTCAGGGTCCTGGGAAAAGCTGTGTAAAATACTGTACTCACAAACATATCTGGATGATGCTTTACAAACAGGCTGTAGACTGATGAATGAGTGTGTATGACCCCATGTTACCGTAAGTCCCAGTAAAATACCCCCTCTCCTCAGCCCTCCTTCCCCTCCTCCCTCTCTCCCCCTCTGCCCTCTCTCCTCTGCCCTCCTCAGCTCGCAGTCCCACAGTCGTCCCTATCTGGAGCTGGAGACCTCCATGTTCTCAGAGAAGAGCTTGTCTCCAGTGAGAACAGAGGAACCTTCACTGCAGAACGTCTTTGTGCCCGTCCACTCCATACGAGCCAGTACGTACCACACAGAGGCATGATGGATGGATGTTTTACTGTTGTTCACTCTAAACCCATTTGCAAATAGTTGTTAATTTTTTGTGAGCTGGTGGTGGCCTCAAATGGAGGAGGATACAGGATTGTTCAAACATGCAGGAATCACTCTGAATATTACATGTTTATAACTGGTGCCTTAAATGACGCCCACCGGCTAAACTTGGCCCTTCAGAGGGTCTAATTTGCTCCGTGAAGAGGTGCTCAGATTTGTAAGAAGTATCTGATATTATAGTGAAAAGAGTGTCAGGAGATTAAGTCCTATTCACCTGTGAAATCTGCTAGCCGTCAGCAGCAAATGAACAGCCATTCTTCTGTCAGTCTGCCCCAGGACAGCTGTGACTACAGTTGTATCTTACCACCACTGATAGTGGAATGAATGAATAATAGCCTGTAAAGCTCTATATAAAGCAAGGCAAGTTAATTTGTTTGACACACTACTGACACAGTCATTCAAAGTGCTTGCTATAGATTATTATTAGTTCTGAATATCTTTGCAGACACACATGACGGGTTTGGACCCCTGCTAAAAAGCAGCAGCAAGATTTAAAGCAATACAAAAATAGGTCTTAAATTGAACGGAAATACAATGAATACAGTGGAGTCAGTCTCATTGGTAGAGGACAAGCTGGAGGTGACCCATGAAGCTCCTAATGTTCATACACCTTCATCAGCCTTTTTTCTATCAGTGCTCAGGTAATGATTATGACAGTGGGTTGATGTGGTTTGCTATTGTGCAGGTCACCTGGAGCCTGTCCCGGTGCTGGACAGGGCAGGGGTCCATGTGTCCCTGCACTTCTCCAGAGACCCTCCAGTGGGACGTCCTGCTGTGGCTGTGCTGGTCCTGTCCACAGTCAACACCTCTGCACTCAGGGTCTCAGGCTTCTGCTTCCAGGCTGCTGTCCCAAAGGTGAACAATCAGCAAACCTTTCAAACACTTCTTCATAAAGATATTCATGTAAAAGTGTCATATTTACAGCTCTATTATTTTACACAAGCTGCTTATTTAACAGGGACTAGGTCCACAAACTCACTATATGAATCTAGACATGCACCAGTACAGACACCGGTATCGGGTATTAGGTATCAGGTATCAGGTATCTGGGACTGGGTATTGGGGATTGGGATCAGATCAGCTCAGATTCACAAAAATGCACTCATTAACAAAAATGCACAGGTTTGGTCAGTTTATCCTTAGCCTAGCCTAATATGAATGTCGTGTGTGGGGGCTGGTGGTGGGTGGAGGGGCAGATGGTGCAGATTGGCAGCCTCACTTCCACCAGTCTGCCCCAGGGCAGCTGTGGCTACAGTAGAATCTTACCACCACCACAGAGTGAATGAATAATGCCTATAGTGTTAGACACTCTGAGAGGCTTGAACATGATTGTTAAAGGCCTGTGTAAGGCATTATTATTACATCCCAAACTCAAGTATTAGATTGTGATGGGTCTGGTGCCTCTCCATGTGCACTTTGAATCTTTAGCATCAGATTCTGTCTGAAACTTAACTTTTCTGTCATAGTGATGCTTCTTCCATAATAAATAATTACAATGTTTTTGTGTTATAGTTTCATGGTTCTGTTCTTTTCCGTCACATATGCTGTTTTTGTCTCAGAGCATGTGTGTGAAGCTGCAGCCGGCCTCTGGCTCAGAGTTACCCCCCTACAGCCCTCTGCTGCCCCCTGCTGCCCTCTCCCAGGTCCTGCTGCTGGACAACCCACAGCAGGTGAGACACTGCTCGCCTACAGGGCTCTGTGTGGAGGAGCAGGAGTGATTTCACCGTGGCATGTTGGAGGACACGACCTTTGGACTTCTAGTGCACAATAAGTTTCTTATTTTAGCTGAACTGGCTGTTTGAATTTTTAACTATGTCATAGAATATTTTGAACATTGAGAAATAGGCTTAATGTGCCTTTGAGGGTGTTACACCAGAAGGCAGGCTGTTGTACAAAATACACAAATACCATGTTTATAGATGTGTATAGATTTGTTTTATTTTTAATCACCTGTTTTTGCATCTTTGCTTTCCTATTTTAGACTATTTTGATTGTGGGGGAAAAAATATCAGTAGTCCACACATAATTCACTATATGTAAGATTTAGACTTTAAATTCCATAAACATGACCTAACTATTACTGTATTCTTCTTCTTCTTCTTCTTCTTCTTATTCTTATTCTTATTCTTATTCTTATTCTTATTCTTATTCTTATTCTTATTCTTATTAGTATTATTATTCTTATTAGTATTATTATTATTATCTCGATTAAAAAAGTATCTATCTATCTATCTATCTAGATAGATAGATAGATATAACTGTCCCCAAATATGAGATAAACATGTTAAAATAACTAAACTAACTAAATAATAACTAAAATAACTTTTACTCATAACAGTTGCTGATCAACAGTAATGCTGATTTTTACACAAGTAGAACTTAAATGTGTTCCCTATCTGCAGGTTAAGACACTGGCAGCTAGTGTTGTCATTATACTAACATTTCAAACTTCCATACTTCTGATATTCGAAGGAATAGACTTGATACTCGGTAATTCCAATACCACAATGATAATTAAAAACATTCTTTCCTTAGACAATAGAATGTGATTTCAACATAGAAATGTGGTAGTACTTTCTTTTCTTTTCCCATGTGCTCTTATATGTGTGTAATCCTCAGTGGTGCAGGCAGTTTCCTCAATGCTCCATGGGTGTATACTAGTGTATGTGCTCTTCTACTTGTTCTGATACAGCTCCAGATCATTCTAAAGCTGTTCAGGAAAGGTCAGGAAATAAGTTTCTAGTTTCAGCACTAGCTTTAGTATTGCTATGGTATAGTATCTGATTTTCTATACTTTTGAAACCCCACTGGAAGCCCAGGTTCAGTTGTGATCAATGTGCCTTAGTAAAACAGCAGAATACATGCACTTCCTCTAAATTCCAGTCAAATGTCTAATGTCCATGTCCTATGTCCCATGTGGTCCCTGTCAGAAAGAGGTGCGTCTGCGCTACAAACTGACCCTGACTCACGGAGAGCAGCAGGTGAACGAGAGCGGAGAGATCAGTACCTTCCCCGAGTGGAGCTGTATGATTGGTCAGTGAGCCTGTCTCCGCTCATACTGCGAGTCTGAACCAGCGCCGACAGACAGACCTGCTGGTGGGCTGCACTACAGGCTCTGTTAGAAGAACAGACTTGACACACCCCTCCCCCCAGTCTAACACCTGCTCCTGAGAAACATGCGTAGATTAAATTGTTTTTACGGATTTGAAATTTAGAACTATAAACCATATTATAAAAAATATTGTTGGTGATATTGACTCAAAGAAATGCACCACTGAGCTGAAACTTTTAAAGAAGACTCCGTGCACGGTCTCACTCTTAGTTCACTTTTATTGAAATGTTAAAGTTGTTTCTACCTCTCGTTCTACGCACCAGTCAGTCAGAGTATACTTTTTATCATTCCAATGACAATATTCAAACAGTATTATGTCAATCCATCCATCAGAGATGAGCTTCAATGTAAATCAAATCTCTGAATATAAATGAGCCACAAATGTGCAGAAAAATCACTTTGTGCCCTTATTTCAGAGATCACTCATCAATTACAAAAATCAGCTCTTTTAGCTCCCTTTATGAATATGGACATATAAAGTACTCAGTATTTAAATTCAGTATATCTACCAAAACAACTCTAACAGTCTACAGCAGTCTAACTGATTTTGGATGTGTCTGTCACCTCTCTGGATGTGCTCTGATCTCTCACCCCCACACACTGCCAAGAGGAAAGTCCTCCTCATTTACTCCTCATTTACTCCTTCTTTAATCCTGTGAAGTCCATCACTGGATACTTTTACATGGTCAGAAAGAAGTATCATTAGAATAATCAGATAACCCAATAATTAGATGTGAGATGAGATTTTTTGGTGTGTTCACAACACAGGAGAAATCACCCAGTGACATGTCAGTAAATGAGTGTATTTTGGAATAACTGTTGTATTTAGAAAAAAAGTAGAATGAATTTTACTTTTTAATTTTGAAAGTGCCCATAATACACTGATGTCTGATTTATGATATATTATTTCCTTACAAACATTCCTGGAGTTGTGTCTTGTTTCATTCACATAGGTTTAACACACAAACCCTATAGATTTCTTCTCTCAAACAGAAAACACCTTGTGATGTCATGTGGTGATACAGGAAGTGCTTCATTGTCTTTTTAAACTCCATACACCCTCACTAGAATCGCTGGAATGATTTCATCCCTGGAATTGCCATTTTTTTATTGAACTACAAGGTAAAATATAGTCGTTCACTTGAAAACTACCTCTTCATGTCATCACAAGTTTGAACAATGCATTTTGAGCTTTGGAGATATAGACAGACTCATAAACCAATAAACCTGCATTACTGAAATGTGTGAATGAAACACAACACAACTCCAGGTCTGTTTTTGAGGAGGGAACATTCTCACATATCTTATACTGTAAGACCTTTAAACTGACAAAGAAAATGTTAGTTTGTCCTTTTTGCATAATTTTCCTCATCCAAATCTGCACAGGTGAGAGCAAATCATATTACTCACATCAAATGGAAGTATTTATGACATTTCAGTAATCTGATCACTCCAGAAATCCAATAATGATCAGACTTGGGCGTGCACGTGAACATAGGCAGTATTAGTGGAGGGTTAGTGCTGAAATGGTTTTGCTGTGTGGAGCTGTGCCTTTCCAAAGCCATTATGTGACATAATACATATGTTTTTTTATATTTATTTTAGTGAAGGTTCTTTGGTCTTTTCTACACTTTTTACATGTACTTTTACGAGCTGTCATCTGAGCCACTGCGCTGAGAAGAAATAAACTTCCTAAAACAACAACCTGTTTTTTGTCTGGGTTTGTGTTTTGTTGCCATGTTTACTTCTTTTCAAGTCTTAATTCCACCTTCCTCACCAAGGGAAAAGTTATAGTTGATTCTTTTTTTTTTTCAGATCGACATTTATGGGGTAATGACATGACGCTGTCTAATTGCAATTTCCTCAGTTAAAAAGTTCAAATTTCATAATAATTCAGCACATTTCTGTAGTACCTCTGACCTCCATGGAGCCAAATCATTTTTTTCAGAAATCATGAGTTATTCTGCATGTTTTTTGTACTTAAAGTGTTAAAATGTCATGTGGTATTTGATTGGAAGGTGAAACTGAGAATCTTTAGAACACCCCTTAAGGTGTCAAGGTTTAAAAACAGTGCTCCCAATGTCTGCTGGAGGAACTGTGGCATGGTGGGGGATCATAACCACATATTCTGGGACTGTTCAGTGATACAGACATATTGGAAAGACATTAAAGAAGAATTGGACAACATTTTTGGGATTGATATCCCGCTGGACCCTTTAATTTTTATACTGGAGAAAGTACCTGATAACTTGCTTTCTAAGGACCAATGCTACATGTTACACATTTTGCTGATGATTGCTAAAAAAAATTATTACTGTTAATTGGATGCAGCCCTGTGCCCCTACAAAAGGTCAATATATACAAAAAGTCAAACAAGTACATATAATGGAAAATATGACTGCTATTCTACAGTTGAAAGTACCACTGTTTATAAGAAGATGGACCCCAGTCATATTAGGCCTGAACTTGTACTAATACTGTACTAGAGGTGGTAGACATACTATGTGACTCGCAATGTTGCATTTACTCCGATCTTATGTAACCCACAGGGGCTGAAGGTGAGATACAAGGTGACCCCCTGTTCTCTTTGTCTTGTTCTGTTTGTTTTGTTTTGTTTTGTTTTGTTTTTGGTGTGCTTGTGTGCTTACACTGATTTGTAAAGCTTGAATTGCCGGCAAAGTTTTATATGGGCAATAAAGTTCAAAAAAAAAAAAGTCATGTGGTGCAACCGCGCATCATGTGGTGCGATTAATAACAGCAGGAATTCTAGGGCTGGAGTTTGAATAACAGACAAAGTAGACTTGGGTGAATGGGATTTCTTTTCATTTTCTGCATTTTACAGGGCAGTAGTTTGTTCATTAAACACAAGCAGGTGACTGTCATATTGGACAGCAAAAGAAAATATCAATATGCATTAAAAATCTAAAGAAATACAACAGTTTGTTTCTATACACTTCATATTACTCAGAACTTAGATTAATATCCCCACCATGTTTTAGAAAATAAAACTATTTTAAGGTTATTCTCGGTCGCACCACATAACATTTTACACTAAAATATTTTTATATAAAACTGTCAACTGGATCATACCTGGTGGTGTGTAGAGTATAAAGGCCCCATGGTCCCAGTTCACAGTCCCATGCGTATGTTTCCATATTTCGGCTGTCTCTTTAATCTTCTGTCCTAATGATGTTTGCTCTGTCCCAGTCCATTATGTGGGTCTCTCTTTTACACTGGTCACAAATGGCCAGTTTAAGTGTCTCCTGTTCTGTTTTGTGTTTTGTTGCTGGTGTTACGCCCTCGCTGTCTCCTCACATTTTGTCCTTTTTTCCAAGCACTGAAAGCCCTCTGTTAGTGTTTCTCATGTGCACTGCCCGGCCAAAGAAAAAGTCTCCACCTGGATTTAACTAAGCAAATAGGTCCAATGCCGCTGCAGTTGGTCAGGTCCAGGTTCAGCAGCAGTGTACCTATGTACCTATTTGCTTAGTTAAATCCAGGTGGCCACTTTTTTATTCATTCATTCATTCATTATTCATTACCTAACCATCCATCCATCTTGTCCCGCTTAATCAAGCTGGGTCGTGGGGGCAGCTTGCTGCCCAATCCTCATAGCACCTGACCCTCCCTATGAATCCCTCTGTGAGTGGTGAGCCCACAGGTGGCTGAGTGGCAACACTCATGCCTCACAGCAAGAAGGTTGTGGGTTCGATCTGTGTGGAGTTTGCATGTTCTCCCTGTGTCTGGATGGGTTTCCTCCGGGCTCCGGTTTCCCCTGTCAACTCAAAACAGGCCAGCATCCCATTACTTAACCCTTCATCAATATTTGTTAATTGTTACTAAAATGTCTATTTTGCACAAGTTAATAGTTTCAATCAATAACTAAAGATTAATTGTTTGCAGGAAAATGGTGTATTAATATTATAACAAATAGAAAATTATCTATTAAGTAATATTGTATTAATATTTGTTAATAGTTAACTAAATTTCTTATTGGCTCTGCTTAGCTCAATATGAACCTCTCAGTGTGACAGACCCACTGTAAAATATTTGCTATTGTTAATAAATGTTATAAGAATTATTTGTAAATAGTTAATAATCACTATTCCAACTTAGGTGCCCCATGCTGATAGCTACATGTTACTAATATATTAATTAAGCTTAACCAACTTTATTATAAGTTGCCCTACACTGATACCTACAACAACAAGGATCCTGTGAGGAGAGGTTCATACTGAGATAAGCAATGCCAATGAGACATTTAGTTAATTATTAACAAATATTAATACGATATCAGTTAATAGATTATTTTCTATTTGTTAAAACATTAATACACCAATTTCATGAAACCAATTCATTGTTAGTTAATGATGAAAAAACTATTAACTTGTGCAAAATAGACATTTAATAACAATTAATAAATATTAATGAAGGGTTAGGAAATGATTAGTTTTCTGTTTACTATGGCACCTTATTATAAAGTGTTACCTATATTTGTGCTCTGCTTCGGTTTCATCTCCTGGAGGAATATTTGCCTGAATTTGATGTTCTGACCAGACATCATGTGACCACTCTGGGGAAGACTCTGAGTGAGCAGCTGGAACAGTCAGGGATGAAAACAAAATGGAGCTGGTGTAAATTCAGCCTGGAAGATCTAACTTGGCTCTCTGGCTCTGGCTCTCCAGAGCTGACCTGTTGTTCAGCCTTCATCACCTTACTCCCATTACTCCTCCTCACTGCACTCTCCTCATCCTTTCATCATCTCCTTCACTCTCCTTATCGTCTCATCTTCTCCTTCGCTCTCCTCGCCCTCTCATCTTCTCCTTCGCTTTCCTTACCCTCTCATCTTCTCCTTTGCTCTCCTCATCCTCTCATCTTCTCCTTCGCTCTCCTCGCCCTCTCATCTTCTACTTTGCTCTCCTCATCCTCTCATCTTCTCCTTCACTCTCCTTGCCCTCTCCTCTTCTCCTCTGTTCTCCTCACCCTCTCATCTTCTCCTTCGCTCTCCTCACCCTCTCATCTTCTCCTTCTCCTCACCCTCTCATTCTTCGCTCTCCTCACCCTCTCATCTTCTCCTTCACTCTCCTCACCCTCTCATCCTTCGCTCTCCTCACCCTCTCATCTTCTCCTTCGCTCTCCTCACCCTCTCATCTTCTCCTTCACTCTCCTCGCTCTCTCATATTCTCCTTCACTCTCCTCACCCTCTCATCTTCTCCTTCACTCTCCTCATCCTCTCATCTTTTCCTTCGCTCTCCTTGCCCTCTCATCCTTTGCTCTCCTCACCCTCTCATCTTCTCCTTCGCTCTCCTCGCCCTCTCACCTTCTCCTTCACTTTCCTCACCCTCTCATATTCTCCTTCACTCTCCTCGCCCTCTCATATTCTCCTTCACTCTCCTCGCCCTCTCATCTTCTCCTTCACTCTCCTCACCCTCTCATCTCCTTCACTCTCCTCACCCTCTCATCTTCTCCTTCACTCTCCTCACCCTCTCATCTCCTTCGCTCTCCTCACCCTCTCATCTTCTCCTTCTCCTCGCCCTCTCATCCTTTGCTCTCCTCACCCTCTCATCTTCTCCTTTGCTCTCCTCACCCTCTCATCTTCTCCTTCGCTCTCCTCGCCCTCTCATCTTCTCCTTTACTCTCCTCACCCTCTCATCTTCTCCTTTGCTCTCCTCACCCTCTCATCTTCTCCTTTGCTCTCCTTGCCCTCTCATCTTCTCCTTTACTCTCCTCGCCCTCTCATCTTCTCCTTTACTCTCCTCACCCTCTCATCTTCTCCTTTACTCTCCTCACCCTCTCATCTTCTCCTTTGCTCTCCTCACCCTCTCATCTTCTCCTTTGCTCTCCTTGCCCTCTCATCTTCTCCTTTACTCTCCTCGCCCTCTCATCTTCCCCTTCACTCTCCTCATTCTCCCACTGTCTGAGAAGAAGTGCAGATACCCGAGCAAAAAGTGTTGAAGTAAAATCTTAAAAAGTACTTAAATTAAACCTTTTCCAGCTGTTTTAATTGTTTAATTGTTTTAACTACAAATGTGTTCAAAATAAACCCGTCAGCCTTTTCAGCAGGTCACTCACAATCATAAATACTTTTACTTTTCATTCCAAATAGTAAAATAGTACAAAGTGCTGCTTTCAAGTGTAATGAAGTAAAAGTAAAAAGTAGGTGCATTATGTTACTTTTCCAGTGAAGGGTTTGCTTTCTCCTTAAAGATGTTATTCCTTAGTCTGGAATGTTTCACAGTATGGTATTAAATGTTTTTATCTCCACGGAGACCAAACTAGACCAAGTTTATGGATCAGATCTGTGGAGAGGCGACACCGCTCACAGTCAGAATGTGTTTTTCTAGATATTTTTAAGCACCGGCAATTGAATAAAGGTAAAGTAGAGCCGTTTAATGTCAAACTGTGGAACATTTCAGGCAGAGCAATGACATATCCATAGACACAAGGTGATGGACCTCCAACCAAAAAGTTACATAGTGCACCCTTAAATAAACTACAGATACCTAAAATTTATACTTAAATACAGTACTTTTTTTTTTTTTTACTAGTTTTACTTTATGTTCCACCACTGCCAATAACCAATATCCGGTAATCCATCCCTTCCTATAATGCCATTCCCTCCCCCAAAACATTGGATATTGTTCAGTGTAACCTTCTGAAATCATCTCATCTCTTTAAGAAACCACCAGAGTGAACATTACGGATCATATTTATTGTGACATCAGCAGAGTAAAATACAGGTTTGCTATGTACACGTGTCACGCTGGAGTTAAAGTGCCAAAGACATTGTACAAAACCAAAGAGGAGATTTGGTGTGGAAGCCCCTCTGAGTGGTCTGGTCCCACTGGTCATTGCTTTAGAGAGAGAGAGTGGGCGCTGTGTCCAATCTAAGACAAGTGTTAGGACGCATGTGGACAGACGGGGACACAGACAACAGTGTGTCCACAGAGGGGTCATGGGGACAAATCCACGGTTGGGTGAGTACACGCCAGGACCAGACCAGAGCCCGCCCCCACATGAAGGAAGTCCGTGGAGTCTTTATTGAAATTCACTCCAGTTTAGTAGAGTTTTTTTGCTTTTTGACAAACAGTGGACACTCGAGGACAGTACAGAGGCAGTAAAAGACGCTGGGACAGTGTAGAATAAAGAGGAGGTGAGGGCAGGTGCAGACAACAGGTGCAGAGGACAGGTGAAGAGAACAGGTGCAGCTACAGGAGATACTTCCAAGTGGCTTCCCTGGACACGACACATGTACAGCACACACAGAGGATGGACGAACTCAGGAGTTTTTGGTGTTTCCTCGTGGCGTAGGTCACATGACGGTGAGTACACGTAACCCCGCCCACCACAGGTCACATGACAGCTGACAAGTGTAACTCCGCCCACCACAAATCACATGATGGTGATGACATGTAACCCCGCCCACCATAGGTCACATGATAGCAGACAAGTGTAACCCCGCCCACTACAGATCACATGGCGGCGAGTACATGTATCCCCGCCCACCACTGTTTACGTAAAGGTGAGGATGTGACCATCACAGGTGACATGACAAATTGAATGAACTAAACTAACCCTAACTCATGTTAATGAGGTGTTCTGTCACTGTAGCCAATTTGACATTTGTTTGAGAAGTTTGAGAGTTTATTCTTACAAATAAAAATAAAAAACAATTGTATTTGACCCGAATCTTCATAATCATCAATGGAACAGTTTTACCAAAAAGGCTTTACTCAGCTCTATTTTGTCTTAAAATATTTCAATACTACATTTTCACAGACTGAGGAAGTATTTATCAGTAAAACAGTTTATATTCCAACAGTCAGTTTGATTGAACCGATCTCAAAAATTTGATTTGTCAGTTTCTAGTTGCTATAGAAGTACAGTTTCTATAGCAACTTCAGAGTCTGCACCAAACTATCCAGGCGTGCTCAGTTTAAGAAACTGTGCCAGATCAGATAAGGGTCCAAATCAGGGGTGTCCAAACTTTTTTCATTAAAGGCCACATATTTAAACACAGACCAGCGTGAGGGCCGATCAAGGGTCATAGACTAATGGTCAAACCAGTGAGTAATTCAAATCTGTGCATTTATAACCGGTTTGAATGACCCTCCAGACCTTTGTTCAGGCTTAGACCCTCAAAAGGACACACTACATTTGCTTGATCAAGGTAGATTTCAAAAACTTGAAATAAAAAGTACTACTTGTGGTAGTATGGGCCAATTCATCTGGAAGCCTGAGGGCCAAAACAATTGGTCTGAGGGCCACATTTGGCCCCCAGGCCATAGTTTGGACATGCCTGGTCCAAGTCGTTGAATGGTCTCGCCCACCACAGATCACATGATGACAAACGGGTATGACTCCGCCCCCCCACGGGTCATGTGATGTCTCCTCCATATGGAACATTGCTGCTGTCATGACTGTACACACTAACTCTGATCAGGGGAACACAGAAGGTGACGTCACAACAGTGTAAATGTAACATATGTAACAGTGAGCTGGAGGACACCTCACACACGAATGGAAGAATTGACTTTTCAACTGTCCAAATGCACCGGTTTGATCTGGTTTATGGTTCATATCTCTGTAATTATTGGACCTATCCACCTGAAACAGATACTAGCACAAAGTTCAACATCTTCTCTGTCCCTGGACAATCACTTCAAAAAACTGTGAATGATTCAGTCAGAAAGGTGACATTGTATAGGAGACACAAAACTAAAATGGCATAAAATAACGATAAGGCTCAACTTGCTGTCTTTCTTTTTTAAAATGTAAATGTCCCTGACAGTTATACTAGTAGTTAGGGATACAACACTGGTATCAGAAATCAAAACAAAATTGAAAATTTTGATGCATTAGATATCGGTTCTAAGATATTGGCTCAGTCGATATCCATTTTGGTCAATAAACTGGTGCAAAACACTATTATAATATTTTTTCAAAGTGGTTCTGTAGTTACTTTGTATTGGGGATGCACCGATCCAATACTGGTATTGAATATCAGATATGGTATTGAAAAATTATCTGAATCCGATATCAGCTTCCAAATACTGGTTCAGCTGATATCCAAGTTGGGCCAAGTAATTTACAATGTCCTGGTTGTAGCTGGCCCAGAAAATCTCATCATATTTGAATTTGTATTTGTTGTTCTGTAGTTACTTGAGCAATAATAAGCTACAGAACACATTTGCATTAGTTTTGCTGTATTTTATTTTGAAATACATTTTGCACTCTCTGCACTGGTAATACCAATTAACACTAGTTTATCTGAAAATACTTAAAGCTTTGGTATCAAAATCAGCATCAGAACAGAAAAAGCTGGATCGGTGCGTGCCTATTTATAATGACCCCGCCCTCCATCTGAAAGCATGACATCACGCTCTATATTTCCTGAACACAGATACATGAGAGCAGCCCTGCCCTGAGGTCCTCATATACAGGTACATGAGTACACAGAGGTCCTCATATACAGGTACATGAGTACACAAGGGTCCTCATATACAGGTACATGATTACACAGTGGTCCTCATATAAATGAGTACGCAGAGGTCCTCATATACGGGTACATAAGTAACAGTGGTCCTCATATACAGGTACATGAGTACACAGGGTTCCTCATATACAGATACATGAGTACACAGGGGTCCTCATATACAGGTACATGAGTAACAGAGGTTCTCATATACAGGTACATGAGTACACAGGGGTCCTCATATACATGAGTACACAGAGGTTCTCATATACAAGTACATGAGTACACAGAGGTCCTTATATAAATGAGTACACAGAGGTCCTCATATAAATGAGTACACAGAGGTCCTCATATACAGGTACATGAAGACACAGTGGTCCTCATATACATGAGTACACAGAGGTCCTCATATACAGAAGTACACAGGGGTTCTCATATACAGATACATGAGTACGCAGAGGTCCTCATATACAGATACATGAGTACACAGAGGTCTTCATATATATAAGTACACAGAGGTCCTCGTATACAGATACATGAGTACACTGAGGTCTTCATATACATGAGTACACAGGAGTCCTCATATACAGGTACATGAGTACACAGAGGTCCTCATATACAGGTACATAAGTAACAGTGGTCCTCATATACAGGTACATGAGTACACAAGGTTCCTCATATACAGATATATGTGGACACAGGGGTCCTCATATACAGGTACATGAGTAACAGAGGTTCTCATATACAGGTACATGTGTACACAGGGGTCCTCATATACATGAGTACACAGAGGTTCTCATATACAAGTATACAAGTACATGAGTACACAGAGGTCCTTATATAAATGAGTACACAGAGGTCCTCATATAAATGAGTACACAGAGGTCCTCATATACAGGTACATGAAGACACAGTGGTCCTCATATACATGAGTACACAGAGGTCCTCATATACAGAAGTACACAGGGGTTCTCATATACAGATACATGAGTACGCAGAGGTCCTCATATACAGATACATGAGTACACAGAGGTCTTCATATACATAAGTACACAGAGGTCCTCATATACAGATACATGAGTACACAGAGGTCTTCATATACATAAGTACACAGAGGTCCTTGTATACAGATACATGAGTACACAGAGGTCTTCATATACATGAGTACACAGGAGTCCTCATATACAGGTACATGAGTACACTGGGGTCCTCATATACAGATACATGAGTACACAGAGGTCCTCATATACAGGTACATGAGTACACAAGGGTCCTCATATACAGGTACATGAGTACACAAGGGTCCTCATATACAGATACATGAGTATACAGGGATCCTCATATACAGGTACATGAGTACACAGTGACCAGCTCCGCTCTGTGGTCCTCACGGTGCAGTTGCTAAACACAGATTGATGAGACACAGATATGACCTCAACTGTGTCCTGAGTTGAATTGTTATTGCATTGGTTTGTGTGCAGACCAACACTGGACGAGTGAGAGGGGACGGACGCTGCTACATCTGTACTGTCCTGTGGAGTACTGAACCGGCCACTGCGCCACCTGGGGGAGTCAAAGCTTAACCCTCTTCCTCCCTCTCCTCCTCCTCCTCCTCCTTTGTCTCAGTCTCTTCAGTTTCTCTTTCTATGTCCACCTCCTCTTTTTGTTTTCCTTCTCTCTCTTCCTTTTCCTCCTCTCCTCCCTCCATCTCACTTACATCTACATCCTCATCTCTGGTTTCCTCCTCCTCGTCTCTTTCCTCCTCCTCTTCCTTGTCTTCCGTTTGTCTTTCTGTGTCCTCTCCCTCTATTTGCTCTTCTTCCTCTCCTCCTCCCTCTTCACTTTGCTCCACCTCTTTTTCCCTAAGCCCCTCCTCCTCTTCAACCCCTAACTCCTCCCCTTCTCTCTCCTCCACTTCCTCCGCCCCATCTCTCTCCTCCGCTTCCTCCTCCTCTGTCATTTCTCTCTCCTCTTCTTCTAGCCCCTCCCTTTCCTTCTCTAGCCCCACCCTTTCCTCCCCTAACTCCTCCCCTTCTTCTTTAAACCCCTCCTCCCTGTTTTGCTCTTCTGTCTCTACTTCTGACACCTCCTCTCCCTTACATTCCTCCATCACTTCTCTATCTCCTTCTAGCCCCTCCCTCTCCTCTTCTAGCCCCACACCTTCCTCCCCTAGTGCCTCCCCTTCCTCCTTAAGCCCCTCCTCCCTCTCTGGGTGTCCGCTCGGCTCGTCCTCCTGCAGTCCATTGTGTTGGCTGTTATGGTTCTCCTCGTCCTCTATCTCTGGCTGTCCGTTGCTCTCGGGGGCCCCACAGTTCCCCCTTCGGCCCCGGGGCCTCCTCATTGGGATATGATTGTGGTTGTTGTGTTGCAGGTCCTCCAGGGTGAGTTCAAACTGGAAGCGGTCATGCTGGAGGTGCCTGTCCGGGGGAGGGGAGGGCGACTGGGGCATGGCGTTCAGGTACCAGTCCCGGTTCTCCTCCAGAGTGTCCAGCAGCTCCTGAGCATCCGGGTGCACCAGGTCAGCCCACGTCTCCCACAGCGGGTGCACGATGTAGTCAATGAAGCCCACCTGTGAGAAGCAAAGCAGCACAATGAGAGCACCCTTCAGCATTTTCACTTTAAGAGGGCCTATTATCCTAAACCACCGAGTGTTCTTCCATGTCCTCACATTGTTCGCTCATCAAAAACATGCCTGAAGAAGTTTTACATGTCAAGACATACTGTATGTAATAATACAAAACAGTACACTATAACTTCACAAACCTGATGTGATTTGCAGTAGTTTTATTAGTGGGACGCACGTTGATTGTGTGCTCTGAAGGGAGAGTCACTTAATTAACTTACTTAACTTATTAAAAATATGTTGTTTTAGGTGAATATAGTATTTTCAAAACAGTAAAAGGCACCATAGTTATCTAAATACGTCATGTGTTAGCTGTTAATACCCCACAGAATATACGGTAATATGTAATAATGTAAATGTAGTTAATATGATTAACTTCAAGAGCAGGACCACCCCTCAACCGCCCTCGCCTCTTCTCCAGTGAATCACAGCTCACTTCTGCCACGCCTCAATTTCCCAGAAGCCTATTTATAGCAGCCTAACCCGGCAACCCAGTTTGTCCCGAATAACTCAATCCCACCCTCCCAACCCCGATCTGTTCTCTTCCAGACATAAGACGCCTACAAGGGGGTGACGATTGAGACTGAACCCCCACCCTGGGTCTCAACCCAGCTGACCTGCCTCGTCTCCATATAATAAACTCTTCTCTCTTCACACCTGGGTTGTTGGCGTGGTCCTTGCTAGTGAAAGAGCCTGAAATGTGTCTTACCATAATACTCTTGAGGTCAAAATGCATCTACTGTGCTCTGTCTTCGAAATATGACACGTTTTATTGGCCAATAATCAGGAAGTGCATGTTAGAATGCTAGTTGTCGTAGTTTTAACTGTGACTGCAAGCAAATCTCTGCTTTATGAAAAGTGTTTATAAAGTTGTACAGTTGTAAGTTGTAAAGTTGTAAGGTAAGTGAGGAATAACTTGGGATCACTGCAAACTGTTTCTACACTACAAACTTCTCTCATCTGGCCAAGATTTTAAAACTTATATCAGGTTATTCATCTTGTTTTCAGATTTATTATCTATTTACTTGTTCTGAGACTGCTTCATTCTAGTCTAGAGGTCATTTATTTTAAGATAACTTGCCAGGTAAAATTATCTGTCCATGCAGCAAGATCATTTCATTATTTTCATTATTATTCATTTAAGTCATTTTCTGATCAATTTTAGTGTTTATATCTTAGATTTTGGCCAAGCTTTTTGCATTGTAGTTCTGGTTTTCATGTTTTTATGATCAGGTATGAGAGACTTTACAGTATGGATTCATTTAGGTTCTAGTTCTGGTTAGGTTAAGGTTGAGCAACAGTAATTATTAGGGATGTAACAATAACCAAAATATCGTGGTATCATATCATCAAAGGTCTCACAATAATATCGTGGACCATCACAATATATCGACTCACAAGTCTCTTTGCTTAAATGAATAGTTATGATGCAGAAATAGCTACAAAAACAGAGGGAACTACATAGACCATGATCCTTTACTCTGAATCAGCGCAGACTACATGAAGAAATAACTGTTCTAAGTGCTTTGAATTCTTCATTCTTTGGCTTAAGTCTTGTGAAGGCATTTTTAGAGGAAAAAGTCGCATATTCACAGTTTTGTGAACCTCCACAAAATATTGCAATAAATCTGGTACGGTGAGATGTATTTGGTGAAAATATCATACAGAGAGATTTGGATATTGTTCCATCCCTAATGACAATAAATGTTGTACCAAATGACTGGTCAAAGCATTTTAGAATGTCAGTCTTGTTATTCTGTAGAATATCGTGAGCCTCCCCACCATATCGTGAACTTTCCCACGATATCGTAATAAATATTGTACCGTGAGGTTCATACAGTGATGATATCGTATCGTGAGACTTGGATATCATTACACCCCCAGTAATTCTGTTGTTAGCATCAATCTCCAGAAAAAAATGGAAGTTAAAGTACAGTATGTGTGTATGCATGTGTGTGTGTGTGTGCATATGTGCGTTTGTGTGTATATATGTAGGTGTGTGCGTGTGTGTATATGTGTGTATGCATGTGTGTATGCATGCGTGTATACATGTGTGTATACATGTATGTGTGTGTGCAAGTAAGTAAGTAAGTAAGTGTTCATTTATATAGCGCTTTTCACAGACAGATGTCACAAAGACGCTTTACAGAGGATTGTGTATGTGTATGTGTGTGTGTGTGTATGTGTAGGTGTGTGTGTGTATGTGTGTGTGTGTGTGTGTGTGTGTGTACCTGGCTCTTCTCCACAGAGGCTGTGTGCTTGTCACACATGGCGCTGATCTCCATGCCCCTCTCCCTCTCCTTGTCCCCCTGTCTGAAGAACTCCTCCATGATGCGCTCGGTCCACTGGCGGTACAGGGGGAGGGGCTTGGTGGGGTTACTCAGGTCAGCACAGTGCACCATGTTACGCAGCACCTACAGCACCCACATGGACAATACACACTCAAATACACACCAGCGGTCAAGAGTCTGGACACACGTCTCTGCTTTATTTGTAGGACTAGTTACATTGTAAATTCTCATTGAATTTGGATGTGCTCAGTGTAGTGGTCAATGTGTTCAGTGTAGTGATCAGTGCTCTTGGTGTAGTGGTCAGTATAGTCGGTGTAGTGGTTAGTGCGCTCGTGTAGGGGTTACCTGGATGTGCTCAGTGTTGTGGTCACTATGCTCGATGTAGTCGTCAGTGCGCTCAGTGTAGTGGTCAGTGCATTTGTTGTAGGGGCCAGTGCACTCGGTGTAGTGGTCAGTGTGTTCGGTGTAGTGGTCAGTGCACTCGGTGTAGCGGTCACTGCATTAGGTGTAGTGGTCAGTGTGTTCAGTGTTGTGGTCAGTGTGTTCAATGTAGGGGTTACCTGGATGCACTTGCTGTAGTGGTCAGTGCGTTTGTGTAGTGGTCAGTGCATTCGTGTAGTGGTTAGTGCGCTCGGTGTAGTGGTCAGTGCGCTCGATGTAGGGGTCAGTGTACTCAATGTACGGGTCAGTGCATTCGTGTAGTGGTCAGTGCAGTCAGTGTAGGGTTACCTGGATGCGCTCGGCGTAGTGGCTAGTGCAGTCGGTGTAGTGGTCAGTGCAGTCTTTGTAGTGGTCAGTGCAGTCGGTGTAGTGGTCAGTGTGGTCAATGCAGTGATCAGTGTGATCAGTGTAGGGTTACCTGGATGCGCTCAGTGTAGTGGTCAGTGTGTTCAGTGTAGCGGTCAGTGCGGTCGGTGTAGGGTTACCTGGGTGTGCTCGGTGTAGTGGTCAGTGCGCTCGATGTAGTGGTCAGTGCAGTCAGTGTAGTGGTCAGTGCGGTCAGTATAGTGGTCAGTCGGTGTAGAGGTTACCTGGATGAGCTTGGTGTAGTGGTCAGTATGCTCGATGTAGGGGTCAGCGCGGTCGGTGTAGTGGTCAGTGCGGTCGGTGTAGTGTTACCTGGATGCACTCGGTGTAGTGGTCAGTGTGTTCAGTGTAGTGGTCAGTGCATTTGGTGTAGTGATCAGTGTGGTCATTGTAGTGGTCAGTGCGGTTGGTGTAGTAGTCAGTACGGTCGGTGTAGTGGTCAGTGCTGTCGGTGTAGGGTTACCTGGATGCACTCGGTGTAGTGGTCAGTGTGTTCAGTGTAGTGGTCAGTGCATATGGTGTAGTGGTCAGTGTGGTCAGTGTAGTGGTCAGTGCGGTTGGTGTAGTAGTCAGTACGGTCGATGTAGTGGTCAATGCGGTCGGTGTAGGGTTACCTGGATGCGCTCGGTGTAGTGGTCCAGCAGAAGTACTCCAGAGCTGGTCACCTTCTTAGTTTCCACCATGGTCTTCAGGTCAGCCAGCAGGGTCATGTGTTTGGACATGTCTGTGGCCAGCACCTGCACACAACACAACGGTCACTCAGGAGAGGGACACACTGATGGTCAGTCAGCCAATCACAGTCTGCTTCCTTTGCCTCTCAACCAATCACCTGTCAATCTAGTCCAATAGAAATGTTTGTTTCACTGTTACGGTCACAACCCTCCTCCGTCCTTCGTCACAGCAGAAGCATCAGCATCTTCAGCCTCTCCAATGGTTCAGTCCTGGTTCAGTCCTGGGTTAGTCCTGGTTTAGTCCTAGTTTAGTCAGGGTTAAGTCCAGGTTTTGTCCCATTTTGTCCTATACACATCTGTACCGTTTAGTTTTGGACACATCTACAGCCTGTATTAAGGTTAAGGTACACTTGATTGTTCCTTGAATCCTTGTCTTTGGACCAGCAGTGGAACCCATCTCCAGATCTTGAGCTAGTTTTGGGTTAGGGTTAGGGTTCACCTACAGTATTGTGCATGTTTTGGACACAGGAAGAAACATGCTAATTCCACATGGAACCTTCTAAGTTGAGAGGGCCAGCCACTCCTAGAACAATTTACACATTTTCATTCCCGATTAAGTGGTTTAGACCTGGTTTAGACCTGGTTTAGACCTCGGTTAGACCTGGTTTAGACCTGGTTTAGACCTGGTTTAGACCTGGTTTAGATCTAGTTTAGCGCTGTTCTTTAGTGTGGTTCTCCTCAAGCATTCTTTTTGGCACAAGTATTATTTACTTGCATGTATATATTGTGTGCATAGAGTTGTTAAGTCTACTGTCACTTTCGGGTCTATCAGCTCATTGAAAGTAATGAACATGCAGTGGTTTAAAGCCAACATTTACTTATGAAGTAATAACTGGTAACACATAACAGATTTAGATGTGACATTTTGTTTTGAAAATGTTATATTTGCCCAAAACAACATAGTTTCACATTCATTTTGATGCTTTAAGTGCCCCTCATTTTGATGCTTTAAGTGCCCCTCATTTTGATGCTTTAAGTGCCCTCTCCTTTGCTGTGTACAGTTTTGTATCATGTTTTTGTATATTTATAGAGAATTGTTGTGTAGAATGAATGGGTGACATAGACTTGTGGGCGGAGAATTGTACAGAATCTTACAGCTTCCTGTGAGGAGGGTTTGAATAGTGCCTGGGAAAGATCACTATGACATCTAAAGCCTCTTCAGATATGTTTTTGATGAGGGACCGAGGTTGTAACATGGTAGAACCTTTTTAAAAAAAATCAGTTTTGCATAACAGCCCCTCTTTAACCATAAGCCTTGCCCGATCCATTGTCCCCTGCGAGTCTCACCATGTCGATGACCAGCTTCCTCAGACTCTGACGCTGTCTCTTGGTCAGGTTCTGGAAGATGTCACAGTTGTCCTGGTGCAGAAGTTTGAAGCCCACAGCCAGGTGATGGTTCTCCAGCACGGACTCATCGTTGTACATGAGGGCCAGCTCCGAGTCTGTGGACAACACTCACATCAATACCGGGAAGGGTTCAGGGAACATGTGCTGTGCCTGGTTTGTTTGTAACAATTGGGATTTTTATTAAAATTCAGTTCTAAGTGCACATTCCAAACACATTCAAGAGCATTAGCATTTGTGGCAGCACTGGAATATTGAAGGTGCGATATGTCACCTTTGGGGTACCTTGTTGTTGTTTGTCAGAAATGTTCCACAGTATGGTTGTGTTTGTGTTCTTGTTGAAGATTGAGGCTTGTTTTAAGTCAGTGATCGTTTTTAATGCCGCTCTATGACAGTGTATTTACATGTTGTACAAGTATCATTACTGCTTCTGTTATTGGCACATAACATATAACACAGCAGCGCCCCTGTGTGGCACACGCCATTATAGCTACTGATCATAACAAGTAGGGCATAAAATTTTTGTCTTGCCTTTATATTTAGTTACAGGTGTTTTTGAATCTCAAAAATACTTCAGATGCATTCTTTTCGCCACGTTTCTACCAGCCCTTCTTGGACTAGTGGAAATACTCTATACTTTAATCAGGGTGGAGTAGATCCTTCTTAACTGGCACTAGATATTTTGTTGGTACCTGCTCAGCCCAGGTTCTAACCACCTAAGACTGGTCAGAGTGCTGGTGGAATCCGTTTCTATGGATACATTACCGGATTTTACAGAGCAACCAGACCAAGTAGGGCTGGACAGAGTCGAGTAGGGTCAAATGGGGCTGATAGAAACTTGGTTTGTCTCCGTAAGTTAATGGCATACTGTGGATCATTTATGAACTTGAGCAAAATATAAAGTTTGTCCTCTGTGTGTCTAAAAGAACAGAATGTGTCTCACTGGTGTTGATGAGGAACTGGTTGGACACTCCGGGGTGGTCCACGTCATGGATGGCTGCAGCGAACAGAGCAGCCAGGATCTCCAGGTCTGTGAACACGGCCTACACGGAGAAGAACACCAAGAGAAGATCATCCGTCAGGGCAAATATACAACACAACAGTACTGTTCTCAGACTCCCGTCAGGCCAGGGACACTTACACACAAAGACACACACAGAGGTGACAGCAGTCCAGGCCAGTCCAGACCAGTCCAGGCCAGTCTAGTCCAGGCCAGTCCAGGCCAGTCCAGGCCAGTCCAGGCCAGGCCAGGCCAGGCCAGGCCAGGCCAGGCCAGTCTAGTCTAGTCTAGTCTAGTCTAGTCCAGTCCAGTCCAGGCCAGGCCAGGCCAGGCCAGTCTAGTCCAAGTCGACTTTACCAAACCACCACAAACATACAGAACAACACACTGACACATGCAAGACCCCAGAACACTGAAATGCTGGTGTTGCTGTTAAAGACAAGTTCTAGTTAAATCCTTTTTAAGACCTGAATGGGATACTAATGGTGGGGGAAAGGAGGAGATGGAGAAGATGAGGAGGCCCATGGTTCTGCTGCTGTGGTGGAGATGGAGCAGGAGAAGGTGGGAGATGGAATGGCTGAAAAAAAGAATTAATGATTTATAATTATTTGACTATTATTTAATGTTCAGACATCACAGGTGGGTAGTGGTCAGTTACATTTACTCAGTTACATGTACTTGAGGAACTTTTAAAAGAGATTGTACTTTTCAGAGTACTTTCCAGCAGCGTACCTGAGTAAAGTTTGTGGGTCCTCTTCCCACTGTGAGTAAGTCTAAAGTGATAAAAGCTTTATGTGACAGTCTGAAATAAACAGCTGTTTCTGACAAAGCACCTTCACACAGGATTTAGTTTGTTTCATTCCAGCATTTGTGCATTATGTTACTCTTTAAGTTATTCTTACTTGAGTAGTAGTTTTGCCAAATACTTTTTTACTCTTACTTGAGTGTTTTCTTGGAACACTACTTTGTACTTTGGCTTGAGTAATATTATTTTATTAATTATTATTATTTAATTAATCATTGCATTTATAGAGCGCCTTTCATGACACCCAAAGCCTTTTACAGTTCATTATTCATTGACTCTGCACTTGGTGGTGGTAAATTACTATTGTAGCCACAGCTGCCCTGGGGCAGACTGACAGAAGTGAGGCTGCCAATCTGCGCCATTGGCCCCTCCGACTCACACACACACACACCACTTTCATACTAGGCAATGTGGGTGATGTGCCTTGCCTAAGGACACAACGACAGTTTTTGTGACTGGCGCCCCACTTTGGCACCTGGAATTCCCAGTGGTCTCCCATCCAAGTACTAACCTGGCCCGGCCTTGCTTAGCTTCTGAGATCTGACGGGATCAGGCTGTGATAAGCCGGTATGGCCACATATGTTATGTTACTCTTACTTGTGTACAGTACAATGTTTGGTTACTCTACCCACCTCTGTCAGGCAAGCACATGAGCCAAAGTCCACTAGTGTCCTCAGCCCAGTGTAAGGCCTGGCTCTGTCTACTACACCACTCAGTGTACTACACCACTCTGTCTACTACACCACTCTGTCTACTACATGAGTGTGTACTACACCACTCTGTGTACTACATGAGTGTGTACTACACCTCTCTCTACTACACCACTCTGTGTACTACACCACTCTGTTTACTACATGAGTGTGTACTACATCACTTTGTGTACTACATGAGTGTGTACTCCACCATTCTGTGTACTACATGAGTGTGTACAACACCATTCTGTCTACTACACCACTCTGTGTACTACACTACTCTGTGTACTACATCACTATGTGTACTACACTACTCTGTGTACTACATCACTATGTGTACTACACTACTCTGTGTACTACATCACTATGTGTACTACACGACTCTGTTTATTACATGACTCTGTGTACTACATGTGTGTACTACATGTATGTACTACATGACTATGTGTACTACACGACTCTGTTCATTACATGACTCTGTGTACTACATGTGTGTACTACATGTGTGTACTACATGACTATGTGTACTTACTACATGAGTGTGTACTACATGAGTGTGTACTACATGAGTGTATACTACATGACTGTGTACTACATGACTGTGTACTACTCGGCTCTGTAGTGAGGAGGTGCACAGATCTTACGTCCAGTGCGGGTGTGGACAGCAGCACGTGTGTGGACTGAGTGACGTCTGCGGCGTGCAGACTGTTGTGGTAGGCCACGTTGCCGTGGTAATGGTCCTCCAGGGTCATCACGTAGGTCACAAATGTGTCCACAGGGATCCGGAAGGTCTTCAGCAGCTCCCTCTCCTGAACAACACATTCTAGTGTTTAATACAGTCTCCACCAGGAACATTACAGCAGCTCCACCAGGAACATTACAGCAGCTCCACCAGGAACATTTCAGGAATTCCACCAGGAACATTACAGGAACACTCCACCAGGAACATTACAGGAACTCCACCAGGAACAGGAACTGTATGTTCTGGTGTTTAGTTCAACACAATTATCCAATCAGAAGCCTCACATGAGCCTCTCAGTTGTGTTGCCAGTTTCAGTGCTGAAATCCAGTGAGTTTAAACCTAAAAGTCCTGTCTCTGATCTGAACGGACACTCCCTAAACCCCAGCACCTGCACCAGTCATGAGTCAGTGCTAGTGCAGCCTCTGCAGCTCAGGGAGGGACTTCTGGAGGTTCCAAGCTTCACATGAGGTCTGACAATAAACTGACTTGGATGTGTCTCTGTCCGCAGGTTCAGGCTCAGGCACAGCTGTGACTAGTAGTACCCTAAGGCCACAGATTGGACACAGATCCTTTAAGCAAAATAGTCATCTTTTTTCAATAGTCTATGTTTCTTCTCTCCTTGGGTCTTTGGCCCTTTGTGAGAATAGTAAGTAGTGATTTCATTGTACTAATTTCCTACTCTATAGCATCTGTTCCAAATATCTATGCTGCCAATAAGACATCTTAACATCCCCAACTCCTCACTGTTGACAGGTGCAGATGGCAGGTGCAGATGGTAAGCCTCACTTCCATCAGTCTGTCCCAGGGCAGCTGTGTCTACAAACCAAGCTGACCATCA
This sequence comes from Odontamblyopus lacepedii, assembly GCA_034769755.1. Classification (NCBI taxonomy): domain Eukaryota; kingdom Metazoa; phylum Chordata; class Actinopteri; order Gobiiformes; family Gobiidae; genus Odontamblyopus; species Odontamblyopus lacepedii. The sequence goes on from CM068353.1 coordinate 13,102,521, forward strand.
CCAGTAGAGGGCACCCTCCCTCACCCCGGGGCATTAGGGCAGAGTGGTGCGTACCTGGAAGATGGCGTACATGATGCAGCTGAGGGGCCGGTTGTTGGTCAGATCTGCCACCCTGAAGATGTTGAAGTTCCACCTGTCCAGGCTCTCCAGCTCCTGAGGGATGCACACAACAGTCAGTCCATCTGTCTTACACTACACAAAACATTTGGACACACCATCTCATTCAGTGGGTTTTTAGGTTTACTACTTTTACATCTTATATACATACAGAAGACATCAAATATACAAAGCAAGGAATTAAAGAAAAAAGTGAACAATACTATATCTTTTTACATATATTTTGGATTCAAATCCTCAGGGTCTCCACCTTTTGCTTTGTCGACAGCGCTGCATACTACTCAATACTGATTTCAATACCATGATGATAATAAAAGACAAAATAATGTAATTTTCCGTGTACTTTCTTTTCTACTGCCATGTGGCCTCATATCTGTGTAATCCTCAGTGGTCCAGTAGGTTCCATAGTGCTCCATGGGTCTATACTAGTCTGTGTGCTCTTATACTTGTTCTGATACAGCTCAAGATCATTCTAAAGACATTTGGGAAAGGTTCATTTCTTGGTGTGCATGTGTATGAGTCAGGTCTGCACCTTGGCGAGCTGGTCCTCCTGGTCCGTGCTCACTCCGAAGCGGGGCATGGAGGTGCTGGACAGGCTGGAGCTGTGGGACAGTTTCCTCACTCCACTGATGTGACTCATGGGTTTGTCCTTCAGCGTGGGGGAAGGGATCTCCACCTCGTTCTGCTTGTCTGCACACACACACACACACACACACACATACACTCACATTAAAGTGGAACTACGCACTAAACACACTTGTCCTTGCTACTAAACTGTATGGTGTTTTATCTTTGTTTCCTAATAATTTTTTTTTTTTACAAACTAGGTACATTTGCAGCTTTCTGGTCAAATGTATAAAAATGAGTGTGTTGTGACTCCAGTGGCCACTACAAGTTTAAGCGCTTGGTGACATCACACAGGATTGCCCCGATTACAGACATGTTTTTTGATACAAACATCTGGCTGCAGGGGCGGAGTTTGAAATGTGGATACCTGTTCGACCAAGCACACACCTCCAGACCCTGCCCTTGGTGGAGATGTGGATGTGCGGAGGAGGTGTGGTGGAGAGGGGGTGGAGAGGAGGTGAAAAGGTGGAAGTGTGGAGGAGGTGTGGAGGCATGGAGGAGGTGTGGTGGAGAGGTGGTGTTTGAGGAGTTGTTGAGGAGATGTCGAAGAGATGTGGTGGAGGTGTGGAGGAGGTGTGAAGGAGGTGTGGAGGAGCTGTGGAGGAGGTGTGGGGGGTGTGGTGGTGGTGTGGTGGAGATGTGGTGGAGAGGTGGAGTAGATGTGGTGGAGGTGTGGTGGAGATGTGGAGGAGGTGTGGCGTAGGTGTGGAGTAGGTGTGGTGGAGGTGTGGTGGAGAGGTGGAGGTGTGGTGGAGAGGTGGAGTAGATGTGGTGGAGGTGTGGTGGAGATGTGGAGGAGGTGTGGCGTAGGTGTGGAGTAGGTGTGGTGGAGGTGTGGTGGAGAGGTGGAGGTGTGGTAGAGAGGTGGAGGCGTGGTAAAGATGTGGTGGAGAGGTGTAGGTGTGGTGGAGGTGTGGTGGAGATGTTGAAGAGGTGTGGAGATGTTGAGGAGGTGTGGTGGTGTTGAGGAGGTGTGGAGGAGATGTGGAGGAGGTGTGGTGAAGAGGTGGTGGAGGTGTGGTGGAGAGGTGGAGGTGTGGAGGAGGTGTGGAGGAGATGTGGAGGTGTGGTGGAGAGGTGGAGGTGTGGTGGAGATGTTGAGGAGGTGTGGTGGTATTGAAGAGGTGTAGAGGAGATGTGGAGGAGGTATGGTGGAGAGGTGTGGAGGTGTGGTGAAGAGGTGGTGGAGGTGTGGAGTTGAGGAGGACTGACCAAGGAAGGTGCTGGAGATGTACTCAGACACCTGGTTCCCCGAGCGGCTCATCTCCGACAGGTGCGACAGCTCCCGATTCAGCAGACGCTTGAACTGGAAGAACAGAAACAGCAGATTTGATTTACAAAGTTCTCCAAGCCTCTGAGGAGATGTGGACCACACCACGCCTAAGGAGGACGGCCTCATTTAGTCACATATAATCTGGGTTTGAAAGTTATTTCCTCATCACACACGTGGAGTTGCGTTTGTTTCATTCGCACATGTTTAACACACAAACCTACAGGTTTAGGCTGAGTTCTCTGAAACAGAAAACACTGTTCTACTTTGTAATGTCATGTGGTAGAACAGGAAGTGCTCCACTGTGTTTTTAAACACACACCTTCAGTAGAATCATTTGGATATTTTCACCCCTGAAATTGCTAGTCTCTACTGAACTAAAGGTAAAACTGTTAACTTGAATACTATCACTACATGACATCACAAGGTGGACCAGAGCATTTTGAGCTTTGGAAATGTAGACAGACTAATAATAAAGAGTTAGTCAAACATGTGAATGAAACAAAACACAAATCTGGGTATGTTTTTGAGGCTTAACACTCACAAGAGTCAATTTTGTGTACTACAGGATCTTTAAAAATGCACTGTCACTTTTCAGACAGGAAAAGACTATAACAGATTATAAGAGGGTTACAGCAGACAGAGGAACAGTGCAGAGCACCTTGTTGGAGGCCATCTCGCTGACCGAGCGGTGGGTCTGGATGGTCTCCAGTTGGTCCAGACACCAGTCCAGCTCCTCCAGAGTGTCCAGGGCCAGCTGCTGGTACTGCTGCTCCGAGAGGGAGGGCCGCGGGCTCACACTCACCCCACTCATGGGAGAGCGCCTGCAGGGTCAGTACAGCACAGGGCCACGTTAGGAGCAGCAGTTCTCACTTGTTAACTCTAGAAGATGGTATGCAGAAACTCCTTCTTTCTTCTTTTAATGGAGTCACAGATACATTTGCATGTGATAATCCTGTTCTTGGAGTTTCTTTTTGTTTTATAAGATCTTTTTTGTATCGGTTGAAATGGACTGATTAACCAGTCAGAGACACATGCTCCATTCACATCAAAACAAACATTACACTTAAAAAGGCACTGAGAAATAGAGCAGATTTCTGCAGAATCAACAATCTCAGGTAAAAGAAGTGATCAGTTTTGATTTGAATGATGAGACTTTGGGAGTGGAGATGTCTTCTGTATTTGAAGGACAGAATTCTGCATTTCCAGAACCTTCTGGATTCTAAAAGAATGTAGAAGGGACTGTCTGGTCAGGGAAGTAAACATCTGTTAGACTAAAATGTTGTCATCTTTGTTACAATAAAGAATATTTTCATTCATTATAAATGATACATCCATCCATCCATCCATCTTCTCCCGCTTAATCCGGCTGGGTCGCGGGGGCAGTTTGCTGCCCAATCCTCATAGCACCTGACCCCCCCTATGAACCCCTCTGCAGGTGGTGAGCCCACAGGAGGATAAATGATACATTACATGGTAAAAGTACAAACACAAATAAAAAGATAGAATCTCACTGACTTGACTTGTGGTGTGGAGACGTTGGCGAGGATGGTGAAGTTACTCCGGACTGACCGCAGACTGGCCAAAACCTACAACACACACAGTGTACAGTATATAAAACTACAACACAAGTCTACAGTGTACAAAACTGCAACACACAGTCTACAGTGTACAAAACTACAACACACAGTGTACTGCGTACAAAACTACAACACACACAGTGTACAGTATATAAAACTACAACACACGGTGTACTGTGTACAAAACTACAACACACAGTGTACTGCGTACAAAACTACAACACACACAGTGTACAGTATATAAAACTACAACACACAGTGTACTGTGTACAAAACTACAAAACACACAGTGTACTGCGTACAAAACTACAACACACAGTGTACTGTACAAAACTACAACACACAGTGTACTGCTAAGAGAATGCTACATGTGGTTTAATCTGAGCTACATGTGGTTTAATCTGAGCTGTGTTCTCGGCTGACTCCAGTGTGTGCAGTCATACTGGACTAAAGCTGTTCTACAGCTGCCCTGCTGCAGCAGGTATCTTCAGTCTGACGTGTGAGAAAGGACTGACCTGAGCAAAGGGAGTGACGATGAAGTCCTCTGCTGTGTGTCTGAGGAACAAAAAAAACACATTATTATTACGGGACAGGTACATGGGATGTACTGTATATCACTACACTACATATAATAATTTTTAGAAAATGCTGGAAAAAGAAAGACTTTTGGACACCCAGGTCACAGTACACTGCAGTGTTGGTATTTGAAAACTTTTATTTTAGTCTTTTTTTTTTTTTTTCAGAATTGTGAGATAGTGGGACTGTAAAGAGCCTGCACTCTGCAAATGGTTAAAAACTGTTTTTCACATTTTTAAACAATCTGTGTAGTGCCTTTAAACATAATAAGTATTTGGACTTTTCCTGAGGTGACTACATCTGAAAATCTGCTGTATGATAATTGCAGCAAATGCAGTACCAGCTTTTTCTCGAGCATGGACTGAACAGGGATTCAGGCTCCACTCATAAAGTCAAACTGTGCATAATGATCCCATCTTTGTCACACTCAGGTGCACTTCCCCCAAAGCCCCGCCCCTCTCACCCTTCACTGGCGAGGGAGGAGTTACGCGAGGTCTTTGGAGACATATCGTAGTCCGAGTCGGAGCGGTACAAGAAGGACTCCCTCCTCTGGCCCTGGGGGAATGAGGGGTGCAGGGTGAGCCCGGGACTCTGACAGCCAATGGGGGTGTGGCCAGGGGACACGCCGTTCTCCCCATCATAACTGCACACACACACACACACACACACACATTTAAACTCAATTTCTGTACTAAAGAATATTCTCGATACCAAGTCCTTTTTTCTGAAATATTGTCATTTGTAATACTAAATAATTTCCAATTGTTTATTACACCATGAGGTTTTACACTACTTCTGATCAAACTCTGTTCAAGAAAGGTCCAATTTTATCCTGTTTATGTGATTTTTCCTTTATTGATATTTGTTTGATACTAGTTTTAGTATTTGTATATAGTAGTTTCAATTAGTATTTGATTTTCAATACTTTTGACAACCCTAATGGAGACCTGAGTGTTCTGTGGAGACAAAAATCAGGTCCATGATGTAAATCATTTATTATTAGATCAACAACAGTTTAAAGCTCACATCAGGCTTAAAACAGGGTAAGGTTAGGGTAGAGGTTATGGTTTAGGTTAGGGTTAGAGCAGGGGTGGGCAATTCTTTTTTTCCATGGGGCCACATGAGAAACAGAAAATATTGTTGAGGGCTGGGCCAAAATGCTTAACTCAATTTTACATAATTTTAATTGTATTTCTTTATAAAAAGCAGTGAATCACATTGTTTTGACATGCTGGTCAGACTGGTGAGAGTTTATGTTCTGACTAAGCAGTGAAAATGTGAGGCTGCCTTACAAAAAATGTTAACACCTCTAAAAAACAAGCAATGCAGCTTTAATCCATGCATGAAGGCAAATTATAAAATATGTTTATTTTGTAATTCCATATGAGCTTAAACAGGCGGCTCACAGTAAACCAAAGGGCTGTATGTAGCTCCGGAGACAATGCCCAGCTCTGGGTTAGCAGTTAGGGTTTAGATTAAGGTTTGGAAAGTAGTGACTATGGTTAAAGTTTGGATCAGTCTCTAAGAATGGAAGTCAGTGTAATAAATAAATAAATAAATAAATAAATAAATAAATAAATAAATAAATAAATAAATAAATAAATAAATAAATAAATATGAAAAGCCAACGTGTGTACAGGTGTTTGGGGACAGGGTGTCACTTGTCAGAGTGGGTCTGGGTGTGTACATGTGTGTTTGAAGGCAAGTGTCACCTGTCGGAGGGGGTGTGGGTGTGTACATGTGTGTTTGAAGGCGGGTGTCACCTGTCAGAGTGAGTTTGAGTGTGTACATGTGTGTTTGAAGGCGGGTGTCACCTGTCAGAGTGAGTTTGAGTGTGTACATGTGTGTTTGAAGGCAGGTGTCACCTGTCGGAGTGGGTCTGAGTGTGTACATGTGTGGTTGAAGGCGGGTGTCACCTGTCAGAGTGAGTCTGGGTGTGTACATGTGTGTTTGAAGGCGGGTGTCACCTGTCGGAGTCGGCCTGGGTGATGGAGATCCTGGGTGGGATGCGCAGGGGCAGGGTGGTGGGCCGTGACACATTGAGGACCTCAGGGGAGCGGGTGCGGTCCCGGGGCCGGAGCCAGCAGGGCACCTGAGGGACACGGCACTGTGAGCGTGAGGAAACAGACGCTTGAACAGAACCTGAAAAGTCTGAGATTTAAAAAGTATTTCACTGTGAACCCTGAGCCCCAAAGGAAGTCCACACATCTGGAAACAGAAGAACCAAGACAACATGGGTCACATTTATCCACACAGGTGCTACATTAAGAACACACACTGAAACAGCATGTGTGTATGTGTATGTGTGTGTGTGTGTATATATGTGTGTTGTGTGTCACAAACTGTTATGTAAAAGAGAGTATAATTTAATGAATATGACTGAACTGCATTTACAGATATTCAATTAACATAGGGATGAAGTCTCTTTGTTAAATAAAGGCGTTGGAGACTGTGTCTGTGCTTAAATCTGTCCCACAGGCTGATACAGAACTCAGTGTGATGCTCATCCACATCCAGTGTGAGCAGAGTGTGGATCCAGGAGCTTCTGCTTTGGTGCACAAGGACAGGTGAGAACTTCACCCAGCACTGTAGGACCTCAGGGCTGATCTTCAGAACCTCAGGACTGACCTGCAGACTGGAGGACCTCAGGACTGACCTGCAGAACCTCAGGACTGACCTGCAGACTGGAGGACCTCAGGACTAACATAGAGACTGGAGGACCTCAGAACTGACCTGCAGACTGGAGGAGAGCCTCCTGCTCCTCCCACGGCGCAGCTCGGCCCCCAGAGTGGCCCCAAGATTGGCCCCCAGAGAGGAGCCAGATGTGTAAGAGCGGCTGTAGCCGGATGACTCCGCCTTCTCCCCGGCCCCTGGCATGTCTGTGTCACTGCCCTGGAAGCACAGGTCCAAAACAGAAGAATGTCTATGAGGGCTCAGATTCTGAATGACCACAATGAGCAAATGTCACAGACTGCAATAAGTAACACCATTTCTCTGCAAACGAAACATCTTATTATGTAAAAAGCTGCTGACCTTGTAGTTCAAACCTGAAATGTGATTCTAGGATTAGTTTAAGCAGTTCAGTTCAGTCTTTTCTCAAATGTTAATGCTCCTAGATGTCTTTAAATGTGAACTTTGAACAGAATCTTACTATGTAAACCTAAATCACAAATGGAATTGTAAATGTACTGCTTCAGAAAAAAACATAATGAGATATTTTTCCAAATTGTGTTGCTCTAATGTCCATGAGAAACATTTAACAAACAAGGACCGGTGCTGAGAAAACCCTCAGACCTTCACCAGTCCAACATGTCCCTTAGACCTTCACCAGTCTAACATGACTCAGACCTTCACCAGTCCAACATGTCCCTCAGAATTCCCCAGTCCAACATGACCCTCAGACCTTCTCCAGTCTAATGTGTCCCTTAGACCTTCACCAGTCTAACATGTCCCTCAGACCTTCACCAGTTTAACATGTCCCTCAGACCTTCACCAGTCGAACATGGTCCTCAGATGTTCAGCAGACCCTCTCAGCACTCTAATGTTACTCTTTTGGTCGCTCAGATTGACATGATAAATGCTTCACATTGGCACAGAGGCGGTAGGCATCACTTAGTATGACATGCAGCGGTCCGTACAGAGACAACAGTGACTCTTCTAAACCCCCACCCGCATGCACCCAAACACAGGGGCACAACAGCCTCCTCCAGTCTCTGGTCTCCAGTCTCTGGTTTGGACCAGGTCTGGACCAGGTCTAAACCAGCTGGACCAGTGTGTCAGCTCTGTGTGTCATGCAGACACTGCCCCTCCTCCTACCTCTCCTCTGCCTCCTCTCATGCGCTCACGTCTCCATACGCTCACATGTGTCTGGACAGGCCTCCACTGAGCGCGCTCAGATCTGCACTGCAGCACCGTAGCAACAAAACACTGGGGGACGGCTGCAGTTGCTAGGCAACAGTGCCGTGTTGCTTCCAACTGCGTTTGTGCCGACCAGAGCCAGATGTGAACATCCTTAAACCAACTCTACGGACACAGACTGTAGCACTGGAATATGCTCTACTGCACATACAGAGAGAGGGGGCAGAGGGACAGTGTCCATAAGGGGACACTCAGAGGGACGAGGACAAATAGAGGACACACACAGGGACACATGAGTCTGTATCTGTAATAAAACGTGCCCTGTGATAATCCTCCGGACACAGTAGATGCTCAGAACACACATCTAATCTCTTCTACTCATGTCTCTGTCCTCTTGTGTCCTCTCGTGTCCTCTCCTGTCCTCTCCTGTCCCCTTCTGTCCTCTTCTGTCCTCTCCTGTCCTCTTCTGTCCCCTTCTGTCCTCTCCTGTCCTCTTCTGTCCTCTCCTGTCCTCTCCGGTCCCCTTCTGTCCTCTCCTGTCCTCTCCTGTCCCATTCTGTCCCCTCCTGTCCCCTTCTGTCCTCTCCTGTCCCCTTCTGTCCTCTGCTGTCTCCTTCTGTCCTCTCCTGTCCCCTTCTGTCCTGTCTCCTTCTGTCCTCTCCTGTCCCCTTCTGTCCTCTTCTGTCCTCTCCTGTCCTCTTCTGTCCCCTTCTGTCCTCTCCTGTCCTCTTCTGTCCTCTCCTGTCCTCTTCTGTCCTCTCCTATCCTCTCCTGTCCCCTTCTGTCCTCTCCTGTCCTCTTCTATCCTGTCCTGTCCTCTCCTGTCCCCTTCTGTCCTCTCCTGTCCTCTCCTGTCCCCTTCTGTCCTCTGCTGTCTCCTTCTGTCCTCTCCTGTCCCCTTCTGTCCCTATCCCTTCAGGACCCAGGACCGGTGTTTCTATACCTCTGTACCTATTTGTACTTTTCTGTACTTCTCTTTACTTCTCAGTACTTCTCAGTACTTCTCAGTACCTCTCTGTACTTTTCTGTACCTCTCTGTACTTCTCAGTACTTCTCTATACTTCTCTGTACTTCTCAGTACTTTTCTGTACTTCTCAGTACTTCTCAGTACTTCCCAGTACTTCTGACAGGTGTAAGCCTAAAGTAAAGTACCATAAGTACAGTGCAGTAAAGTTTGTGGAGTTCACCTCTTCTCCAGTCACCGACAGCACGCTGCGGCTCTTCTTCATCCTGCTTGGCTCGTTCTGGGCCCCAGGGCGGAGCGTTCCGGAACCCAGACAGCAGAGCAGATGGAGAGCCAGGACCGGAGGTCAAAGGTCACAGCAAGGTCAAACGGGTCAGACCGGCTCTGGACCGGCCCCCATGGGTGCTGACTCAGAGGTCCCAGTGCTGCCCGCTGTCGGCCCCACAGAGGCCCTGGCTGTGTGGGCTGTTAGCCTAGCGTTAGCCTCATGCGCTTCACACAGGTGAAAGAAAAGCAGGTTTACTCCATGTTAGTGCGTGTGCTGCACGGGCTCTCAGGGGCCCTCAGGGGCCTCTACATGATGTCAGAGATTTAGCCAGACAAGCTAAGGGCCGCTCCCAGGCTCTCATCACTGCAGCTCCACAGGTTCACTGCTCCACGAGGAGATTGACCCCTTATCCAGACCCCATAGTGCTGTCCAAATGTCCTCCTGGTCCAACAAGAACATGAGGAAGTCTCACAAACGTCCTGACCACATCCACACAGAGATGTGCTCCACTGTCAGCACAGGCACAGGAGGTCCACACTGAGATACTCCACAGATCAGGGAGGTCCACAGGTCAGGGAGGTCCGCAGGTCAGGGAGGTCCACAGGTCAGGGAGGTCCACACAGTGAGCTATTCCACAGGTGGTGCTCAAACAGCATTTTATTACTCCATGGTCCAAAGGCAGGAGGTCTGTTCTTCTGCTCTCAGATCCCTGTAATGACACAGAGACATTTCATGATCTCTTTTATATAAATTCGACTCCAGTTTGGTTCTTCTCATAAACAGAACATGAGCTGTTACCACAGTGTCCCTCTCAGGAGACAGAGTGACCACGTGTTTAGACAGGCTTTTAGTCAGGACTGACAGAGAGGCTTAAAAGACCCACATCCAGACACAGGCAGAACATGCAAACTCTGAACTCCGTGGGAATTGAACCGGAGACCTTGATGCTGTGACTATTTGCCAACACATTTGGGACCAGTATTCTGTAAATGAAAATAACATGAAATAATAAATCCACACAGAGCTGCTGTGGAGCTCTTATGTAATAGAGAGTGAGGCTGACCCACTTCTGTCCCAAGGTGTCCCCACATGTCCACAAGGGGGACACACTGAGACACACACACTGAGACACACACAGTAACGCACACACAAACGCACACAACACACTGAGACACACACATTAACGCACACACACAAACGCACACACCACACATTGAGACACACACACTAACGAGCACACACAAACACACACACCACACACTGAGACACACCCATACTGAGACACACACACTAATGCACACACTGAGACACAAACCGAGATGCACACATTAACGCACACACCGCACACTGAGACGCACAGACTGAGACACACACACTGAGACACACACTGAGACACACACACCACACACTGAGACACACACACAAAGAGACACACACAATGAGGTGCATACATTGAGAGACGCACACACTGTGATGCACACGCCGAGACACACACACACTGAGACACACATGCTGAGACACACACACAAAGAGACACACAGGCTGAGACACATGCTGAGACACACACACTGAGACACACACACTGAGACACACACACTGAGATGCACACAAAGAGACACACACACTGAGACACACACACACTGAGACACACACACTGAGACACACACACTGAGACACGCACACACTGAGACACACACACTGAGACACACACACTGAGATGCTACTTTGGACTCTACATCAGGTTTTTTGTTCCACCTTGTGACATCACTAGTGGATAACCCAAGAGAGGCTCCTTCATGTTTTTAAAGACTACTCAGTGCACTTATTGACATGTCTCAACTTAAAATATCAAACTGAATTTTTAAAGTGACATTTACAGCCAATAAACTGCCTAAAATAAAATTATTTTTGTTTGTTTATTGCACTGAAAAACATTGCCTCATACTGTGAGCGTGCTTGCATCTCCACAAACCTGACCCGACTGCTTGTTTTCATGGAAGTTGGTCCTTTGGCTGTAATCTTGCACAGTAAAGCATAAAACTCATCTTTCTGGAGATGTTCCGGAGTAAGGCTTTAACTTTCTATTTGGAAACAGACAGGTGGTTCAAAAATAGCCCTCAGAGTCACAGGTTTAAGACACTTCTGCGTGTCTGTATCATTAGTGTGTCGCCTGGCCTGGGAATCAAACCCACAACCTCTTTCTGAGCGGAGAGGAGGAGTCACACTGAGCTCAGCAAACACACTTTTCTGTTTCGTGTTGCTTCGTTTGCAGAGGTTGCCATAGTGAACAGGCACGTGTTGATTTGGCAGGTGTCCTCAGACGTGCCTCCTGTCCCAGAGCTCAGTGGGTTGCTCAAAGGCACAACAACAGTAGGCACACAGTGCACGCTGCTCTGTGTTTTATAGCCAAAGCTCCTCCTCGCTAACACTATGATGCTTTGTTTAAACACGGATTTGCACCTCCGCACAGGCCCCATCACCCTGCGCTCCCGGGCCGCTCTGCTCTCGGAGCGCCGCTGTCGGACACTCGGGATCAGGGGCTTTAAGCGAGAGGCCGGGGAACATTTACTGACTAATGCTGCTAAGCTCAGACACGTTTGATGAGCCCGCGTCAATTATGCATTGGCTCATAACGCGTGGTCTATCTATAGCGCTGTCCCCAGCGCTAAACATGTGTAACCTGTGGACGTCCTGTGAGCCCGTCCTGGCCTCTACGCTCCGGCCCGTCACAAAGATCCTCCCGACCGATACACGCTCTGTCTCCTGCCCAAGCGAGCATCTGTTCTACGGGCTCAAGTAAACCGCACATGGGGCTCCGGGACTCGCATTTCCCCGCGGATCAGGCTCATCGTGCGGGGACACCTGCAGAGAAGCGCCCGCTGCAACCTGTCTGAGCCACGGAGCCGTGTGGAGTCGTGTGGAGCCGTTCAGAGCCGTGTGGAGCCGTATGGAGCCGTGTGGAGCCGTGTGGAGCGACCGAGGAGCGACCGAGGAGCGACCGAGGAGCGACCGAGGAGCGACCGAGGAGCGACCGAGGAGCGACCGAGGAGCGACCGAGGAGCGACCGAGGAGCGACCGTGGCCTTGGATCAGACGGATGAGCGCACTCACCTTCAGGAGGACCGGGTGGGCCGCCGTCCTCTCGGTCTCCGCTTCCTCTCGGCTCCGGTCCCAGCGCAGACCGTGACTGCAAACGCCGTGCACGCACACACAGCTTACACACTGCGTCTTCACGAGGCTCCGGTCCCGTACTCCGCTCCCGCCTGTGTGCTCTGCTCCCCCGCACCACAGTGGTCTCCCCCGGCCGCCCCCGTCTCACAGCCGCTTTGGAGAAGCCCGGTGGCCCCGGTGCACGGGCGCGTGTGTCAGTCCGTGATGCGCGTGTCCTCTCTGCCATTCAAGGACACATTTGGAACTATTCCTCACAGCGCACTCGGTCAGAGGTGTCGAAGCTCTCCAAGTGTCCACGGTTCCATCTCAGCTTCCAAATGAGCACAGGCCATTGCTTTATGCCCTTGAGCAAGACGCTTGTCCTCTCCCTAGTGTTTTAGTGTTAAAGCTGGGAATTTCTCAGGCTGGACCTTCCAGAGCTGTTTTCGTACAATAAATTCACTCCTCAGTGTGTGGAGGTGAGAGGCTTAACCACAGCTGCCCGGGGGCAGACTCATAAACATGGACGCTGGTCCACGCCAAAGGCCTCTCCAGCATCACCACTCACACACGAGTGTCCATGTCCCCTAGTGTCTTTGGCTCTATCGCATCTATCGGGCTGGTAGTGTCTGAAGAGTCTGGGGAGCGGGAAGCACAGGTTTTCACCACTGCAACAATATGCTCTCAGTCCCATTCACTCAGCTCCATCTTCAGCGCATTTTCATTTCATTTTTGTTCACAGAGTCAAACTAAAACAATATTCAGAGAAGGGAGTTGTGCGCAGGACAGCGCACTTCTCAGGATATCCAGAGAGGGCGCTATAGCTGTGCCGCAGGCTTCAGTGTGGAGCTGTGGTTCTTTCTTTAGCAGAAGTGATCTGGGCATACAGAGAGAGGAGAAGAGTGAAGAGACAGAACTGCAGGACACAGGAGGTGAGGAGTGAAGAGGAGGACAGTGTTAAAGGAACTCTGTATCCTGTGCTGTTACAATGTTAACATTTGATTTATTTTGTTTTTTGGGGGTGGGACCTGACTGGTCCAGGTGCTGGGGTTTAGGTAGAGACCATTCCGATCAGACAGAGGACTCTTAGAATGAAAACAAATGGATTTCAGCTTTGAAACTGGAAACCCAAATGACAGACTCATGTGAGGCTCATTCTGATTGTATAATCACCTTGAACCAAACACCAAATTAGCACATAAATAAATGAGACATCAGGTCCAATGTTTTCTGTAGTTAAGAATAAATCAGCTTTACAACTGTTCTCAGTAAAAGTCATATTTGATGTGGACATGTTTACCTTGTATCCAGGGACACAGTTAGGCCATGATTATGGCATTTCAAATCAAAATCTTACTTCCTTTGAATGAAAGAGAAAGGTGCATTTGTCAGTTTTATTTGTAAAGATGTTGAAACTATGAGTAATGCGCCTAAAGATCACATATCACAAAGCACTGCACCTGTGTGACACTTTCACTTTGATAATACACAACACACAACACTCTCACAGTGTGCTCCTGGTTGTTGCAGAGGGACCGATAAACTATGACACTGGTGTGAGATACTGTATGTCACCTGCCTGTTTCCATGGAGATGTACATTTCATTGTCTGAAATGTTCCACAGTATGGCATTCAGCATTTCTTAAATTACTATTAATTAAAATACTTTTTTACTGCTAAAAATACCTTAAAAACATGTGTCACTTCTCTGTAGATCTGACCAGTGACTTGGCTGAGTGGAAAGAAATCACTTATCTCCATGAAAAGAGATAAGTTTAATGCCCTACTGTGAAACATTCCAGCCATTTGCACAGGCTACTTGGCCCTACTCAGTTTGGAGAGTTTCACTAGTCCTTCTTAACCAGCACCAGGTACATTTTTAGTACCTGCTCAACTGGATAAGCAAAAAACTGAGCTTCCATGGATATAGTTTTTTGTGGTGAGTTTCTATGGATACAGTGCCAGATTCTAAAGAATAATGGAAACACAACCAGGTAGAGTAGAGTAGGGCTGAGTAGAGTAAGGTGGAGCAGGTCTGGTGGAAACGGGGCTATAGTGCACCTTAAAGAACAAATCAAAATGAAAATCCCCATCAAATAAAACATAACATAACATAAGCTCATAAACATTTTCCCTATTAATTATTGGTCACTCTGTATTTTGCCATGAAATCTCCAAAAGGTAAATGCACAAATGTTAAACCTGATCATTTCTATTGGTGACTAGAGCCAAGAGACCGGGAGCCATATCCACTCCTCAGGATGTTTTTTTGCTCCCTTTTTTCATTATTATTTCCTGTTCTCTTATATCTTGGGCCATCCCAAGTTGATAGGGACCAACTCCAACTCGGCCCCGTTTGGTCTGGGGGTCCAAAAAACACCCTATTTAGGAAACACTCTTAACAAAATTATGTCACTGTAAATATTAAGGTGCTGCAACTGCATAAATGGTCAAATAACCCTAACATTTTGCATGGTGTATCCGGACACACAGGGGAAACTAGTAGAAAAATATTTGGGGGCTGGCTGCATTTTTACTGAAAAAATATCACACTCAACATGCCTCAAAAGACAAAAAATGTCTGTCCACCTGACAAACTATCATCAATAGTGATCATTTTCAAGCATTTTATTACATGTATCAGTGCCTCAAATGTACATAAAAAACGTCCTCAATTTCGAAGCTTAAATTTAAGCCCAAAAATTACCTTTCTATCTAGAGGAGAACAGCTGCTGTGACCAAAGTTCTTCACTGTATCTCCAATTGGCAGAAAACAGAACTTTCAGGCATTTCCATTTCATATGGGATTAAGTTTTTTTTTTTCATTTAAACAATATTTTAAAAGAGTTGACTTATGTACCGCTAAGAGTGAATAATATTAAAACCCCAGGTGGATAGGGGTCAGGGTTCAAGATAAAATTATGGTCACCAGGTTACACACACACAACCAGCACACAAACCATCCTAACCCTGCACACGACATCCAGCAGAAGTTATGCTCCAAAGACAATTCTGATATCTCAAAAAGTTGATCCATTTTTCTGCTTATAAAATAAGATAGAGACTATTTGGAGATTGGTGTCCTTCTCTAGGGGCCAAAGATCTGAAACATTTGGTCTCAATTAATGTATATTTACACATTGAATACTGCACATTATTTCACTGTTGTAATGAATACACTGAACACACTTTCAGATGGGTGTAATGCAACAATAAACTATCTAAAGCAGACAACAAGCCAAAAAATAAAAAATAAAATAAAATAAATGATGAAGATTAGACAGCTGGCCAGAGTTCTTCAAAGCAGAAGCCTCCACCTCAGCCATCACTGTATTACAACACAATCTGCATTTGAACAAGATTAATTGGAGCTGTCCCCATCTGTATTAAATATGACTGCATGGTTCTAGAAGGTTGTGCGTGAAAACCAGCACCGATTCAGTGTTGAAAATAACATTCTATTACTAAAATGGAGCATGTTTTATCTTCATCGTGGGATCAGTTCCATAATTTCGAAATGTTACTGTGGGTGTTGGGGATAGAAATCCTCCAAAACACTTAGTATTGTTTATTTGACTTTTTAATTAGAGTCCATTTTGTTTAAAGAGGAAGTTTCATTGGTTTAATTACATTTGCATCACTGTTTGTCAGCACTTTCATCCTCCTCCTCCTCTTCCTCCTCCTCTTCCTCCTTTCTGTCTGGGACCCACAGACCAGAGTAGATACATCTCCTCAGGTGGTACTTAGCCTCCTATAAAAATACAGACTGTTAAAAATATGTTATAAATATGTGTGCAAAAGGAACTGAATTAGGATAAAAAAATAGATTAGAATAGATGTGCTAATTGTTTCTGAAGCCATTTTGGTCATCACAAACAGTTTGTACAGTTATGTAACAACACTTTCAGTCATTTGCTCAGTGGTTATGTTCAGGAATTGTCCAGCAGAGGGCAGCAAAGGACTGTTTCCAAAATAAAATTGTGTATTATATTATTTGCTTATTGCTCTTTTGACTGTTTTAAGGTGTTCTGAAAAGCGTCTTTGAGTGTCCTGAAAAGCGATGTATAAATAAAATGTATTATCATTATTATAATTAAAAAGAACAAACTGACATGGCAAAGTTCAAAATACTTTGATTCCAAATCCAACAGTTGCTCTAAAATCCTCGGCTTCACTCACACGTGTCACCAGGTGCTTCTGATGATCACATTTCTTTAAGATGGAAACACACCAAATAAATCACATCTAATTATGGGCTGAACTGATTCTGTGATTTTTTTCCGGGCCCCTGCAGCAGTGTGTCACACAGTTCCAAACAACAAATCAGACACCAAGGGGCACACTTGTGCATTGTAAACAGTACAATTTATGGCAAATGATGAACCATTTTGCATTGCACATTAGCCGAGTGAATAACATTCATCAGAAACCAGTAAAAATGCCTCACATACGAGAAAAAGAAACTGTAGAACAGACTTGGGCATTGTCCAACCCCAGGGCCACTTACGGCTCTTTGATTTATTGTGACGGACCGTTTAAGCTCATTTGGAGTTACAAAATAAACAGATTTTATAATTTGATCTCATGCACGGACTAAAGCTACATTGCTTTTATTTTAGGTGTTTTTTAAAAGATTTTTTGTAAAGCAACCTCACTTTTTCATTGCTTAGTTATAACATAAACTCTCACCAGTCTGACCAGCTTTTTGGCCCGGCCCTCCACAATATTTTCTGTTTCTCATGTGGCCCCATGGAAAAAATAATTGCCCACCCCTGCTGTCGAAGGACCCCCACACCAAGGACCCCCACACCAAGGACCCCCACACCTGTTCAAAGCTGGTTTTCTGCTCTTGGAGATACTGATGTTCAAAGCCCTTACACCATCTTTTGTTTTCACTTGCAAAAGTGTCTGTGTGAACTGTCACAACTGAAACCTGAGTGACACAGAAATGGTGAGGCCACCAGGGGTAAATTTTACTTATGGCCCCTGAGGCATGGGCATCCAAAAGTTCATCTATTTTATTATGAGTGCAAATATGAAGGTTTCCACTGAGTGTGTGTGCCTGGTGCATCACCTCAGGGTGCAGAGTGTCCATGGCCCTCTGCAGCAGCTCCACGTTCTTCTCTGCAAAGCCCCGCTGCATCTCCTGTACAGTCACACACACACACACACACGCATACACACACACACACACATGCGCACACACATACACACACATACAGATACACATACACACATACACACACAGACACACACACCATAAAAGCTCCATATTCGATTACATGATCAGAACCAAAGCAAAAGGACTTTCGTCCTCTTTGCTAACATGACAGATGTGAATGTTGATGTGGATGTTGACATGTTGTGAGTTGTGCACCTGTGGCAGGGAGTTGTAGACCTCCCGAGGGTCCAGTCCACCTGGCCCTAATCTTCTCTCTCTCTGCTCCCCCTCTTCTTCCTCCTCCTCTTCTTCCTCACCCTCTTCCTCCTCCTCCTCCTCTTCCTCCTCTCCTTCCTCCTCCTCTCTCCTCTGCTCCTCTCTCTGGCTCTGGGCACAGCTCCTCACACGTTGCTTCAGTAGCTCCACCTCTCTGTCAAAGGCGTCCAAGTACATCTGATCTGCAGTCTGAAGGTCACAAGAGAGAAAGAGAAGAGCCCAGGTAAACCAGGACATGGTGAAAGAGGCAGAGCTTTTAAAAGACTTCAAGTGCATTGTATTTTTGTTTTGTAATTGCTCTTGGCATTTAACTCTCCTTCATCCAGGGCCTCAGGGCAGCCTGTCAGGGTTAGTATGGCCCATCTTCAGATCAATATTGAGCCATAGATTTGCTGAAAGTTGAACCATAAGGGCATTCCCACTCAAATCAAAAGCCATATTTTGTACTGAAGTCAGTCAAACATATATAATGGAAAGTCCATCATCTGGTGCATGCATGAGGAGCACCTTGATCCTGGAGAAGAAGTGCCTGAAGCAGCCTCTGGGGTCCACTTGGAGTGTCTCCGCCAGGTCCAGGATGAACTTCATGACAATGGCCTGATGAGCCACCTGCCCCATCAGAGCCTGTTTCTGTGGACAGAGACCAACATGTAGACCTGCTGTTCTAGAAATGTGCACAGGCTCATGTGACTGTGCAGACTGATGATAAATTTATTTGGGTCACAGGTTTATTCTGACATTATTCCACAGACAGACATATTTAATAAACACAGACTGAAAAGGTGTTGGATGAAGCCTGAGCTTATTCTGCGCTTTACCCTTTATTCCTTTGTCATAGCATCATCTTGAAACCAGTTCATATTCATAAATACAGCAAGAGCAAACAGATGAATCAGAACAATATAGCAAAGTACTATAGCACAAACTCAGTGTCAGAATCCATGTATCTGCTCAGCGTTAAGCATTTAAACTTCTTTTTGGTGGAAGAGAGCGGTGCACAGTTTTAAATCTTCTGTACAGTTGTTCTAGAGCTCCAGCCCTTTAACAGATACACAAAATTTCATAATATTTGTTTTGATTTTCTTTTTGTTAAACACGGCCGTACCTCTGAGCTCATATGGGCTATTTTGGATTTTGAACATATTCTGTAATGATTTTAACAAGAGATTGTTGTTTACTTTGAACATAATTTTCAAAGTGTAAAGGTCAACTAAACCGTAAAATTTCAGGGTTTGAAGGTTTATAAATAATGCGTTAGTTGGTTCATTATAAGTTGATTATGTGATTGCTCTTATTGCCTTTTTTGCATGGTAAATATTGAATTTGTATTTGTCTTATATGTACCGGTATTGTTGTAGTCAAGACTGCCTAAATTGAGACAAAGACCTGTCCGAGACCACAGGGTCTGAAGACCAGGACAAGACCAAGACCTCTAAGGGTTGACACGAGACAAGACCAAGACTTTTAAGGTCCGAGACCGAGACCACGGCCCATCGAGACCAAATCAACAATTTTTCTCATTTCCTACATTTATTAATCACTATTAAATACTCTGTGCCCTTTTTGGACCCTCACCCACAGATTGAGAACCCCCTCTTTAACATAACTTCCACTGGCACTTTACACAAAAATGCAAAGAAAGTGAAAAGTCTGAGACAAGACTGAGTCCAAGCCCTTCAAGACTGAGACAAGACCGAATCCAAATGCGCTGGAGTCCGAGATGAGACCAAGACCATAAAAAAACGAGTCTCGAGTACTACGACACTACTTATATGTATTGCCCCAAATCTTAATACAGTAGGTTATGTAGGGCATTACCAGTGAGTTGTATATAATAAAAAGATTAGAAGAGAAGTTTATATTTATGATATATCTGTATTGATATATAATTTTGATTACTTTGGATAATTTATTTCAAATTTTATTTACGTATGATTTCCAAGGGGTCATGTGACTGTGCACAGGGTCATGTGACTGTGCACAGGGTCATGTGACTGTGCAGGGTCATGTGACTGTGCACGGGGTCATGTGACTGTGCACGGGGTCATGTGACTGTGCAGGGTCATGTGACTGTGCATGGGGTCATATGACTGACCTGCTCCTGCTCCATGCTGATGCAGATGTGCACCAGGGCGGAGGCGGTGTCCTCACACACCAGGTGAGGGTGCTCCGACAGGAACCTCTGACTGTCCTCCCAGCGCCGCAGCAGACCTGACACACAACAGATTCAGTTAGAACCAAAGGGGACATGGGGGGACGCAGGGGACACTATAGGGGACATGGGGGGACGTGGTGGACACTATAGGGGACATGAGGAGTTGCAGGGGACACTGTAGGACACATGGGGGATACAGGGGACACTATAGACCCCTAGACACTAGGGGGGAAGCATACGTGTTACTCTGATGGAGACTGAAGATGTTACATTCAAAAGTGTGTGACAGGACGTAATGCTGGTAGTGACTGAGCAGCTTATTGCGTTCTTCACTCTTTAGGCCGGAGCCCCGAAGCGCGCCCCGCGAGGGCAGTTCGATGCCGCTTGCGGCTTTAATTTTTAGGCCCGAGCCCCTACAGGGCATAGGGCCTATTGCTTTTGCAACGATGATGCCTGGGCGAACAAGTCATCGTCAACATTGAGTGAATGGGCATGCCAAAGGGCCATGGGCCATATTTATAGCTGCTAAAATGAATGGAAATCAATGGGGGGGGTCAATGGCGGACCCTGACGAGATGGTGAATGACGGGCGCCGAATTTCGGGTCGGGTCGGGCTCGGGCTTAAGATCTTACCTCTAGCCTATGGGAGACATCCCGATGTAAAGTTTGTCGTACAGTCATGAAATTTGTTACAGACATTCCTCATGTCAAGACAGAAAAAAAAAATTATTATGGCCACGCCCTCTGACAAACCAGAAGGCGGCCATCTTGGATTGAAATAAAAAAGTTTCTGAGTCAGCATTTTCGCTCACGTCGCATTTGAACAAACTCCTCTGAAGGCGCTTTGCCCACAGGGGTGAAAATCGTCGTACATCAACTAGAGAAGTGGGGCATCAAACGATAGCTGAATTTTTTTGATAACTGTCACGGTTTACGTGCAGCGAAGCCGCAAAATTTGTTCACATTTTTTGCAATTTTCCAATGCCAAAATTTCCTCCCGTTCGGCCATACAAAGTCCGAATAGCCTCAAATTTGCTACAATGACTCTTCATGTCATCCCGATCAAAAAAGTCAATGACAACCGTATGGTATATTTCACTGGGTTTCCATAGCGATGTGTCAAAACAGCCATGTTATCCTTATGGCAAATTTTCCTACATTTCTTACATTTCAAAGTGATATAACAGCTTACTAGTTTCAATGAAGAACGCAAAATTTGGCACAGTGATTCTTTAGGTCAGTCTGAGAAAAAAAGTCCAGGGGCCAAAGTTGTATTTTGCATGGTGTTGCCATGGCGATGTCCCAAAATGCCCACGTTTGTCTATGTTAGCACATCAGCATCTCCAGTGTGTGTGGACTTTGTGTTTAGTGGCAAGTTCAGCCCAAAGCCACAAACACACAGAGACAAGAGGCTCATCAGCGCCACCCAGGGGAGCACCGGGTCGGCCGAGTGCGAAGCGCGGCTCGCAAGGGCCGTTCAATGCCACTTGCGGCTTTAATTTGTTTTGTTTCTTTTGTTTGGTCTTAAGTGTCTCTATGGACATTTTGTGCTCTGGCTTCAGACACGGTGGGTTTCCATGGTGACAGTGTTTTTGTCGTTCCATCTGCTCTGTGGGCCCATGGGAGGAAGTGATGGACACGTGTGCATTTCATGTGTGACCAGTGAAGCTCCAGGAATCATATTGATATCGAATATGAACTCTGTGATGATGTGATGAGGAAAAGCCCTGTTGTCATGTGTGCGTCCTGTTTAGTGTGGATCTATTGTTGTGTGACCCTACTGTAGTTCCATACTCTGACCTCTATTGTTCTGTGATTAGGTCTGCTGAGCAGTTTTCCCGAGTTCCTTTCTCAGGAATGTATGACTTTCACTTACTAAACTTGAACTCGATGTTCCTTTTACACTTTTAAAAAGGATACTCCACTCACATCTGACTTGTGTCTCCAGAGCCTGAACCTGTGGACAGAGACACATCCAAGTGTGTCTCATTCTCAGTTTATGGACAGTCCTCATGTGAAGTTCAGAACCTCCAGAATTCCCTCCCTGAGCTGCAGAGGCTGCACTAGCACTGACCATAGACCGTATATATACTATATGAGTGGACTAAGTGAGTGTGGCGTCACCCATAGCGTTTAGCGCCGCTCAAATGATGCTAACGGTTAGAGGGGCGAATCTGGCGCCAGGCTCTATGCTATGAATAGGACTTTTTAACGGACAAAATAGCGGAAAAAAATTCAGGATCATGTGTCGCGGGTTCATACGAACATTTTAAGACCAAAATTACGAGGCCACAGCAGGAGTTACAGAGAGAGGGGTGATAAGATCTCAGTGTAAGTCAATGGGAAAAAGGGAGAGAAGGAGCCAGAAGGGCTTCCTGGAGCACTTCCTGTTTGGCACGTGGCAGCTAACGGTTTAGGTTAGTCCACTCATATATACGGTCTATGGCACTGACTCATGACTAGTGCGGGTGCTGGAGTTTAGGCAGTGTTCACATCAGCGAGACGACTTTTAGGTTTTTGTATTTTTTAGCAATGTGTCCGACCAAGTCCAGACTTCTATGTGTGTGTATGTCCAGACTTCTACGTGTGTGTGTGTATTCAAGACTTCTACATGTGTGTGTGTCCAGACTTCTACGTGTGTGTGTCCAAACTTCTACATGTGTGTGTGTGTGTCCAGACTTCTACATGTGTGTGTGTGTGCAGACTTCTACATGAGTGTGTGTCCAGACTTCTACATGTGTCTGTGTGTGTGTCCAGACTTCTACATGTGTGTGTGTCCACACTTCTACGTGTGTGTGTGTGTCCAGACTTCTACATGTGTGTGTGTGTCCACACTTCTACATGTGTGTGTCCAGAATTCTACATGTCTGTGTGTGTCCAGACTCCTACATGTGTGTGTGTGTGTCCAGACTTCTACATGTGTGTGTCCAGACTTCTACATGTGTGTGTGTGTCCAGACCTCTACATGAGTTTGTGTCCAGACTTCTACATGTGTCTGTGTGTGTGCGTCCAGACTCCTACATGTGTGTGTGTATCCAGACTTCTACGTGTGTGTGTGTGTGTGTGCCCAGACTTCTACATGTGTGTGTCCAGACTTCTACATATGTGTGTGTGTCCAGACTTCTACGTGTGTGTGTGTGTCCAGACTTCTACGTGTGTGTGTGTGTCCACACTTCTACATGTGTGTGTCCAGAATTCTACGTGTCTGTGTGTCCAGAGCAAGATGTGTGAGTTCAGACTTCTACATGTGTGTATCCAGACTTCTACATGTGTGTGTCCAGACTTCTACATGTGTGTGTGTCCAGACTTCTACATGTGTGTGTCCAGACTTCTACATGTGTGTGTGTGTGTCCAGACTTCTACGTGTGTGTGTGTCCAGACTTCTACGTGTGTGTGTGTCCAGACTTCTACATGTGTGTGTGTGTCCATACTTCTACATGTGTGTGTGTCCAGACTTCTATGTGTGTGTGTGTCCAGACTTCTACATGTGTGTGTGTGTGTGTCCATACTTCTACGTGTGTGTCCAGACATCTACATGTGTGTGTGTGTCCAGACTTCTACGTGTGTATGTGTCCAAACTTCTACATGTGTGTGTGTCCAGACTTCTACGTGTGTGTGTGTCCAGTCTTCTACATGTGTGTCCAGACATCTACGTGTGTGTGTGTGTGTCCAGACTTCTACGTGTGTGTGTGTCCAGACTTCTATGTGTGTGTCCAGACTTGTACGTGTGTGTGTGTCCAGACTTCTACGTGTGAGTGTGTGTGTCCAGACGTCTATGTGTGTGTCCAGACTTGTACGTGTGTGTGTGTCCAGACTTCTACGTGTGAGTGTCCAGACTTCTATGCGTGTGTCCAGACTTCTACATGTGTGTGTGTCCAGACTTGTACGTGTGTGTGTGTCCAGACTTCTACATGAGTGTGTCCAGACTTCTACATGTGTCTGTGTGTCCAGACTTCTACGTGTGTGTGTGTGTCCAGACTTCTACATGAGTGTGTCCAGACTTCTACATGTGTCTGTGTGTCCAGACTTCTACGTGTGTGTGTGTGTCCAGACTTCTACATGTGTGTGTGTGTCCAGACTTCTACATGTGTGTGTGTGTCCACACTTCTACATGTGTGTGTCCAGTATCTTACGTGTGTGTGTGTCCAGACTTCTACGTATGTGTCCAGACTTCTACATGTGTGTGTGTGTCCAGACTCCTACATTTATGTCTGTGTCCAGACTTCTACATGTGTGTGTCCAGACTTCTACATGTGTGTGTGTGTCCAGACTTCTACGTGTGTGTGTGTCCAGACTTCTACATGTGTGTGTGTGTCCAGACTTCTACATGTGTGTGTGTCCACACTTCTACATGTATGTGTCCCCGCTTCTACATGTGTGTGACCAGACTTCTACATGTGTGTGTGTGTTCAGACTTCAAGATGCGTGTGTCCACACCTCTACATGTGTGTGTGTCCACACTTCTACAGCTGTGTGTATGTGTATGTGTTGTATGTTGTGTGCTGTGTGTAGGTATTGTGTGTTGTGTGCTGTGTGTTGTATGTTGTGTGTTGAATGTTGTGTTTGTGTGTTGTGTGTTGGGCGCTGTATGTTGTGTGTTGTCCGCTGTATGTTGTGTGCTGTGTGTTGTGTGCCGTGTGCTGTGTGTTATATGTTGTGTGTTGTGTTCTGAGCGTTGTATGTTGTGTGTTGTATGTTGTCTGTTGTGTGTTGTGTGCTGTGTGCTATATGTTGTGTGTTGTGTTCTGTGTGTTGTATGTTGTATGTTGTGTGTTGTGTGCTGTGTGTTGTGTGTTGTATGTTGTGTGCTGTATGTTGTTTTTGTGCGTTGTGCGCTGTGTGTTATATGTTGTGTGTTGTGTTCTGTGTGTTGCATGTTGTGTGTTGTATGTTGTGTGTTGTGTGCTGTGTGTTGTGTGCTGTGTGTTATGTTGTGTGTTGTGTTCTGTGTGTTGTATGTTGTGTGTTGTGGTTGTGTGGTGTGTGTTGTATGTTGTGTGCTGTATGTTGTGTTTGTGTGCTGTATGTTGTGTGCTGTATGTTGTGTTTGTGTGTTGTGTGTTGTGTGCTGTGCGCTGTGTGTTGTGTGCTGTGTGTTGTGTGTTGTGTGCAGTGTGTGGTGTGCTGTGTGTTGTGCTGTGTGTTGTGTGCAGTGTGTTGTGTGTTATGTGTTGTGTGCTCTGTGCAGTGTGTTGTGTGCTCTGTGTTGTGTGCTGTGTGCAGTGTGTTGTGTGTTGTGTGCTCTGTGTTGTGTGCTGTGTGCTCTGTGTTGTGTGCTGTGTGCTGTGTGTTGTGTGTTGTGTGTTGTGTGTGTGCTTAAAGTACATGTGCGGCCCCCTTACCAAAGTGTCTGATCTGGCTGTTGTACGTATCCACAAAGTTCTGGTGTTTCTGAGCCTTCTCCTGGTCCGTAGGCTCTGGTGCTTCGGCCTTTATGTTCAGGATGCTCTGGAAACATAAAACAAGATCTGTAAGATTAGATTGAGAATTTAAAAATGCAGGAACTAGCTTTGAGACCTAAAATGGACCCCTCTGTTACGTCATGTGTACCTTGCTGAAGCCCTCTTTGCTGATGGTGTCCACGTTCCACGGCTGCTTCTTTTTCTCGCGCCTGTGCTCCTCCAGCAACTTCTCAAACTTCTGCAGATGTTTCCTCAGCTTCTGCAGCTCCTTCTGGACCTTCTCCCTCTCCATGGACATCCCCTGGTGGTTCTCTGTCTCTAGTCCATTGTCTCCCAGCTCTCTCAGCCTGTCCTCGGCTTGTCCGATTTGTCTCTTACACTCTGTGAAATTCCTCTCCAGATCGTCTTCTTGCTGCTCAAAGTCGGCCATGCGCTCCAGGCGGGACTGTGGACAGAGGAGCACACATGTCCTAAACATGCCTAAGACACAGTCAAAGGCGCAGTGTGGAAGGTCAACATCCTGCTTGTCTCCATGGAGATGTTATGAATTTATCTAGAATGTCCTACAATTGATATTTTGCAGTGACATCAGGCTGGGGGTGTTCTACATGTATCTCTGTGGTGAAATGTTCAGCAGTTACACATTAGCAAACACTAACAAAAATGTTTTAAGAATACAAATGACAAAAACAGCACATTTTCAGGAGCCTGTGATCAGTCCGAGTGTTGGTGTGATCACCTGTTTGATTTTCAACTAAAAGGTGAGAGTGAAAATCATTTGACTAATGCGAGTGAGCTTGTGATGGTCGTTTTATTTGTGAGAGACTTGTTTAACAGCACAAATTAGCTCACCGTGTAGTTCCAGTTCTTTATGGCTCAGATTAAAGTCTAAGAAGACACAAACAGGTAAGTGAACAGATGCAAGAGGTGTAATGCGACAATGTGTAGCATCCAAAGCAAAGCAGTAACCATGGAGACCATGTAACCTCTCAGATGGAGGGTCCGCCACCTGCATGTCTCCATGGACCTGTTATCTCTGTCTTTACCTGGAATGTTCCACAGTATGGCATTAAACTTATCTCTATCTCCATGGAGACAAGCCTACACCAGGTCACAGGTCAGATCTGTGGAAAGGCGACCCCACTCACAGTAAGACTACATGTTTACAGAATATTTTCTTGAACATGGATGTCCCCGTACACTACGTGTGCACAGACTGTTCTAAACCCCCGCACAGTCAGCCCGCGGGCTCAGGAGGCCCCTGACCCGGTGTCTCATCCTGAACAGACTCGCGGTGTCCACGAACGGACTGGTCGCGTCCTCATCGTCCGACACGAAGATGTGGTCCCAGGCGCTGTAGTCGATGCCCGCCGCGGAGCTCATGTTCCCGGAGAGGTGTTCACTTTACGGCCGCTGGAGTCAGATAGGGAGGCTCCGGAGAAGACACGGCCGTAATCTGATTAGAGACAAGCCGGTTACACTGAGCGCTTCGTGCGCGCACCGTGCGCGCTGTCCTAAGCGCATAGCCCTAGAATACAGAACGGGCCATCAAACTGATGACTGAACTCCGCAGCCCGGGTGATGGGGGAAGACTCAGAGACTTTGGGCTCCATCACAGTGAGCACAAACAGGGAGTCACAGGCGGCCGCACTGGGGACGCACTGACGCTAAAAGGAAACAGTCGACTCCCCCACATGAGCGGGCACTGGAGCCACAAATCACTTATCCATCAACACTGCTCATTCAGAGTTCAGAACTCATTTACATAATATCATAATAAAACAAAAGCTAAGAAATCTATTCGGGATTCAACCGTTTTTATTCTTAAATCGCCTCAGGAGCCCAGGTCAGTGCCCGCACCAGTGTCCTTCAGTTACACTAACTTCATTATAATGATGCTACTTCCTGACAGTTCTGGATCCTCACACTGAATACACAGAGCTGCCGAGTACATGATGTGTCAGTGCCCTCCTCAGATACTTCTGAGAGAGCAGGAAAATCTCAACAGGTCTGAGGCTGTGTCTGGATCCTTCTACTGCTGCATGTTTAGAGAAGATGTTTAGAGAAGCTGTTTATCTCCTGTTTGAACATGTGTGAGGGTCACTGCAGGTCGACCAGAGAGCACAGTGCGAAGCTCCGGCCCATTTACTCAGGATTACAGTGGGTGTGTCTGTCTCACCACATTTCTTAAACTTAAACTACTACTACTTAAACTACTACTACTACTACTGCTACTACTACTACTACTACTACTACTACTACTACTACTACTACTATTGCTACTACTGCTACTACTACTACTACTCAGGTCAGGTCCCCTCAGGTCAGGTCCCTCAGGTCAGGTCCCTCAGGTCAGGTCCCCTCAGGTCAAGTCCCCTCAGGTCAGGTCCCTCAGGTCAGGTCCCCTCAGGTCAGGTCCCTCAGGTCAGGTCCCCTCAGGTCAGGCCCTGTGTTTAGCCAGGGGAGCTCCAGTGGTCAGAGTAAACAGGAAAGTGCCCTCCCCTGGCGCTGGGTGCCTTTTCCTGGCTGTGGCCCACTTTCACCTGATAAACTGAGACATCAAACGGCTCGGAAATTCAACTCATAGAGGGTTTTATTTAAAACAAAATAAACATGATTGGAACAAATGTGGGTCACTTATGGTCCTCAGGGACTCAAATCGCAATGAATGACACAAGATTTACAACAGGAAGATAACAGTGCACAGTAGGAGCAGTAGTGGTGTTACACAGTCTAAGGACCAAAATAGCATTTCATCAAAGGGAGGAGCTCACAATTCAGGCTGAGTTTATGAAATGTACTAATCTTCAAACTGTAAAACCTAAAACCAGTTCATAATGTTAACCCCAGCATTAAGAAGTCATGACAAAACCACTGTACCTAAACTGTAGGAAGATCTCCTTTAAGATGAGGTAGAAGAACCATGTTTGGGATAGGCTTGTCAAAAATATCAAAAATCAAATACTAATCAAAACTAAAACTGATATCAAAGCCAGATACTCATTTCAGCAGGTATTAGTACTGTTACGGGACAGAAATGAGCCTTTCCTGAATAGTTTTAGAATGATCTTGAGCTGTATAAGGACTCAGAACATTCCAAGGAAAGGAGGTGCCAGACAGATTAGTTTAACATTGTGTCACCTCGGGGTCTCCGTCATCAAACTAAAAATACAATAGCTAATGTTCATCGACATGAGAAGAAGAAGACCTGCTCCTGAGGATGGGTCTACAGATTTCCCTTCAGAGAGAGAGTCAGAAGAATACTGGCCCCGTACCCAAACAGAACCTGGCGACTTGTGTGAGATGAAGTAAAACAGTAACACAGCTTTGACAGAGTACCCAAACATGCATAGTGTACAATGATTTACATATGCAGTAAAAGGTACTGCCAAAATCATATGGGCCAATAAGAGCAGGAGGCTTAAAAGTGATCTGAGGGTCACATGTAGTTTGGATGTCCCTAGTCCAGACCAAGAAACAGACTCTTCTTGCCTCAGTAACCCTCCCCCATCTCAGTTCATAGCACCATTACACACACGCTGAAGCCAGAGCAGTCCTCTTTAAGTCCAGGGACCTCCCAAGTCCTGGTTTGAGTCCAAGAACTGGTCACATAATCTGGTCCCCTTCACTCCGAGGTGGGTACGGGCTGGTGGTGGTGGAGGCGGAATATGTCGTACTTTCCCATCCAGTGCTGCTTGTAGTATCGCATGCAGACCACAAAGGCTACTATAACGGCCAGCAGCACCAGCACTGTTACCGCGGCGATGATGATGGGCACATAGTTCACTGGAGAGAAGGGACAGACAGAAGGTCAGGTTTCTCTGGGACAGGCTGTGACATGTTTGTGAGAGTGAGACTATGGTACAAGCTGGTGTGTTCATTAAAGAGCATCAGCTCTAACCTGTGAACCCCGTGGATCATTATGTTAGAAATAAGACATTGAAATCCACAATATTGATCTAAAAGAACTTAATAAACATTATTACAACAAAGTGCTGGCCCCCCCATGGACAGCTGCAAATCACACTAGAGCAGAGCACTTTTATTTTCATTTGCACCAAAATGAGTACATGAAGCTGCTGAATCCCCCCATATATATATAGGGGGATTAGAGCCTGACCAATATATCGGCTGGCCGATATAATCGGCCGTTTTCAGGGTCTGGGATTATATCGGCTATCGGCCAAAATTCCACCGATCAGCGCCGATAGCGCCGATCAGCGCTAATGAAGCACTTGTGTTACTTGTCCAGCAGATGGCGCGCTATTTGTTGTCATGTAGCACGTGTTTTCTAGGGGTCACCATTATTGAATGTGCATGCACGATGCAAGCGCACACCCCAACAATGAAGTGCAGCTGGGGACAGCAGAAGAGTAGAGCTCCTTAAAGTGCATTTGTTGTTTGTCAATGGTAAATTTGGTCTATGAAATAAACAACATCACAGCAGCGTTTTCATTCTTGAATTGTGCATTATTGAGTGAGTCGTGGTCACGCTGTGTTGTAAGTTAGCAAGCTAAAGTTACGGTAACCTAGCATAATTAGGTCACCTTGACAAAACTTTCTCTTGCCAAGGTTGCAATATATGCGATTGCGCATAACAATTATATTGATATGTTCAATGAAATATACGGCTCAGGTAACTGCATGGTTTAGAATCCTTTTCCAAATATGTGGAAATGACCAAATAACTTAAATGACTTAAATGTGTGTGTGTGTGTGTGTGTGTGTTTTACAGGCAAAGGAAGGCTATAGTCTGGTGTGGAACTACTACACCAAGGATACATACATATTTTATCAGTATTTAATTATTATGTTCTGGTTAAAGTTGGTTCAGTATGCTAAAAAGTAAAACATTGCACCTGATTGTTACGAATAAAACTTTCTGAAAAAAGGTGAAAGTTTACAGGATTATTAAACTTGTATAACAAAGTAGCAAATTTTAAATTTTTTATTTTTAAGAAATATCGGCGATTATATCGGCTATCAGCCTGATGGCATTATATTGGTATCATATCGGTTTCACAAAAATTCATATCGGTCAGGCTCTAATATATATATATATATATATATATTATACATACACACACACACACACACATACTGACCCTGCACTCTGAGACTGAAGCTCTGTCTGATGTCCCCTAAAGCGTTGGAGGCGATGCAGGTGTAGGGGCCCTCATGCTCGGAGGAGGCAGACGGGATGGTAAGCACAGGGTCCACGGGGCCAGAGCCTGAGGGGAGGAACCAGCTGTACAGAGGCGGGGGGTTCCCCTCAGCTCTGCAGACCAGCTCAGCTGACTGGCCCTGGGTCACAGTGAGGAGCTGTGGCTCCTCGGGGCCCTCACGGTACGGCGCATCTACACATGAGACAGTTATTATATTTACTGTGTTTCAGCTGTTAGCATAGAAATAGGCTTCATGTATCACAGAATTGTGTTAAAGAAGATTCAAATAAAGATGAGTCCACTTTCCCCACACAGTCTATCCCAGTGAATACTCACAGTGCACATTGGCCGTGATGTTGTGTGACCTGACCACTGGAGGGGGCTGTGGGCCCGCAGGTCCCAGCTGCAGTCTGGCCTCACACCAGAAGGTGGCCCCATGGTCCTTCCTGCTCACTCTGTATTCCAGGCAGAAGCTCTCGTTCACTGCTCTCTTGTCTGTTATGCTGCTTCTCATGACATTCAGCTCCCTGAGGCCCCTGTAAAAGGCCACTGTCATGTTCTGAATAGGGGCCACAGCCTCCACCTCACACTGCAGACAGTACACCTGACCCTCCTCCAGTGGCCCCGAGGGGCTCTCCAGCAGGGACCCTGAGCGGTTCTTAAAGCTCACAGACACACTCTCTGGAGGCTCTGTAGAACAGAAAGCTTTAGTCTCTTACACATGTGTTACATCAGAACAATGAGAGGAACTCACGGTAAACAATCACATCCAGAGTAATGACTGGACAGTCGCTGTCAAATATATAACACAGTATCTCCTGACTCCACCCTGTCAGGCTGGAGATGTTCCAGACCATTTGGTTCCCTCTCTTGAAGCTGGACTGATAGGGCTCCTCCAAGCGGAGCTCGTAGTCACAGGAGTCATTGCAGACGGAGCATGTGGCTATGGCGGGGTCTCCATACTTCACCACCAGTGGAGACGGGCTGAACACAGGGAGCTCCTTACAGCCTGCACAGAGAAGACACGAGCACCTCCTTACAGTCTACAGAGAAGACATGAGCACCTCCTTACAGTCTACAGAGAAGACACGAGCACCTCCTCACAGTCTACAGAGAGGACATGAACACCTCCTCACAGTCTACAGAGAGGACATGAACACCTCCTCACAGTCTATAGAGAAGACACGAGCACCTCCTCAGAGCTGCACAGTACTAAACCTAAAGACATGGTGTGTGCTATGATGCATTGATGAAGAGGGGGCAGCACATATCTCCTTCACAAAGATTGGAGAAGTGGCCTAAAACCACATGCACATGGAGAAGTAGTGTTAGAATAAATAACTAGGCTTAGCTATTCTGTATAACTGCTGCTATATTTCATTATTGTACCGAGGTCATGTGAAGATAAAGGCTCTGATCACAACTTTGAGACGCATAGACATACTGTAGGCTATGTCAAGACAAATGTGTGATATTCCGATTTATCTTATAGCAAACTAACTAAATAGGACAAGAACTACTGATAGGGATGATGTCATGAATTGTTAGCCAGATAACACCTGGATGGAGTCTGATTGGACTGTGTGACATGCCAAGAGGCCTGGCTGGACCTGTGCACCAACGAAGAGGCGCTAAGTCTAAACGACGGTAGCCTCCCACAATAGTTGGCGTATAAAATCATTGTATAGGCGTAAATATTCAGTCTCTGCTTGGGAATGTCAGCACAGACTCCTTGTACAAGTATGGCTTAAGTAAATTATCTGGACTTTATTTCTGTTTCAAGTGTATTTTGTCTAGCAGAAACTAACGAACACGCAACGGAAAACCTGGTTTCCTTTACAGTAGCTGCTGTAGTCTCTTCACAAGTGAAAAGTGAAAAGCAGATTCAAGAGTCCAGGCACAAACAAAACTCCAGCTAACTCACTACAAGCATTCTTCTCTCTGTTACTGTGCAACTAAACTCTCATGAACCTAAACTCAGGTCAGCAAATAAATATTAACCAAAGGAACACAGGCCTGGGAATTGGTTCTGTCGCCTGTACAGCCTCTTCACTATATTTATTGCATGAGCTCATGGTCTGAAAACTGGAACTGTACTACATAAAAGTACTATACACAGATGTACTATACACAGAGAGTACTATACATAGAGAGTACTATACACAGAGGTACTATACGCAAAGAGTACTATACAAAGAGGGTACTATAGGCTACACAGAGGTACTCTAGGCAGAGTATTACACACAGAGTACTACAGACATAGGTACTCTAGACAGAGGTACTACACACAGGGAGAACTATAGACAGAGGTAATCTAGACAGAGGCTACGTAATTAGTCTCGTCCAAATCCTGATGACGCGGGCTTTGGAGCGTACTTACTGTGGACAGTGTGGAGCGCACACGCAGCTGTGAGGAGGAAACGCCACACATACATGTTTGTGCAGGAGCGGAGACGAGCGGCAGAGACACGGCGCAGTTTGTTTGTCCACCCACAGCAGCTCTGTCAGCCTCTGGCCTGCCCCGAACTGAAAGTGAAACCGTCTGTTTCCGGTTAGTCACCAGGGATGAGGGGAATTCCGGTCAGAGGGGACCTCAACAGGCAAAGGCGAAGGGAGCAGAACCACGGAGCCCAAACACTAAACGGAGCAGTCTGAATCTGAGCCTGAGCGAGTTCTTAAAGGTGCACTACAGTAACCAAGGCGCCGTTACTCCTGGAATGTTCCACTGTGCACCCCTAAATCTAAGAGAATCAGTGGGCACCATGCCCAAACAGATCTAAGTTGAGTTGTTTAGGCCTACATGTTTAATCACGTTAGAAGTCCAAAACAATTGTGTCATGCTGAGTGCGCGTGGGACCACACTGTGTCATTAAACACTTATTCATCACCCTGTGAGTTTGAATAAACGAATCCCTCTGTTACTGAGACTCACTGTCATGAAACAGTCTGGGAACACAGTAACAGTCCGGGCTTGTCCTGGTGCTCCTAGTGCTGGAGCCTCTGTCTGCCTTTGTGCCCATAAACCAGACACCTGTTCTCTGCAGTGGGCTGGACCATGCCTCCAGTCTCTGCCAGTCCTCAACTGACCCAGGCTCCAAGATCTGAAACTGAGGCCTCTGTGGTGTCATAGTTCCTGCTTCATGTGAAGTACTAGTATTTGTACTAGTGTAAGTACTTCAGACCCCAGGCCACAGTGCGCCTAGAGACTGGAGCTGAAGCTGTGCCTCTGCCCCACCTCGCTCATAAAGCAATGTTAAGGAACACTTACTGTATGTAACTTGTCTCCATGGAGATGCTATTGAGCCTGGACAGTTTGACACAACCAAGTTACAGGTCAGATCTGTGGAGAGGAGATCCCACTCACAATAGGAATGCATGTTTTTCAAGGTATTTTTGGACAATAAAAACTATTGTATAAAATGCTTAAAGAAGATCTATAGTTGTGAACTATGACACCTGTGGAACATTCTTTTATCATGTGGACATTTGAAATCACAACATTCATCTGAAACATAATAAAAGAAACAAGTCCTCTGTGCCAAAATGACTACATGACGCTGCAGAATCCTACGTGTATGACTGATGAACAAAAGGTGACGAGAGGGGAAAGTCCAGAGTTTTTCCATTTTAAAGTTCTAGTTTAACCAAGATTTGACCTTTTGAGAAATTGTCTATGTATAGACAGGAAAATGATATGAAAGTGCTTACAGCGCGCTTCCCCTTTTATGGTTTGGTTATTGGAAATGATTTTAGTTTCAGAGGAAAGTTGACTACATAAAATCATTAGTTACAAACTTTACACATACACAGATAACATCGGAATTCTGTGTGTGTGTGTGTGTGTGCGCGCGCGTGCGTGCATGTGTGTGTAATAGTGGGTGTTCGTCATTCCAGGACTTCCAGGGGAAGTGCACATTATGTAATGATAATTCCACAGTAGGCACAGACCTAAGCAGAGCTGATACGTCTGCTTCTTTATTTCATTGTCATCACTGCCTGGGCCTTTCTGTGGTGAGGCAGGACTGACACAATCTGGAATTTTAAAGAGGAACTAAACACTAAACTACAAACAAAACAATGAACTGTTGCTGTTCCTAGTCACTTTAGAGCAAACTAGGTCAGTTTGTACCTTTGTGTGATCTTCCTCCAGTGGCTTGTGCAATTTCAATACTATGTGACATCACATGAGACTGCCTTGATATCAGACAGGTGTTTCTGATACACCTGTCTGCAGGGGCGGAGCTTAAAGTGTGGATACCTGTTAGACCCCCCCCCCCCCCCTCTCTCTCCCCCCGCACTGCCCCTTAGTATAGTAGTGGAACAGTACTCTTACTTGAGTACTCTATAGTAGTGGAACAGTACTCTTACTTGAGTACTCTATAGTAGTGGAACAGTACTCTTACTGGAGTACGTTATAGTAATGGACCATTACTTTTACTTGAGTACTCTATAGTAGTGGAACAGTACTCTTACTTGAGTACTCTATAGTAGTGGAACAGTACTCTAACTTGAGTACTCTATAGTAGTGGAACAGTACTCTTACTTGAGTACTCTATAGAAGTGGAACAGTACTCTTACTTGAGCACTCTATAGTAGCGGAACAGTATTCTTGTTGGTTCTGATCTCTGTTCTGATGTTTTCTCATCACCTGGACTTGAGCTCTTCTTTCAAGCAGAAAAATTTCAGTCTGGTTTCAGAGCTCCCCACAGCACAGAAACTGCTCTGCTTAAAGTGACAAATGATTTGCTACTAGCTGCTGATAACGGGCTGGCTTCAGTCCTGGTCCTACTGGACCTCAGTGCAACGTTTGACACCATTGATCACAACATTCTACTGCAGAGGTTAGAATGTGACATAGGTGTCAGAGGGACCGCCCTCAAATGGTTTAAATCCTATCTATCAGATAGGTACCAGTTTGTTAGTGTAAACCAGTGCACCTCTCCCTGCTCTAAAGTAGCTTGCGGTGTTCCACAAGGATCTGTGCTTGGTCCAATCCTGTTTACCCTGTATATGTTGCCATTAGGTAACATTATCAGAAAACATGGCATTAATTTCCACTGCTATGCTGATGACACTCAGCTGTACTTATCAATGAAACCAAATCAGACCGATCAAATCGATAAGCTCAGTGCCTGTGTGAAGGACATCAAAACCTGGATGACCCTGAATTACCTGCTCTTAAACCCTGAAAAAACAGAGGTCATTGTTGTCGGTCCTAAAGGTCAGAGAGATTCTCTGTCCGACCAGATAATCTCACTTGACAATGTGAGTATAGCCTCTAGCTCTACTGTAAAAAACCTTGGAGTCATATTTGACCAAAATCTCT
This sequence comes from Odontamblyopus lacepedii, assembly GCA_034769755.1. Taxonomy (NCBI): domain Eukaryota; kingdom Metazoa; phylum Chordata; class Actinopteri; order Gobiiformes; family Gobiidae; genus Odontamblyopus; species Odontamblyopus lacepedii. Next base: position 13,138,416 of record CM068353.1, read on the forward strand.
CATTCACAGCTCATATAAACCAAGCTTGTAAAACTGCATATTTTCACCTGCGAAACATAACTAAAATCAGAAATATTTTGCCTAAAAATGATGCTGAAAAACTTATCCATGCATTTGTTACATCCAGACTAGATTACTGTAATTCTCTGATCACCGTCTGCGCTAAAGGTACTTTAAGAAGCTTCCAGTTGGTCCAAAATGCAGCAGCCAGAGTCCTAACAGGAACTAAAAGAAGTGATCACATCAGTCCTGTGTTAAAATCACTTCACTGGCTTCCTGTCGAGCTTAGAATTAAATTCAAAGTTCTCCTCCTGACATACAAAGCCTTAAACAGTATGGCCCCATCATATCTTCAGGATGCCATTGTCCCCTATCAGCCAAATAGAGCACTTCGCTCTCAGAATGCAGGATTATTAGTGGTTCCTAGAGTGTTTAAAAGTACAGTGGGGGGGAGAGCCTTCAGTTACCAAGCTTCTGTGTTATGGAATCAACTCCCTGTTGATGTTAAACAGGCACCCACAGTCTCTTTATTTAAGACCAGGCTTAAAATCTTCCTCTTCGGAATAGCTTATGACCAGGTTACTTAGTTGATGTCACTAAGATAAGCTGCCGCAGGAGATAACAAGCTGGGGGAAGTGTGGCAACCTGAGCACTATCCTCTGTTTCCTCCTATTTTCTCATCAGTTTCACTTACTATGTTCTCATCTGTAGTTCATTCTTTGCTATTCACATGTTGTCCCCTGTCCCACTCCCCCTGTGGAGTGTAACGCCTGATGGCAGCTGGACCCCTCTTCTCCTCCTCGCCTGGCTCCTTCTCCTCGCCTGGCCTCCTCCTCTTCGCCCGGCCTCCCCTCCTCGCCCAGCTCCTTCCCCACCTGGGTAGCTGTGGCCATACCGAACTGGCCCACGGGCCTGGACATCTATAGCCTGTCCGTCCATGGGAGTGGATCCCTCCTTCACTGTAGTTCTCCCCGAGGTTTCTTCTTTTTCCCAGGACCCTGGGTTTTTTGGAGTTTTTCCTTGCTGAGAAGGAGGGTCTAAGGACAGGGGATGACTGGACGATGTTTCATTTGCTGCCTTACATGAATGTTGTTTATTCCTGTTTTGATATGTCTGTGTGTATGTTTTACTCATCCAAATCTTGGAACGCCCTGTTGTTGCGATTTTGGGCGCTACAAAAATAAATTGAATTGAATTGAAAAACTCCACACACCTTCACGAGAATCATTTGGATGATTTCTACCCTGGAATTGCCGATCTCCACTGAACTAAAAGTAAAAGGTAGATGTTAACTTGAAAACTCTCACTTCATGACATCACAAGGTGGAGCAGACCATTTTGACCTTTGGAGATGTGAACAATGATGCAGGATTATTCAAACATGTGTGAATGAAACAAAACACAACTCCAGGTGTGTTTTGAGAAGGGAAAAGCAGCATGTCTTAATTGTGTAATAAATGATGTTTCTTGCAGTGTTTGTTCGTTGGGATCACCAGAGGGCTCCTCCACAAAAAGCCAATGACATCACGGCTCATGTTTCCTCACGCTGGGGTTTTGTGTTCTTCCAGTTTCTCTGTGACTCACCAGAGCAAGTTCTGTAATGTCTGACCTCGGCTGATACCGCTTTTGTAAGGTTCATGTTAGCTTCTGATAATATTGAAAATAACAGCTTTTACAAGGTAGTGATAAGAATTCAAGTGATTCTTTGTGAAACATTATCAGGACATAAGAGGTCTAGAATTCATTTATATAGCGCTACAGTCCAGTACTGTTACGTCAGATTTTCGACGTCATTTTTAAAAAATATATGTATTATATGGTCTGTTTAAGTCACATTTTGGCCTATAAACTAAAACAAACAAATAAAAAAAAAGTTTTCCATTGCAAAACTTATGGTCATTCAAAAATTTATTATCAGTTAAAGTAATTATTGCGTAACAGTAACACACAACACGGTGACATCCCTCCTGTGGGCTCACCACCTGCAGAGGGGTTCATAGGGGGGTCAGGTGCTATGAGGATTGGGCAGCACACTGCCCCCGCGACCCAGCTGGATTAAGTGGGAGAAGATGGATGGATGATGGATGGATGGTGACACACAAATGATCAGTTATGAGTACTGGTTGAAAATTCCATTATCGTGCATCACTTCCTCTTATTTTCTTTTTAATCAGACAGTAGTATAAGTGAGATGTATTATGATATATTTATTTATTTTAAATAGGGACAAAACACATTAATGAACATATACAAGATATGTAAATATGTTGTCAGATTGTAGCCCAAGGCTAATTTCCATCTGCTGTCCCTAGACAGGTTGATGTAATTGTAGCAGCCAAACTTGCCCTGTGCAAGGTCCGCTATAGCTGCAGCGTGTGTGGCGTCTCGGACGCGTGTCTTCCATAAGAGAGTCAAAAAATACTGTGTTCCTCAATAGTTTATTGGCATACCTTGTAGCCATCCAAAATACACAGATTCAGCACTCCATAGACGACAACGGTCAAAGACTGTTTACCTCCACACTACAACACCTGAGTGCGCCTTTTCCTCCCCTTTTATAGGGCAGGTAATTGCATAGTAAATTACATCTAGCGCCACACAGTGGCAGGAGGTAGAGCAACGTAATATGGCTCCAACAGTAATCATAAAACAAATACACACAATAAAAACAATACACCAGACAGACAACACAATAATACAAGCAGACATAAAGAGATGGTCAGTCTCAAGATCACAGACTCAGGTCAACTAAAGAAAGTTGGATTATTTGTTCAAAATTGCACGCTGCCCTGTTTAGTTAAGGTGCCAGTGTATAAGTATTGCACCAGCCCATTGCTAAAATAATTATAGTACATTGCACGACCCTAAAAAAAAAAAATATATATATTATTATTATTATATTAGTCAGCCCCTAGTGGTGATGTGTGGTATGTCAGCTGTTGTTACTTCCTGTAGGCGTGGTCAGCCTGACTGAGCTGACAGGTTCCTCAGACTGACCATGCCTCCTGTCGCCCGGTGCTCTCAGACTGACCACGCACCCTGTCGCCCGGTGCGCTCAGACTGACCACGCCCCCTCTTGCCCAGTGCTCTCAGACTGACCATGCCCCCTGTTGCCCGGTGGTCTCAGACTGACCCCGCCCCCTATCGCCCGGTGCTCTCAGACTGACCCCGCCCCCTGTCGCCCGGTGCTGTCTTGAATCGGGTGTCCCAGGTGTGTGACAGGAGGAAAGCTCCTTCATTCTGGCTGGTGGTGTCTGACTGTTCCTTCTTTTACACACAGGTCTGTCATGATCACAAATCCTGAAGCACGATTTATTATTACAGAGGAATATTACGATAACTGATAAACTACTTTATGCCACTGCTACAATTAAAATCCAAATATATTGTTGTATCAATCATATATTGAATGATAAGTTGATATAGCCGTATGTGACCATACCTCCTTGTCAAAGCCTGATCCCGGCAGATCTCAAAAGCTCAGCAGGGCCTGGTTAGTACTTGGATGGGAGACCGCAGGGAAAATCAGGTGCCACAGGGAGGCGCCAGTCACAAAAACTGTTGTCTCTGCAAGGCACCTCACTCACATTGCCTAGTATGAATGTGCTGTGTGTGTGAGTGTTGGTGGTGGTCAGAGAGGCTGATGGTGCAGATTGGAGCCTCACTTCACAGTGACTGTCAGACTGTCCCAGGGCAGCTGTGGCTACAACAGTACTTTACACCACTGGGTCTGGAGTGAATGAAGAATGAACTGTAAATAATGCTCTGTAAAATGTCGTTGTGACATATGTCTGTGAAAAGTGCTGTATGAAATAAACACTTACTATAGTAATTATTGTGATAGACCTAGACACATAAGTGGCATGGTCAGCCTGAGTGATGATTGGTCCATCAGGCTGACCACGCCTACAGGAAGTAACAACAGCTGATGTAGGACATGTCACCACAGGGACGAGGATGGCTCACAGCAGCAGTCCGAACATGTCAATGTAAATACAACGCCCTTAAAAACAGTTGGATTAAAAAGAACATAAGAAAATATAGCTGCAAGCAGCGGTGATCGGCCCTCGCGTGCACCTACGCTGCACCCCGCAAATGGTGTGCCTTACAAAATGACGTGCCCCACAAAACGACGTGCCCTGCAAACAACGTGCCCTACACATCGCGCCGTGCAAACGCTGCGCCCAGCAAAATTAATGCTCCACATTAACCCTAATAACTGTAAACCCCAACCACACTTTTCATATGCCTTATAGTGTATTATATTTAGGCCGAGATCACGTATTAGTGATTCAAATTTCCCAGGCCAACACATCCTCCATCAGAAAAATTACACAGTGCACCTTTAGATGATTTTTGAGGAGTCTTTGCGCCCCTGGTGGCCAACAGTGAAATATTCATCATGTCCGTAATATATATTTTTTGCTCATAGTCATGCATAAAATTAAATTCCCAAATTTGGTACAAATCCGATAATGTTGATGTTTCATATCTAAAGGGTGCTATAGTGTAATTTTTCATATGCTTTATAGTGTATTATATTCAGGCTGAGATCACACATCAGTGATTCAAATTTCAGCACGATCGGGCTAAGCCTGTGCCAATGAGAGCAAATCTTCACATTGAATATTGTCTAAATTTGGATTGAACTTTGTGGCTTCGCCACACGTAAACCGTGACAGTTTTCAAAAAATGGAGCAAACTTTTGAAGTGTCACTTCTCTAGATGATGTACGGTGATTTTCAGCCCTGTGGGTGAAGCGCCTTCAAAGGAGCGCGTTCAAACGCAACATGAGCCAAAATGTGGACTCTCCATTTTGAAGATTTCAATCCAAGATGGCCGCCTTCTGCTTTGTCACGGGGCATGACCATAATAATCTTTTTTGTTTGTCTTTACGTGATGAATGTGTGTACCAAATTGCGTGGCTCTACAACAAAGTTGAGCTGGGAAGGCTCCCATAGGAGTGGGCGGAGCCGTCAGACGGATTTGGGATATGTGGATAACTTTTGATGTTCCCGTCCTGGAGATAATGTGGACCAAATCTGAAGCTGTTTGGGTGAGCGCCTTCGGAGGAGTGCGTTTCAGCTTCGCAAATTTTAATCCAAGATGGCTGCCCTCTGGTTTGTCAGGGGGTGTGGCCATAATAATATTTTTTACTTGTCTAGTCATGATCAACTTCCGTGTTAAATTTTATGATTCTACGTGCAAGTTTTTTTGGTGTTATTCGTATTCCCTAATGCATTTTTGTGATGTTTGGGGGCGCTGACGAGCCATTTTATTTATTTATTGAAAATGGAAATAGCCAAAAGTTAGAGAGGCAGACTTTTTCACACGTTGTCCAATTTCGTGAGTTTTCGACATTGTTCACTGGGTGAAAAATGGGTGAGTGCGTTAGGAGAAAAAATAAATAAATAAGAAGAAGAAGATTAAAGCCGCAAGCGGCATCGAACGGCCCTCGCGGGCCGCGCATCGCACTCGGCCGACCCGACGCTCCCCCGGGTGGTGCTGATGCTCCCCCGGGTGGCGCTGATGAGCCTCTTGTCTCTGTGTGTTTGTGGCTTTGAGCTGAACGTGTCACTAAACACAAAGTCCACACACACTGGAGATGCTGCTGTGCTAACATAGACAAACATGGACATTTTGGGACATCGCCATGGAAACACCGTGCAAAATACAAATTTAGTCCCTGGACTTTTTTGTTCGGGCTGACTTGAAGAATCACTGTGCCAAATTTCATGTTCTTCAATAAAACTATTAAGCCGTTATATCACTTCGCACTGAACTTCGTTGCGAAAGCAATAGGCCCTACGCCCTGTAGGGGCTCGGGCCTAAATACAGCCGCAAGCGGCGATGATTGGCCCTCGCATGCGCCTACGCTGCACCCCGCAAACACCGTTCCCCACAAACGACGCGCCCAGCACATCACGCCCTGCAAACGAAGAAGAAGAAGAAGAAGAAGATTAAAGCGGCATCGCATTTGGCCGTCCCGGCGCTCCCCCGGGTGGCGCTGATGAGCCTTTTGTCTCTGTGTGTTTGTGGCTTTGGGCTGAACTTGTCACTAAACACAAAGTCCACACACTGGAGATGCTGATGTGCCAACATAGACAAACATGGACAGTTTGGGACATCGCCATGGCAACACCGTGCAAAATACAACTTTGGCCCCCCAGACTTTTTTGATCAAACTGACCTGAAGAATCACTGTGCCAAATTTCCCATTCTTCAATGAAACTACTAAGATGTTGTATAACTTTGAAATGTAAGAAATTGTAGAAATTTTCCCATTAAGATAACATGGAGGATTTGGCGCATCGCCACGGCAACCCAGTGAAATATACCATATGGTTGTCATTGACTTTTTTGATCGGGATGACATGAAGAGTAATTGTGGCAAATTTGAGAATATTCAGTGAAAGTAAAATATTTTTCATGAATGGGAATTTATCAGATCTCTCCCATTAGGATAACATTGGAGCTTTTGTGCATCACCATGGCAACACAGTTAAAAATACCATATGGTTTACATTGGCTTTTTTGATTGAGACGACCTAAAGTAATTTTGGGCCAAATTTGGTACATTTTAGAAAAACTAAAATTTGGCCCTCCATGCAAAATTTTGTTGTGTCCTGCAGGGGGCGCTATCACACCATTTTTGCTCTTGTCACAATTAGTAGGCTTTGGCCCAAAAGTTTTACAAGTGATTCAAATTTGAGCCCAATCGGACTTTGTATGGTCGAACGGGAGGAAATTTTGACATTGGAAAATTGCAAAAAATCGGAACAAATTTTGCAGCTTTGCCACACGTAAACCGTGACAGTTATCAAAAGAATTCAGCTATCGTTTGATGCCGCACTTCTCTAGGTGATGTACGGCGATTTTCACCCCTGTGGGTGAAGCGCCTTCAGAGGAGTACGATCAAATGTGAGCAAAAATGCTGACTTAGCATGTTTTTTATTTAAATCCAAGATGGCCGCCTTCTGGTTTGTCGGGGGGCGTGGCCATAATAATATTTTTTTTCTTCACATCTTCACATGAGGAATGTCTGTAGCGAATTTCTTGACTGTACAACAAACTTTACGTCGGGATGTCTCCCATAGGCGCAATGTATTTTGACTTTTGCAGGTGGCGCTGTCGTGCCAGTTTTACCCATACACGCAACATATATTTTATCAAATTTTTTGCCACTTCTGAATTTTGGGCAAAATTTGGTGAGTTTTTGAGCGTGTTCAGGGGGTCAAATTAGAGCTCAAAGAGCAGATGAAAAAAGAATTAAAGCTGCAAGTGGCATCGAGTGGGCCGAGCGTCGCACTCGGCCGGCCCGACGCTCCCCTGGGTGGCGCTGATGAGCCTATTGTCTCTGTGTGTTTGTGGCTTTGGGCTGAACTTGTCACTAAACACATAAAGTCCACACACACTGGAGATGCTGATGTGTTAACATTGACAAGCATGGACAATTTGGGACATCGCCATGGCAACACCGTGCAAAATACAACTCCCCCCCCCCCCCCCCCAGACTTTTTTGTTCGGGCTGACTTGATGAATCACTGTGCCAAATTTCATGCTCTTCAATGAAACTATTAAGTCGTCATATCACTTTGAAATCTAAGAAATTGTAGAAATTTTCCCATTAGGATAACACTGGATTATTCATGCATCACCATGGCAACACGGTTAAAAATTCCATATGGTTGTCATTGACTTTTTTGATCGAGATCACATGAAGAGTCATTGTGCCAAATTTGAGAATATTCAGTGAAAGTAAAATATTTTTCATGAATGGGAATTTATCTGATATTTCCCATTAGGCTAACATTGGAGCTTTTGGGCATCACCATGGCAACACGGTTAAAAATACCATATGGTTTACATTGGCTTTTTTGATTGAGATGACCCAAAGTAATGTTGGGCCAAATTTGGTACATTTTAGAAAAACTAAAATTTGGCCCTCCATGCAAAATTTTGTTGTGTCCTGCAGGGGGCGCTATCACACCATTTTCGCTCATGTCACAATTAGTCGGCTTTGGCATGAAAGTTTTACAAGTGATTCAAATTTGTGCCGAATCAGAATTTGTATGGCCGAACGGGAGCAAATTTAGACATTGGAAAATTGCAAAAAATCCGAACAAATTTTGCAGCTTCGCCGCACGTAAACCGTGACAGTTATTTAAAAAAAATCAGCTATTGTTTGATGCCCGACTTCTCTAGTTGATGTACGCCGATTTTCACCCCATTAGGTGAAGCGCCTTCAGAGGAGTTCGTTCAAATACGACGTGAGCGAAAATGCTGACTCACCATCTTTTTTATTTCAATCCAAGATGGTTGGTCAGGGGGCATGGCCATAATAATATTTTTTTTCTGTTTTCACATTAAGAATGTCTGTACCAAATGTCGTGACTGTACGACAAACTTTACGTCAGGATGTCTCCCATAGGCGCAATGTATCTTGACTTTTGCAGGTGGCGCTGTCGCGCCACTTTTTTATGCCCATACATGCAACATATATTTTATCAAATTTTTCGCCACTTCTGAATTTTGGGCAAATTTTTTTGGCCGACAAACTATACATTTTCAGAAACCTCTGGTGCATTGCTACGTCATGGCGAGGGTCCCTGGTCACTACGGGTGAGTCATGTCGCTTCATTTTAGTTCCCGCCCCCTATGAGCATTGCTATGCGATACTAATAGGCCCTTCGCCAGCCTCTGGCGCTCAGGCCTAAAGAAGAAGAAGAATATTCTGATACGAGAACAATGTTCCGCTTTTATTTGGCTGACAAACTATACATTTTCGGAAACCTCTGGTGCATTGCTACATCATGGTGAGGGTCCCTGGTCACTACGGGCGAATCATGTCTCGTCATTTTAGTTTCCGCCCCCTATGAGCATCACTATGTGATACTAATAGGCCCTTCGCCAGCCTCTGGCGCTCGGGCCTAAATAACTCAGGCCTTCCGTTACTTCAGAATAATAATACTCATAATAATAGTGTAGCAGCAAAATTCCGGGCGGCAATCCCCGAACCCGGTGGTGGACACCGGAAGTAAGGGATCATGCCGTCAAGCTGAAGAAGGAGGACTCCTGAGGCAGCTGACGGGTACCGGCGGGCCAAGCGTGCTGCAGCCCGGGTGGTTGCAGAGGCAAAAACTCGGGTTTGGGAGGAGTTCGGGGAGGCCATGGAGGAGGACTATCGGACGGCCCCAAGGAAATTCTGGCAAACCGTCCGGCGCCTCAGGAGGGGGAAGCGGCCCTTCACCAATACTGTTTACAGTGCGGGGGGAGAGCTGCTGACCTCGACTGGGGATGTTGTCGGGTGGTGGAAGGAATACTTTGGGGATCTCCTCAATCCCACCGTCACGTCCTCCGAAAAGGAGGCCGAGGCTGGGGACCCAGAGGCGGACTCATCCATCACCCTGGCCGAAGTCACTGAGGTGGTTAGAAAGCTCCTTGGTGGCAAGGCTCCGGGGGTGGATGAGATCCGTCCTGAGTACTTTAAGTCTCTGGGTGTTGTAGGGCTGTCTTGGCTGACACGCCTCTGCAACATCGCGTGACGGTCGGGAGCAGTACCTCTGGACTGGCAGACCGGGGTGGTGGTCCCTCTGTATAAAAAGGGGGACCGGAGGGTGTGTTCCAACTACAGGGGAATCACACTCCTCAGCCTCCCCGGTAAAGTCTATGCCAGGGTACTGGAGAGGAGAGTCCGTCCGATAGTCGAACCTCGGATTCAAGAGGAGCAGTGTGGTTTTCGGCCTGGTCGTGGAACACTGGACCAGCTCTACACCCTCCATCGGGTGCTCGAGGGTTCATGGGAGTTTGCCCAACCAGTCAACATGTGCTTTGTGGACCTGGAGAAGGCATTCGACCGTGTCCCTCGTGGTGCCCTGTGGGGGGTGCTTCGGGAGTATGGGGTCCAGGGCCCTTTGCTAAGGGCTGTCCGGTCCCTGTATGACCGGAGCAGGAGCTGTGTTCGCATTGCCGGCAGTAAGTCAGACCTGTTCCCGGTGCATGTTGGACTCCGCCAGGGCTGCCCTTTGTCACCGGTTCTGCTCATTGTATTTATGGACAGAATTTCTAGGCGCAGCCAGGGGCCGGAGGGGGTCCAGTTCAGGGACCACAGGATCTCATCGCTGCTTTTTGAGGACGATGTTGTCCTGTTGGCTTCATCGAACCAGGACCTGCAGCGTGCACTGGGGCGGTTTGCAGCCGAGTGTGAAGCGGCTGGGATGAGAATCAGCTGCTTCAAAACCGAGGCCATGGTTCTCGACCGGAAAAAGGTGGATTGCCCTCTCCGGGTGGGTGGGGAGTCTCTGCCTCAAGTGGAGGAGTTCAAGTATCTCGGGGTCTTGTTCACGAGTGAGGGGAGGATGGAGCGTGAGATTGACAGGCGGATCGGTGCAGCTTCGGCAGTGATGCGATCGCTGCATCGGACCGTTGTGGTGAAGAGGGAGCTGAGCCGAAAGGCGAAGCTCTCGATTTACTGGTCAATCTACGTTCCTACCCTTACCTATGGTCATGAGCTTTGGGTAATGACCAAAAGAACGAGATCGCGGATACAAGCGGCCGAAATGAGTTTCCTTCGCAGAGTGGCCGGGCGCTCCCTTAGAGATAGGGTGAGGAGCTCGGTCACACGGGAGGAGCTCGGAGTAGAGTCGCTGCTCCTCCACGTCGACAGGAGCCAGTTGAGGTGGCTCGGGCATCTGGTCCGGATGCCTCCTGGACGCCTCCCTCGGGAGGTGTTCCAGGCATGTCCCACCGGTAGGAGGCCCCGGGGAAGACCCAGGACACGCTGGAGGGACTATGTCTCTCGGCTGGCCTGGGAATGCCTCGGGGTCCGTCCGGAGGAGCTGGTGGAAGTGGCTGGGGAGAAGGAAGCTTGGGAGCCCCTGCTTAGACTGCTGCCCCCGCGACCCGGCCCCGGATAAGCGGAAGAAGATGGATGGATGGATGGTCCTTGAACATATTTATTGTTATAATTATCTGGCCCCAGGTTCAGTCAGTGCTTTTCCATCAAAACTAACATTCCTCTGTCAGGTGCATCCCCTCACTGTCCAGTCCTCCCCTCATTCCTGTCCTGATGATCTGTGTACATTCCTCTGAACTGCCTGTAGAAAACCCAGTGTGCCCCCACGCACTCTCTCCTCCTGATCTACCCTCTTCTGTCTCTGCTTTTTCTCTTACAAAAGAATAAACTCCAAAAAAGACAACTGTTTGACACAAGATTTTTATTTCGTTCTCACCCAAATATTTCCACAACACGACTCTTCTGTTCTAGTGCTGTATCAGACCAGGTTGAGCTCTTTTTAGCCCTGGTTTATTCTTGTCATTTAGTCGTAGTTTAGTACTGGTCCTGTTGACTTGTGGTGGTACTTCAGACAAAACAAATAATGAAAAACAATACAGATTCATTAAAAAATCCATAATGATAAGGCAATCTGTGCAGGTGACAATCAAATCCTTAAGGTGCATATAACAGGCTGGCCAGTTAAGTATACGTTTTTTCTATTTTTATTTTTTTTAAGTTATTGCTACTTTGACAATTTGACGTGTTAGACGTTTTTAGTTTTACTTCTTGCTTGAACATCTGACATAAGCTGGTTGGGAAAAGATTTTTCTGACACTGTTTTTGTTAAATGGACCTACAAAAATGTGTGTGAGGCAGGACTGACACAATGTGGAATTTTGTGTGTAAATTGTCCCAGCATTTACCAGTACAACTGTTAAATACAAGATACAACAATTAGTTACATCCTGATTTTCGACTTTTTTCCTTTTTCATTCCTTCACAAACTACAGTTCACTTGTCTACAATAAAACTATTATTTACAACAAGTACTAACTCAGCAACCACTTTAACATCTTGAAAACCTGTCATGAGCTCTTTAAACTCACGATTGTCCAATACCTGGCATTCCCCCATCTCTCCTGCACCTCCCCAGAGAGCAGGAGGTTCAGAGCTGGGAGATGACACCCCAGCACATCCAAACAAAGATGGAGGTGCAGAGGCTGTGGTGGAGGAAGGACGGTTCTCCCGCACAGTTCTTGTCTGTCGGTATTACCCTGGGCGCTGGTTTGGCTGTAGTTGTAGCCTTGACTGGAGCTGTCTTCACTGGTATCACCGGTGCTGCTGTGGTTGTCATAAGGATAGGTGATGCTGCTGTGGTCGTCTCGGGGACATCTGGGACAGGCAAAAGTGTTGCAAAATTATACACTTTATACAGAAGAGATGAGGGGAAGATCAAGGGACTAAGGTTGTGCATTTCATGAATACACATGTGAACCCAGATAAAGGCAGCATTGTGTATAGGGTTTGTCTCTCTGTTACAGTTTGTGCGTCTGAGTATAATAATGTCATGTACAATGTGTGCGTCTGAGTATAATAATGTCATGTACAATGTGTGCGTCTGACTGTGATAATGCTATGTACAGTGTGTGTGTCTGACTGCGATAATGTCATGTACAGTGTGCATCTGACTGTGATAATGTGATGTCATGTACAGTGTGTGCGTCTGACTGTGATAATGTTATGTACAGTGTGTGGATCTGACTGATAATGCCATGTAGAGTGTGTGCGTCTGATTGTGATAATGTCATGTAGTGTGTGTGCCTGACTGTGATAATGTCATGTACAGTGTCTGACAGTGATAAAGTGATACTGTCATGTACAGTGTGTGCATCTAACTGTGATAATGTCATGTACAGTGTCTGACAGTGATAAAGTGATCATGTACAGTGTGTGCGTCTGACTGTGATAATGTCATGTACAGTGTGTGTGTGTCTGACTGTGATGTCATGTACAGTGTGTGCGTTTGACTGTGATAATGTGATAATGTTAAATGTCATGTACAATGTGTACGTCTGACTGTGATAATGTTATGTACAGTGTGTGGGTCAGACTGTGATAATGTCATGTACAGTGTGTGCGTCTGACTGTGATAATGTTATGTACAGTGTGTGGATCTGACTGATAATGTCATGTAGAGTGTGTGCGTCTGATTGTGATAATGTCATGTAGAGTGTGTGTGTCTGACTGTGATAATGTCCTGTACAGTGTCTGACAGTGATAAAGTGATACTGTCATGTACAGTGTGTGCATCGAACTGTGATAATGTCATGTACAGTGTCTGACAGTGATAAAGTGATAATGTCATGTACAGTGTGTGCGTCTGACTGTGATAATGTCATGTACAGTGTGTGTGTGTCTGACTGTGATAATGTCATGTACAGTGTGTGCGTTTGACTGTGATAATGTGATAATGTTAAATGTCATGTACAATGTGTGCGTCTGACTGTGATAATGTTATGTACAGTGTGTGGGCCAGACTGTGATAATGTCATGTACAGTGTGTGCGTCTGACTGTGATAATGTGACAATGTCATGTACAGTGTGTGCATCTGACTGTGATAATGCCATGTAGTGTGTGCATCTGACTGTGATAATGCCATGTACAGTGTGTGCATCTGACTGTGATAAGGTCATGTACAGTGTGTGTGTCTGACTGTGATAATGTCATGTACAGTGTGTGCATCTGACTGTGATAATGTCATGTACAGTGTGTGTGTCTGACTGTGATAATGTCATGTACAGCGTGTGTGTCTGACTGTGATAGTCATGTACAGTGTGTGTGTCTAACTGTGATAATGTCATGTAGTGTGTGCGTCTGACTGTGATAAAGTGATAATGCCATGTACAGTGTGTGCGTCTGACTGTGATAATGTCATGTACTGTGTGTGTCTGACTGTGATGTCATGTACAGTGTGTGTGTCTGTGATTATGTCATGTACAGTGTGTGTGCCTGACTGTGATGTCATGTAGTGTGTGTGTGTCTGACTGTGATAATGCCATGTAGAGTGTGTGTGTCTGACTGTGATAATGTCATGTAGAGTGTGTGGGTGTTGGCTGTGATATCGAGAACATCTTGTTGTTGTGTCCCTGCCCTTTCCAAACACAATAATGTGGTACCAGAGGAGCCAAATGTGTCCATTCAAAGGAGATTAAATCATGAAACTTTCTGTACTCCACCCAGTGAACACTCACAGTGCACATTGGCCGTGATGTTGTGTGACCTGACCACTGGAGGGGGCTGTGGGCCCGCAGGTCTCAGCTGCAGTCTGGCCTCACACAAGAAGGTGGCCCCATGGTCCTTCCTGCTCACTCTGTATTCCAGGCAGAAGCTCTCGTTCACTCCTCTCTTGTCTGTTATGCTGCTTCTCATGACATTCAGCTCCCTGAGGCCCCTGTAAAAGGCCACTGTCATGTTCTGAACAGGGGCCACGGCCTCCACCTCACACTGCAGACAGTACACCTGACCCTCCTCCAGTGGCCCCGAGGGGCTCTCCAGCAGGGACCCTGAGCGGTTCTTAAACCTCACAGACACACTCTTTGGAGGCTCTGTAGAACAGAAAGCTTTAGTCTCTTACACATGTGTTACATCAGAACAATGAGAGGAACTCACGGTAAACAATCACATCCAGAGTAATGACTGGACAGTCGCTGTCAAATATATAACACAGTATCTGCTGACTCCACCCTGTCAGGCTGGAGATGTTCCAGACCATTTGGTTCCCTCTCTTGAAGCTGGACTGATAGGGCTCCTCCAAGCGGAGCTCGTAGTCACAGGAGCCGTTGCAGAAGGAGCACGTGGCTGTGGCGGGGTCTCCATACTTCACCACCAGTGGAGACGGACTGAACACAGGGAGCTCCTTACAGCCTGCACAGAGAAGACACGAGCACCTCCTTACAGTCTACAGAGAAGATATGAGCACCTCCTTACAGTCTACAGAGAAGACATGAGCACCTCCTCACAGTCTACAGAGAGGACATGAGCACCTCCTCCCAGTCTACATTCATTAGCTCTCATGTGCGTGTTAAAGGAAGTGGCTGACCGCTCAGTGGAGGAGCTCCAGCCCTGAGCTGCCATGTTGTTTTTGGTCAGCGATGCTTTCCTTTCCAGGTGGAGTCCATAAGTGCTACTGCAGATACAGTCCTGGTCTGTCACCTCCAGCCAGTGAGACACTGTCTCCTGCCCCACACTCTGGCTTCTTGTTTTTTATTGAGGTCCTTAATGAAGATTTTGTTGGTCTTTAACAGCACACCAGCATTCAGAAGCATACAGCATGACTGGTTTCACAATGTTTTAATAGCTAAACCTTAAGCCTTAATCTAAGGCTTAATTTCCAGATGGGTGGCAGTCTGGAGATGTGATGCTGACCTTACCTAGCCAAGACATCCCAAGTCAATTCTTCACCATTGTCAAGTCCATGGACATAAAGGACATCTTAGGCCAAATCTGACTGATAAAAAAACATCAGTAGGCAACAGCGGCTTTGTGAGCATCACTTTCGCCTCACTCAGACTGCACCCAGTCCAGCTGGGACTCTAGAGTGGGACCAGTTTAGTTATGGTGTGACATTCACACGAGCACTGGAGCTCTGCTGTGCACTTGTGTGAAGAACTATTTATTAAAAGGCTGTGGTGGCTTCAGCATCTGGCATTTAGAATCCCAACAGGGCAGATTCCCAGGGAAACTGTACCTACATCAAGACTGTGAACAGTAGAGGACTAAGTGAGTCTGATGCTAGCATTTGCAGGAGTGAATATGGAGCAAGATTCAATATTATGAATAGGATTTTTTTAATGGACGAGGCTCAGCAGTTACAGAGAGAGGGGCCACAATATTCTAATGTAAGTCAATGGGAGCCGGGGTGAGAAGGAGCCGGAAGCGCCTGCATGCAACTTTCTTATTTACTATTACTCATTATCTAATTGCGTTTTGCTGTTTTGATCCTCTCCTGTGGGCTCCACTCACAGAGGGGTTAATGGGGGGTCAGGTGCTATGAGGATTTGGCAGCAAGCTGCCCCCGCGACCCAGCCGGACAAAGCGGAAGAAGATGGATGTTTTGATCCTGAACTCTCACTGTTACATGTGGCACATATCTCCTGGCCCTGCCCTCTGTCCCAGACCTGAACGGTGGAACTCACCACTCTCAGCACGGATGCCCAGAGCACCCAAGAGGAGGCACCAGAGGAAGAGCCCTGCCACGCAGACCCTCTCGGGGTTTAAACCAGCACGTAGATCCATGAGCGCTGGTGCAGTCCTTGTGCAGTTCTGGTCTAGTCCCAGTGTAGTCCCGGTGTAGTCCCAGTGTAGTCCCGGTGTAGTCCCAGTGTAGTCCCAGTGTAGTCCCAGTGTAGTCCCGGTGTAGTCCCGCAGCACAGTCCAGCACTGCTCTGAGCTCCTCCTGTACATCTGACACAATATGAAAGCTCTGAGGAATTTCCTAAGGTTGGGAGGAATTCCTGTCAGCGTCGAACAGCCTGCAGCACACACACACTTCCACTTTTCCTGCAGATTACGGGAAACATGGAAAAGTACTCAGGAGGCGTACACACTGACATATCCACACTACTATTTGCAAAATGAAATCAGATTTGTGTGGATTTTGTGGTGTGGTGGTAATAAATGAATGAAACCAGATTTGTGTGGATTTTGTGGTGTGGTGGTAATAAATTAATGAACAAACTAATGACCAGGCTCAACAACTGGAGCCACTCCTTTTCAGTTTCATTTGAGCCAAAAAAACACAGTAGTAGGATGGTGAGGGAATAGCGGTCCAAACTCAAGTCAAACAGACCACACTGCACATTTCTCCGATATGGCCAAGATTTAAAAACTTATATCAGGTTCTTCATCTTGTTTTTAGATTTATTATTTAGTTACTAGTTCTAAGATAGTTTCATTGTAGTCTAGAGGTCATTTATTTTAGGAGAACTTGCCCAGTAAAATGATCTGTCCATGCAGCAAGATCATTTCACTTCTTTTAAGTCATTTTCTGATAGATTTAAGGATTTGTATCCTAAGGTTTTTTGCAGTGCAGGGCTGCATATTCAGACAGAGCAGGTCCAGAGGAAATGCCCAGCGCCACCAGACTTGAAAGCCAGCCAGTCTTATTTTGCTGTGTGGGAGGAGCAGGGCTCGCACAGGCTTTTATACCTGCACTGACATACTGCACTGACTTACTTTTATACTTTGTCTAAGATTGTAAAAAAAAAAACAATACATATTTGCATTTTCTTTTTTTACTTAAATGCTTGTATTTTCTTGTTTTAAATGAATATATTTATGTATATTTTTTAAGTAAGTTTTTAAGTCTAAACTAGGTCCTAGAGAAATTCCAAGCTAAATCCACAGTCCTATCCTAGCACTATGCCAGGACTAAACCATGACTGCACTAGGTCGAAACCAGGACGAAACCTCTGTCTGGATTCAACATGGACTCACATTTCAAAATCCTCTGTACAGCCTCATTGGAAGCCTACAACACATGCAGAGGCTTTTAAAGTATGTGCACCTGCCGCACTTGGGCTCTGTTCAGCTTCAGGTTGTTAGGGTCAGTATATCATATCAAGTGTAGGTATGTGCACGTCTCTGCTGTTACTGTACTACAGTGAAAATAATGAACGAGACAAAATCTGCGCACTAGGGTGGTTCATAAAATTAACTTTCATCAAATTTTGCAAGATCGCTTTTTGCCTTGTCCCAATTGATATTAGAAGCATCTGTACCAAGAGTGGAGTCAACTGCTGCACAGTTAGGGGTGGCACACTTTTTCACCATTTTGAAATTGTTAAAGGGACAGTTTGTAATTTTGAACATAGGGCCTCATTTCGTAGTGAGTGTTGGAGATGTGTAGAGACACTTTTTGAAATCTTACATCCAGTCCTTGTATTTGGAGAGGTTGCTGGTGCTAGGCTAGTGCATGTCAATGGCCATAGTCGTCCTGCCATTAAAAACAGTCTTATCCACTCCACAGAGCAAAGAGGCAAAACCATTAGAACTCCAGACTGTCCATGTGAACGTCTGTGTCAATCTGTGCAAAATGAAGACCAAAAGCAATTTTTGCTCCGTATCAAAGAGAACAAAGTCATCCTACATGGAATACAGTGTTTGAACTGTTCTAATGTTCTAATATAAGCACAGGGAGACTGGGAGGATTACTAATGGGAATACTTATATTTTTATTGTTCATCTTTGTATTATTCAAGTTTCTGTTTCTGCCAAAGTTACACATTCTTATACAGAACATTAAAAATTGTGAAAAAGTGTGCCACCCTTTACTGACGTCCTCTTGGCTCAATTTTTGGTACAGATGTTCACAATGTCATTAGGAACAAGGCAAAATGTGATCTGGCAACATTTAGAAAACTTTTACTGATACCATCATATTGTCAACTCCTCTACTGCACACTTGGTCCCAAACTGCACCTAATGTGACACCTCACCTGAGGACGGGTGCTAGCTTTGGCTCGTCCATGTTCTCCAGGAACAAGGTCAGTGCCTTGGTGAAGGGATCCAGCTCCTCCTCCACAGAGGTTTCCTACAGAACAGGATGTTTCTGTAAGAGAGCACTTTCGTTCACAAGTGATAACAACAGCACTAATGGATGTTTACTGATGTGATCGGTTAGAAGGGCCAGTGAGGACACAGGCCTACTATGTTTAAAGAGCCTATATAACACTATTTTCTGATCTATGCTGTAACGTTGTTTAGTCATTACAAACATGGAGTTGTGTTTTGTTTCATTCACACAGGTTTAACACACAGCCCCTGCAGATTTAGGCAGAGTTCTTCTCTGAAAGGGAAAACTAATGCTTGATGACATCACAAGGTGGAACAGAGCATTTTCAGTTTCAGAGATGGAGACAGACTAGTAATAAAGGGTTACTCAAACATGTGTGAATGAAACAAAACACAACTCCAGGTCTGTTTCTGAGGAGGGAACATTATTATATGGCTTAAAGAGTCACAAGAGTCAATTTTACATAATATAAGACCTTTAACTAAGATCATTGATAAACAAATTACGATAGAAAATAACACAAACTTTGATGGACGGAAATGCCAAGAAAGTGGATACACATACCCAAAAATGAGTTTCCTCAGCTGAGGATGTCCCTGGGTAGGTGTTCATGTCCCACCAGGAGGAGGGAAGAACCAGAGCACGCTGGAGGGACTATGTCTCTGGGCTGTCCTGGGAACACCCTGGGATGCGCTAAAAAATCGCAAAAAAGCTTGCACAAAATTTAAGATGTGAACACTTAAAGCTATCAGAAAATGCCTTAAAAGTTGTGAAACTGTCTGTCCACGAGCAAGATCATTTTATTTGACAAGTTCTCTTAAAATAAACAACCTCTAGACCAGAATGAAGCAGTCTCTGAACTAGTAAGTAGATAATAAATCTGAAAACAAGATGAAGAACCTGATATAAGTTCGAAAATCTTGGCCAGCTCCGCTCCCCTTTGGGGAGTGGAGCTGTTTCAGATGTTTCAGATGTCCTCCCGTGAGCAGACGCTGACCAGACCTTAGCTCTACCCCTCTCCACTCTGTCTGGATGGAGCCCCCACCTGCCTGGTTGAAGCCCTCAACCCAAATAAGCCAATGGCCAGTCCCCCACACATCTGCCTGTCCGTCTGACCTTGCTCTCTATAAACTGACTGGTTCCTCAAAGCTCTCAGGTCCAAAGGTGCCGCATGGCGACAGCTGGTTGGTAACAGTGTCTGTAGAGAATTTTCTCATACTGCACCTGCCGGTGGGTTTTTTGCTCTCTGGCACCAAGGATCGCGTGTTTATCGAGAGACTGAGCATGGGACAATGTGTTTGCTGATGTCTATGTCAGATTATGTTTCCAAGTTTTTCACTGTGAAGTCCATTGGGGCAACTCTTGTTATGATTCTGGGCTATATAAATAAAATTGAAAAATTTAATATGTGTGAATGAAACAAAACACAATTCAGTAGTTTAAGGGTTATCTCTCTGGGGTGACCTACTTTCAGGGTTAAATCGTTATACACACAAACTGGCTTGGGGGGAAAATATATATTAGACATATAAGTGGAGAGTTGCGAGATACAGATCTACTATAAACACAAAAATAACTTAAATATAGTTTATTTATTTACACAGAAACAGCACACTCCTTACCTCTCTGCTCCATGTTAAAAGAAATCCCCTAAAATCCCCTAAAAAGAAAAGCTGCCCAAATGAAGCCTTGTACATCCCCGGCTCATTTGGATGCAGTCCGTAATCGTCCATCATGATATTTCCTCGAGCTGAACATGTGCTCATGAAAACACAGCGGACGATGTTTGGGAACAATGCCCCTAATGACTTCCGTGGGCTTGAAAGTTGTTTCTGTGTGTTCGGTTCAATCTGATCTGTCCTTCTATCACACCCGTGTCGCACGTGGTCCAAGCATCAAAATAAATATCGTGCAAAGATTTTGTCAGAACTTAAAAACAGCTTTTCTGCCGCCTGCTTGTCACCATGAAAATATGAGATTTTACTGTTCAAAAATTGCAAAAAAAAAAGAAAAAAGACCAGAAAAGGACTCTTGTGAGCTTTAAGCCATGTTATAATGTTCCCTCCTCAGAACAGACCTGGAGTTGTGTTTTATTTTATTCACACATGTTTGAGTAACCCTCTATTATAAGTCTATCTACATCTCTACAGCTCAAAATGCTCTGTTCCACCTTGTGATGTCATGAAGCAACAATTTTCTAGTGAAAAGCTCCTTTTAGTTCAACAGAGATCAGCAATTCCAGGGCTGAAATCATCCAAATAATTGTTCTAATGAAGGTGTGTGGAATTTAAAAATACAGTGAAGCACCTCCTGTATTACCACATGACATCACAAGGTCGAACAGTGTTTTTTGATGTGTTAAACGTGTGAATGAAACAAAACACAACTCCAGCTCTGTTTGTGATGAGGAAATAACAGCAGAGCAGAAAATAGTGTAATATGAGCCCTTTATGTTTGTCTATACTGTCAAAGCAGTAACGTCTCCATGGAAACAAGCTGGTATCCGACCCCCACAAGAAAAGTACATAGTGAAAATTTAAAATTATTCGGAGGACATATTAGGAATAACGATGAGAGAACATTTTTTGTCTTTCCAACTTGTCGTAAAGTTGTATTCAAACCCTGTATCTCTGAACTATGAACAACAGTCAAACTACAAACGAAACTGTGACAGGAGCAGGGTCCGTCAGGGTCCGTCAGAGTCTATCAGGGTCCGTCAGGTGCCGCGAGTGTGTTCAGGGGGTGTAGGAGTTCCAGTGCCGCTCGTGGGGCAGCACCCGGCTCAGGCGCAGCACGCAGCTCACAGTGGGCTCGTAGTACACAGCGTTGAGCTTCTCCTGTCCGGGCCCGCAGGACGACGCGGAGGACCCGGTCTCGGTCTTGACAAGGGGGACAGGGCGTGAGAACAGAGAGGCTTTGGGACGTTTCACCAGAGTCTTCCTCTTCACACAGCCCAGGTCGACGAGGGCCTGCACAGACACGAGGTAATCCAACTCTAGTTAATCAAACAGGCATTAAAGAGTTCAAAGTTCTCGTGAGGCAGGAAATAACAACATCTTGGTATTCTTTGCTTCTAGGAATACAAAAATATTTAGTGGCTCAATGTGACCCTCACAATCCAACACAATCATAGACTAAATACATCTGTGGCCATAGCTAACCTGTAAGCTGCCACATTACAAACAGGACTTGAGTGTGGACGCGATTCTGTTTCTCTGTAACTGCTCTGTCAGGCTCGTCGTTTAGGCCTAAAATGTTTGTATTAACTCACTCTACATGATCCTGGGGATTTTAATCCACTATTTTGTCCCTAAATCACAATCTAAACATTAATAACAGACCAATCTGGTGCCTTCTTTCCCCGAGGTCCCTGAAAGATTTGATTTTGTTGTAAAATGTTTCTTTAATTAAACCAGAAATTTTGTGTAGGGACCTATATACTCTTTTAGAGTGGAAGTGATAAAAAAAAAAGCTGCGCACACATTTCGGCAACAGAAGTGTCATTGTTCGCCATTCATTCTGATTCATTCAGACTGAAAACGGACAGAAGAAGACGGAGATAAAAACATTTCCAGCACCAAAATGTCTGGTTGTTCTGTGTGTGGTTGTCAGACTCGATGTTCTTGCGGTGGACTAAAGTTTGAATCAATCAATCAATCTATCTATCTATCTATCGGTTTATCCATTGCAATATTTTGAGTATGTTACAATGTCGATTATTGCATCAGTCAGTATCACGATATTGATACTTGTGTGTTATATTATTCACAGGGCAACCAGATGTTTTGAGCTCCCCTGTCCCAGCAGATTTATCTAAAACCAGTGATTTGTCCCAGTTTTCTATACGAGATGTCCCAGGTGTCCCTATTTTGGATGAGTTTGATCCCTGCCAACAGTAAAGAGAGGCATAAACTGTCAATTGTTTCGGGAAAAATACAGAAAAGCTGCTTAAAAATGACCAAAACAAAGAATATGTAACTATACTGACTTGCATGTTAGTCGTGAATGGTCCGAGTGCAGAACAGAACTCATTTCACAATTTTATTATTACCAACCCAAACCAGGGATGTCCCAGTTTTTATTTTGAAAATCTGGTCACCCTAATATGCAGCCCTAGTTGAAATAAACCCTGTAATAGAAATGCATTAGCTGAGTAAAGAGCAGATGTGAGCGCACCTGCAGCAGCTCCAGCGTGGCCAGCGGCTGCAGCACAGCTCTGTAGTGCAGGAGCAGGGCCTCCAGAGTGACCCCGGGCACTGACATGATGTGGTAGAGCAGGGCCTCCAGCATGCCCTTACACACCAGCCGGTTCAGCTTCCCATCCACCAACCTCCAGGGACGGGCCACAAAGCTCACGCTCTCTTCGGGAGTGTCTCTGCACGCACACGCGCACACGCACACGCGCACACACACACACACACACACACACACAAAATTAACACTAGAGAGAGCTATGGACAAGTTAGGCACATTTAAATAGCTACTTCCTCCTCCCACAGAGTGAAAATCAGGCCAGAAGACTGTTCACTGGTTGTAGTTGGCCCAGAAAGTCTCAGAATGTTTGGACTTTTCTTTGTTCCGTAGTTACTTGAGAGAAAAAAAACATATTATTTTTGCCTAAAGAAGATAAATGCTGTTATCGCTCTCTGCATGGGTATTGGTTGATATCGGGTATCGGCAGATAGCTGTGCTGCCCTACAAAGGCAAAAGACCTTAACTGGCCAGAGTGGGAAACTGAGAAAAATGACTTCAAAAGTTTCTGTTTTAACCAGACAAAAGTATTATAATAATTTCACAACTAGTTGTGAAATATATTGAGCTCAAAATTGACCTTTGACCCTCATTTGGCAGTTCCTGTACTCTGTCTTTGTATCATGTGGCAAAAATAAGGAGTTGTGCAAAGGCAAAAGGCAGTAACTCATGCCTTTTCCCTTTGAACAACTCCTTATTTTTGCCACATGATATTTATTCACATGATAAAGGAGACCTCAAATACTCCCAAAATGACACAAACTCATTTTTGACCAAACATGATGTTACGGTGTTCTGTCTTTGTAGGGCAGTGTAGTGTCAAAATCAGCATGTTAAACAGTAGCATTTCTTACCACAATATCACAAATAAGTTTCCATCATGAGGAAAATACTATGATATACTACATACTGTATCCTATCAGGTCTGGATACAGCTCCTAACCCATGAACAAGCCCCCCAGTACCACCTGAACTACTGTGTCTACAATAATGCGACAATAATGATATTTAGAGTCATCATGGTCACAAGAATTGATCTTAATGATTACATCATCATTTTAGTGGCTGCAGTTTAAAAACATTATAAATATGAATCATGATCATGTTTATGTGATAAATAGGTTCCAGATTTAAACACTGTTACAGTATTGTACTTTGACCTAGAAGAGATCATCCCAGGGCAGAACATTGCACATTCTGGTGACCTAAAAACATGATCTGTTATCGATTCTCACAGTTCTATAAAATATCCCACAGAGGATTATTCTCGGTAAACAGTCTTCTTATTTAGTGTGGTGCATGAGGTGAGTTCTTACTCAGGGGCGCAGCAGGGACTGGTACAGCGGCTGGGAACACGTGACCTCCCTGCTCTGTCCTGTTTCTTCTCACTGCCCTCCTCTGATCCAGCCTCCTCTTTGTCCTCTTCTGCTCCTGTCTTCTCTCTCTCCTCCCGTGGCTCTGTATTCATCCCCTCTCCCTCCGTTTGTTCAAGTTGCAGGTTTCTCTCTTCTCCTTCCACCAGCTCCAGTCGCTCCTCTGGTGCTGTGCTCACCTGTAGTTTGGGATGTCACAGGGTCAAAGCTGTGCATGTACAGTATGTTTTTGATTAGAATTATAGGAGCATAAATGATTTTTATGGAGCCATATTATGTAAACCTCTTTTAATAATGGTATCTTGGTTTTATCTTCTCATTTGAAGAGATGTATTTCAAATGTGTGAATTATCTTGTATTGTGCTGCATTTCGATGAGTGAGTGGGCTTCAGTGGTCAGAACAAATTTGTTTTCAGTCCAATGAGGTTCATTTGGTCTTCTAATAATTTATGTTATTAGGTTCTTTTTTCAGACCAAGAGTTTGTTTTCATACCTGAAAAAGAACCTAATAACATCTGTTTTCACCTTATCCCCACCAACTGCTTTACTTTATATTTAAATCAGACTATGGCTCATACATGAATACATTTGTGTTTTTATTGTTTCTGTGAAGAGGTGGCGCCTGTATGTTCTGCAGTTCTGAACAGGAAGTCAATAAACCTGTTTATTGATTTTATTATTTAGCCGTTTTACATTATTGTTGACGTTTACAAAGAACAAAATATAAAAGCTCAAATAAACTACAAAGTTACTACATGTGTTTGTTACTAACTAGAGATCGATATGTTTTTTTTTTCATGCCTGGTGTCTATACCGGGTGTTTAGAGTCCAAAGAAACTGAATAATATTTTTGGGCCGATATGTGGAGCCGATTTTGATAATTTCCTCCAAATTCTGTCTGAATTCAGTACAAACTCATCCACAGCAAAGTTATTTCTACAAACTGGATAAGAGCTGTGTATGCATATTCTTTAGGCAGCAGGTCGGCTTAAAGTAACTATTGACCTGTGCTGGAGATTTGAGGGCAATAGCTGATGCTCTAAAAGTGTGAATATCAGCCAAGCGAAATATCTCAAATACTAACTCCTCAAGAAAGCATTAGATGCCTTCTTTAAATCATATATCTTATGATTATCAGTGATATCTACGAGTATAGTCACAATCCGTACCTTCACCGCATGACTCGTCTCCTCCTCTGCTCCTTTCAGCTGTTCCTCTGGTCTCCCTTCTCCTCCGTCCCTGGAGGTGTCCAGGGCCGGTCTCTTGGCCGTGGTCTCCTCTGTGTCGTCCCTAGCCACGGGGCGCTTCTTCCTCATGAAGGGGATGTCGTGCTTGTGGGTGGAGAAGCTCAGGCCTTCGGAGGGCGTGCGGCTCCACTGGCCCGTGTTGGGGGTGATGAGCCAGGGCTGCGCGTGCTGACGGAGCACCCAGCGAGCTCCATAAGCCCCCACCAGCAGCACCTGGCCCTCCTGTTGCAGGTCCTGGGGCCACACGGGAGAGGTTAGAAAAGACCCAATATCCCACAATTTAAGTCATGATGTTTCATTCAAGTGTTTCTTAAATATATATCTTAATCCACACAGATAAAGAGGGGGAGCATTAACTATAACAACACCCATATTTCCATCACAACATATTAACATGTTTTTTTTTTTAACCTTTATTTACCCAGGAAAGTCCCATTGAGATTACAAATCTCTTTTTCAAGGGAGTCCTACCATGCACACATCACTTTCATACGAGGCAATGTGGGTGAAGTGTCTTGCCTAAGGACACAACAACAACAGTTTTTTGTGACTGGCGCCCCACTGTGGCACCTGGAATTCCCAGTGGTCTCCCATCCAAGTACTAACCAGGCCCGGCCCTGCTTAGCTCCTGAGATCTGACGGGATCAGGCTTTGACAAGCCGGTATGGTTTTATAGATTTCCCTCCCATTGCTCTCCACATTACATCACTCCCCCTTCAGAGCGCATTACACTGAGCCCTCTGCTGGCAACAGGGTAAATTGTAGCTGCAGGAATTTAAGCAAAAGTGGTGACAGTTTCAAAGGTAATAATCTGGACAATACTTTAGCAATCGAGATGTCCATCCATCCTTTTTCTTCCGCTAAGCACAGACTCCCAAACTTTCTTCTTTGTCTCGAATGTTCCACAGTATCCAGCACAACGCTACATTACAGTTCAGATCTGTGGAGAGTCGCCCCTATTCGCCAAAGAAATTATCGTA
Organism: Odontamblyopus lacepedii; assembly: GCA_034769755.1. Lineage (NCBI taxonomy): Eukaryota > Metazoa > Chordata > Actinopteri > Gobiiformes > Gobiidae > Odontamblyopus > Odontamblyopus lacepedii. The sequence goes on from CM068353.1 coordinate 13,164,618, forward strand.
TTTTTGAGAAATAGAAACACCTGCATTGAGTAAATTCTAGATGCATATGTATAATGTCATATCATGGAACATTCCAGGCAAAGCAATCGCCATGGAGGCAAGTCGGTAACGGACCCTCCACCCGAAAAGCTGCACAGTGCCCCTTGAAAATATCCACAAATGGAGCTAAACACAATAATACACATGATTTGTATGTGTCTCTGTGACTGGTTCTCAGAGTTCCCATAAAGACTCTCTCTGGACCGCCGGGGAACAGCACTGGTTTCCTGTCTTTGTCCCTTGCTCTGTACCTGCATGTATTGCTGCAGAGTCCTGGTGCGCGGGGGCCGCTCCAGCTCCAGATCTCTGTGCCTCACGCTGAACAGCTCCACCTCCAGGCCCTGCTCCCCGGCCTGCTCCAGCGTGTCCCAGAGCAGAGCGCAGGCCTGGAGGTCCTCTGCGCTGTAGCCCCTGTGCTCCTGCAGCAGAGCCAGGCACCGGTCTGTGCTGAGGGGGGGGCAGGAGAGGGAGTGGGACAGGCCGAGGGGCAGCAGGGATGGACCACGTAAGGACAGGTCCAGAGCAGGCTCAGCTGGAACACAGGGGTGAAGACATGATGTAAGTTTGCCTCAAGTTTTTGTATTTGTTGGTCTTTTATTGTAAAACATTAGTGACTATACAACTCATTTACATAACGGGGCAATGCAGGAAGCCTTTCATTTTATTTTATTTTTTGCACCAATTTCATCAGCTACAAAAGGTTCTTGTCACTTGACTTAAAGGCCCTCTACCCTATGTTTCACGAGTATTGGAGAAAAATGTATCACTACAGATATATTAAAGTGTTTTATTGTCCGATAAGTGCACATTAACATGCATAAAGTAAGTGAGGAATAACTGGATCACAGCAAATGGTTTAAAATGAACTAGTAAAAATCAGGTACAGCACATTTAATAAAAGTAATCTAAGAATAATAATATTAATGACATTATATTTCCTCAAGTCCTTCTCACACACTGATTTAGATTTGGTTCCTTTTAAACACTTTGGTCCAGAGTCATTCCTCACCAACCTTATGCATTCACAGCGTTATAATTATTCCCCATGATGCATTTATGAGCACCTTTCACATCTCTCAAAAACCAGAGTGGAGTTTTGCCCTCATGGTAAAGCTAATGACAACTAGCTTGCTAACTACTCACTTCCTGATTATCAGACTATAAAACACTTCATTAGATGCAGACAATACATACAGACAATGGACTTATTTAGACCCTGTCCCTGTGAAAAAGAGAGGACGAGCGGAGGAGGAAAGTTGGATGGTGTAAGGTGATGGTGCAGGGGTCTGTGATGGTGCCGTGATGGTGCAGTGTGATGGGGCAGTGATGGGGCAGTGATGGGGCAGTGTGATGTGCAGAGGTCAGTGATGGTGCAGTGATGGGGCAGTGTGATGGTACAGTGGTGAGTGATGGTGCAGTGATGGTGCAGTGTGATAGTGCAGAGGTCAGTGATGGTGCATTATGATGGGTCAGTGATGGTGCAGTGTGTTGGTGCAGGGGTCAGTGATGGTGCATTGTGATGCTGCAGTGATGGTGCAGGTGTGAGTGTTCTTACAGTCCAGGTTGAAGATGCTGTGGGCAGGCCTTTCTCTCAGCTGGAGCCTCATCACACACGACTCCACCACAATGTTGTCGTTGGTGCTCAGGTTACGCAGCTTCACTGGAATTCAGCACACACACTGGGTCAATCTTAAAGGGAGTGCATGCATGTCGGAGTCAGTGGGAGGCCCTAAATGGACATCTTTTGGAGGTGAGGCCCCCGCATCATCACAAGGTGCCCAGTATAAAGGAAATCTATTATTAACACTGTGGAGTTTCTAATAAATAGAATAATGACTGCACCACATTCTAACAGTAATTCCAATAGTAGTGTTAGCAGATGCTGACCGATCCCTGGAGCACAGTAACCCTTCATCATCAGGTACTTGGTGTGGGACGCCTGGTGAGCCTTCACCTCCATCTTCTTTGTCTCCTCTGCTTCCTCCTCATCCTCCTCCTCTTCATCCAGGGTGCTGCAGGGGAACATCATGTCAGTGAAGATCTCTTAACATACACTTTGGGGATGTAACTATACAGTCATGTGAAAAAGTATGGAAACATTTAAAACACAATCAGGAGAATTCCCAATTAACAGAATATTGATTTATGAGCTGATAAACTAAGAGGAATTCCATACATTTCAAAACATGTTCGTACAGTGGCCGAGTTGTTAATGTTTTCATCAGTTCTTATTGCCTGTCCATTTTACAGAATGCATTAGCGTTTTTTTGTTTCAATATTTGTTTTTTAGGCACTGGCAACATTTTAAACCAGTAAAAGAGGTTACAGACCTTTAAAGTGCCAATGACAGGCTGAACTGCTTATTCAACTAAAACACAGTTTCTTTGTTTATAGCATTTTTCACACCTGCCTAAAACTTTTGCACAGTACTGTATAAAGATTTTACTATTTGGCAGTTTCTTAGGTTTCTTAGGAATTCCATAACTGTTACCTAGCAACCATGTACCAACCAAACTTCCACTAATGTACACAGACATTATTATCTGACAAATAAACATACAAAAAAACACATTTATTATGTTGAAACCATGTTTAAAATAGTGGAAAAATGTGTTTTGTGTATAAATTGTGCCAAAAAGTATTGAACAGAATTCTCCCTCTCTAGTTCCTGTAATTTTCAACATATTCTTCAACTTTTTGTCACAAATTGCTTCTTGATTTGTGTACCATCATTTATATTTACAGCAGGTTGTATCAAATTCAGTCAAAATGAGAGAATCATCCAAACCTGTCATACACACTTTAATGTTATGGAAAATGCTCAGTCACTGTGTGAATACCTTTTGACCGTATCCGAGTCGACCAGCGTGCTGTCCACCACCACCATCTGTTTGGGGATGGACAGGTAGACGGACAGCAGCCCCAGGGACATGAGGCTCAGGGCTGCTGCACAGGCGCCCCCCGGATGCTCCAGGGAGAACTGCAGCATGTCGCTCACATCAGAAGGGTCCCCTCCTGCATGCTCCTCCCAGTCCATATCCTCTGGCTCACACACACTCGTGTTATCACAGGAAGCTTTATCCTTCCTGCCCTTGGAAGTGGCCCTGGGCTCCAGCAGCTCTCCGTCAGGGGCTCTGTTCTCAGTTTCCTGGTGGAAGTATGTGACGGGTCGGTGGTCTCCTCTGGGCAGTTTAAGTAAGCCCCGCATGAAGCGGAAAGAGTCGGTGCACAAGACTTGAGGAAAGCGCCATGAAAAGCACCTGCCACACAAAAATATGGAGGACTGAGGCACTAGACTTTGGTTTGTTTTGTACATGACCTGAAAATAAGAGCTGGATTTGAAAAGACATTCCTACATCTTTAGATCGAAAGAGTCAAGAACTGCTGTTTGGTGTTACTATAAATAATCAAGCTTAACTGTTGTGTTTTGCTTATGGTCATTTCGAGTAGTGATGGGCGATATATCTCAGCAGTGGTACCTGCAGTAGTGTAGCATTAGTAGTGTTCTGAGTGGTGGTACCTGTAGTAGTATTGTAGTAGTATTGTAGTAGTAGTAATAGTTTTCTGAGTGGTGGTACCTGTAGTAGTGTAGTATTCTGAGCAGTAGTACCTGTAGTAGTATTGTAGTAGTAGTGTAGTAGTAGTAATAGTTTTCTGAGCAGTGGTACCTGTAGTAGGAGTGTTGTGAGCAGTGGTACCTGTAGTAGTAGTAGTAGTAGTAGTAGTAGTAGTAGTATTCTGAGCGATAGTACCTGTAGTAGGAGTGGGAGAGCTGGTAGGACATGGGCAGGATGGGCAGGGCGCGGTTCTTCTTGGGTCCAAGGCTCTGGTTCATCCTGCGGCGGTTCACCAGGCCTCTCCTCCTGCACTGGACAAACACCTGGCACAGCATCTCCTGACTGTAGCTGCTGTACACGTGAAAGATCTGCAGCAGGACAAAGAGCTGTGAGATGTTCAGCAGAGGAACCACCTGCTACCAGCTCCAAGACAAAGCCTGAAGACTTCTGTATTCAGCTACTATAGTCTAAGCCATGTTTTTGATGGTGTGGATGTGTGGAACATGTCAGGTAGAACAGTATCTCCAGGGTTTCGGGCCCTCCACTCATCACTGTGTCTTAGCCTGTATGTATGTGTATGTTTTAGTGACTGGGTCTCAGATCTGTGTGTACCTGGAAGGACCGGGAGCTCTTCATCTGAGAGTTGGTCATGGCCAGTGTGCTCTGGATCAGGTTGTGCAGGACGATGGAGTGGATGTCCTCCGTGCTGCGGACACAAACACTTAGACGCTGTTCATTTTGGTACTAAGGAACAGACTTGATGCCGACAGTGATAATAAAGGCCGTCACGCACTACAGGATTTTTTGGTTTTAAACGATTTTTAAACGTGCGACAAATCTATCACGAATCTGCAGCTTCATCTTGATCTGTGCGCTGTGTGGATGGAAACAGACACATATGAGGAACTATCTCACCTTTTTACTTTCACAGAACACCTCAAACTGGATTCACAGCGCTGTTTTGTGGACTGGATGTCATTATTTGTGCAGGACAATTTCTATGGATAATGTGGATGAGATGCAGCACTTTAAATGAACTACTTTGTGAGAGGTGGTATCTTGTACGTTGTGTCTCTGTGTCCGTCACTCCTCTGCCCCTGACGCCCTGTTTTATCGGCTGTTACTATAGCGTTGCTGATGTTTGGTGGTTACAATCTGACACTGACACCACACACACCACATATGTAGAGCGGCTTCAAAATCGCACATGCAGACAAAAGGACGGATCAAGCCTCCCCGAACTCAGGGAGAAGTAAATCACAGCCAAAATCAGGCAAATTCTCCGGCAATGAGTGGCGGCCTTAATACTAATAATAACAACAATCTTTCTGTACACAATAGAATGTGATTTTCATCATTAAATCATAGTATATTTTATATTACTATGTGGCTGTATATCAGTGTAGTCCCTGTCATCCAGGTCATAGACGTATAAAGAACTGAACTGTGTGACATTACCCACAGCATTCGGCTTCAGACGCAAATGACGCTCAATGAGGCTGGCAGTTATAGGGGCAAATTGAATTAATGTTCATAACTTGATTCAGGGACACGGCGGATAGTGGGCTAGCTATGTACATATTTTTAAAAAAACAACGCGTTTCTCACCTTCCACGATGGTTGGTCTCTCACCCTCATCAGCTCGGGTCCTCTACCAGAGGCCTGGGAGCTTGAGAGTTCTGCGCAGTATCTTTGCTGTCCCCAGTACTGCACTTTTCTGGACTGAGATGTCTTCCTGGGATCTGCTGCAACCACTCATCCAGTTTGGGGGTCACGGCCCCGAGTGCTCCAATCACCACAGGCACCACCGATGCTTTTACCTTCCAGGCCCTCTCCACCTCTTCCTTGAGCCCCTGGTATTTCTCTAGTTTCTCATGTTCCTTTTTCCTGACATTGCCATCGCTCGGTATTGCAATGTTCACCACCACGGCTTTGTTCTCTCGCTTATCCAGAACCACGATGTCAGGTTGGTTCGCCATCACCATTCTGTCAGTCTGTATTTGGAAGTCCCACAAGATCTTGGCCCGCTCATTCTCCACAAACTTTGGAGGCATTTTCCACCTTGATCCTGGGGTTTCCAGCCCGTACTCTGCACAGATGTTTCTGTACACTATGCCCGCTACTTGGTTATGTCGCTCCATGTACGCTTTCCCTGCCAGCATCTTACACCCTGCAGTTATGTGTTGGAGTGTCTCAGGCACTTCTTTGCACAGCCTACACCTTGGGTCTCTTCTGGTGTGGTAGATCTGGGCCTCTATTGCTCGGGTGCTCAAGGCCTGCTCCTGTGCAGCCAGGATGAGTGCCAGGACCCCAGGATCAAGGTGGGAAACGCCTCCAAAGGTTGTGGAGAATGAGCAGGCCAAGATCCTGTGGGACTTCCAAATACAGACTGACAGAATGGTGATGGCGAACCAACCAGAAATCGTGGTTCTAGATAAGCGAGAGAACAAAGCCGTGGTGGTGGACATTGCAATACCGAGCGATGGCAATGTCAGGAAAAAGGAACACGAGAAACTAGAGAAATACTAGGGGCTCAAGGAAGAGCTGGAGAGGGCCTGGAAGGTGAAAGCATCGGTGGTGCCTGTGGTGATCGGAGCACTCGGGGCCGTGACCCCCAAACTGGATAAGTGGTTGCAGCAGATCCCAGGAAGGACAACAGACATCTCAGTCCAGAAAAGTGCAGTACTGGGAACAGCAAAGATACTGCGCAGAACTCTCAAGCTCCCAGGCCTCTGGTAGAGGACCCGAGCTGATGAGGGTGAGAGACCAACCACCGTGGAAGGTGACAAATGCGTTTTATATATATATATATATATATATATATATATATATATATATATATATATATATATATATGTGTGTGTGTGTGTGTGTGTGATTCCTATATATGATTATATAATATATATGCTATATTATATATATACATAATATATATATACGGTCTATGGTCCAGGATAATAGTCCATGGGCATATACTAATCTATGTGCCCTTCTACTTCATCAAGATCCTTCTAAAGCGATTCAGGAAAGCTTAATTTCTGTCCTGTCAATAGGACTTTTTTAGTATCAATATCTGCTCAAATGAGTGTCTAGTTTTAGTCTGGATTAGTATCTCATTTTAGATCCTTTTGACTGCCCTAGTTTGTCTCACAGCACTCACCGTCTCAGAGTGTCCCTGTCACAGAGTCTCCGCACGTTGTCGATGGCACAGATTCTGAACCTGTACAAACAAACACACAATAAACCAACGATTTCAGGGAGAAGTCACTTACATCAGGTGCTAGATTAGAATTTGGAAATGCAAAATGTGCTAAATCTGTTTAGTACTTTAACATTTATATTATAACAACAATTTAATGTAATTGGACTGCAGATCTCCATGGAGAAGTTATTGCTTTTGTATGGCATTTAACTAATATGGAGACAACCAAACCATGTTACAGGTCCACCATTGTCAGGTCTGCGGAGAGGTAACCCCGCTCACAGAAAGATTGCATGTTTTTAGGTAGTTAAGGTATACATTATTGAGCTGCTGTGCCCTGAGACCCATTTCCAGATCATGGGCCAGTCTTGATCAGGACTACATTAGCTGGAGGATTTGACCTGTGGCACATGCTTGGTTTGATCGTGTGCCCACCCAGACACAGATAGAACATGCAAAACTCCACACGCAAAGGGTTAGGCTACGAACAAGTTCAAATATTAAATGCCACACTGTTGGAAAAGCCAGGGGACAAGCACAGACCTTCCACCAGAAAAGCTACACATTGTACTTTGAACTGATTTGAGCTGTTGTGCTTAATGTCCCTGAGGGTGTGTGTAAAGTCTTACTGAGAGAAGAGCTCCTCCTTGCTGTCGGGGATGTAAATCTCACTCAGGTCTACGGTGGAGCTGAACTTGTGTCTGAGCAGACGCACATACTCTGAGAAGGACTGTGCACACTCCTGATGGACACAGACCAGACCACAGTAGGGTTAGGAAAGGGACGACTATGAGACATTTACCGTTAGAGTTATGGAGTGATTGCCGGCTTTCAGGTGGCATATGTGTGTAAGGTTTGCACTGACCTCAGGGTTGTCTGGGTCTTTGGGCAGGTTTTCCTCCAACAGTTTGAGCAGAGCTTTGTCCTGGCCCACCTCCGCCAGACAGATCCTGCAACACACCAGTCAAAGTAGGCTGCCTTTTAAGAAAGATGATGTCCAGTGCTGCTAACCCAGAGCTTTTGTCTTCTACAGACAGATATATGTAATCCTTAGTTCAGAAATGCTTACTTCACATTCCTCCCAAATGGCTTCTGGACATACTGTTACAGACCCGCGTATTCTAACATATGTGGGTCAATATTACACGTTGATCATTGGAGTACAGTACAGAGAAGTGAGAAGATATGAAGTGAGTGAAGATATGAGGGCAGTGAACAGAAAAAAGATTTTATGAGCAAGTCTCAACTACAGGACAATACGGGATTCCTCTAATGTGCAAGAATCACAACTTTGAGAACACAACTGATGAGGGAGCATTATACAGTGGTTAAAGGCTCATAAATAATAATATATGTCTTTAATATATTGGTCCTGTCAGCCCATAGCAGAGCACCCAGTGGAAGGAGCACCCACCTGTAGTTGAGCATGGTTTGGGGGTTCTTGAGGATGTAGCGTGTGCGGCGGCCCACAGCCAAAGACGTCTTATCTCGAGACTTCTCAAACTCTTTGTGCAGAACGTCTCTCACCACACAGTATGGGACGAAGGGCCTGTTGAGCTGAGCACAGCAACATTTGAGTTTTTCAATAACACGTGGAGTGGAGGCATTAAATTACGGTTAAGGTTACGGTGCACTTAGGGGGATTTGACCCATCCTTCAATACCACTGGAGCAACCTGTCAGGAGCAGCACTTGTGGGGCTCATCTCCAGACACTGAGCTGGAACAAAATTTCAAAACTTTCCCATGACTTTTTTATGATCTAAAGGGAATTTTTCAGGGCTCTACATGTGTAGAATTGAGCAGACTTTTAGGGCTAAATATGAAATGTGAACCCTTCCACTCAACTTAGTTTGGAATTATAGTTTTTTTTTTTTTCAAAATCTTGCCAGTGCATTTATTGTGTCTCTTTTAAATAACAGACCTTATTGTGTGTTGTCCTGTGGCTACAGAACGCTGTAATAGGACATACTAAGATTCCATGACTTTTCCAAAACTTTCATTGAATTTACAAAATTTCATAAAATGGCATTTTCAATTTCCATGACTTTTCCAGGATTTCCATGACCATGGGAACCCTGTCTTGTGTGTATCTGAATGCAGGAGTGGTGTGTGTATGTGTGTGTGTGACAGTACCTTGCTGTTGAGCAAGTTAGCGGCCACAGCACACAGCATCATGAGGGAGTCCTCCTGTAGGGACCAGTACACTCTCTGCCGGGTCATCTGCTTCAGAGCCTCGTGGTCGCGCTCATCGTGGGCTGAGCTGCGCTTCTTTGCCTCTGTCAGGGGAAAGAACAGTGTCACAAACACACCATCTACCAGCCTATCAACATTCTATTGCCTTGAGATGGGATAAGCTCTCACAAGATCATATTCCCACATTTGTAGAATGATCTTGTGAGAATTTTTGTATTTATTTATTTGGTTTAAACAAAAAAAAGGTTAAACACCGGTGAGTTACACATTTTGAGAAGCTGTAACTCCAAAAAGCAGTGCTACAATGACACCAAATGTATTCAATAAAATGAAGACTATGTGGCCAAAATAGTGAGCTGGGTCCCACTGGGAGGGGCCCCAAGGAAGGGCCAGGACCCGCTGAAGGGACTACTGTGTGTCTCTGTGACTGAGAGCTTGGATGTTGTTAGACGGATTAAGGCACCTACCCTTCTTTTTGCGTGGGACCTTCACCACCTCCTTCTTTTGTCTCTTCCTCTTTTGCTGCTTTCCTCCGATCCCCTGTTTCTTCTTGTAGGCTGGCTCCTCCACCACCTGTCCCCCCGGGTTAGACACACTCATGAAGTACACAGTATACACTGTGTACTGCACACTGTAAGAGCAGGAGTGAGGGGCACAGTACCTGGACGTCCTCCTCAATGATCAGCTTCTTCTTAGGGGACAGATAGCTGGGCATGGCAGACCCTTCTGTTTGACACAAATACAGACACAGCACAAAACATGAGACCTGGTACATTTACACATTTAACTGCACATTAAATACCACAAAGAAAAGAAACGTGCCTATAATATTGACCTAGTTTCATTCAAATAAACTGTTATACTAAATGTAAAATGTGGTAAACACATTAAGAATGGAGCCCTCACCTGCTTGGAGAACCATCTGCAGAGAGTTCCTGCACAGGCTTTTCAGTCGCACCTTTGTGTCCTTGGCCTCCAGACCAGTTTGTCTCTGCAACAGTCACAGGAGCATGTGTAAGAAGAAGACCTAGTGTGCCTGTGTCTGCTGTAAAGTTAAAATCTATGACACCCATGGATCATTTGGACAGAAAATCACAATACTGAAAGGTGTGCAGATTTATGAGCAGGAAAATTCCTGTGCCCAAAGAGGTTTTGGAGCAGATTCCTTCCCCTGTACAGTGCGTAGAAAATAAAATTGCAGAACAAAGTGCATATGTCACAGTGGTGGAGTTGAATCAGAGGAGAATAAAGATGACTCAATCACTCTAAATACAACTTCAAGAGGGTGAAGAGAAAGAGCGAGGGATTGATATCTGACATTTGTCCTGCTACTGTTGCCGATAACTGATATTTGGGATATAAAATCATAAGTTACATGTTTGTGTAAAGGTGGCTGACATGGCTGTGATGTCACCACACTTACAGATTTGACTGAGAGCAGGTGGTTGGTCCACAGCCAGTTCCTCTTGAGATGAGCAAAGAACTCAGAGGACAGGCCCCCTGCTCCTTTCCCATCCCCCGGAATAGAACCATCATCCACCACATCTACGCTGCCTCTGTGGGGATCACAATGTTATTAGAGACAAAAAGGTACACAGATATTGAGCACTGTTCTGTACACCTGTTTACATTTTTAAACATTTAGCATTTCTAATAGTGTCAAGATACAAACTAGATTTTGATATTAAGGAATAAACTTGATACTGACCAAGTTCCCACTAATTTATTTAAACACTGAAAAAAATGTGTCTGAGCCTCAGCTCTATGAGCTGAACTGCACAGTGATCAGCAGAATGGAGAGTAACTGATCATCACATTGGCAATATATCTATATTTATTAACTTGAGTTGGGCATTTGTGTTTAACAACAGGTTTAGAACTGGGATTGTGTTCACTACATTGAAAATTTAACCATCTGGGCTGGAAAAGAAAACAGCTCAAATTCAGATGAACATAAATGTGATATCAACAATAAAGTTTCTGTATTCTACAATGACTTCATAAGGAGCCCAGGCAAAGACACAGAGACATTACACACTTCTGAAACGGTGACACAACCATAGACTGTATATATGATTCATATATATGGTCATATATATGGACACAACAGACATTAAATATACTCAAATACTGGCATCTTTAATCCTCCATTACAGTTTTATCAGTGTCTTTACATTAAGTCCAAATGAAACAGAATCTTATACACATGGTTAATACTGTCTGCTTTAAACAACTCTGGAACAGTTCTTTGTGAACCACAATCCACTGCAGAAAACGTTTCCAAACACTATTGTACAAGTTCTACACTGCAGCAGATTCTTCATTCAAATCTTCTGCAAATAAATAAACTTAATTTAAAACCACATGGCTCATTTGCATAAACTGTAAGTGCTGAAACAAACAGCTCGCTCCATGCACCATGATGAAACCAGGATACTCAAAAACCCGAGCATAACCGGGATTCTGATGTGCATGTAAACTGACATGACATGACAACTCCACTAAATTCAGATTGACACTCGGATTGACACATTAGTGTATTATTACTGGTTTAATATCAGTCTAATAAAAAAACTACAAGCAGTTATTTAATACGCGGTCTGAAAAATCATGTGCGCGGCAGGTCCTAACCCCATGTGGTCTTATATGTGTGTAATCCCTCCGAGGTCCAGGTAGGCTCCACTGTGCTCCATGGGTGTATACTAGTCTATGTGAATGTGACTTTTTTAGTATTGATACCTGCTCAAATGAGTATCTAGTTTCAGAACTAGTTAATATTGATTCGTATCTGATTTTCGGTACTTTTGACTACGCTAATTGGCAAGACAAGCATTTCTTTAGTGAACTACAGCCTTGTTAGGTTGTTTGTGCAGCACAATACAACACAAATGAGGCCATATTATTGTTAGTGTGTGTTTGTTTGTACTCTGAGGGCCTTGATGATGTGTGGAGATGCCTTGATGATGTGTGGAGATGCAGAGTAGCTGGAGTTCTTACTTGATGAGGTAGGACATCCCCACAAACACAGAGCGGTCCCTGACAAAGGAGGGGTCAGTCTCACCCCCGTTCCTCTTACTGCGGATCACACCTGGAACACACACACATTCAGTCCTGTGCTCACAACGTAACAATCTGAGCATTTTACACACATGAGCCTAATACATGAAAATGGAAATATGAATATACAGTCTAATCACACTTTTCCAAATCTAGATATAGAAATAAGCCTTAGACAAAACTGACTGATCCACAAGGGAATTTCTTTGCACAGTTTCCCTTGTGGATCAATAAAGTTTTTGAGTAAATCATTTTGTAATCAATTGCTGATCTAATGTGTGTAAAGTACTCGCTGGTGTGATCCGAGCTCGCTGGATGAGATTATGTGGCCTTTTCAAGAAATATCCAGAGGGATCTATGACTAGGTTCCATATCTCACGAGGTTTGTGCAAACACAAAAAGCTACATTATGTTTACAGGCTCGCTGGAAAATACCACATATTCTCACTGATGCAGCGTTTCTCAGAAAGAAGTTTGAACAGAGACGCAACTCCCCCAGTCAAAGCTCATCGTTAACATGGATTTTGGAAATTGATCTCTGAAGAGGCCGAATCTGGTTTAGTGGGCGTGCCTGTAAACATACTTCAGCATTTTGTGTTTGCAGAAACCTAGTAGGATATTGGACTTAGTCATAGATCCCTCTGGATTAGGGACTCGCAAGACAAAATTAGTCACGAGACAAGAACATGATTCGTGAGATTTTTTCTATATTTGGCTTGAATTAAAAAGGTTGACTTTGCTGAGTAATTCCTCTTGAGAAGCTGTAATACCAAAAAGCAGTGCTAGAAAAACACCAAAACTGTCAAATACATAAAAAAAATTATGAAGCCAAAATTGTGACCCGAGAGGCATAATTTATTTATTAAAATTGCATAAAAAGCTCATCTTGTCTCCTTTTTGTGCACCATATCTTGTGACATGTCTCATCTCATAGAAACTGTGTCTCATCCCATCCCTACTCTGGATATTTTTTGAAAATGCCACCTAATTTTGTCAATCTGAAAGCCGTCACACCAGCACAATGTTCCATCCAAAGCCGCCCTGTGTCGTACCCAGAGGAGTGTTGAGGCAGACACACATCAAGTCGAACCAGAAGCTCTCAATGTCCTCGGCGGTGTTAAAGGTGTAGCGTCTCCTCTCAAAGGGCTGCTCCGGAGGCTCTGTCACCAGCCAGTAATGAGGCTCTGAGCTGGTGGTGTCCACGATGGTGGCGTGGCGCTTCAAGTATATAAACACCTGAAGGACAACGCAGGATTCCGCGTCAGCCAAGAGATTTCTACTAGTTTTGTTCTACAGACAAGAGGGATTAACCTGGCCAGCGAGATGAATTCTCTCCATACAGTCCCTGACAAAAGTCTTGTCGCTTATCCATTTTGTAGAAACAAAAGCTTATAACCTGACTTTAAATTAATCGATTGGTTTTAGAAATGTCTCATATAAAAGCTAAAACCCTCCCAAATTATGCTCAATATACTAAAATAAATTTGCTTCACTGAAGAAAGATTGATCATTTAATGAACCCAGAAAGGTCAAATTTTGGCAAGACAAAAGTCTTGTCGCCTTGTCATATGATGCACCCAATCCTAGATTACAGCCTCACCCGTGAACAGTTACTGATCAATCCATTAGTGGGCGTGTATAAAAAGAACCCCAGCACACCAGACTAGGGCTGAAACGATTCATCGAGTTAATCAATTAAATCGATTAGAAAAATGCATCGATTATTTTTTTTTGCCTCGATGCTTCGTTTTATTTTCATACGCTCGGCGATGGCCGGAACCTTTTGTGGTAGAGGTAAAGTTTCCGCACGACCACTGCACTTCACTGTACACAAAACAGCGCGACGCCCATGGATGTATAATGGATGTATAATAAGAGCATAACCTCCTCGTGCACGGTACGGTCCGGTTTGCCGCGCACCCCGCATTTTCGGGGTCGCTCCGCATCTCCCGTACGCCGCTCACTCTGCGCGTGGATTGTCTTGTCGCGTACACTCCGTGGACCGCGCCAGAACTCACACCAGGACTAAACCAGGTCTAAAGCAGGTCTAAACCAGATCTAAAACCAGGACTAAAACAGATCTAAAACCAGAACTAATCCAGGTCTAAAACTAAACAAGAATTTGCAGGAGTTGGTTGCTACATTTATGTAGTTTTAAAAATCATGACAATATCATGTAATCCAAAGTATTCAGATTACGTTATTCACTTTAAGTAATTTAATTGATTATGTCACAAACTACATTTTGGGGAATGTAATCTGTAATCTGTAGGGGATTACATTTTAAAAGTCACCTTCTCAACACTGATGCTACAACATGTAAACAGAAAGCACCTGGACATTACATAAAGTGGAAAAGAAACCGTGAGGTAAGTCAACCTTAGCCTAGTGATAATTATGTTTTTCATGTCCAAAACACGTGTATCTGTCAATGCACGTGGTGTGTACTTAACATGTGCAAAGTAGACGCGACAATAACAAACGATTACTCAATTATTCGAACAAAATAATCGACAGAATAATCGATTACTGTAATAATCGATAGCTGCAGCCCTACACCAGCCCTTCACATCAACTGCAACTTGACCTCTGACAACATGCCTAAGATCCACCCTGAGACCAAAGCGTTAATTATCAAGAGGCTGAAGACCAGATCCACTGCTGAGGTGGCTGACACCTTCAATGTGTCTCAGCGTCAAGTACAAAGAATAAGAAAAAGATCTGAAAAGACTGGAGATGTTTTTGACAAGCCCAGGTCCGGCAGACCCCGCAAGACAACTGCTCGGGAGGACCGTTTGTTGATTCGAAAATCCAAGGCCAGCCCCTTTTCCACTGCAGCAGAGCTCCACCAGGCCTGGTCACCTCAAGTCCCTGTGTCAACCAGAACAGTTTGTAGAATTCTGTCTCGAAATGGCCTCCATGGTCGAATCAGTGCACAGAAACCAGCACTAAACAAAAGGCAATTAAAAAACCGTGTGGCATTTGCCAAGGCCCACAGCCTGCTAAAAGGATGGACACTGGAAAAGTGGCAGAAGGTGGATTTCTCAGATGAATCCTTGGTTGAATTACATCACAGCCGCCGCAAATATTGCAGGAGACCTACTGGAGCCCACATGGATCCAAGATTCACCCAGAAAACAGTTAAGTTTGGTGGTGGAAAAATCATGGTCTGGGGTTACATCCAGTATGGGGGTGTGCGAGACATTTGCAGGGTGGAAGGCAATATCAATAGCCTAAAATATCAAGAAGTATTAGCTACCTCTTACATTCCCACCATAAAAGGGGTCAAATTTTGCAGCAGGATAGTGCTCCATCGCATACTTCTATCTCTACATCAAAGTTCCTCAAGGTGAAGAAGATCAAGGTGCTCCAGGACTGGCCAGCCCAGTCACCGGACATGAACATCATTGAGCATGTCTGGGGTAGAATGAAAGAGGAAGCATGGAAGGCAAAACCAAAGAATCTTGATGAACTCTGGGAGGCATGTAAGATGCTTTCTTTGCTATTCCTGATGACTTCATCAACAAATTGTATGAATCATTGTCGAACCGCATGGATGCAGTCCTTCAAGCTCATGGAAGTCATACAAGATATTAAATATGGATCTCACAGCACCACTACTTAATTCACTGACGTTATGCAACATATTTTTGTATATGAAGTAAATTATTTGTTAAATTTTCTGTAGGCGACAAAACTTTTGTCTTGCGAAAATCTGACCTTTCTGTGTTCATTAAATGATCAATCTTTCTTCAGTGAAGCAAATTTATTTTAGTATATTGAGCATAATTTGGGAGGGTTTTAGCTTTCATATGAGACATTTCTAAAACCAATCTATTAATTTAAAGTCAGGTTATAAGCTTTTGTTTCTACAAAATGGATAAGCGACAAGACTTTTGTCAGGGACTGTATTTGTAATTTTGCGATTGGGACATCAGTGGGCGGAACTAATGGGGAAACGCCTGTACGTTCTTCATCTTATTTTATATCCAGACTATTTGGTGTGTGAAAAATGTGCAGAAGAAAGTGCCTTGTTTAGAGAATTTGTTTGTTTTGAGAATTACATCTACACAGTTTTAAGAGAATTCTAATGTTGGCCCATTTTACTTTTTACTTGTACTGGTACTAGTAAAAACGTGATGTGAAATGTGGAAAAAAACAACACTCCTGAAGGAAAAATGAGGAAGGATAGAATGATGATAGGGTGAGAACGCTGCGTGTCTGAAGACGTTTTCTGAGGGGGAATGTAAAGAAGTAATGGTACAGTTTTGTTTGGACATGTTAGCAAATGTATGATCATCTGTTTTGTTTTGTTTCTGATGAATATGTGAGAAAGACTCAAACATTAGAATTCTAAACAATAATAACATTTGACTACAGCTGTCAGTGCCAATTCCTTCTCTTGCAATAACTAACACTAAAACTTGATCCTGAAATCCCCACATAGGACTGAATTGAGGTATAATCATTAAGTGTATGAAGTGACTTAGTGGCTTCAATTCACTTTCAATTTAAACTATTTTGTTTCTAAATCAAGATAAGATAACATTAACAGACAAATCAGGCACCTTCTTTCCCCGTCCCCTGCTAAACCAGTGGTGCAGGTGAGAAAGGCCTTGTGCTGGATTGGTTCTTTGCTTGCTATTATACTTTCAAACTTTGCTCCAGATTGGCCGCTATAACTGCAAGCCTCAATGAGCTTCATTTGACTGGAGTGGAAAGCTCTGGGTGACGTCACACTCCCTTAAGGCCGCCACACACTACAGGAGAATTTGCCCAATTTTGGCTGCGATTTCTTCTCTTCGAGTTCGGGGAGGCGTGACTCAGCTTTTTGTCTCCGTGTGCGATTTTTAAGCCGCTGCTCCTCATGTGTGGAGTCAGTATCAGATCGTAACCACCAAACTTGTAAAGTGGTGAATTTAAAGTGGAGCATCTTAAGCACATTATCCATCGAAATTGTCCTCTGGAAATAATGACCCCAGTCCACAAAACCACGCTATTAATCCAGTTTGAGGCGTTCTATGAAAGTAAAAAGACAGTGTTTCCTCGTGTGTCTGTTTACAGATTAGCGATTGAGACTCTACTTCCTGTGAACTTTATCTCCTTTTTTCTGCCTTAAAAATCCTGTATCTGAAGTATTGCTCCACATTTCACACATAATAATAACACAGTTTGGACGTGTCTAAACTGGAAGTGCAGAGCTCTGATCTTTGAACACTTCAGAGTCTCAGAGCGAGTGGTTTTACTGGAGACAGGAAACAGCTGACGCCATCGCGCTCACAGATTTATATCCTGCGGTCCACACACAGATCCCACTGCAGTCTGGGAGATTGGAGTTTTTTTAGTCTCATAAGTTTCTCCTCGTGTCTGTGGTGTGCGCATTTTGCTGCACGTTTAAAAATCTTTTAAGACCGAAAAATCCTGTAGTGTGTAGCAGCCTTTACTTCACTTCTGTATACAGTCTGTGGGTAGAACATGTCAGTGAGTCTGATGGTGATAAAGTCCTCTGAACATACCTGGTCCTTGTCTCTGAACTTCTCCATCGGCCCAAACTGTATGAGGCCCATGTAGGCCAGCTTCACCAGGTTGTCATAGAAAGAGAAGATATACCTCCTAAATGACAGACACGCACAGTTAAGAGTTAGCGTGTGGTGTGTAGAAGAGGAGCACAGATGATAGGGAAGCTCACCGTTTGTACAGCAGTTGTCTCTTCATCCGGGCTGGTAAACATCTCACTAGGTAGTGCTGCTTCTCCGGGTCGTTCAGGTAGTCCTCCAGACCGTCCACCTGACCACAGTCACATTTAACCAAGGACACAAACAAAAGAAAAGGTAAGGTACACAACAGTTTTCATCGTTTAAGAAACTATCTCAAACATGGTCAACAGAAAGCAGGGCTGTGCAATGAATCAAATGTTAATCGAAACAACAGTCCAAAAGACTTGATTGCCGATGTCGTTTCTAATCCCATTTATTTATTATATTTTATGGAAAATTTAAAAAAATACATTCCTGAACCATTTTCTTTCAACAACTTTCAGTTTCTCTTCTTCTTCACCATCATTAGTCGATCCTCACTTGTTGCTTCTGGCGGCTCGAGCCTCTCGCCGCCACTGGAGTCGACGATCAAGTCTTTTGGGCTTTGGCATGCACAGTGTGAAATCAACAGAGGGAAGTCTAAGGCTGTTTATAAAGTTGTTTGCTAACGTTTCCAAACACTAATGAGTGTTTTGTTTGTTAGACTCGTGGCTGTTGTAAGATGGGTTAAAGTGGTGTTCAGCTTCTTCAGTGTGAAGCAAACTGGCGTTTTACATGAAAGTTAAGAACTTGCCCCCATCACTACACTAGTTTGTTGCCTTGACAGACTCACTGCCACAGCACCACTGATCTGTGCCATTTTTTGGCTTCTGACAGAATTCCACCACCTCTAGAAACGGACTGTAGCTTCAAATGGGCCTGAGTTCATCTTTAATTTCGCTTTAGATCAATATTGTGATTCAAAATGTCCAAATTATAACATAATGATGCAAGGGGTGCCACAAATTATAACTACGTAGCAGACACAAGCACAATAGGTGTTCTTTAAGTGCTGACATGAGGCCAACAGTAAATCTGATCTATGGATCTATGGATGTACAATAGATAACTTTGAGGACTGGTTGTTTAAGCTCTGGACTGTGCTAGAATGAGTGCAGGAGATGGCAGGAGCTGGTTGTTGGTGGGGGGGTGCTGTCTGACCTTGTAGTTGACCTGGATGACCTGGATGAAGATGGACAGAGGCAGGCAGAGGATCAGGTCTCCCAACATGACCCAGCCGCTGATGTAGTCCTTATGTAACTTCACTGGAGGGATGTACTTCTTCCATGGCTCCTCCTCCTCCAAGTACACTGGACAGGAGAACACAGCTACGATTAATGTTTTGGACTGGAAAAATGATACCTTTAATGGTACTGTAAACATTGACTTTAATATAACGGAGATATAAGATATAAGCAAATCAAACTGTAATTTGACTATATATTGTGCCAAACTATTACAAAAACAAGCAGCTATAATTTACCTACAATACAGTCATTCCAGTGACAACATGTGGTCTTGAATGGTCATTTTGTTTTTTATTGGAGATGGTGAAAATGAAATTAGATAATATTAGTATTTATATTAATTTACTGTGATCCCTATAGTGGTGGAATTATTTTGTATTAAAGGTTTGAAAGAATATCCTATTTTGCACATTTGTTTCTAATAGAACTACAGTTTTCAGTTCCCTTCATTAAATCAAGTCCAATAATAAGTTTTGTAAAATAAAACTGGGGAAAAATTTGAAAAAAAAAAAAAAATCTGTTGACTTAGATTTTTATGCTGATTAAAACTAAAATTGGCTGATTCCAAAATTGCAGCCAGTTTTTTTCTAGCACGTCAAGTTTTTTCTCCACAGTTTACCCTCCAGATAAGCAAAATTCCACTGATTTGGTGTAGTGAGACTTGCAGCTGATTACGATTGGACTCATCTACAGCTACGAGGCGATGTGTTTGTGCGTCAACTGAGACACTGAGAGGAGTGTGCAGCCCCAACAGGTCAGTACTGTTACAGTACAATTACAGGAGCCATATCCTTTGTAAAAACAGATTAGTGTTAAATAAACATTACATGTCATGTTTCTTTCATATTTCATTGTATGTAATACATACAATATATATAATATTTGAGTTTTTAAAATAAAACAAGCACATATCTGTTAAGTACAGTATTTTTCATAGTTTTTAAGAAAATGGGGATCCTATGTATGTATGTATCTATCTATCTATCTATCGAAATACCAAATACCTTTGATTTGTGGGTGCGGGGTTTCATCCTCATCTCCTGATAGTGACATAGAGCAGATGTCCTCCTCTGGCTCTGCTCCTCCTGCACCCTGAGGACCTTCCCCTGCTCCTGGGGGTCCTTCTTCATCCTGGGGTCCCTCCTTAGCACCATTAGTTCCCTCCTTAGCACTCTGGAGACCATCTTCAGCACCTTGGGGCCCTTCTTTTACACAGGAGGCCCCCTCCTCAGCACCCTTAGGTCCCTTCTCAGGGTCAGACGGGTGAGTGGAATTGGATTTCTCAAAGGCTTGTGTTTTGGGGTTGTGTCTCAGCGGGTGTCCATAGACCATGTACCACAGGAAGTTATGGACCACGCGCAACCGGTGCATCTTGGGCTGGAATCCAAGCGACTTACTGAGCCCTCGGACTGCAGACAAGGGCAGACAGGGGCAGACAGGAACAGACAGGAACAGACAGGAACAGACAGGACAGGGAATAAACAATCACATCAGACAATTTAAGGGTGGAAGTAGGTTATAGCGCATCATTCATTACAAACACATTAAACCGCCTGTGCCTGATTTAAACTCATGTATTTGAGCACAGTGTGTCTTGCCCCAGTACAGATATATTGTATAAGTAGCTTGAGGTCAAAATAAGTCCACTGTGTGCTGTCTGCAGCTGTATTTTTGTTCAGTGTCATTTGTTTCTGTCTACATGTCACACCACAGCTGACAGAACAGACCAGGACTGCTCAGATATTTGAGCAGATTTTCTTGATGTTCTAATGGAGTTTCTTCATCGTTAACAGACCTGGAGTTGTGTTTTGTTTCATTCAAATGTGTTTCAGGCTGAGGTCTTCTCTCAAACAGAAAAAAAATCTATTACCCCCTGTGATATCATGTGGCAATACAGGAAGTGCTCCACTACCCTCAGTAGAATTATATGGATAATTTCAGCTCTGGAATTGCCAATCTCTACTGAAGTAAAAATAAAAGGAGCTGCTCACTTGAAAACTAGCAGAGCATTTTGAGCTTTGCAGATGAAGACAGAATAAAGAAGAATAAGTTAAAGTTACTCAAACGTGAATGAAACAAAACACAACTCCAGGTATGTTTTAGATGAGGTAACAACATTCTAACATGGTTTAAAGCTCACGAGTCAATTCCGCATAATATAGGTCGTTTAAAAAGAGCTGTGACAAACAATAAGCTGCATTCCTAATGGAAAATGTAGCCCATGTAGTTTGGTGTTATGTGTTTGTGTGTAACCCTGTCCAGGCCCAGCAGAGCAGTAGCAGTAGCAGACGGGATGAGGCAGACCTGTGGTGGGGATGAAAGTGTCCTTCTTGTGTTTGGAGGACAGTTTGCTCTTCTTTTGCTTCTGAGAGTTAGACTGAGCGCTTGCTGCTTTATCCGTGTCTTTGGACTGTCCACTGATCTTCTCCTCCTCCGGCACCCTGCAAACACACACACAAACTGAGTAGTCGTATGGAGGATCTGTGTAGTAGTATCGAAAATCAGATACGAATCAATGTTAAAACTGATATAGAAAGTAGATAGTCATTTGAGCAGTTCTCAATTACTAAAAAGCCACATTCACAGGACAGAAATGAACCTTTCCTGAGTAGCTTTAAAATGATCTTGAGCTGTATCAGAACAAGTATAAGACACACATAGACTAGTAAACACCGATGGAGCACTGTGGAACCTACCTGCACCACTGAGGGAGTACACACATATAAGAGCACATAGGAATAGAAAAGAAAGTACTACCATTTGATGTGGAAAATCACATTCGATTGTCTAAATGAATATCATCATGGTATCAGAATCGGTATAGAGTATCGACTATTCCTTAGTAATGAAAGTGAGTTTAAAATGTTCGTACTGTAACAACACAAGTTTCAAAGGAGGCATTTAAGCGTTGGAGCTCCCTCTGCTGTCAGCAACAGGAATGAACAACGAGAAATAAATGAAGGTCTAAGGAAACGAGTCTGGGGATGGTTTATGGCTTTAAAAACTGTTTAGCAGAAGTCTGGAGGCAAGACGAGTAATGGATTAATGAAACAAGTGGGAAGCAACATACAACCCCAGGTGTTTAGAAACCTCATACTTGACTTTGTGGTTCCTGACCTTGCGCTTGAGGAAGAGCTGGACATCTTGAAGCGGACCTGGTCTATGGTTCTCTGGACTATCTCATCTGAGGACTGTATGGAGGGATGAGCGTACAGATCCACCTGTGTATGGGGACATTACATTATACATAATATAGGAAAAGCTGAAATTTAATCAGGAGAGCACGACCAGTCAAACGTTTGGACACATGTTCACTGATGTTTGTTTATTTCCATTATTATTCACTGAAGGCATCAAAACTCTGAATGACACATATGGAATGTAGCAAACAAAAAATAAACTCAAAATAACTCTTTTTTAATAGCCAGTCTTTTTTAATAGCCAGTCTTTGCTTTGATCACTGCTTTGGACTTTGGGCTTTTCTGGACCCTGACAAGACACAACTGTGAAGAGAAAACCATTTCAGGAGACTTCATCATGAAGCTCTCTGAGAGAAGGCCGAGAGTTTGCAGCTCTATTGACAAAACAAAGGGTGGATGTGAATATAAAATCTAAAAATATTTAGTTTAGTAGTTTCTTGGCTACATAAACCCATATAAGTTGTTTCATATATTTGCAGGGAGGGTGTGTCAAAACATTGGACTGGGACATCTGTACCTTCTTGCTGAGCCCGTCCTGGATGACCGTGGTGGTGTAGAGTTTAACCAGGCCTTCTCGGGCCAGAGTCTGGACCAGGCGGAGAATAGTCTTCTTACAACATTTGGTGCTGAACCCCAGGTGCTTCTCCTCAACATTGATGATTCTCTGCAGCCTGGAGATAATGAATTTGAGAGTTTTCAGTATATCATAGACAACAAACGCCTCAGAAAATATCTGGATTTCCAGGTAACTCTACTCTACACAACTAAATTATGACTAATCAGGCCTTAAACAACAAAATTTCTTGAAGTCTATAATGGCCAAACGCTCATTGTCATCACAAATCATATGAGTTGGATATGAGTCTGACCCCTGTCGAACCCCTGAGATTGACTCATCCTGGGGTTACATCAAACCCAGGTTAAGAACCACTGGTCTAAACAAACATGATGGTTTATGAGTTTAAAAAAAGAAGAAAAATAATGCATATTACTGAGCAACAGCACAGATTTCTACAGAATCAACCACTGAAGCACCAAACTTATTTATCTCAAGTTAAAGAAGTGATCAGTTTAATGATAGAGTTTGGAGGAGATTTGTTCTGCATTTGAGAAACACGTGAGACAAAAGAGCAGCTGTGGATGGACCGTCTGGTTACAAACTCTTATGCTTTAAACAGAATGTAGAAGGGACTGGCTGGTCAGGCAGTGGACAGTGCTAGAACAACATGAAAACTGAATCAGGACTAGGCTAACAAATAGGACTAAACCATGTTAAATCTGGGACTGTACTAGGTCAGACACAGATCTAAATGGAAACAAAAAAGTAGGACTAAACCAAGTCAAACCCAGGCCCAAGTTGTGACTGAACTGAACCAGGTGTAAATCAGGATTAAACCAACATGATGAGGACTATGAAGAAGCCCTTCAATAGATAGAACCTGTACTCACGGGTAAAGCCCTTCAAAGATCTTGAGATCCTGGATGGCCTCCACGATGAGGTTCTTCCTCCTCAGAACACGACAGGTCTCGTGGTTCCTGGATGGAGGCTGCAGAGATCACAGAGAGAGGAAAGAGGGGAAAGGGGAGAGGAGAGAGAGGGAAGGAAAGAGGAAAGAGAAGAGAGAGGAGAAGAGAGGAAAGAGGAGAGAGGAGAGAGAGGGTCACTGTTGTCATGTGGTACACTAGAGGAGTACATACAGTAGGGGTGACCACAGACCAGAGGAGGCTGCACGTCTGTTATGACAGTCACTTGAGCAGTGTCTTTGGCTCCATCAGCTGAAGGAGAAGTTGAGGATGGGTCCTCCTTTGCTGCTGCTGGGGCCTCTGGGAATACACCGTTTAAAAAGAGGAAAAACTATTAAACTTTTCTTGTGCTTGTCCCCACGGTGATAGGAAAAAAGCAAGATTGACAAGTTTAATACTGTAAAATGGAGACACGAGGGTGTCTGAGCATCCTCCAGAAAAAAGCACTCTATAGGTGTGCTGTGTAACTTTTCTCAAACTGCCCTCAACTATCTGTTAGAAAAATGCTATTTGATGATTTTTTTCTATATTACTCAGTCAGTAAAACTGATCCAAGATAGCGTCACTAGTGTTTTTACCTTAAAGAATCAATAAATATTATGCTTTTTATTCTCTTTTAAACATGCTTTCGCTGTTATTATAATTAGACAATATTCCCTCTTTAAAACAGCCCCTGTTCTCGCTGTGGAGTACCTGGGGCAGGCTCCTCACAGGCCTCTAGCTCCTTCCCCAGCTCCTCTGCGGTGTCTAGGGGCCTCTCCTCCTCTCTGGGGCCCTTACTCTTGGTGCCAGTGTGGGAGTGCACCTTGTTCTTGGTGGGCACGGTGGTCCGGCACATGTCGATGTTGGACAGGGTCTTAGCTGTGGATGGGGGCTTGGGGGAGTCCGGGGCACTGCTGGAGCACAGGAGCTGGCTGCGTTCATGTTCTTTGACAAACTGATGCAGTTTATCGCTCACTTCCACACACCTGAGCCACAAGGACAAGGTCATCATCAGAAAACTGCTCAAGGCTGCTCTGAATGATGGAACAATAACCACAAGGCTATTGTTAAGGCTACATAATATATCACAAACTAATCACAATCACTATTTAAATTCTGGATTCTTAGATTAGATAAGCAGTTCAGTTTTTAGATTCTCTCAAATGTGAACTTTAAAGGTCTTATATACAAGTTAAGTCTTGTGAGCGTTAAGCCATGCTAGAATGTTAGTCGGAGTTGTGTGTGTTTGTTTCATTCACACCATCCATGCATCCATCCATCTTCTTCCGCTTATCCGGGGCCGGGTCGCGGGGGCAGCAGTCTAAGCAGGGGCTCCTAAGCTTCCCTCTCCCCAGCCACTTCCACCAGCTCCTCCGGACGGACCCCGAGGCGTTCCCAGGCCAGCCGAGAGACATAGTCCCTCCAGCGTGTCCTGGGTCTTCCCCGGGGCCTCCTACCGGTGGGACATGCCAAGAACACCTCCCGAGGGAGGCGTCCAGGAGGCATCCGGACCAGGTGTCCGAGCCACCTCAGCTGGCTCCTCTTGACGTGGAGAAGCAGCAACTCTACTCTGAGCTCCTCCAGTGTGACTGAGCTCCTCACCCTATCTCTAAGGGAGCGCCCGGCCACTCTGTGTAGGAAACTCATTTCAGCCGCTTGTATCCGCGATCTTGTCCTTTCGGTCATTACCCAGAGCTCATGACCATAGGTGATGGTAGGAATGTAGATTGACCGGTAAATTGAGAGCTTCGCCTTTCGGCTCAGCTCCCTCTTCACCACAACGGTCTGATGCAGCGACCGCATCACTGCTGACGCTGCACCGATCCGCCTGTCAATCTCATGCTCCATCCTCCCCTCACTCATGAACAAGACCCCGAGATACTTGAACTCCTCCACTTGAGGCAGAGACTCCCCACCCACCCGGAGAGGGCAAGCCACCTATTTCCGGTCGAGAACTATGGCCTCGGATTTGGAACAGCTGATCCTCATCCCAGCTGCTTCACACTCGGCTGCAAACCGCCCCAGTGCACGCTGCAGGTCCTGGTTCGATGAAGCCAGCAGGACAACATCATCCGCAAAAAGCAGCGATGAGATCCTGTGGTCCCTGAACTGGACCCCCTCCGGCCCCTGGCTGCGCCTAGAAATTCTGTCCATAAATACAATTAACAGAACCGGTGACAAAGGGCAGCCCTGGCGGAGTCCAACATGCACCAGGAACAAGTCTGACTTACTGCTGGCAATGCGAACACAGCTCCTGCTCCGGTTATACAGGGACTGGACAGCCATTAGCAAAGGGCCCCGGACCCCATACTCCCGGAGCACCCCCCACAGGGCACCACGAGGGACACGGTCGAATGCCTTCTCCAGGTCCACAAAACACATGTGGACTGGTTGGGCAAACTCCCATGAACCCTCGAGCACCCGATGGAGGGTGTAGAGCTGGTCCAGTGTTCCACGACCAGGCCGAAAACCACACTGCTCCTCTTGGATTCGAGGTTCGACTATCGGCCGAACTCTCCTCTCCAGTACCCTGGCATAGACTTTACCGGGGAGGCTGAGGAGTGTGATTCCCCTGTAGTTGGAACACACCCTCCGGTCCCCTTCTTATACAGAGGGACCACCACCCCGGTCTGCCAGTCCAGAGGTACTGTTCCCGACCGCCCCACAACACCCAGAGACTTAAGGTACTCAGGACGGATCTCATCCACCCCCGGAGCCTTGCCACCAAGGAGCTTTCCAACCACCTCAGTGACTTCGGCCAGGGTGATGGATGAGTCCGCCTCTGGGTCCCCAGCCTCGGCCTCCTCTTCGGAGGACGTGACGGTGGGACTGAGGAGATCCCCAAAGTATTCCTTCCACCACCCGACAACATCCCCAGTCAAGATCAGCAGCTCTCCCCCCGCACTGTAACCAGTGTTGGTGAAGCACTGCTTCCCCCTCCTGAGGCACCGGACGGTTTGCCAGAATTTCCTTGGGGCCGTCTGATAGTCCTCCTCCATGACCTCCCCGAACTCCTCCCAGACCCGAGTTTTTGCCTCTGCCACCGCCCGGGCTGCAGCACGCTTGGCCCGCTGGTACCCGTCAGCTGCTTCAGGAGTCCCCCGAGCCAGCAAGGCCCGGTAGGAATCCTTCTTCAGCTTGACGGCATCCCTTACTTCCGGTGTCCACCACCGGGTTCGGGGATTGCCGCCGCGACAGGCATCGCAGACCTTACGGCCACAGCTACGAATGGCCGCATCGACAATAGAGGCCGAGAACGAAGCCCACTCGGGCTCCATGTCCCCAGCCTCCCCTGGGACCCGGGAGAAGCTCTCCCGGAGGTTTGAGTTGAAGGCCGCGCTGACAGCGGGTTCTGCCAGACGTTCCCAACAGACCCTCACGATACGCTTGGGTCTGCCAGGTCGTTCAGGCTTCCTCCTCCGCCAGCGGACCCAACTCACCACCAGGTGATGATCAGTTGACATCTCTGCCCCTCTCTTCACCCGAGTGTCCAAGACACACGGCCGGAGGTCAGATGACACGACAACAAATCGATCATCGACCTCCGGCCAAGGGAGTCCTGGTGCCACGTGCACCGATGGACCACCTTGTGCTCGAACATGGTGTTTGTTATGGACAGACCGTGACTAGCACAGAAGTCCAATAACAGAACACCGCTCGGGTTCAGATCAGGGAGGCCATTCCTCCCAATCACCCCTCTCCAAGTGTCACTGTCGTTGCCCACGTGGGCGTTGAAGTCCCCCAGTAGAACAACGGAGTCCCCGGTCAGTGCACTGTCCAGTACCCCTCCCAGAGACTCCAAGAAAGCCGGGTACTCTGCAATGCTGTTCGGCCCGTAGGCCGACACCACAGTGAGAGACCTGTCCCCGACCCGAAGGCGCAGGGAGGCGACCCTCTCGTTCACCGGGTTGAACTCCAACACGCAGCGGCTGAGCTGAGGGGCGATGAGCAGGCCCACACCAGCTCGCCGCCGCTCCCTGCGGCCAACGCCAGAGAAATGGAGAGTCCAACCCCTCTCAAGGAGTTGGGTTCCAGAGCCCAAGCTGTGAGTGAAGGTGAGGCCGACTATATCTAGCTGGTAACGCTCAACCTCCCGCACAAGCTCAGGCTCCTTCCCCCCCAGCGAGGTGACATTCCATGTCCCCAGAGCTAGTCTCCATGTCCGGAGATCCGGTCGCCGAGGCCCCCGCCTTCGACTGCCGCCCAGATCTCTCTGCACCCGGCCCCTATGGCTCCTCTCGCGGACGATGGGTCCATGAGAAGGCGGCCCCACGTCGCTCCTTCGGGCTGGGCCGGGCTGGGCCCCATGGGGAAAGGCCCGGCCACCAGGCGCTCACCCACGTGAACCTACCCCAGGCCTGGCTCCAGGGTGGGGCCCCGGTACCGCCCTTTCGGGCGATGTCACTGGCCTTGTTATATTGTTCATCATAGAGGCTTTGTGAACTGCTCTTCGTCTGACCCGTCCCCCCGGACCTGTTTGTTGTTTCACACATGTTACCTTTTATTATTAGTCTGTCTATATCTCCAAAGCTCAAAATGCTCTGTTCCACTTTGTGATGTCATGAAGTGATGGGTGGGGTATCGATGGTACATAATAATTCATTACACAGATTAGTTTTACTCATTAAATTAGTCATTAAATATTACTGAAATCATCATGACACTAATAACATTAATATAGGTCACAGTAGCTACAGTGACATGTATGAACGGCTAACAGCTGTGAGTATGAAAGTCAGCTGAGAGGGGGAAAGGTGCTTTTAACTCATTTACACCATTACATATATCTATCATTTAAATCAGGCATGCCCAAACTGTGCCCTCAGACCATTTATTTTGGCCCTCAGGCTTCCAGGTGAACTGGCCCATACTACCACAGGTAGTACTTTTTACTGCATGAAAGCCACCTTGATCAAGCAAATTTAGTGTGCCCTTTTGAGGGTCTAAGTCTGAACAAAGGTCTGGTGGGTCATTCAAATCTGTTATAAATGCACAATTTGAATTATTCACTGTTTTGACCACCAGTCTATAATCTATCAATTGGCCCTTATGCTGGTCTGTGTTTTAATTTGTGGCCCTTGATAAAAAAAAGTTTGGACAGCCCTGCTTTAAATTAAAGTACAAACAGCACAGAAGGGAATGCCATCCTCCGTTTGTGTTGAAAAAATGATTGTACTTAGCAGAAGTTGGAGTACATACTTGTGGCTTAGATACTTGGTGGTCCTCTGTCGACCTATGTCCTCCATGAAGCCCTGCAGAAGGATGAGAAGAAGTAGATAGATGGGTAGACAGATAGACAGCTGTGAGCTTTGGACTTCACACTTCACACAGTGACTTATAATAAAGAATAGAGAGACTGGGTTCTGTTGCAGTGGCAGTTGGGGCAACCATCTTGTGAGTTGTGGAAGAGCAAAATTAAAAATACTGGAAAAACAAGGCCAGAATGTTTACTGACTGGGCTGAGTGGCTAACGGTGTCTGAGTGGCTGAGTGGCAACACTCATGCCTCAGCAAGAAGGTTGCGGGTTCGATCCCCGGGTTGCCTGGGACTTTTCTGTGTGGAGTTTGCATGTTCTCCCCATGTCTGAATGGGTTTCCTCTGGTTTCCCCCATCAACTCAAAACATGCAGCACCCCAATGAACTAACATCAAGGACTATGACATCCACCCTCCTGTGGGCTCCACTCACTGAGGACTCCAGGATGGGGGGGAAGGGGGGTAAACTGCCTTCGCGACCCAGCTGGATTAAGCAGGAGAAGATGGATGGAATATTTACTGGTTAAAGGGCTTCAATGTATAATGGTACATTTGCATTCTAAAAATGCAGTCAGGTATTATCCCAGTTTTAAAAATAATTTTAATTCAAAAGTCCAGCTCCCCATTTCTTTGCATAAGTTTCGAAATGAGTAATATTTTACAGTCATAACATGGCCTACTATAGGTTACCATGGCAATGATCTCTCTAGCCTTTGTTAGTACCTGATTGGGCACATGGCTCCTCAGTGTTTGTTAGTTACAGATGTCTCACCTTGATGACTCCCTCCCTCTCCAGCTGTCTGCAGATCATCCTCCTCTCCAGTTTACCCACATTCAGTTTGGCCCCGAGGTCCACACAGGTCAGGCCCTTGGTCCCACTCATCACCACTAAACCAGCAAAGACACAACACACTGCATTAGTTTAGTGCATTAGTGTTAGTGGTAGTTATGACTCAACACTAGATCGAATCAATTCAATAAAAAGTATTTGGACACATTCTTGTCCTGCATTTATTCAATTATTGGTGAGTATTTTGCATTCCAGATAATTAAGAACATTACTGATCCTCTAAGAGCACAAATTGGACAAAGTCCCATGGAGACAAGCAGATGATGGGCCTGTGATGGAAATTTCTTTCTTTGTCAAGCTAAAGAATGTATTGTTTGGGTTTAGATAACTAGTAACTCACAAAGTGCTAAAGTATCTCTGTATTCATGGTCACAGGCAGTGGTGTGATCTGCTGTATCTGGGCTTCTTAGGACAGGACATCATGTTCAGTCCCTATCTATCAGAGTTAAAACAACAGGTTGTTGTTTTATTCATTCTCATCATTTAGAATTATTGGTACACTTGAGTTCATCTAATCGATGCCCCAGTTTAACCCAGATAAATTGTCTCCTTTTGAGAAGTGTTTAGATATACTGTACTATGTTTTACCTCATGTTGATGTTATGACGTTTGTCGACTGTATAAGAAGCCTGTTTTTGTTTTGCCATTCATTCAGATTAGGGAGAGACGGCCCTTGTGTGAGGGACAGATAGGTTTCTTTTTCATTTTCTCTGTAATTGTGCACACAATTGCTTTAATAAATCCAGACTCTTTGATTGAAGACAACTTCTCTCCAGTTTTTATTCTTGTCAGATTTAAAAATCCACAACAATTGGCATCAACGAACAGGTCTTTCGACCAGTTCCTTTTTCTGCGACTGCGATCCGGTGGCTGATCACCCTGGATGGACTAGCCTCCGGCCTAGACTCTGACAGTGGAGGACAGGGCTGCATCGCTCTCGCTGGAAAATGGCTGGCGCTAAGAGATCAACCTGCTACTATTACTACGTTGTGGTGAGTTGTCTTTTTCAACCTGTTCTGACATTTTGGTTTCATAAAAAAAAAGAGGGGAAACTAAAACTAAAATTATAAACCTATTAAATTATAAACTTATATAGGCTACAAATAATTGAAGTTAATAATGTACGCTATACTGGCATTTCATTTGACAACAGATAAGCAGGAGTAGCGCAGCGCTGGTGACATTGGGTGACCTTGTTCTGGAATTTAGTGACATTTGTTGTACAGCACTTTGGTCGGCTTTGGCTGTTGGAAGGTGCTATAGAAATAAAGTTTGATTGATTGATTGATTGATTTGTGAGCACACTGGTTGGATTGCAGAGAAAAAGGGCCAGGGGGACCTAGCCAGAAAAGGGCTAAAACATAGTACAGGGCCAGGGGTCCTAGCCAGAGAAGGGCTAAAAGGTAGACGAAAAAAATGTCTGATAAAAAAATTCTCCTGCGGACGCGTAAGGGGTGAATTCAGCGCGGTGACCCAGTTTCGTGTAAGAGTACAGAAATGGGAAACAAGCAATCCAGGAGCGGGGCTCGTCAGGTTCCAGGGTCACCCATCACTGTGGCGAATGAATATGAGTAAAGTTGTCTGGAAATGTTTGCCAGTATGGTCGGATCGATATGGTTTTCCTGAAAGACTTTCACAAATTTCTCAGCTTACGAAGCTTAAAGCAAACTTATTAAAGGAGAGGAAAAAAATGTACAAGTAAAAAAATAATAATAAAAATAACATTTGAATCTATTAAGGTAATGGATAATAATGAGAAATGGTTGGGTGTGTGAACGACAGAGGTGGAGAGCAGACAGTGGGAAACAATAGCAAAACAGGCTGCTCAATGTGAATCAAGTAACAAGCCTGATAAGAGTGGATGTGCTGCGGATGTGAAACTCAACAAGTGTGAGTGTCAGAATGTATGGTGGGAGAAACAGCCCCCACATTACTCACATACAAACTCACTCAGACAAACACACGCACCTGCTGACAACACTGGGCCCAGAGCACCTACATTTACATTTGACACTAATGTGAAAGAGTGAGTTACTGCAGTTTCTCATCTTTACACAGATCTTAGGGATGTTCCGGTGGTCGGAGTGGACCGGGACCTCGACCTGCTGCCTGTTGAGTTTGCCCCCAACCAACCAGAGGCTGAGCTGCATGCTGACCCGGAGACGAGATACTGGAGCTGAGACATCCAAGCCCAGGCCGGCCAGAGCATACAAGCTCCATTTAATGGTATAGAGACTGGATATGGGTGTGAACGAGAAGCCCAACCTGGAGGACTTTACGGGCATATGCAGCCAAAGCCCATCGCACATTCCAGGAGCAGGCGCACCGGGGCAGAAGTCAAACAAAATCGTCCTCATAGCCCCAGGTACAGTCAGAATGTTTGTTTCAAGGTGGCCAGGCTGGACTTTTGGCCAGAGACTGTACCAAGGAGACATGGGAAGATGGTGCCTGCGGAGAATGTACCGAGGGGACAGGGGCGCGGCTCTGACTGATGGTAGCGGGGGCGAGGGACCGGCCCAGGGGCCACTGCTTGAACATCTGCTCTACTACCAGTGCCACCACTCCTAGTGGACAGTAACATGCACCAGACACCACACTCACATGATGAGAACGCTTCATTTGAGGCACAGGGGACTATTGGCATTTACTTACAATTGTTACAAAGCAATGACAAATTTACTGAGTCCAATTTGATTGTAAATGGTGATCAGATTCAGTTTCCAGTGGACTCTGGGGCTACGTGTTCTGTAGCATAAAACTCAGCTCTTCCCCATGTGCCCAAACTCATTTACATATTCTTTAGCAGCGTCTGGAAACACAGCAGGAGAGCAGCTCACGTCTCCTCTGATATGTTCTGACTACAACTAATTCATTTCTCTATTGCCCAGTATGTCTGATCAGTTTGCTTGGACGGAATCTGATGTGCAGGTTGAGCCTTTGCCTCACCTCCACATCAGAAGGTCTCCAAGTGGCCTCAGATAAAGAATTGGCAACTCTATCTTGTATGGGGGAACACACTGATATGTTGAGCCCCACTTATGCCTTCCATTTGAAATTGTCCCCAAATCCCTTGATTGATCTGATTGACTTGAAGCACGGCAAAGTGCGACTCTGAAAGTACAGAGTTTAAGAACTTTTAGCACAGGGTAGTGAGGATGATCTGGTTACGAGGTATTCATGTGACCTGAAGTACCTATTGATATAATAAATGCTAAAATACAATATCATTAAAAGGTCACAAATAAGTTTGTAAAAGAGACGTGCCATAAAAAGTGTAATTAAAATGTATTAAAAATCTAATGCTCATGGGGAGAAGTTATCTGCAACCAGAGTTGACTCTAGCTCTGACATTCGTATTGGTTAGACCAGTACTGCATTGTCTGTGGCTAGCACGGAAAAGTACAGGATTTTACATTTTCTCATAAGATTTGCCCTTACATTTCTGTCAAAACCAAGAGATGTGACAAAGGGGAGGAGTGGGGCTGTTTGTGGAGCAGTGTGAGGCTACTACTGATAACCAGCGCAGGCCAGTCAAAACAAGCTGCCTTGTCTCTCGTGCTAAGGCAGAAGCTATGCTGTGGTTAAACACTCCCAAATCTAATGTGCATTCTGTAGACCAAGATACACACTGCGACTGGAAGCGATTGAGGGGATTGATCCCCTGTTTAATGACTTGCGCGATGCTGCAAGGTGCGACTCTCTTGACCCTCTCGAACTATCACAAAACACGTGTCTTGTGATAGTTCGAGTGCATTGATGATTTATTGTTGTGCTCTCTCCGAGGAGCAGTGCAGATGCGACACAGTGACATGGTATGTTATTTACACACAGATGATCATAAGGCTAGCCTTTCAAAACTGCAGTTTGCTAAAAAAGAAGTAGTCACGTGATCTCAGACAGAGGCAAAAGTATTTTTACAGATAGGGCTGCAGCCATTCAGAATATTCCAAGGCCTCAAACTTATGTCTTTCCTCGGAATGTGTTTGTAGTGTTGTATGTTTATCCTAAATTTTTCTGTCCTGGAAAAACCTCTCAGTGCACTGACTTATGGTAAAAGTCTCAGGCCTAGTGATAGAATTAGTTGGACAGAACTTGCAGAGAAATCATTCTTGACTTAAAGCAGGCCCTACAGTCACCTGCAACTCTGGGAATCCCTGACTTGACACGACCTTTCACACAGACTGTAGATGAGAGGGATGGGTGCATGATTTCTGTTCTGTTGCAAATGCATGGCAGTGCTTTACGTCCAGTGGGGTATTGAGTACAGTGAGGGCGTTGGCTTCACCTGGGGAAGCTGTGCTCACCTCCCAGGACCTTGCAGGTTACGCTGCTCTAAAACTGCTTATTCTGCCTCACTAATACTGAACCTTTCATCTGTCTTCTCCCATTATTCAGCTCAAACTGCCGAGCATTGTGGTAGCATTGACCACAGCCTGTGAACTAGCCACAGGAAAATCAGTAACTATTTTTAAAATTTGTCAACCAGTATTGATCCACAAGGGAAATTATTTGTACATAGTATCTCACACGTCATAATACATCACAAAAAAATATAAAAAATGGTAATCATAAAGTCTAAATAAGTAGCAAAAAGATAGCAAGAGCAGGTAAAAAGGAGATATAATTATACAAATGTAATGTACAAGTCAAAATAAAATAGAAAGGTAAGTAAGAAAATATATTTCAAAAAAAAATCTCAGCTATATACAAGATATAGGAAGATAGTGCAACAATGATGATTATTGACAGGACATAGGGTTAACTGTTACATAAAGGTGAGTTATTGTACTGTTGTATGGAGTATTTTACAGATTGCAGATATGAATTTGGCGTGTTTCACGATCGGCGGGGCTCTGGAAACACAGAAAGTTTTCAAAATCTAATGGTAAACCTATTTTGAATGTTTCACAGGTACAGACCCTCTGGAGTTTGCTGCCCTCAGCCCTGGCTATATGCAAGGGTCAGGCCCACACTAACCAAAATGACTTTTTCAGGAAGTAGGAGAGGAGACACCGCTGCGAGAGTGGAGTCATAACAGACGCTGAGGGGAGACGCACACAGACTCTTCTTCTAAAATAATCTCTCTCTCCCTTTATCAATAATGCAAAGCTTCTCCACACAGGCTAAAATTGCACAAGTGTCGAGCTGTGAAAAGAGATGGTGTGTTTTATTGCCAGGAAACCATTCCTTCAGTTACACTTTTTTAGACATTTTGCAGTTCTAGCACATGGTCATGATCATGTGTCAAAAGGAGGGATGACTGATTTGATTAACAAACAATGGTACATTGAGGGTTTCTCTTCCTATGCACAGACGTTTTGCCAGTTATCCACCATTTGTATGGCGCACAACCCGGGGACAGCCAGGCCCTCAGGGGCCACCTCCGAAGGAGCTCCCATGGCGACGATGCCATGCTAGTGTATGGTAAGGAAATAGGGGTGCTTTCTTTTGGTATTTCAGTGCAGGTGAAGGCCCACCACTGCTGGAGCTGTTCTCCACGACATTAAGGTCGGAGATTTGGTTCTGGTGAGGGAGACGAGGTGTAAACATTGGTGCTCATGACACTGGGCTGGTCCTTACGACGTCCGGCTGATCACGATACATCATTAATGGTCGTGCAGAGGGGGACCTGGAGCCACGCTTCTCACTGAAAGGTGGTTCGCCATCCTCCTGAGAGGCTCTCACACGACCCTGGTGAAGGAAGCGACACCAGCGCTCCCGACGCTGAGACGGGGTAGGCCATCACGCCACCCCCTCCGGGCAGACTGGAGAGGGTCTTAGTACCACTCCCTCCATTGAAACCAGTGGGGAGGGCCTTATAGCCGCCCCCGACGCTGGAACCGGGCCAGTCACCGAGCCAGGACCTTTGACGGGCTCCAACGAGAACGACGCGAGACCTAGCGCTGCGTCCGCCGCTGGAATCGAGCCAGGTCCTTTGACGGGCTCCAACGCTCCCAAGCGACGAGGAAGACCTCCCAGGGCTCGCACGGGGGCAAACCTACCTCCACTTCCACCCAGTGACTGGCTGCTACGAACAAGGGACCAGAAGAACTGATTCATCTACTGGTAACACTCATTTCAGGTCTAACATGACATGTGGACAGAGTAGCACTTCCTCCTTGGACGAGGGGGGAGTTCCAAGAACCAAATGGACTGAAACTACCACCTTTAAAGTGTTAGGGTATGCTTTTGTGGGTACTGTGATACTGGTATTCTTTTTCTTATGGTTAATGTATGCTCCAGCATTTTATCGCTCACACACGCAGTTTACCAGGTGACGACACTGTGTGGTTAGAGGGGTTTGTAGGGTCCTCTTGTTGTACGTACATCCCCACTAACGACAAGGACAGAGCGGCGACCAACAGGGTATAGCTAACTTGACCAGACTCCGCGATCTAATGGAAAACGATAAAGTAGAAAAAATTCAAGAGTACTGTCCTTTGTGTTTAACTGGTTATCCTTCTCTTGGCATAACGTTCTTTTCAACATCGCCGTAATCGTAATAGTCAACTTGATGTTATTTTTGTGCGTGATCCCCTGTATCTTTATATCTTTCAGTAAAATAATGACCGCCCACTTTGTCGTACACCAGGTGCCTAGTGGTGACCTGAGTAATAGTATCCACTCAGAACTATGACCCTGACGACATTTCCGACTCGGACGATGACAACTTAAAGACCTACCTTTTTACCCTGGCCTACAGCTAAATACCTGCTATTGTTTTATTGCTTTTAAATTGATTTTTTTAATTGTCTTCTGTTTTTAAAGTCTTTTTGCACTGTAGCACTTTGAGATTTGTTGTCAAATGTAAAGTGCATTATAAATAAAATGTATTATTATTATTATTAACTTTGTTAAAGAGCTGAGAGCCAAAATGTACAGAATGCAAAATAGTTCAGTCTAAAATGCAAAGAAAATATTATGGAGAGGGCTCAAAATGTGATAAACTGATCATGCTTGTGAAAAAGTTCACTTTTACCTTTTTATTTTTCTTATTCTTTATGTCTTATTATTAGTTTAAGTAATCTAATCAAGGTCCTATTTTCAATCTTTTAGCTTTAGCCACATCTCTGGGTGCCATTGCCCTCAAAAGAAACAGTGGCATCTTTTTCTCTGTGTGTGTGAGCCGATCTCTCTCTCCAGTTTTTATTCTTCTCAGATTTAAAAATCCACAACAGGCCGTTAGCCAGAAAAGTGACTTCATACACCTTTGTATAATGAAATGTTTTCATATCAAAGAGCACGAGTGTAAAGTATATTTGTTTCTTGGGACATGGTAATAAAGGTGCTCAGCAGAAAGTTAAGAAGCTCGTGCAAGTGGAGAAACATACGGTAACTTATAAATAAAAGAAATGGATAGAGTTGTAAGTGTGTGTGTGTGTGCATGTGAGTGTGTGTGTGTGTGTGTGCATGTGTGTGTGTGTGTGTGTGCGTATGTGTGTGTGTGTGTCTACCTGCATGAACTTGGCCGCCATCAAACTCAAACCTACACAAAAACTATGTCAGTCGTTTGTGGTGTTTTGTGCTGCAAAAAGTTTCGCTTGTGCTTCTTTAGTTTTGAAGAAATTAACGACTCTTTTACAGGTCAAATTGGGGTCAGTCCCACAGGAAGCTTAAAAATGCACTAAAACACCCAAAATGGAGTCAATAGTTTGTGCTTCGTTTGCGCTGTTTTGTGCTGCTAAAAGTTTTGTTTGTGCGATTCTGGTTCTTGAGATATTTGCAGTTTTATTTTCGGCCGATGACGTCATCCAGCCCCTCAAAATGTTAAACAGCCTCAAAACAGGAAGAAAATGATAGAAAACGTTTGTCTTTCGTTTGTGCTGTGACAATTTTCATTTGTGCAAGTATATTTCTAAAATGATTAATTATTATTTCTGTGGTAATTATAGGACGTCATTTCCGCTCAGCTGACGGCGACAAACTCCACAAAACTAGTGACAAAAACGATCTCAGGCTGTGGAAAAGTCTGTATTATTATATAAAATATGAATCAAAAGCAAATTACTAAAGACTGTTACATACTTTTCCACAGCCTGAGATCATTTTCGTCACTAGTTTTGTGGAGTTTGCCACCATCATCTGAGCGGAAATGACAACCTCAATTTGACCCATAAATGAATCGTTAATTTCTCCAAAACTAAAGAAGCACAAACGAAACTTTTTGGAGCACAAAACAGCACAAACGATTGACATAGTTTTTGTGTAGATTTGCATTTGATTGTGTGTCTGCGTGAGTGTGTGTGTGTGTGTGTGTGTGTGTGTGTGTGTGTGTGTGTGTGTGTGTGTGCATGTGTGTGTGCATGTGTGTGTGCATGTGTGCGTGTGTGTGCATATGTATGTGCATGTGTGTGTGGAGGTACCCATGTTGTAGGCCTGGGACAGTGCGTCCCTCTCCATGATGCGGCCCTCAGGACGCACATGTGCCGCCTCCTCTTCCTCGTCCTCATCCTCATCTGGAACATTCTTCTTGGAGAAGGGCTTCAGCAGCTTGATGCAGCGCACCTGCACCTTGTTCCCTAACAACAGTCACATTTATTCCTCACATTTCTTCATCAGTTGGATGGTCCAAAAGCTAAAAACTATACTCAAGTAAAAGTACCAATACTTGAAAATAGTATTACTCAAGGAAATATACAAAGTAGTGGTCCAAGAAGATGTAACTCACTTACAAACGTATTTGCTGTGAGAAGAAAACCTGAAGTACTGTTACATTGCTCAAGCAGGAGTAAAATTATAGTTTCTGAAAACTACTATGAGAAAGTGCAGTTTGACTAAAAAGTTAAATTTCATTGAACCCACATATAGCTACAATAATATAACACTCATTCAGATGAGGTTAGTAATAAATAATGTGTAGAGAAACAGATGCAAAAATAAAGAAATAACAGAGGACTGAGGCAGTGTTGACCATGAAGAGAGGAAACTACAGTGGCCGTCTATGCTCCAATTATGGCCCCATAGTTTGAAATAAGATGAGCAATAACTTGGATTAAACATAATTAAACATATATACTTTTCACTTGTTGTATTATCATGAATATAAACAGGTCAATGGATTTTAATTACACAAAATGGACTCTTGTGAGCTGATGTGTCATATTATAATGTTTTTACCTCCTCAAAAACAGACCTGGAGTTCTGCTTTGTTTCATTCACACATGTTTGAGTGATCCTGCCTTATTAGTCTGTCTACATCTCCAAAGCTCGAAGAGATTTGCAGTTCAAGGCCTGAAATGATACAAATAATTCTAGTGAAAGTGCCTGGAGTTTAAAAACACAGTGGAGCACTTTCTGTTTTGGCAGATGACATCACAAGATGGAGCAGTGCTTTGAGAGAAGAGCTCAGTCTAACCCGGCAGGTTTGTGTGTTAAACATGAGTGAATGAAACAAAACATAACTCCAGGTCTGTTTGTGATGAGGAAACTACATTAGATCTTCAAACATTGTATTCATCATACTGTGTTCTACTCACAGCAGATGTCTTACCTCTCTTGTTGAGACAGGGTCCAGCCTCCGGATCCAGGTCCTGCAGGGGCATGGTGAACATCTCCACCAGTTTGGAGGCCCTCATGTACTGGAAGATCCTCTTAAAACTGCGGTCGTTCACATTCTACACACAAGCACAGTGTGACATGAGCAATCTAAAGCTGCGTGGAGGAGTTGTGTGGAGGAGCAGTGTGGAGGATCTGTGTGGAAGAGCTGTGTGGAAGATCTGTGTGGAGGATCTGTGTGGGGGAGCTTCATGTAGAAGCTGCGTGGAGGAGCTGTGTGGAAGAGCTTTGTGTTGGAGCTGTGTGAAGGAGATGTGTGGAGGAGCTGTGTGGAGGATCTGTGTGGAGGAGCTTCGTGGAAGAGCTTTGTGTTGGAGCTGTGTGGAAGAGCTTTGTGTTGGAGCTGTGTGGAGGAGCTTTGTGGAGGAGCTATGTGGAAGAGCTTTGTGTTGGAGCTACATAGAGGACCTGTGTGGAGCTGCTCACCAGGTACTCACGGAGGGCCATCTGAGTGCAGTGCTGCCCAGGAGATGCTTCCAGGATGTTGGACACTCGCTCCATCAGGATGTCGTATTTACTCCTCCTGCTCAGGTCAGGAGAAAGACAACAAGAGGTACAGGAGTTCATTTTGAGCAGACTACAGGTGAACAGCAGGACAGAGAGCATGTAGACTTCCAAGTTCAACACACAACTTCATCTTCAGCACAGTAACTGAGGCTGTGTAGTACATTTTTACCTGTTTGTTTGGAAAAAGGTTTACTGGGATTATACTACTTTGGAGTTTTAGTGTCAGTGGTATAAAGTGTCTTCATGTGACAGGCCTGGGGGGGTATACAGAAAATACTGGTTGGTTTCAGGCGACATCACAAATTTCTATAGACCAGTAATATTTAAAGAGCCCATACACTATCTTTCTAATTTACAGTTTGTTATAATGTTGTTTCCTCAACAAAAATATACCCGGAGCTGTGTTATTTCATTCATATATGTTTAACACACAAACCCTACATATTTCGGCTGAGTTCTTCACTGAACCTGAAAACACTCTGTTCCACCTTGTGATGTCATGTGGTAATACAGGAAGTGCTCCACTGTGTTTTTAAACTCTGCATACCTTCACGAGAGCCATTTGGTTGATTTCAAACTTGGAATTGCCCATCTCTACTGAACAAAAAGTTTAAATGTTAACTTGAAAACTACCACTACACGACATTCCAGAAGCATTTTGAGTTTTGGGGATGTAGGCAGACTAATAAACCAGGGGTTACTCAAACATGTGTGAATGAACAAAACACAACTCCAGGTCTGTTTCTGATGAGGTAACAGATTCTAATACGGCTTAAAGCTACCGGTGGCTCTCCACCCTCTTCCCAGTAGCTCACCAAGGGATTTCTGAATTATACGTATTATCCTGAATAAGAAAAACTTGATTCATTAAATGCCTATTACTATTGTACATTTATCATTTTGATGCCTACCTCGTGTATTAATAAATGGATAATAATTTAGGTTTTATAAGCGTCTAACTGTACCTCATTTAAGGCTCGCCGTGGCTCTTAAATATTCTCCATTTCTTGTGACCGCTGAAACAAGTATCTCTCTGGTATTTTCATTTTGTAAAGGAAGCTCATCGGAGGAAAAAGGTTGGAGACCCCTGGCTTAAAGCTTATAGCTTATGTGTCATATAGAACCTTTAATACAGATGGGGAGTTCTGTAATACAGGTTCAACAGATATTTCAGCATCACAATGTAACATGTGTAAATCACAGCTACACAACCTGAGCTACACAGCTGTAGCTAAGGAGTGTAAAAGCTGGTGTTGGTGCTGGTGCTTTGGTTGGTGCTGGCTGTGTGCACAGACCTGTTGACGTGGAAACGGCGCAGCAGCAGCAGACAGGAGTGTTGCTGAGCGCCCGAGCTCAGACGGCACACGTGGGACTGCACTGTCACCAGGCTGTGATGCACCAGGGACTTCCTCAGGTAGTGGATCCTACGCGCCTCAATCCTGGACGACACAGCACAGGAGCAGCTGTTTAACCAAACCCCACCACTTTCCCACATGTGTGGTACTCCCGGCACGCTGTACAAACAAACACTACTGTCGGAATATCTACAAGTAATTGTGAATATTTGAACAATATGGTTATAACAGGTTTAAAGGAGACATGTGTAAGAGGATCTTATTGCTTTTTAATGTTTATATAGACTACAAGTTCCTTTTTTTCATTTTGAATGTGTTCATTGCACTGAAAAACCATACAAACATATGTTAGCTTACTTGCATCTCCACAAACCTGACTCTTATTTGGCCTGGAGGAAGGCTTGTTTCCATGGAAATGTTATAATCAGTTACAGATAGTACACAACTGTATCATTTCGAGCCTACGAGCTGCTTTTACAATATATCTGTACTGCATTTTTATTTTATTACATTCAATTCAATTCAGTTCAAATCAGTTTTATTTATATAACCCAGAATCACAACAAGAGTTGCCCCAATGGGATTCAAAGTGAAAAACATGGAAACATCTTCTAACATAGACATCAGCAAACACATTGTCCCATCCTCAGTCTCTCATCTTACATCAAGTACATTTCCTGTTAGATCAGAAGATTTTCAAAAAGTCTATCATCTAAAAACAAGAATGCAAAGCTGTTGAAAATGATGTGATAAATCTAAGCTAGAGTGTCTTACTTGAAGGGCCCGTTACTGAGGTCTCTCTGCAGCTCCCCCTGCCAGCGGGAGCGTCCCACCCGCTCCAGCACACAGTACGACTCATCAGACAGCTTCAGCTCCGGGTCGCTCTCTGTCCCAATCAGAGCCCGGAAACGAACCTTCTGAGAGGCCACCACCACCAGCCTCCTGCCAAACCTGAGCAGCACATGCAGCACACACAGCACACGCAGCACACACAGCACACACAGCACACACAGAGGGGGTATGAGGCCAGGAGCAATACTGTAACAGAATGCATACCCACAGCAATGATTCCCATGGCTGGTTTTGTCAGGGGTCTGTGCATTTATAGATTTTTACACTAGATGCTTCCTATTCTGCAAAATCAACTTTTTAGAGCTTTTAACAATGTCATAGTTGTTTCCTTCTCATTGACCCTCTGAAGTTGTATTTACAAGGATTCATGCATGTTTGAGTCTTCTTTATTCTTCTGTATTCAAGACCTCTCATTGACCTCTCTGATTTACCCCCGTTTTCACCTCCACGGTACACGCACACTGAGACATACGCACTTCTGCTACACGTGGTTATTTTAGTACAAATGAAAAAAAAAATCTGCTGCTCACTAGTATGATGTGCAGCTATCCATGGGAGTCACAGATAATATCTATAGAGAAGACACAAGCGCAATCTTCTTAAACCAGCTACTATTTCTGTCATGGATGTAACAATAACTGAAATATGGTGGAATCGTATCATCAAAGGCCTCACAATAATATCGTGGACCATCACAATATATCGAATTACAAGTCTCTTTGCCTAAATGAATAGTTCTGGTGCAGAAATAGCTAAAAAAAAACTGAGGGAACTACATAGACCATGAACCTTCGCTCCGTTTCAGTGCAGACTACATGAAGAAATAACTGTTCTAAGCACTTTGAAATCTTCATTCTTTGGATTAAGTCTTGAGAAGGCATTTTTAGAGGAAAAAAGAGCAGATTCAGTTTTGTGCCTCCACAAAATATTACAATAAATCTGGTACGGTGAGATGTTTATGGTAAAAATATCGTACAGAGAGATTTGGATAACATTCCATCCCTAATGACAATAAATGTTGTACCAAATGACTGGTCAAAGCATTTTAGAATGTCAGTCTTGTTATTCTGTAGAATATCGTGAGCCTCCCCACCATATCGTCACCTTTCCCATGATATCGCAATAAATATAGTACCATGAGGTTCATACCATGATGATATCGCATCGTGAGACTTGGATATCGTTACAGCCATAATTCCTGTCAAAATTCAACCATAAAGAAATATGGTTCAATAAAAGAGATGGACAGGAAATTGGGGGAGTTCTTCTGTACCTTATTCATGAGTTCCTAAAATAATCGCTAGTCTCAGCCCTAGAGCGTAACACCAAACCCATGACTTCGGTACCCATTTAACTAAGTCAGGCTTTTCCAGAGCATGTTTACATGCTGTAGTGAGATAGGCACCTGTCCCAGGCCTGCTCCAGGCTAAGCAGAGGGGAGCAGGAGGCTGATCGGATCTGCTTGGTCACATCCTTCCTCTGGGTGAAGAACACACAGGAGCCCTGGATCCCATCTGAGTGCTCCATGATGAAATGTGCAGGGTACACCTCTTTCCTGTTTTCAAATGAGTGACCTTTGAACTCTATGCCTGTGTCCGGGTCAACGCTCTGGAACCTGGAATAGACACGAGACAAAGAAACAAATGTAATGGATAGTGATTTTTTTTTTCACACTGCAGCATTTTAAATACAGCTCTTACTAAACTATAATAGAGCTATGAACACTATACAGGCACCTTTGGCTCTAAAATTCTTGACTTGAAACTTGAAACTCAATTTCAAGACTGAGGAAAAACCTCAATATGCTTCACCAATCAGGGTACCACAGCACAAAAACAACATCCTAAAAAAACAAGTTCTTAATGGACCAAACATACAATGATGTACTCAAGACCTGCACAGTGACTTCCTGTTCACTTTGATCCACTGCAGCACACACACTGCACAAGGAGGATCGTCCAGGGCAGAGAACATCACCTCTGGAGGTCACCAGGATTCATAGAACTGTAGTCATAGATGTTATTTTTGTTATTGTTCTGGCTTCTCTGTCCAGAATGAGTAAGTCTAAATTTCACAACTGCTTTAATACCACTTAAGGACATGGACTCAACATAGACATTCTTCACCCTACCTTTAGATGTTGTTTGCCCCTCATGCCCTGTCACCTGTCATAGAGCTCCACTTGCCCTCCCCTGTCTCCTCACCTGTCTCGTCCCCTGTCTCCCCACCTCTCTCCTCCCCTTTCCCCTGCCCTGTCTCCTCGCCTGTCTCCTCACCTGTCTCCTCCCCTGTCTCCTCCTCTCTCCTCTGAGTCCTCACCTGTCTCCTCCACTGTTCCCTCCCCTGTCTGTCCCCTCTCCAGTCTCCTCCCGTCTCCTCACCTCTCTCCTCCCCCGTTTCCTCACTTCTCTCCTCCCCTGTTCCATCCCCTGTCTCCTCACCTGTCTCCTCACCTGTCTCCCCTGTCTCCTCACCTGTCGTAGAGCTCCACATCGTCCCTGTCCTGCGGCTGTTCGTAGAAGCTGATGTCGGGGTTGTGGACCAGGGAGATCCAGAGGAACGTCTTGGTGAAGTGGTCGATCTTCTGCGGGAACTTGGGCTTTCTGTCCTCCAGGCGCAGCCACAGAGACGGCAGCGTGATCCCGTCCAAGCCCTCCAGAGCCACCTCATCCAGCAGGGCGCCCAGAGCATCCATCACATGTACGGCTAACACTGGGGTAACTACGACCTACTGCAACCTCCGGCTTTTATCATACATGGTACGCAGATTACAGGTGATTTAGTATCACCCGAAAGGGTTTTTACCTTTTTCAATCTTGTGGAATACAAGATTGAATGAGTGAAATAAAGCGTTACAATGAGTGCATTCTGTTAGTTGTGTGAGTTCTGATAGCTGTTTGTAGCTGTAGCTGCCATGTTTGA
Source organism: Odontamblyopus lacepedii (assembly GCA_034769755.1). Taxonomy (NCBI): domain Eukaryota; kingdom Metazoa; phylum Chordata; class Actinopteri; order Gobiiformes; family Gobiidae; genus Odontamblyopus; species Odontamblyopus lacepedii. The sequence continues at coordinate 13,209,492 of CM068353.1, forward strand.
TTTGGGTGAAGAGGCTTCCGTAGTTTCCTGTCATGAGAAGGGGGAGGGGCTACAGTTTGTAAACAGTCCCGCGTGAGCGTAGAACTGAAAGAAGATATAAAACCAGAATCAAATCAAGTTTTTATTATAGATCCATAAGCGGGATCATCGATCTATAAGGTGTTTTATTATAGTTCTATGAGCGTGATTCATTTACATTATTTACCCTGATAAATGATTCCTTATCATGATATTATTATTAATCAATAGCCTCTGATAAGACAGAAAAAGAATAATACATTTATGGGAGTAAAATACATACTACTAATATATGATTTTTAGTCATGGCGACAGTAGCTCAGTTGATATATTTATGCACTGATCTGAAGATTGGCGGTGAGATTCCAGCTTGGGCAAGACACTTGACCCACCTCCCCACAGGGTCTTACCATAGACCGTCTATGTGTCTTACACTGATGTATGAGTGTGCATGTGTGTGTGTGTTTGTGTGTGTCTGTGAGAATGGGCGAATGATTTCCATGATGTTAAGTGCTTTGAAGCCTTGAGCCTTGAAGATGGAAAAGCACTATATAAAAATTTGACCATTTGCCATATTTATTATTCTAAATATAATACTATATGCGCGCGATTTACCATTTTATTCTTTTATTCTTTTATTTATAGAATCTCAGAGCTCCTAGTATGTGTCTAAAGCACCAGCGCCCTCTTCTGGCAAATCACACAGTGGTGCAGTGAGTAAGTTTGCATTCACCCTGACACACAGTGTGCACAATTTCGGAGTTTAATAGACAGTGTGCTCTACATTGTTTGACCATGCATAATAAATTATGTCAAATATTGCTGAGCCTCGCTGTATCATAACCCCTTGGTATTATATTGTGGACTTAAAATACCTTTGCTGTTAGTATAATACATGGCCTATACATTACTTATATTATATACAATATTTTTCATGTACATCAGGAAACATTATAAATCAAGTCCATTTATGTTGATTCAACAGCTTTATTATGAAGTACCTTTTGAAAAGAAATGTACAAGTGGAACCAGCACAGTGACATGTGGACGTGGTGCAGCTCTGTATGAAATGAGAATGTACATATTTACAGCAGCGCTTCTATTAGACCAGAGCCAGTCAACTAAATACACCTGCATTAAAATACAGTCATAGCATGGGTCATACAGACTTATGGGAAAGGCACTGGGTTTCACACAAACTCACAGAAGACACTTGAGAATAATGTCATTCAACTGTCCCTGGGCATTCGAACAAAACCAATAAAATATATCATAGGGCCATAAAAGTTTATCATAAACAATCAAATAAAATAGATATTCAACTCATCAGGAAACATTGGTTAAAAAGAACATGCTTGGTGATTATTCAAATGACTTTTTTTTTAATAAACAATACATTAAAACTATGGTTTCGTTTATTAAAGGCATAATGGGCTGAATAAAGTTAACTTGTTTTCCAATGTCTAATCAATAATCTAACATTCCTCCAGAGGCCTGGTGTGTGTGACACCACATTCAGTTAAACAAAGGTGACACACGTGCGTGTCTGTGTGTATGTGTGTGTATGTGTATATGAGCTGAGGCTGGAGTACATTCACTCTCCTCAGCTGTGCTGGGGGAGGCTAGAAGCACAAGGAGGGGACTTTAGGATACATCAGCTTTGCTCTAACACTTTTGGCAGAGGCACTGTACAAACGTGATGACTGTAGATTTGAGTAAATCGTTGCACAATAAAAAAAAAAATTAAAAAAAAACTAAATAAAAACTGTGGAACGCACAGGCCTGATGGTCTGTCAGACAAATGAGGAGAACAAACAAGTGGTTATTCTCAGTGTTTCCCATAGATTTAGTCAAGACTATGGTGGCACTATTTATTTTATTTGAATCATTTCATTCAATTAGTGGAGGATAGATGTCACTTGACAAATTACATCTAATCCCTAATCTTTAAAAGGTTCTATACTACACAGACTTGACTCTTTAAAAACTGAACTTTAAGCCATGTTAGAATGTTGTTCCCTCCTCAAAAACACTGGAGTTGTGTTTTGTTTCATTCACACGTTTGAGCAACCCTCTCCAAAGCTCAAACTGTTCTGTTCCACCTTAAGATGTCATCAAGTGGTAGTTTCCAGGTTACCAGCAACCTTTTTCCTTTAGTTCTGTACAGACAGGTAATTTCAGAGCTGAAATCATCCGAATGATTCTAGTGAAGGTGCATGAAGTTTAAGAGCACAGTGGAGCACTTCCTGTATTACCTCATGAGATCACAAGGTGGAACAGTGTTTTCTGTTTGAGTGTAAGAGACCTCACCGTAAATATATAGGGTTTGTGTTAAACATGTGTGACTAAAACAAAACAAGTCAAACATTATAACACAGACCAGAAAAGGCTTAATATACGCTTCAAGTTTTTTCAAACTCTGCGAGGCCCCCATAGTCTCTTGTATTCATGGGAAACACTGTTCTTCTTGTGGTGAGCGGTAGGGAGCGGCCTAATGTAGCTGTAGTGTGAAACCTCCCTAAACCAGGACATGGTCAGCATCAGGAAGGCCTGGTGTAGTTCCATTACGAGATATAGATATGCGATAATAATAGAGTTTTCAGCTGTCCTCAAAATGGCAAACAAACTAGCTTAGAAACATACACAAAATACATTTGTATTGAGATATGACAAAATAATGGGCTGCATTAGAAGTACCTGCCTTGTACATACAGAAATAAAATGCAAAAACAAGTAGCTAGAATACTCGTCTCATCGGAAAATATGTCGCTTTGGTAAACAAGAGAAATCGCGTCTCCGTGTGGCCGTGACATCTACGCGGTTAAAACCCCTACTACGTTTTGAGCAAGCGGGAGGGGCAGAGGGACTCCACTTCCCAGCATCCTCTGCCTGCCTCCCCCTCGCTTGCTCCCCCCAGACAGCAAGCCTCCAGCGGGGGGAGTGAAAAAAAAGCACTTTCAGGACATTGGCGAGCACCTTTTTTTTAACGAGAGTTTGTGGTAATGTAGCAGCATTTTAAAACTGGTCTGCGGAAGACTACTGATCCTGTCCGTCTGAGTCCGCTGTAGTGGAAGTGGAACCTCGGAGAGACCTGTGGAGGAGGCACCTGGTTCTTATTCATACAACCGCCATCTTGAAAACTTGCGTCACCGTTCTGGTTTTTGTTTCACTTGGCTCTGTCCATCCGTCGACGTTCTTCAAGCATTCCTGAGGTTCAAACCCCTGTCCGTGCATCTGCGTGGCTCTAGCGCCCCTGCTTCAGTCCACCTTCTCCACCTTCCCGATGATCTTCTCCTCAAAGATGGGCAAGATGGCGTCGTCGTCCCTCACCTCCTCGAACACGACGCCGCAGTCAAACTCATCGCTCACTTTCTTGAAATAGAACCTGCACAAGCACAAAGGACAGTGGAATATTATTATTACTATTATTATTACTCCTACTTCATACACTTAGAATTACACTAATGCAAGGTGGGACATGGTCCTGCATTTCAGATGATGTCACTAAAAGCAGATAAGGGTTAGGGAGTAAAGACAGATGCACAAAACCCTGTTTACCTCCACTGACTATGCGCCAAAATGCCTAAATTCTGTGCAGTCTGTGGTTACTGCAGCCGCTCAAATCAGGAGAAAGACAAACGTTTTTTGTGTACCAAAAGTGCAGTGTCACAAGGGAGTTAGTGTAAAAAACAAAACAAAAAAGACAACAGAAAAAAGACAAAAGTGGATCGACAATCTCGAGCTAAAAACAAGAGGCGTGGAGACACAATGCTAGAGTTTGCTGCGTCCACTTGGGAACAGGTCAGGATTCATTTGGCTCAGTGTAACATGAGGTCTGCAGCACCAGATCATTTATTATGTCCATCGCCTCAACACCGGGAAAATCGTACAAATTGTACGAAAAGTCCGACATCTGCTCATCGTACCAGTCATACCCCATATTTATTAGACTTATTTTTTTCGCTGTAGCGGGTCTGTGCCAGCCCAGGCAAACTTTTTGCGTCCTCGTCATCACCCATTGTGCCGTTTTGAAGCTGCGCAAAACACTTCCTGCTCCCATTTGAATTTCACACGTCATCAGGTTCACATGAGTGAAACCAGCAATAGAAGGAATTATTCTAGATTTTGAGTGGCCTCGGTACTTAATTTGTTTTGTTTATTTACCTGAAGTCTTCCAATGTGAAATTAATGTGGCGTTTCTGTGATTTTCGAGAACATTTAGGCGGGTTATTCTCAGTTGTCCCCATTATAAGAGCAACAGATTTGCATAAGAAACACTAGACTAAAGTAAAAATGTTTGGATGCTTTCCAAAACAAATAACTTTCAAGAAGGCTAACAGCAAATCTTACTAGTTAGCTCTATTACACACTGTTAAAGAGACTCAACGACATCAAAACCCTGACACTTGCATGAAGTTGGTCCCCATCAAACGCAAACCTACACAAAAACTGTCAATTGTTTGTGCTGCAGAAAGTTTGGTTTGTGATGCTTTAGTTTTTAGATATTAATGATTATTTTATAGGTCAAATTAGGAACAGACAGCCCCTCATGAAGCTTCAAATGCTCTAAAACCCCCCAAAATAGTGTCAATCATTTGTGCTGTTTTGTGTTGCAAAAAGTTTGGTTTGTGTGAGTCTGGTTCTTAAGATATTCACAGTTTTATTTTTGGGCTCATAACATTATCCAGCCCCTCAAAATGTTAAATAGCCTCAAGACAGGCAGAAAATTATAGAAATTGTTTGAATTTCATTTGTGCTGTGACCGTGTTAATTTGTGCGACTATATTTCTAAAATTATTCATTATTATTTTTGCGGAAATTACATCATATAATTTCCGCTCAGCTGACGGCTGTGGCTTTAGCAAAACTTCACCAAACCAGTGTCGATAAACGATCTGAGGCTGTGGAAAAGTCTGTATCAATCTTTAATAACTCACTTTTGACTCATGTTTTATATAGTAATACAAACTTACACAAAACAGCACAAACAATTGAGTTTTTGTGTAGGTTTGTGTTTGATGGGGAGCCAACTTCACGCAGGTAACCTTGACTTTCAGAGAGAAGCACATGGATGAAAACAAGTCTGACCACCCACTTCTCACCTGAGAAACCTGAGCACCACATGGAAGCAGCATGAATCATAATGAGTGATGATAAAGGTAATTAGCTAATGGAGGACTAGTAATCAAGTCATCTTTACCTTATCTTTGTACACAGACTCTGGAATTTGCCATGTGCTGACAGAGGAATGCGGTTTTATGACCCAGACAGAAAACACACTCAAACTTCATCTGTAATAAATGAATCTCTCTTTCATGTTCTCTTTGCAAACTAAAAACTAGTCAAAAAAAACATGAGCAGAATAGATGACCAGAGTTTGCCTCAGTGTGTGCTGGCCGTGCTCACCTGTAGTGGCCCTTTTTGGTAAGCAGCTCCTTGAACTGTCCCAGAGTGACCACACGCCCTTTCACAGACGTCCTGTAGGGGATGGGCTCTCCACAGAAGTAATAGGCCACCGTCATGTTCTCACAGCGCTCCACTCGCTTCGCAGACTTGTGCCTACACACACACACACACACATACAAAGAGAATCACAGTGTGGTTCTCCCATTAATAAATCAACTTAACTGTTTTTAGTTCTCCCACTCTTGTCCCGTTCATATTTGACCCAAGGTGCATTGACAAGAAAACTACTGGTAAAGTGTTCAGAAAATGTTTTCTGCCTTTTTACAGACAAACTGAGTCACTCTAAAACTTACAAAAAGATACAAAATAAAGGCCTCTCCACAAATCTAACCTGGAACTTTGTAGCGCTGGCTGCTTGTCTCCATGTAGATGGATTTTATTTAATGCCATATCATGAAACATTTTAGGTATCGCAAAAACAAGCAGAAGGTGGACCCTCTACCAGAAAAGTTACATAGTGCTCCTTTACTCAAATAATAAAATTAAATGCAAACTACAATGTTATTAAAGTGAAAATGTAACATTTTAAACCTTCCAATATAATATTAAATATTCAAATTCATATTACTTAATAGCTTGATTTAAGTAGTATTTGTCGTGTCTTAAGACAGTCAAAATCTACTCAAATCATAACTTCAAGGGAAGAAGCATTTGTCTCCTCATTTCAATGGAAAAATTTTATTCATTTTAAGAAAAGACATTTTCTGCTTGTTCCATTGGCTAATCTTACTTTTAAAAATAAATCCAAGTGAAATGCTGCTTGATTCAAGCACTTATTCACTTTGTATCTTATTTAAGATTTGGTTTGTCCCAGTGCATTTGAGAGTTGGATAGAAAATGAACATTTAGTATGAAATAAATGCTGATGAGTGCTCTAGGAGCTTTAGTTTACCTCTGCTTGGCCTGCTGCGCGGCCGCCCTCCTCCGCTCCTCCTCCAGTCTCCTCCTGGCCTCCTCCAGCTGGGTGAGGGGGTTGGGGGCTGGGTTGGGGGGCATGGCTGGGTCCTGGATGAATGGATGTGAAGGCTGCACTTGGCTGGTGGCAGATGGGATGGCGGGGGACACTGAGGAGGGGTTGTTCCGGAGTTGAGCGGACACCCACGGGTGCACTGCCCCAGGACGCTCCACCGAGGTCGGCCGCGGAGACTCACTGCTGGTCCCTGTCCTCCTGGAGCCACTGGTGCTTCCACTAAGAGCACAGAACACACGAGATTACAGCATCAGCTACTGCGTCAGATATCAGGCTGTGTTTAGGCATATGAAGCTCGTGGTTCCGAGAACGGCCAACTCTTCCCATTAAGGAGAACGGCTCCTTGATAGGAAAGGAACTAAATCTTTTTTATACTAATTAACCCACAACCAACAAGAATCAGCAAAGTGGCAGAATGAGGGCTTTGTTCACTGCTATCATAATAACAGTTATTGTTATTGTTATTATTATTATTATTATTATTATTATTATTATCATTGTAGTGCAACGTTTTATTTACACTTCATTTCAGTTGCAAACATGCTCCCACATTCAGTTTGAGCAGTTTCTCCCTGCAGTTAGTTTGTCGTTACAGCGTCTTCTGTCATAAATAAATATTTAAAGAGCCGGTCTTTTGAACAGCTCATGGATTTGCTGTTAATATTTCAGAGTACAGGACAAAAGTAGTGCGAATCGCTCCTGTCCCCCAAACACACTCCTGACATCAGGTTGTATCCAAGCCCCCATGCCAAAGGCATGGCCCATATTTATAGCTGCTAAAATGACTGGAAATCAATGGGAGTCAATGGCCGACCCCAACGAGATGCTGAATGACGAGCGCTTACGTGCGTGGGGTCATCCCACGGTGACGTGGGGAATCTCGAAAGCTTTCAAAAAATGTATAATTTCTATGTTAAAGGATATATTGTTTTTGCTAAAATTATTTATTATTATTAGGCCCGAGCCCCTACAGGGCGTAGGGCCTATTGCTTTCGCAACGATGATGCCTGGGCTTCGCCCAGGCATCATCGTTGTCAACTGTCTTACGAAGTTCAGCGCTTCGCGTGCATATTTGTTCTTGCTAACAAGTCATCGTCAACATTGAGCTTCGCGCTGAACTTCGTCCCTCGATCGCTCTCTCCGTGAACAGCAGTATCCTAGCAACCCATGCCGAAGGCATGGGACATGCATATTTGTTCTTGCTAACAAGTCATCGTCAACAATGTTGACAAAAGTAGCGCGAAGCGCCTCCTGTCCCCAAAACACACTCCTGACATCAGGTTGTATCCAAGCCCCCATGCCAAAGGCATGGCCCATATTTATAGCTGCTAAAATGACTGGAAATCAATGGGAGTCAATGGCCGACCCCAACGAGATGCTGAATGACGAGCGCTTACGTGCGTGGGGTCATCCCACGGTGACGTGGGGAATCTCGAAAGCTTTCAAAAAATGTATAATTTCTATGTTAAAGGATATATTGTTTTTGCTAAAATTATTTATTATTATTAGGCCCGAGCCCCTACAGGGCGTAGGGCCTATTGCTTTCGCAACGATGATGCCTGGGCTTCGTTGTCAACTGTCTTACGAAGTTCAGCGCTTCGCGTGCATATTTGTTCTTGCTAACAAGTCATCGTCAACATTGAGCTTCGCGCTGAACTTCGTCCCTCGATCGCTCTCTCCGTGAACAGCAGTATCCTAGCAACCCATGCCGAAGGCATGGGACATGCATATTTGTTCTTGCTAACAAGTCATCGTCAACAATGTTGACAAAAGTAGCGCGAAGCGCCTCCTGTCCCCAAAACACACTCCTGACATCAAGCTGTATCCAAGCCCCCATGCCGAAGGCATGGGCCATATTTATAGCTGCTAAAATGAATGGAAATCAATGGGGGTCAATGAGGGACTCCGACGAGATGGTGAATGACGGGCGCGTAAACCAACCAATGACCCCACGGTGACGTGGGGAAGCTCAAGAGCTTTCAAAAAATTTATAATATGTGTTTCCTATGTAAAAGGATATATTGTTTTTGCTAAAATTATTATTATTTTTTTATTTATTTATTTATTTTTTATTTATTCTTTTTTCTTCTGCTCTTTGAGCTCTAATTTGACCCCCTGAACACGCTCAAAAACTCACCAAATTTTGCCCAAAATTCAGAAGTGGCGAAAAATTTGATAAAATATATATTGCATGTATGGGTATAAAAAAGTGGCGCGACAGCGCCACCTGCAAAAGTCAAAATACATTGCGCCTATGGGAGACATCCTGACGTAAAGTTTGTCGTACAGTCACGAAATTCGGTACAGACATTCTTCATGTGAAAACAGAAAAAAAATATTATTATGGCCACGCCCCCTGACAAACCATCTTGGATTGAAATAAAAAAGTTGCTGAGTCAGCATTTTCGCTCACGTCGCATTTGAACGAACTCCTCTGAAGGCGCTTCACCCACAGGGGTCAAAATCGGCTAGAGAAGTGGGGCATCAAACGATAGCTGAATTTTTAAAATAACTGTCATGGTTTACGTGCGGCGAAGCTGCAAAATTTGTTCAGATTTTTTGCAATTTTCTAATGTCAAAATTTGCTCCCATTCGGCCATACAAAGTCCGATTGGGCTCAAATTTGAATCACTTGTAAAACTTTCGTGCCAAAGCCGACTAATTGTGATACGAGCAAAAATGGTGTGATAGCGCCCCCTGCAGGACAGAATAAAATTTTGCATGGACGGTCAAAATTTTACTTTTTCTAAAATGTACCAAATTTTGTACAAAATTACTTTGGGCCATCTCAATCAAAAAAGCAAATGTAAACCATATGATATTTTTAACCGTGTTGCCATGGTGATGCGCGAAAGCTCCAATGTTATCCTAATGGGAAAGATGAGATAAATTCCCATTCATGACAAATATTTTACTTTCACAGAATATTCTCAAATTTGGCACAATGACTCTTCATGTCATCCCGATCAAAAAAGTCAATGACAACCATATTGTATATTTCACTGGGTTGCCATGGCGATGCGCCAAAGCCTCCATGTTGTCCTTATGGGAAAATTTCAACAATTTCTTACTTTTCAAAGTGATATAGCGTCTTATTAGTTTCATTCAAGAATGTGAAATTTGGCACAGTGATTCTTCAGGTCAGTCCAAACAAAAAAGTCCAGGGGGCCAAAGTTGTATTTTGCACGGTGTTGCCATGGCGATGTCCCAAAGTGCCCATATTCGTCAATGTTAACACATCAGCATCTCCAGTGTGTGTGGACTTTGTGTTTAGTGACAAGTTCAGCCCAAAGCCACAAACACACAGAGACAAGAGGCTCATCAGCGCCACCCGGGGGAGCGTCGGGTCGGCTGAATGCGACGCGCGGCCCGCGAGGGCCGTTCGATGCCGCTTGCGGCTTTAATTATTTTTATTTTTTGTTTATTCTTTTTTCTTCTGCTCTTCGAGCTCTAATTTGACCCCCTGAACACGCTCAAAAACTCACCAAATTTTGGCCAAAATTCAGAAGTGGCGAAAAATTTGATAAAATATATGTTGCATGTATGGGAATAAAAAAACTGGCGCGACAGCGCCACCTGCAATAGTCAAAATACATTGCACCTATGGGAGACGTCCCGATGTAAAGTTTGTCGTACAGTCACGAAATTCGGTACAGACATTCTTCATGTGAAGACAGAAAAAAAATATTATTATGGCCACGCCCCCTGACAAACCAGAAGGTGGCCATATTGGATTGAAATTAAAAACATGCCGAGTCAGCATTTTCACTCACGTCGCATTTGAACAAACTCCTCTGAAGGCGCTTCGACCACAGGGGTGAAAAACACCGTACAGTGTTGCCATGGCGATGTCCCAAATTGCCCATATTCATCAATGTTAGCACATCAGCATCTCCAGTGTGTGTGGACTTTATGTGTTCAGTGACAAGTTCAGCCCAAAACCACAAACACACAGAGACAAGAGGGTCATCAGCGCCATCCGGGGGAGCGTCAGCACCACCCGGCTGCGAAGCGCGGGTGGCGTTCAATGCCGCTTGCGGCTTTAATTTTTTCTTAATTTTGCTATTAAACCTCCACCTTTTACCTCCTAATGAAGTGTTCTACATCCTTTTTTTCAGTACAACCTGTTATTTCACAATCTGCTGCTGTAGTTGTGTCATATGGATGTATTAAAAGCTACAGGACCAGAAATACAAATGAAAAAAAAAAAAAAAACGAACATAAAATTCACACTTTCATACAAAACACACAGCAAACATAAACACAAACTATTTTTTTGAAAAATGATTAATTTAGGGCCTTAGCTACAAAAGTTCAAAATATCAAGTCACTAAGTAAACTAAAAATATCCTTATTGCAATAGAAACAAAAAAAAAAGTAATGGAAACAGCTCCTGTCAGGTCCAGGGCACACACTCTGCATTTCCATGGTGTTGATTAGGATTTGTACATTTGGACTGAAATAAACCTTTCAAATAAATATAGCAAAGGGATGTCCAATTATGCCGACCAAGCATAATTTGCCATTTATTTGAGAAAAAACGGCACTAGGAGCGGCTTTTTCAATTGTTACAAACACAAACACTCAGAGCAGAAACCATCTTGACTCACGTCACTCTTTGGCAAAGTTTGGGCCAATCAAAATGGAATATTGCATATGTGTTTGCGGGAAAACAAAGTTCCTATTGGACACACTCGTTTTTCCTACGTCAGCACACAGTGTGCATATGACATAGGATAATGTCGGAAATATGCTCGGAAAGCCAAAAGTCTCAAGTGTCTATCTTTTATGGCTGGAAAGTTATGTGTGGTTATATAAAACATATTCGCAGGTATCGTATACGATACCATTGGTCTGGAAGGGTCAATAGGATTCAGTTTATGAATTTTAGACTATGGTGGTCCCCCAGAGTCTTTTCTGTTAATGGGAAACACTGAGAAGGAGTCCCACATGAACCCAACTAAATTCTTCAAACAGTTTTGTGCTTTTTTGCCACTCCTAGTACTGCCATGACATGTATTAAAGTGTATAATCCTAGTCTGGTGCTCGGTCCGTACCCGTGAGAGCTCTTCTTGTGCCGGAGCGCCTCTCCCTCCATCATCCACTGCAGGATCTTCTGGTTCCTCTCCATGTCCTCCAGGGGCACCGGGGCGTCTGAGGCCCGTACAGACTCTTCCCCTTTACCCGCCGCCTCGGGCTTCTTCCCCCCTCGCCGCGATAGTGTGCTGCCCTTACTGCTGTAGGAGCACAAGAGCAGTGTCAGCACCACTGGGACTTTTGGAAACAACAAGTCATCACAGCTCATTGGGAAAGAAGCATGCAACAAACATGAGGTCTGTGTAGTGGAGGGGGCATTACCTGCTCACCATGTTACCTTTATTGAAAAATGTTTTAGATTTTATAAGAATCCCCCATCAGTGTGCGTCCCACTAATGAAACTACTGCACATCGTATCAGGTTTGTCAGGTTCTATTGTACAGTTTTCTGTCATGTTTTTGTATATGGAGCATTGCAGAGAATCTTACAGCTAACCATAAGGAAAAAATGTCTTAGACATGCATGAGGGAACAACGTTATAACATCATAGAAAGCTCCAACATGGCAGAAAGTCAATTTTGCATAATACCTCCTCTTTAAAAACCTTTTACTTAGTATTTCTTAGTAGTTCTTTTGGTATTACTGGTTTTCATTATTTCAAAAGAGCCTGGAGGAGCAAAATATTTCTCTGAAGAATTTTAGAAAAAAAAATCTATATAATACGACTGTAATTTTAATGAGCACTTCGTAACAATGATTTGACTGTTTTCCGTGGTGTTTGGTATCAGGTGAGAGCTGCTTGTGTTCAGTGTGATGTGGTGGATACGTGCTGTAGTCTCCAGAAGCCCATGCAGCAGGTGGAGAAGGTGCACTGACCTGTAGCCCAGCCCCTCCACATTACTGCCCCCTGCTCCATCTGCATAGTTCCTGCTCCTGCCGCCCTCTCCGTTCCACAGGAAGTTGGCCTGGGACCTGGACCCTGTCTCTTCCTGTGCTTCTCTGCCTCTGTGATGATACGTCTGTTTGTGATGCATACCTGTCACAGCAAAACATCATTAGGAACAGAATAAAGCTGACTGAAAATGATTAGCCTAAATTATTTAGTTTGAACACCAATCAGTTCCTGAAAAATACTCCATCCTTCACATTTTGCTGAAAAAAAATCTAATCTAAATCCGTCCATATAGGTTAGTGTTACCTTTGGCCCCGGGGGCGGGCAGGGCACGGTGTGGGGGGTAGTGGGGAGGGCCCGAGCCTCCGTCGGGGGAGCGGGAGGATTTGGGTGGACTGTGGCGCCCCCCTAAGGTGCTGTTGGCTGCTCCTGGAGACTGGCAGCCTGGAGTCTTCATGACCCGCTGCACGTGCTCGTCCAGGATGGACTCGGGGTCGTCCTCGTGGGAGTCCTCCATGGCCACCAGCCCCCCGTACGTGGGGGCACAGGCGGGGGTGGTCTCGCAGTACCGAGCTCCGTACAGAGGGGGGAACGTGGGGGGCAGGGACAGTGGTATACTGGGAGACGACATGGAGGCGGTCATGGAGCTGTCGGCATCATCACCCTCTTCTTCCTGTGCAGCACCACACACGAGCTTTAGTCTGGACACGTTTACTACAAGTACTAATCTGTGCTCCAGGCACAAAAACACACAGGGCCCATGGGCTACAGGACATGAGGGCCTCTGGTCCACAGGGGCCTCTGGTCCATAGGACATGGGGCCCTCTGGTTCACGGGGCCACTCACCAGTCGTACTCTCTTGAGCCTCTCCTCCAGCCTCTCCTGAGCCTCGCGCTCTCGGAGCACTGTCTCCAGTTTACTGATGAGGGCGGCTGCAAAGCGCTCTGGCTCCACATGGATGTCCTTTGGCATGCGGTACATGCGCTGCACAAGGGCACAACACAAAGTGTGATCAGAGCTGATTTGAGGCAGTGTTTGTAAAACAGAATGTGCGTACACACACACAAACACACACAGTGACTCACAGGTATATGAGGTAGGGGAACACGTCCATTTGCTTTGGCACTTTCATGCATCTCTTTTCGATGCTGCTTTCGAAACCTGTACGGAGGAATCCCGTCTCTGCACAGAGCAAACATCAGGATAAAACACAGAGTTTACTAGAGACTACTGCCTAAAGCCCAAAGTACACAGTACTACAGTACTGCAGTACTCAGAGTGTACTGTGTGCAGTACAGCAGTACTCAGAGTGTACTCACATGCTGCTGTCGGTCAGGGACATAGTATCTGCGTCACTGGACATGCTCTGCTGCTCACTGTCATTTGCGCTGGTGGCGGGGGCGCGAGCGTAGCCCAGGTTGGCATAGTATGGGTTCACTGGCTCTCTCCAGGGTCTGAGGGCACAAACACAGGACATTAACGGGCAGTTCAAAAGGCCAATGAGCACAGTCAAATGAATGGATTCTCATAGTTTGTGAAAACGAGCTATTCACTGAGTTACTGAATTAATCCGATGAACACACAGCGAGTAATAGGTGTGAGAGAAATTCCATTTCTGTGCTGGCAATGAGTGCTTCAGTGCAGCACAGAAATGGAATTTCTCTCACACCTATTACTGCATTACAAATCAGGACAGAATCTGAGACGGTCTATGTTCTATACTCTGGACACATCACATCTCTGTAGGTTAAAGCAAAGTGGTTTGGGCAACAAAAAATGAAAAACTAATTCTAGTTTCTGATTAAATAATCAGCTTGTCTTGTAAAATGTAAAATGTGTTCAACTGTGTGTTCAAATGTGTTCAACTTTTATTTTTATTATCAATTTTTTTTAATACAAAAATGAACAGGTTGAAATCAAAGGCATGTTTGTGAAAGAAGAAAAATCACACATAATCCACGTTTGATCATGATTTTACAATAATGGAACTCACACAAGTATGTACGTATACTTATCAGACACCTGCTGTTTCTTAAACTGAAAATAACATGAACAAAATACAGTTTGAGTGCAGGTGTGAAGGGATAGCTTGGTGAAGAGGTTACCTGTACTCCCTGCTGTCAGGCCTCCTCCGGTTCACTACTGCCCTCTGGGGGGCAGTCTGCATTAAAAGGCTGTGGGTCAGTCTGCTGGCCGGAGTGTCCGAGCACTCTGCATCTCTGTCCTCCTCTGCCTCCCGCGCCCCTGCACACCTAAACACACCAACATTCTGTTCACAACTCCTACTTTTGAGGATAAATAATCCAATACTATTTTAGGACAAATATGGCAACTGTGCTTAGAACTGCTCTAATTACAACACTCATTTCACAGTGCACATTTGAAACATGTTCAGAGCATACAAATGACAAAACAGAGACAACTTAAATATGACTCGCAAAAACTTCAGCATCGTGACAACACTACTACAAACTAGATTTCAATAGTAAGGAATAGACTCGATACTCAAAAGCAATTCTGATACCACAATAATAAAAAAAAAAACACTATTTAGACAAACAAATGTGATTTTTAACATTAAATGGTAGGTTTTTTTCTCTTCCCATGTGGTCTTATATATGTGTATACTCCCTCAGTGCTCCAGTAGGTTCCACAGTGCTCCATGGGTGTAGTTGGCCTATGTGCTCTTATACTTGTTCTGCTACAGCTCAACATCATTCTAAAGACATTCAGGAAAGGCTCATCTCTGTCCTGTCAATGAGACTTTTTAGTAATGATTGTTTGCAATGTTTTATTGTCCTATTTTACAATATTTTCACTCTATTTTCGCTGTCCCATATTACGCTATTTCCTGATCTATGTTATCCTGCTGTTTCCTCATCATAAACAGACCTAGAATTGTGTTTTGTTTCATTCATGTTTAACACACAAACCTTGTATATTTAGGCTGAGCTCTTCCCTCAAATGGTAAATACTACTCTGTTGCACCTTGTGATATCATGCGGCAGTACAGGAAGTGTGCCAATGTGTTTTAAAACTCCATACACCTTCTTTAGAATGAGCCCTGGAACTCCCCATCTCTACTACAATCACTACTACAAAAAGGTCAAATGTAGCCGTTAATCTTGAAAACTATCTAAGGTGGAACAGAACATTTTGAACTTTGGAGATGTAGACAAACTATCAAAGGATTACTCAAACATGTGTGAATGAAACAAAACACAACTGTTTTTGAGGAGTAACAGGATTCTAACACTGCTAATAGCTCACGAGGGTCATGTTTGTGTAATATGGGACCTTTAAATCTTCTTTTTTATTAGTGCTGTCAATAATATTGCGCTATTAACGAGTTCAATCAAAATTATTTTAACAGCATTATTTTTTTATCGTCAGATTAACGCTCTTTGTGAACCCAGTGAACTTGTTTTTTCATAAGCTATGACCACTGCTGTAACGTTAGAAAAACTACAGGAAGGAAAACAATAATGTACGATACTGAGAAGTCCCCGTTGGAGGAGGGGGGCCAAAGCACAGCACACCGCACACTGTGCGCACCGATGCCCCCACATGAAGAAAATACGAAACAAAGTCTGCTTCAAAACATACGGCAAATCCACGACAAGGACCGCAGACAGTGACCTCTCTCCTCCGGCTGCTGCCACATCCACAAACACACAGAGGAGCATCACAGCAGAACCCACACCCACCCTACCACGCAACAGACGCCTCACGCCGCTGGACCCACCCTCTCCGCCAAAACCACCAGCTCCACCGCGCGACCCGCAAACAGTGCCGTGCGACGATGCCCTGGCTGCAGCTCGACAGGTGTGAACACAGCCCACAGAACGCCAGGCAAACCCGAGCACTGCACGGCCCAAAAGTCCCAGCGTGAGTGCCCCGAGTACAACAGGTACTGGGGCAACAAACACATCGCAGTAACTGGAGCTCACTGGGCGTCCCTCAGTCATGAGATCTACCTCAGGTCACAGCACATTATTTCACCTGTTATTTGACTGTTCTGAAGACAGAAAAGAGACACTTCACTCACACTGTTGCAGAGCACAGAGTCTCACTGACGATTGGTCTGGTTTGGAAAAAGTAAAATTAAATAAATAAATAAATAAAAAACTCAGACTCTTTTCTATGTGGATAAGAGTATTAAAATAATGATCCATGGGACAAAAAATGTGCAATTAATTTGCGATTAATCACAAGTTAACTATGACATTCATGAGATTAATCGCAACTAAATATTTTAATTGATTGACAGCACTAAATTTTATATTTTCACCTGCAAAAATGCTTGGCGGTCGCCTGTGTTTTGTACTTAATTACCTGCACACCACTGGTCAACACTGTTTTACATGCATTTCAGAATTAAATCAGACATTTCACAAAGGCCGACTGCACACTCCATTCTTCCACCCAAACTTTAGCCAGATGTGGGGATTGGACATTTCCTGAGCTCAGATTGAGTGTGCTGTCTGACCTCCACTCCTCGTTCTCCGCGAGCGTGGGCAGGTACCCCGGCACAGCGTTGGCCGGACCCGATGAGGGGCTCTGGTCGCTGGGGTTGGGTTTGGGGCTCTCTCCCCCGGTGCGGGTGAATTCCAGGTACAGGTCCGACTTGAGGAACAGAGGGTACGTGTTCTCCTCCATCATGGCCTGGATCTCTGTTTGGGCCTGAAGCACAAACGTGACAGAAACACACAAATGAGAACTACTAATACACAGGACACAAGTCTGGAAAGGTATTTTATAAGCCTGTAGTCTTTTAAACAATGGCGACTTGGTCGATCAAAATTTGTATTAGTTGAGAAACCAATTTTATGATGATAATTACAAATGTATGGGACAACAACCGGACAATTAAGTGTGCTGAATACTTTGTATTTTTCAGTATTCATAAGTTAAATGGCCAGGTCAAAGAAGTTGAATCTAGCACTTTTTTCTGTATAGTATTTTTTTTAAATAGTATTTTTGTATGAACTCCCCCTGCAGGTGTAGTCCTGTGAGTGCAGTCTGGTTCAGATACACAGAGATACGGAATCATTTTGAGAGCTCTTACCATGGCCCATTTTTTAATTGACCCATCGATCAGAATCACATGTCTTTGGTACACCAAGAACTTCTTATTTTCGACAAAAGTATTTATATGAACCATGACTGAACAATTGAACTTTAACATGACATGTACCATAAACACCTACACCAACAGCGTCCACCTGGACCTTCCACAACTTTTGCTGGATAGTTCATTTTAGATATTTGTAATAACAAATAGGTGGACAATAAAGTACATATTATTGCAAATACATTTAATAATTCTGCTTTATGGTTTGGTTTCAGTACTAATTTTGCCTCCGACACAAAAACCCAAAAGCAGAATTAACCCACAAAAACTCTTCTAAATCCACAATACTGTTACCTTTCACAGCTTAAGTCTTATTATATATCCAAAAAATGACCAAAGATTTCCTATTAGTGCAAAAAAAAGTACCCATGATAAATAATGACCCCTCCAAAAAATATAGTTCCAGTGTTCATGTGCTGAAGTCGATGTAGGTGGCTTACAAATGCACCACAAACACTGAGTGTGTGTGTGGAGGTGTACCTGCTCAAACATGGCCGGGTCTGGGTGGGGCTTGCCTACACAGTCCCGGATGAAGCTCTTGGTGGCCGGTTTGATCTGTCGGGACACGATGCCGCTGCCGTCGATGATGTACTTCCTGTAGATGGCCTTAGCGAGCTTGGCCCTCTTTTCCTGACTGGTCTGCCTGAAGCCCGAGCAGGCGAACCAGAAGTCCAGCAGGTCGGCACAGCCCTCTTGGCACAGGAAGTTCCTGAAGAGCTGGATGCCCTCCTGGTCGTCCAGCAGCGAGTGGAGCGACTCGGCCCACTTCAGGTACGGAGGGGTGGGAGAGGCCGAACCCTCGGGCTCATATCCCAGGTCCAAGTCGGGGCGGCGGGGGGTAGCGGAGGACGACGAGGGGGTGTAAGTGGAGGTGTCGGCCATTTTGGATGAGGCCGGGTGAAAGGGTTGGGAGAGGGCGTTGGGACGGGTGCTGGCGTATGGGGCAGGGGGGTCCACGTCACCCTCCTCTCCGGGCACTGGGGGCCGGGGAGCATCCTCAGTGAAGTGGGCAGGCCCGCTCAGAGAGGACACCACCCCCCCTCCGCCCCGGAACCCCAGGCCATGCAATTCTCTGACTACACTCATGTCTGGGAGGGCACAGGGCTGACGTCAGACACGCCCAGTGATAGGTCCTGACACAAAAGTCTGCCTGGAACACACAAACGTGATACTGAGCAAAAGACACCAATGACAACAGATATAACATGTCTTTGAATTCATTTTTTTAAAGGTCTTATATTATGCCAAATTGACTCTAGATTTTAAGCCATGTTATAATGTTGTTAGCTGCTCAAAAACATACTGGAGTCGTTTGAGTAAGCCTTTATTATTAGTCTGTATTATCTTGTGAGATTCTTTCCCTCTGTATCTTTGTATCGATCTATATCTCAGACAAAAAAGGGTGAAACGCTGGTGAGTTAACATTTGGTGAAGACATGTTCAAAAAACTGTGCTAGAATGACAGAAAAAAAAGTAAGGCCCAAAATTGTGAAGTCAAGTACACAGTTTAGTTATAAATTATGTTAAACTCTGGTCTTGTTCTTGCTTTACCTAGAATGTTTGTAGATCTGTGGAGAGGCGAGACTCTCAGTCAAATCACCTGTAATAGAATACTATATGTGCTTTGAAACTATGGAACATGCAGGAAATGCAATATTAACCTCTCCCTGAAGTCAAGAAAGTGTCCACCTCTCACAAGATAAATTACACAACGAACCTTTAAATCAGCCTGACAAATGTTTCCCTGAGCCCAAAGTTGAATAATTATGATGTGTAATGAAGCCGTGAGACATCTTAAGTTTGCTCAAAATCCTCTGTTCCACCTTGTGACATCATGAAGCAGTAGTTAGTTTAATTTTCAGGTTACTCTGCCTAAATATGCAGGATGTTAAATGTGTGAATGAAACAAAACACAACTCCAGTTCTGTTTGTGATGAGGAAACTACATTATAATAGAGATTGAAAAAAAAAGAAGAAAAAAAAAGTACTGCCCTTTAAGAAGTCAAGAGACAGAATTACAATAACACATGAATGATTACATTACTGCAACACGCACTACAGTCAAAAGTGAACACTGATTTTTTTTTTCTAATAAGAAGCTTAAAGGGAAATACTTGTGAAATGAGTCCATTGATCCTTCATATTTAAAAAAAAAAAAAACTGTAGCTTAAGGCTTTTGTTCTGTCTGTACCAGCAAACGAGGTCAAATCAAAGCCACACACACAAATACACACCTCCCTAGACACAGATCTGACATGTCCAAACTTAAGAGGTGTCACGGTCTCATTACACGTCAAAATTATTAAACTTTGGGCTCAGGGAAAGGTTCGCTCTAACTTTTCTTTTCTTACCGGCCACTTTCTTGACTTCAGGGAGAGGTTAGTATTGCATTTCCTGCATGTTCTGTAGATTCAAAGCACGTACAGTATTCTGTTACAGGTGATTTGATTGAAAGTCTCGCCTCTCCACAGATCTACAAACATACTAGGTAAAGCAAGAGAAGATTGCACAAGATTGCGTCCACAATAAAATGAGATGAGATTTTAACATAACTTATAACTAAATAGTGTATTTCAATTTTCAGCCTTACATTTGTTTTTGTTATTTTTGCTGTCATTCTACCACAGTTTTTGGAACATGTCTTCACCAAACTCACCAGCGTTTCACCTTTTTTGTCCAAACCAAGTCTTAAGATATAGGGGGAAAAAAATCTCACAAGATAATTTCCCTCCTGTGTGCACAATCTTGTGGAAATTTTACATTACAAGTAACATAGTGCACCTTTAACGAAAATGTAAGTTATTTGTGTACTGGAATGTGTGTTTTGAAACCCTTGTAAAGTGCAAAATCGTTTATTGTGTCTTTATTTTTCTTTTAAATCAGGCTACATACTACAGTCACCTACAGAATTCAACAACTGATTTTAGGTCCAGATTTCAGCCTGATTTGGCAGACTGACATACCGCGTACATACTCTTTTACGGGAATCTTTTGGATCCATTCATTTCAAAGACCCATTCAAAAGAGAGGCTCTTTTTATGACCGAACCCAGCAGAGAACTATTTTTAACAACAACAAATCACAGAGAAACGACCCAGGCCCAGATCTGTTTAAACTGGTTCAGTGGGATGAGAGTGGGAGTGTGTTTATGTGTGTGAAATGATGCATGATCTAAATAAAATGTTGCACTACAATAATAACAATGTAAAAATGAACGGATTATGAAGCCAGATCTGTTTTTAGTGCAAAAAGTTCTCACTCATGATGCCAACTCTGCTTCTGTGCTGCTTTTTGTGTTGGTTCAGGGTTAATCAGTATAAAAAGGCATAAAAACTAGAAAGTAAAAGATACGACTCTTAAAACATGAAATCCGATTCCAACCATTCAAGGCGAGACACTGCAAGCCAAAACTGACCATTTTTGGGACACCAAAAGAGCCAGGTTTAAATTCCTTGCTTCTTTTTGTCAACATATTAGATACTAATGCTATATAATAGATATGTATTTATATAGAGAGAGATATATTCTAATGTACTAATACTAAAGTATATAGTACAGATGGGATTTGTGTTTGAGTAAACGAGATCTGACTGAAAATCTATTTTGCCTACAAATTCTAAGACTTTTTGGAGTTAAAGTACAGTGACCAGATTTTCAAGATAAAAACTGGGACACCTCCAGTTTGTGGTGGTTGGTAATAATAAAATTGTGAAACGAGTGCGTAATTAAGGAAAACTGTTCTGCACTTGGCCCATTCACAACTAACATGTGGCAGTACAATCACATTTTCTTTGTGTTTTGGTGATTTTTAAGCAACTTTTCTAAACAAATGACAATTTATGCCTCTCTTTACTGCTGGCAGGTGTCAAATTGGTTAAAAAATAGGAACACCTGGGACATTTCTTATATAAACCTGGGACAATTCACTGGTTTTGGATAAATCCACTGGGACAGGGGACACAGGGCTCAAAACTGGGACTGTCCCAGGGAAATAGGGACATCTGGTCACCCCAAGGTAAAACTTTAGGAAATCACACTTGGAATTAGATATCAAAAAAATCCCTCTGTACGTTTTCTCAAAATTGTCTCCACTGCTGTAAAGTTTGGTGAATGTAGGTGCAACTTTAAGGTAGGGTGACCAGATTTTTAAAATAAAAACCTGGGACACCCTTGGTTTGGGGTGGTTGGTAATAATAAAATTGTGAAACAAGTGTGTAATTAAGGAAAACTGTTATTCACTCTGCACTAGTATGTCAGTATAGTCACTTTTTTGTGTTTTGGTCATTTTTAAGTATGTTTTTCTTTATTTTACCTAAATAAATGACAATTTAAGCCTCTCTTTACTGTTGGCAGGTATCAAATTGGTTAAAATTAGGGACACCTGGGACATTTCTTATATAAAACTGAGGAGAAAAAAGGAAATAGAGACATCTGGTCGCTCTAAGTGAAAACTTTAAGAAATCAGACTTGGAATTAGATAGCAAAAAATCCCTCTGTTTGTCAAATTCTTGTGAAGTGAAGAAATACTAAGTTTGGTGAACGTAGGTGCTACTTTAAGGGCTCATCTTTATGTCCATATGGGGGGGAAATGCATTTTGAGAAAACGGCTTTTGAAATTTGCAATTCCCTGTATAACTCTGGGTGTAAGTTGACTAAATTAAATATGAAAACGTCTTTGAGAGCCGAATAGACAATTTTGTTGTTTCTACATATAAGACCAAACTGACAAAAACAAAACATTGGGAAAAAAATCTCTCGTTTTGGTGGCAGTGTCTTCCCTCGTTCACGCACGTCACGTCAGGAGCCAGATGCCCTGCTTTGAAGTGAGAATCTCATTCATCTTGGCCTGTAAAGAAAGTGGGGGATGGGCACCGACACAAACTCCACTCCTCCACACAAGACGGGCCTCACGCACCGGACCGGAGCCTTCAGCGGGCCCGAACAGCGACAAACACGGCCAACACTAGGCCAAACTATGGGAACTTTATCCGCCGGCCCGGGAAAGCGAGGTTTAAGGGCCGAAACTGACGGCAAAGTCCCGGTCGTACGAGTTGCTAGCTCAGTGTGTTTGGGGAATCACTAAAGTCCAGGCATTTCGCACAGGGCGGTGAGAAACGAGCTACGTCACTCACTCAGTTATTCAAATGATTAAATATGAAATTAAAATAGAAATAAACGTACAATTATGTTAAAAAGGACACAAAAAATAAAATGACATTTTTTAGAATTTAACAAAAATGAAAGGGTAAAATTTTAAAAATGTTATATGGATAGAAAATTTGAAAAAGTTCCTATTCATAACCAACAGTACTAGAAGAGTCTAGGTAACATGGGAGCCCTAAGCAAGGGGTGTTTTTTCTTCTTCTTTTTTTTCTTAGAATTGTGAAAACAGAATTTTTACATACAGATTTTTTTTAATTTTTTTTTTTATTATTATTATTTTTTTATTTATTTTTTATTTTTTTTTTTACAGATTTTTATGCCAAAATATGAGTTAGCACTCAAATAAGATTCCATTTAAGTAACATTAAACATAAAAATAGAGAAAATCCCCATAATAACTACAGGAGGAGAAAGAATACATCTGGCTTTCTGAATCCCACCAGGTCTATAACAGGACTACTCCAGGTCCAGGTCTAATCTAGGTTTGAAAGTAGACTACATCATTTCCACTGTAGTTTTAAACAATAAATTATCCAAACAAAGATAAAAAGTGGATAAAATGAACTTTAAATTAGGCAAACTCAAACTATCAAGCAACGTTCAATACTCCCAACTTTTATAGTATTAATATAATATAATGTACTGCGTTTCCCATAGATTTAGTTAAGATTATGGTGGTACAAATGACTTGTATTTGAATAACTGAATCTTATTCAATTTGTGGAGGATAAATGTCACCGATGGCCTATATTTCATCTTTAACCAGCCATTGTTGACTCTTTTTTACATTTAAGATAATACAATGAGCAACAAAGTCTAATTTAGTTATGCAAATGTATAGTCCAGGTCCATTTATTGTGGACTACAAGATGCCTCCATAGTCAGCTGTGTTAATGGGGAAACACTGACGTAAACAGTCCAGTGAGGTTCATTTGGTCTTCCGCTCATTTATGATATTAGGTTATTTTTTCAGTCTGATAAGAACCAAGAACATAATAACTGAAAAAAAATTATTAGTAACTGAAACAAGACCTAATAATTGAAAACCTAATAAGTGAAAAAAGAACCTAATAACACTGATGTAAACATACTATTCAAACCAGCACTAGATTGCAGAGGTGCAGATGCCTTTTATGACCTTTTACTCAACTACCAACCATAATTCTGCTCCCATAACTATTCCCCACGTGTATTCCAACCATAATCTGCATCAGATTCAAATTTAACCTAATAATTATGCACAAAATCTGCAAAAAAAAAAAAAAAAAACCCAAACCACGCTCTTTACACCAAACACAACTATTGTAAACCACGCCTGGCCGGACGAAATGCCTCGGATTTCAGCCAGTACCCCGTTAGCTTGGGTTTAGCATTAGCCGTTAGCACTTTAGCTCGCTTTAGCTCCGTGCAATAAGGTCCCGTGTTCCACAGCAAAAGTGTGGCCGTACCGTGTGTGAAAGCCCGGGCCCCGCGATCCGCCGCATCGGGGACACTGGCACGACGTGGATGCCTTTGAATCCAGCTCATGGAGAAGTTATTTGGGGGGGAATGGTGGGAAAAACAGTCCCGATACGTTGCCCTTAACTCTCCATGTTGGCTGGTTCGTTCGGGAGCGAAACAGAGCGGAGGGGATACGTGCACGCCGACTCTGTGCGCTGCGATGCGGGCTCTACACGGCCACACGAACACAACAGGTAGAATGGGAGATCTGCCGAATCAAACACTGCGTTTACGCAACAAATCGTGACGGTTTTAAACACGGATCGCGCGCAATCGTAAATGATGTCACCCAGCAGCGATCTAACCCCGCAGCAAAACAAAAAAGCAAATAAATCGCAATCACAACTACTTGGGTACAGTAGTAAGCCGCATACAACGTAAAAAAGTACAATTATCAGTGTTATCTTTGAGTTTTAAGAACCGATCGAGATAAGTTGGAAGATTATACATGTGATTGCTGTAAAAAGCACGTAATTGAATAAAAAACTTACGTATCCATCCCGTAAAGTGGACTTTTATTGTGCGTGTGCCCCATCGTAGCCGCACGTTTGTCTCTACAGTGTGTTTTCTATGATCGCTTGACCTGGAGGGCTGTAGCGCCTCCGCTGGCTCAGGTGAGTATTACAGCACGCTTGGGGACGACGCGATTTGTACTTTTATGATCTGTCCCGATTATTTATCTGCTCAGAAGCACTAAAACTGTAAGGTTTATGCTACAGGGAAGATGAAGAGACATTTTGTTTTGTATACGATATAATCACCTGCAATCGCCCTTCTATATCCTAAATAAATAGAGTGACCAGATTTTCCCAGGTACAGGTACAGGTACAGACTGGGACTGCAGAGCTGAGCAGAACTCCTCCACTGGCCCCTCAGGAGACCCACAGGCAATATCTCACTTTGGGTTAGGATGGTTGGTGTAAATAAAATTGTAAAAAGAGCACGTAACACTGTCCATTCTCAATTAATTTGTGGGGGCCAGTCATAATCTGAGGGACTGTTACATTTTTTTTGTTTTATGGTAATTTTTAAGCATGTTTTTTTTAATATATTTTAGTTAAACAAATGACAAAATATCCCCCTCTTTACTGTTGAGTGGGATCAAATTGGTCAGAAATGGGGACACTTGGGACATTTCTTGTATAAAACTATAAAACTGGGACAAATCAATAGTTTTGAATAAATTGGATGGGACAGGGGACACAGGACTGAAAACTGGGAATGTCCTGGATAAATATTCAGACTTAGGGATGTCTGGCCACTGTATACAGTCCAGTGGGGTTATCATCTTGAGTCAACCACCAACAAACCTGTGGGTGTTTTCATTTAACACTTCATTCTATTTCCATGTGGAAGGTGATTACTCCTCACTCGGTTATTACTTGAGTCGACTAAAGACATCCTTGGCCAACATGCCCCGATTAATTGACTAAAGGGGGGCATGAAGCAGCAATTTGGTCTGTCATTATGAAAATAAAATTCTTATTGTCATCATTATTAAATCATAATTTTGAGTCAATCTTGGCCAAACGGTAACTGTTTACTGAATTATGACTCAATGCTTTACACAAGTGAGAAGACAGATTAAACTGTTCAGTCACTCCTAATGCGGCAACTAACTCCCTCCATGATTTTTTTCCCCTTTGTGCTTAGAGTGCCCAGCTGTCCTTATTTACCCAGGACAGTCTCAGTTTTGAGTCCTGTGTCCCCTGTCCCAGCAGATTTATCCAGAACCAGTGATTTGTACCAGTTTTATACAAGACATGTCCAAGGTGCAGTTTGAACCCTGGCAACAGTACAGCGAGGCATCAACTGATATATGTTTAGGTAAAATACAGAAAAGCTGCTTAAAAATGACCAAAACACAGAGCAAATGTGACTTTACTGACTCACATGTTCATCATGAATGGACTGAGTGCAGAACAATTATCGCACTCGTTTCACAATTTTATTATTACCATCCACCTCAAACTAGGGTGTCCCAGTTTTTTATTTTGAAAATCTGGTCTCCCTATTTGTGCTTTTGTGCAAATAAACATTTATAATCCTAATCAAGTAATTAGTTGATGAATAAAAAATGTGGTTGTCTGAAACGCCATTAATAATTCTACTCATTACTGCAATGATCCGTTAAAAGCTTAAGTTATCTTATCCCAATAAAGAAGTTACTTATATATAATTCTGAGTTATACAAATATGATATTAGTTAAATTAATAAATACTACATTTCATATAGAACTACATTTTTACAGTTGAACAATGTCATTACTGCCAAGAATACAAAATAAATAAAATAATAATGGTGTTTTACTTTTAGTTGTAGCCACTGCTTTTTAGCATTTGCACTTACTTAGCTTTAATTATTACACTGTTCACACTATGTTCGCATGCACACCAAATTCTGGTTATAATGTGAGTTCTGAACATTTAATATTACTTTAATGACATGCAAAATGCCAGATCTGATGTATCAGCAGGACCATGATCAGAAAGGAACTGGATTATTTTTCTAATAATCTTCGAATTCCAAAAATCGGATAACAGAGTGTGCATGCACCCACAGCCATGGTAAAAGCACACACAGTTTGATAACAATGTAACCGCACAACCAAAACACAGATCAACCTGTTTCTTACGAACCATCGCAGACACGACTGGGACCCGGACCCCCAACCAGAAACACTCCGGTACAAGACTCATCTGGACTCTTACCTTTCGGGCAGTTGACTGTTGGAGAAGATGACCCACTGGGAGGTGATGTCTCCACTGCTCTGCTCCTCCTTTCTTCTCCTCCTCAGCTCTTCTCTCCTGCTGCTCTGTCCTCTACTCCTTTTCTCTTATTCTCCTTCTCTTCTCTGCTCCTCCTCTTCTCCGCCACTCCTCTGCTCCTTTGCCCCTCTTCTCTCTTGCTCCTCTACTGATCTTTTTTCCCTTGTTTTTGTCTTGGAGGTACCTGAGCATCCCGGGTTAGTCCTCGCACTGCCCGTGTCTGTCAGTCAGAGCACTCGGAGGAGGAGGCAGCTCCCACTACAGCACAAGGTGAGAGTGTGAGAGAGGAGAGGGGGTGAAAGGGTGGAGGGGTGGAGGGAGGATGGTGGGGTTGGTGCAGGGAGAGAGACGCAGATATTGTTAAGCTGTCTGATATTATGCAAAATTGATTCTTGTGAGCTTTAAGTCATGTTATAATGTTGTTCCCTCCTCAAAAACAGACCTGGAGCTGTGTTTTGTGTCTTTCACTCAAACCCTACATATTTGTGTTACAGGAAGCGCTTCACTGTGTTTTTAAAGTCCATGCACTTTCACTAGAATTATTTGGATGATTTCATCTCCAGAAAAAAATGTAACTGTTAACTGGAAAACGATTGCTTTATGGCATCACAAAGTGGGACAGAGCATTTTGAGCTTTGGAGATGTAGACAGACTAATAATAAAGGATTACTCAAACATAAAACACAGCTTCAGGTTACAACATTGTAACACGGGTTAAAGCTCACAGGAGTCCATTTTGTGTAATATAGGACCTCTAAATCACATTTTAATTGTAATTACAAATATTGCATACATTTCAAACCATTCAGTTCATTTCAGATTGATGGTGTTTTTGTAGCCCACAAAACATGGACTTGGGTGTGTAACTGTACCTTCTGTTGTTGTTGCGTGTGAAGATGGGCGGGGGCTGGGGGCTGAGGGTGGAGCAAGAACCCCACAGCCCAGGTGAGGGGGGTGGAGTCATCCATCAGTCAGCCGTTCTGAAGGACAGCACAGGGGGTGAGTGTTATGTGATGCTCTCATGCTCCACCACTTCTGTCATATATGCAGTAGGATTGTGCATGGTTGTCAGCAGTATCGAAAATCAGATACTACAGTATAGATGCAGTATTTGTTTATTTCACCACATGGTGTAATAAACAAATACTATATATGTTATACTATACACACTATTATTTTGTGTTTAAAATGACAATATTGTGTAAAGCCCTATTCACACATGAAAAGCACAATGTGGGGACACACTGGTAATTTGCAAATTACTGCCCCACCTCTGTGTTACTTTTTTTGTCAAGTCTATTTTTTAGTATCAAAATAGTTTGAAATTTTGCTATTGTGACAACACTAATTATGAGCTCAATAACTGTACAACTGTATAAAACTCCATCCAAGTGTGTCTCATTCTCAGTTTGTGGACAGACCATGTCTCACGTGAAGCTCAGAACCTCCAGAATTCCCTCCCTGAGCTGCAGAGGCTGCACTAGTACTGACTCATGACTGGTGCATGTGCTGGGGTTTAGAGAGTGACCAGTCAGATCAGAGAGAGAACTTTTAGGTTTAAACACACTGGATTTCAGCACTGAAACTGGCCACCAGTCATCATTTTTTTTGTAATTAAGAATAAATCAGCGTTACAATTGTTATAAAAGCTAGATTTGATTTGAACATGTATACCTTGGATCTGGGGACACAGATAGGTCAAGTTTAGGACATTCTAAATCAAATCTTAACAGTTCCAGTTAAAACAGGTTAAGTTTAGGTTAAGGTTAGTCAAGCAGTGATTATGGTTAAGGTCAGGCTCTCCAGGAAATAAATGCAAGTCAATATCAAGTCCTCAAAAGGCATGTGTGTGTACGCGTGTGCATGTGTGCGTGCATGTGTGGATGTGTGTGTGTGCGTGCGTGAGCATGTGTGCGTGCATGTATGCATGTATGTGTGCATGTGTAGGTGTGCATGTGTATGTGAATGTGTGCGTGTGTGTGTGCATGTGTGTGTGTGAATGTGTGCGTGTGTGTGCATGTGTGTGTGTGTGCATGCCTGTGTGTGTGTGTGCATGTCTGTGCATGTGTGTGTGTGCATGTGCGTGTGTGTGTGCATGTCTGTCTGTGTGTGTGTGTGTATGCATGTGCGTGTGTGTGTGCATGTGCATGTGTGTGTGCATGTGTGTGTGTGCATGTGTGTGTGTGCATGTGTGCGTGTGTGTGTATGTGTGTAAGGCCACTCTGAGCTGAGGAGTCCAGGACACATGTGTGTGTTTGCAGCTCTGCGCTCTCCTCAGAGGCAGGTGGTTTTGTGTGACTGTATCACACTGAGCAGGCACCATGGCTTTAAGAAAAGACAGAGACTGATTTAAAAACTTTTTAGGTCCATCGCCTGCTGGTCTCCATGGAGATGCTTGTAATTTTCCACAGTATGATGATAAACTGATCTTTCTCCATGGAGACAAGCAGGTGACACCACCAGTCCATGTAACAGGTCAGATCTGTGGAGAGGCGACACTGCAGTAAAATTAGATTTTTAAGGTATTTATGAGCAATAAAAACACCTGTAATTCAATAAATGCAAGACAGATAAGTTCATCAAGGACGTTTCTGTGTACCCAGGTACGAGATAAACCTGTTCAAGTCCAATAGAGCTTTTACTGACAGCTATTGTAATGCTGATTTATTCTTAATTACAAAAACACTGCACATGACAGACAAGTTATTTATGTTATAGTTTGGTGATTTGGTTGTTGATTATCCAATCAGAAAGCAGAATGACCATCAGATGTGTCTTTCAGTTAGGTTGCCAGTTTCAATGCTAAAACCCAGTGTGTTTAAAACAACTCTCTGATCTGACCAGTCACTCCCTAAATACCAGTCATGGTGCAGGTGCTGAGAATGAGACACACTTGGATGTGTCTCTGTCTGCAGGTGAAGGCTCTGGAGGCACAGGTTTAGTTGTGTTTGTAATACCTTTTTTGAAACTATAAGAGCTCAGGCTACAGTTCCTTTAATTTTATATTTTGTTGTTTATCCAGCAATTTACGTCATGGTAACCTGGTTTTTGTTCCATAATGTGAGAGTGTATTCAGATTTTAGTCCAAACAATGTGATAGATACCCACTCAGCTGTTATGTTAGACACACACACACAGATTAGCAGTGCAACAGGCGGCTGCTGTGACATCCCCTGACACCACACACACACACGCACACACACACACACACACACTCATACACACACACGTACGCTCACACACTCAGACCGGAGAGCAGATGAGGCTGACCTTTGTGCTGCTGTGAGGAGGTCTAGCCGTGAGGGGGCATGAATCTCTAATGAGCCGCTAAGAGCTAAGTGCTGTGTGTGTGTGTGTGTCTGTGTGTGTCTGAGCCCAGCAAAGGTCAGCACCTGTGGGGGACTTGCACTCACTTCTGTGCCTGTTAGCGCCGGTTCTATTGTCTCAGCAGCACTGTGTGGATATTATGACGCTTTAAAGAGTGTAATGGCAGACAGGATGCACAGTGACAACACACATGTGCACACGCTTAAAGCTCCTGTATTACGCAAAACGGACTCTTGTGAGCTTTAAGCCATGTTAGAGTGTCATCTCCAAAGCTCAAAATGCTCTGCTCCATCTTTTATTTTGATATGATCATAAACGCTAAACTTTTGTGCCTACGTTATCATTATTATTCGTTTGTACGACCATAAACGAAAAAAAATCCTCACATTCTTCATTCTCCTTTTGGTTATCTTGATACGATCATAAACGCTAAACTTTTGTGCCTTTGTTAACATTATTATTAGTTTTGTATGACCGTTTTATTGTCTGACCATAAACAAACAAACAACCAAAAAAAAAAAACTAATAAAAAAACCTGGCATCTTAAGAACTAAGAAAAAAAGTGCTTGTATTTCTGTTCAAAGAGTTAGTGTATGGAACAATCTGAGTGATGATAAAAAAAGTCACTGTAGAAGCCTTTAAAATAAGAGTATAAATCATTATGTTTTGAAAGATATAGAGCTCTGGAATGAATGAATTATGCATTCAATTTAGTTGGTTTTCATTTTTATTTTGTTTCATATATACAGTAAGTCGTAAGTGAAATTGTAAATGCAAACGTGCTGTTCATACGCTGCTTTTCTTTCTTGGAATTCTGTCATTGTTTAATTATACTGTATGTTTCGGACTATATGTCGCACTTTTTATCAGGGTTTGGGTGGTCCTGCGACATATATATTACAGCCCCTAGACCATATATATGAATCATATATATGAATCAAAAATGAAAAAACAAATCATTATATGTTTTTTCATTTTGGTTTTAGAGACAAATAATAAAGAAAAGAGTTGTTTTTTCCTTTTCTTATTTTTGGTTCTATATTGAAAAACAAATGAATGAATGACACACAGATTGTTCTATATTTGGTTGTTTTTATTACTATAACTTCTATAACTTGCCTTTAAAGATTAAATGTCAGTTCTTTGCCTCTGATTTTATTAAATAAATTTCCCCCAAAACTTATAGTCCGGTGCAACTTATACATGTTTTTTTTTCTTCATTTTGCATATTTTGGCTGGTGCAACTTATACTCCGGTGCGACTTATAGTCCAAAAATACAGTAAGCACTTTTACTTCAGCCTAAACCCTTTCAGTCATTATCCATGGGGTTGTAGTCTGTTTTTTGCTTTGTTGTGTTGCAAAATGCCCGAATATACTGCTACTACTACTACTACTACTACTACTACCTTGCGATGTCATGCAGTGGTAGTTTTCAAGTGAACATCTCCTTTTATCTCCTGTTTCTTTATCTCTCAATCAGTAGAAATTCGCAATTCCAGAGCTGAAATTATCCAAATGAGTCAAGTGTTTTCTGTTTGAGTGATGAACTCAGCCTAAATCTGCAGGTTTGTATGTTAAACATGTGTGAATGAAACAAAACACAACTCCAGGTCTGTTTGTGATGAGGAAACTACATCATCACATCAGATCAGATAAGAAAACAGCGTAGTATACACACATTTGCCATACTGCATGTCAGAGAATGATCAGGCTTTGTCAGCTACTGCCAAATTCATATTGCTGTAGATTAAAGATGACCCAGATTTTTTAAAATGAACAAAATGTGTGCTTTTTTTGAATCTATCTTTTTTTAAATCGGTGTAATCCAAGTGACCTCATTGTTACAAAAAGTACAAATATATTCAGTTCTCGCACGGTTTGAAACAAGTCTCGCTCAGATACTTGACAGGTCGCTGTGTCAGGTGCGTTATATTATGAAAAATGGCAAAATATCCACAAATGTGCGTCCTCTCACACACAGAGCACTATGTTTGGGTTATGAAGTCTCCCTCCTCCGTCACACACTTCACACACTGGCTCCCCTCAGGCTCTTGCGCCCTCTCCTGGACACTTGTGTACTGCACTAGGATCAGCCCAGGGTCAGGCTCCACTACGTCAATACTGAAGGGCTGCAGTTGGATTCTCTCAGTGTTCTTGTTGGGTGCATTTTAAGAGCAAGAGGACCCACACTCAAACGTTTAAAGTGGTTTTTAAGTTTATTTAGTTCAAAGGTATGATAATCCACTCAAACACTTTTTTAGCTAATAATGATTCAACTCGAGCTATGAGAATTGGGAGACCTAAGATCGTGACTCAACCACACCACTGATTCAAATGAATGGAGTGTTTGTTTGTCAAATCTACACATCTTCTTAGTAAAAAGAGGCTACAGAAGGCTACAGTCCAATCAGGTCAGGAGCTCATTGGTCAGCTATTATTTAGAACAAAAAGTTGTCTCTGACGTAAGTCCCTCGGCATGCGTGTCTCTGACTGGCTACTGCAGATGAGATGCAACCAGTGTTCAGGATCACATCTTCGTAAAGTATTGCAGAATTGTGAGTTTTCACTTGGCCTAGAAACAGTTACATTAAATCTTTCATACATATGAGAAATAGTACTGGTGTAATAGTAGAACTGTACTGGTGTAATAGTAGAACAGTACAGGTCTAGTAGTAGAATAGTACTGGCATAGTAGTGCAATAGTACTGGCGCAGTTGTAGAATAATACTAGTGGAGTTGTAGAATACTACTGGTGTAGTAGTAGATTAATACTGGTGTAGTAGTGGAATAGTACTAGTGTAATAGTAGAATAGTACTGGTGTAGTAGTAGAATAGTACTGGTGTAGTAGAATAGTACTGGTGTAGTAGTAGAATAGTACTGGTGTAGTAGTGGGATAGTACTAGTGTAATAGTAGAATAGTACTGGTGTAGTAGTAGAATAATACTGGAATAGTACTGCAATACTACTGGCGTAGTAGTAGAACAGTACTGGTGTAGTAGCAGAATAGTACTAGTGTAGTAGTGGAATAGTACTGAGGTGGAGAGCTATCATGAGGCCTGTTCAAATTCAAATGTGTACACTTTCCCCATCCTAACGTAACCCTAATTCTCACTAACCCTAAACTAACCTTAACATACCCTAACCAAACTCTAACCTAACTTCATCTAATCTAACCCTAAATTTACTCTACCCTAACCCTAACTTGACCCTAAGCCTAACCTAACACTAAACTTACCCTAACCCGAATCTAACCCTAACCTAACCCCAACCTAACCTAATCCTAAAATTACCATAACCCTAACCCATTCCTAAATTTACCCTAACCTAATCTAACCTAGCCTAACCTAACCCTAAACATACCATAACCTAACCCCAGCCTAACCCTAATTTTACCCTAATCTAACCCTAACCTAACTGTAACCCTAACTTAATCTAACCTGGCCCTAAATTTACCCTAACTCTAGCCTGACCTAACCTGCACACATTAGTGTCCTGTATAGTACTGCAGGCCTAAAAAAGTACCACTCTGATGACAGCTTGAGTTTAAAGTGTCCATAAATATAATTGCACAATACACAGTACAGAGATCAGGATTAAACCATCTGAGTTTAGATGGGGCAGCACGGTGGCTGAGTGGCAACACTCATGCCTCACAGCAAGGTTGCGGGTTCGATCCCCAGGTTGCCCGGGCCTTTCTGTGTGGAGTTTGCATGTTCTCCCCATGTCTGGATGGGTTTCCTCCGGGCTCCGGTTTCCCCCATCAACTCAAAACATGCAGCACCTGAATTAACATCAAGGACCATGATGTCCACCCTCCTGTGGGCACCACTCACAGAGGGGTTCATAGGGGGGGTCAGGTGCTAAAAGGATTGGGCAGCAAGATGCCCCCACGACCCAGCTGGATTAAGCGAGAGAAGATGGATGGATGGAGTTTAGATGGAACACTAAAGTCTAAATAGTAGTCTCCTTATTCAACTCTTAAGATAACATCCGTTTGTACCACATAGACATAACAATAAAAGTACAAGACAAAAGTCCACTGGGTATGTATTGAGGCCTAAAATATATTGTTCCATCCATCATTTATTGAAGTTCATACAGTAATAATCGTGACAGTCAGATTTAATCCTAATTTAGACCTGGAATAGTTCTCTTACAGACCTAGTTTAGACCTAGAATAGTTCTGTTGTAGACCTCTTTTAGACCTGGAATAGTTCTTTTACAGACCTGGTTTAGACCTGGAATAGTTCTGTTGTAGACCTCTTTTAGACCTGGAATAGTCCTGTTGTAGACCTCTTTTAGACCTGGAATAGTCCTGTTGTAGACCGGGTTTAGACCTGGAATAGTCCTGCTGTACACCTTGTTTAGCCGTCATTTCTCACTCCAGCCTAATTCTCAGCCTCAAATCTAATTATACATTCTGCTCCTTTGAAAGCCTCGCACTATCTATTACGTGCACCAACTGGAAAAACCAAAAAGCTGTTATATTCATAACAATCTACCGACCTCCTGGTCCATATGCCAAGTTTCTGACAGAGTTTTCTGACTTTATTTCAAGTTTAGTTTTGGAATGGGAAAGGATTGTTATAGTTGGAGATTTCAACATTCATGTTGATAACAGCAGTGAGTGCCTCAGCAGTGCTTTTGGTGCTCTCCTGAATGGGGTCGGTTTTACCCAGAGTGTGAACAAGCCGACTCACTGTCACAATCACACTCTTGATCTCGTCCTAACTTATGGTATTGAGATTAATGATTTAATTGTAATTCCTCAAAACCCTATACTCTCTGACCATTTTTTAATTACCTTTCAATTTGTACTAAAAGACTATCCAGCTCGGCAGGAGAAAACTATAATGAAAAGAACAATATCAGAAAAATCGGTAGACGAGTTCAAAGAAATAATCGAGCCAGTATTAAATGATATGCCATGTGACAATGAGAACAACTTTAATCTAATTATCATGGATCAGTTTGTTGATAGGACAATGCTCACCTTAAAATCTGCTCTCAATGTTGCAGCTCCGCTAAAACAGAAAAGCATTAAACCAAGACCTCCGGCTCCTTGGTATACTCCAGAATTGCGATCACTCAAACAACACGTAAGACGCACAGAGAAGCTCTGGCGCCGCTCGCGCTCCGAGCAGTCTCTAAATGCATGGAAGCTCTGCCTGCTCTCTTATAAGGCCGCTCTGCGAAAAGCGCAAACCAGATACTATTCAAACCTAATAGAAGAAAACAAAAGCAACCCCAGATTTCTGTTCAGCACTGTAGCCAGGCTGACAAACTCGCACACTGCCCCTGAGTCTCTTCTCCCTTCGAAGTTCAGTTGTGATGACTTTCTTGAATTCTTCGATTACAAAATTACAACCATTAGAGACAAGATCAACGAAGCCACTCCAAAAATCAGCCCCGAGCAAATTCAGCAAATCCAGTCAGTAACACCAATATCCCACATAAATCCTCTAACAGCATTAGACAAATTTACTCCTGTCGATGAGGTGGAGATTACCTCAGTCATCATGTCGTCCAAACCATCAACTTGTTTGCTCGACCCTATTCCAGTCAAACTCCTCAAAGAAGCTCTCCACCTAATAATAGGTTCCATCCATAACATAATAAATATGTCATTAGAAAATGGCTATGTTCCTCAGTCCTTTAAATATGCTGTAATTAAACCGCTTTTGAAGAAACCTAGCTTAAATCCTGATGAACTAGCCAACTACAGACCTATTTCGAATCTTCCATTTCTCTCAAAGATTCTGGAACGAGTTGTGGTGAAACAGCTTTGTCACCATCTGCAGGGCAATAATTTATATGAAAAATTTCAGTCTGGTTTCAGAGCTCACCACAGCACAGAAACTGCTCTGCTTAAAGTGACAAATGATTTGCTACTAGCTGCTGATAACGGGCTGGCTTCAGTCCTGGTCCTACTGGACCTCAGTGCAGCGTTTGACACCATTGATCACAACATTCTACTGCAGAGGTTAGAATGTGACATAGGTGTCAGAGGGACCGCCCTCAAATGGTTTAAATCCTATCTATCAGATAGGTACCAGTTTGTTAGTGTAAACCAGTGCACCTCTCCCTGCTCTAAAGTAGTTTGCGGTGTTCCACAAGGATCTGTGCTTGGTCCAATCCTGTTTACTCTGTATATGTTGCCATTAGGTAACATTATCAGAAAACATGGCATTAATTTCCACTGCTATGCTGACGACACTCAGCTGTACTTATCAATGAAACCAAATCAGACCGATCAAATCGATAAGCTCAGTGCCTGTGTGAAGGACATCAAAACCTGGATGACTCTGAATTACCTGCTCTTAAACCCTGAAAAAACAGAGGTCATTGTTGTAGGTCCTAAAGGTCAGAGAGATTCTCTGTCCAACCAGATAATCTCACTTGACAATGTGAGTATAGCCTCTAGCTCTACTGTAAAAAACCTTGGAGTCGTATTTGACCAAAATCTCTCATTCACAGCTCATATAAACCAAGCTTGAAAAACTGCATATTTTCACCTGCGAAACATAACTAAAATCAGAAATATTTTGCCTAAAAATGATGCTGAAAAACTCATCCATGCATTTGTTACATCCAGACTAGATTACTGTAATTCTCTGCTCACCGTCTGCGCTAAAGGTACTTTAAGAAGCTTCCAGTTGGTCCAAAATGCAGCGGCCAGAGTCCTAACAGGAACTAAAAGACGTGATCACATCAGTCCTGTGTTAAAATCACTTCACTGGCTTCCTGTCGAGTTTAGAATTAAATTCAAAGTTCTCCTCCTGACATACAAAACCTTAAACAATATGGCCCCATCATATCTTCAGGATGCCATTGTCCCCTATCAACCAAATAGAGCACTTCGCTCTCAGAATGCAGGATTATTAGTGGTTCCTAGAGTGTCTAAAAGTACAGTGGGGGGGAGAGCCTTCAGTTACCAAGCTTCTGTGTTATGGAATCAACTCCCTGTTGATGTTAAACAGGCACCCACAGTCTCTTTATTTAAGACCAAGCTTAAAACCTTCCTCTTCGGAATAGCTTATGACCAGGTTACTTAGTTGATGTCACTAAGATAAGCTGCCGCAGGAGATAACAAGCTGGGGGAAGTGTGGCAACCTGAGCACTATCCTCTGTTTCCTCCTATTTTCTCATCAGCATCACTTACTATGTTCTCATCTGTAGTTTGTTCATTGCTATTCACATGTTGTCCCCTGTCCCACTCCCCCTGTGGAATGGAACTCTTTCAGACGCCTGATGGCAGCTGGACCCCTCTCCTCCTCCTCGCCCGGCTCCTCCTCCTCACCCGGCTCCTCCTCTTCGCCCGGCTCCTCCTCCTCGCCCAGCCTCCTCCTCCTCGCCCGGTCTCCTCCTTGCCCGGCCTCCCCTCCTCGCCCGGCTCCTTCCCCACCTGGGTAGCTGTGGCCATACCGAACTGGCCCACGGGCCTGGACATCTATAGCCTGTCCGTCCATGGGAGTGGATCCCTCCTTCACTGTAGTTCTCCTCGAGGTTTCTTCTTTTTCCCAGGATCCTGGGTTTTTTGGAGTTTTTCCTTGCTGAGAAGGAGGGTCTAAGGACAGGGGATGCTGGACGATGTTTCATTTGCTGCTTTACATGAATGTTGTTTATTCCTGTTTTGATATGTCTGTGTGTATGTTTTGCTCATCCACATCTTGGAACGCCCTTAGAGGCTACTGTTGTTGCGATTTTGGGCGCTACAAAATAAATTGAATTGAATTTAGACCTGGAATAGTCCTGTAGTAGACCTCTTTTAGACCTGGAATAATCCTGTTGTAGACCGGGTTTAGACCTGGAATAGTCCTGTTGTAGACCTGGTTTAGACCTGGAATAGTCCTGTTGTAGACATCTTTTAGACCTGGAATAGTCCTGTTGAAGACCTGTTTTGGATCAGGAAAAGCCAGATAATTTCTTTGGTGGTACTACAATGAGGTCTTCATCTTCTGTCTCGTATTATCATGTGGACATTTGCAAACTCCTCAGACTCCACTGTCCATGTTGCTGTCAGAATATTGGAGCAGTGGACAGACCCCCAATTGCTCTCAGGGTCTCAGGGTGTCTCTGAGTGTCTCTGAGAATCTCTTAGTATCTTTGTGTCTCTTTGACTGTCTCTGAGGGTCTCTGGGTGTTTCTGTGTGTCTCTGTGTGTCTCTTAGTGCCTCTGGGTGTCTCTTATTGTCTCTGAGTGTCTCTGGGTGTCTTAGTGTCTCTTAGTGCCCCTGGGTGTCTCTGAGTGTCTCTGGGTGTCTCTGGGTGTCTCTTAGTGTCTCTGGGTGTCTCTTACTGTCTCTGGGTCCCTCTTAGTGTCTCAGGGTGTCTCTGAGTGTCTCTGGGTTTCTCTGGGTGCCTCTGGGTGCCTCTGGGTCTCTCTTAGCGTCTCTTAGTGTCTCTGTGTATCTCTTAGCGTCTCTTAAGGCCCAGGGGCCGGGGCCCTTTGTGCTGGCTGGGCTCTGCGGCGGGCCCTTTGTTCCAGCTGCCAGAGCAGATTTAGGCATCTGCACACGCGCCTGTCAGGAGTGGCTTATCTCCAGGGGCCTCACACTCTGAAATCTTCATTATGGGCCCCTCACTGCTCTGTCACAGCATTAACCCAAGACAACCCCGGTCTACAAGACACTATCCACATGGGCCTACGGTCCGACATACTGGTACTTTGCAGTGACATGACGCAGGGGGTGTACAATGCACAACAGTTACCATGGTGACACAATGCACACTGTCAAAACATTTTAAATTCGTCTGAAAACTCAAGAAAATAGATTTAAACAGCACATTTTCAGTCCGAGCATTCATGGTACTGTTTAGGACCAAAAGGTGAGAGTGACTCACTGAAAAACTGTTGGTTAACACATAACAGCACAAATCAGCTCAGCTGTTGTAATTCCACTCAGTTCTTTATGGTCAGATTGTGTTAAAAAGATCAGATTAGTCTAGTCTAATAGAGCTTCAGATAGAGTAGTGCCTTTAGTTAGCATCAATAGGCAACATAGTCCATAGAAACTCAATGTGCTGCTCTCCAGGGTGTGCACAAGTTTAATATGGTCCAGATGAGCATCAACATTCTAACTAGAGGATGGATTCAGACGGAGCACAAGTCACAGGATCTGCCTTTGACTGTCACAGTGCAGATGTTCCACCTGGTTTACCTCTCTGATCTCTTACATATACACCCAAACTAGCTGTAGAAGTCCAATGTTTTCCTCTCAAGTGGAGTTATTTTATTCACAATAGCTCCAGAAAGCTGGCGGCAGAGTTCAGTCACAAAGACTTCATTGGCTTCAGTTTCATATGGCGTGTGTGCCATGTCAAACCATAGAGTATAGTGTAGTTTAATACACAGCAAAAAGTGGAGTGTTAAAACTGACTCTCACAGAATCAGTTTTAACATTTTCTCAGGGTTTATATGAGTCCAATCTGTTTTAGAGTTGATTTAAAATTTTTGGAAATGTTAATGAATTAACACTGGACCAAAGTTCCTGTTTAACCCTGAAATCCAGAGTTATATTCACATTTTGAGAGTAAATGGCTAAACAACACACAGAGGTGTTTTATTTTGACACTTTATTTTAGTTAATTTAATTTAAGATGAAATTCTGTACAAAACTGGTTCAAACTGGTGAGGGAGTTTGAAGTGGTGAGTGGGAGGTGCTAAATTAACACTAAAGGAAATTGAATGAACACTAGGGGAAGTTGAATTAACTTTAACCATATCGACTCTGACAAATGACCCCAACTCGAACCCCCAACTTTCAAGTAGTTAAAATAACACTTTTTGTGTTAAAAACAACTGAAATATTTTACCCTGAAATTTGAACCCTCTAGTTTTTGCTGTGTAGTGTGTATAGATCTGTCCACTGTGTGTTAGATTATAGTGGACGCATTTTTGTGAAAACACAGAATAATCTGCATGATTATTGGCATGAAGTGTAAAAAAGGGATATCGTATATTCACTGCCATATATTTTTTAATATTATTTTTAACTAAATTTGAATTTAAATTCCTTTTAAAATTTGGGCAAAGACCAGCAATAAAGATAAGCAATAAATGCTTATTGAATAGACCATTTTGTCAATGTGCCGGTATCAAAATGAAGTTCATTTATTGTGCTTAAATAGATGTTCTAAAATGTGTCTCTGTTTTGTGAATGACACTGATTTTAAATGATAAATGATAAATGTGACACTGTAATTGGCTGGTGCTGTACACTTGGCTTAGATGTGTTTGTATGGACCAAACGCAATAGAGGAAAAACACCTATTCATCAAAAAGACCTTTTATTGTTGTAAATTAATTTGCAAATAATAAAAGATGCAAGAGATTTCACATTCTGCCTCCGTGTTGTTCAAAACTCTCTATCCTTCTGGTTTAGTCCTTTACATATTTCCTTAGTTCGTCTTTAGTTTAGAAGATTATATTTTATTACATTTCAGTCTTAGTTATTAATTTATTCTCTCTTCTGGAATCAAACATTGTCACAAATAATCTTACTTCAATCTTGTTACCTGTCAGAGAAATTGTAACTGGACATTTTTTCCCGAAACCTTGAGCCTTTGAGTTGCATACCTAACCACAAAGTACTGAACATGTAAAAATGTGCTTTCAGTTAGAAAATGGACATGCTCTGTACCTCCATCTCCTCCAGCTTGTCTGCTCCTGTCATCCCGTCTGTGGTGTGCTGTGTGGGGCTGCCCCTGTCCTGCCCCGGTCCTGCCCCAGCCTGTGCTCCAGTGTCACTCCTTCTGCCATGGCGTCCTGCTGATGTGTATTGTGATGTAGCTCAATACACCAGCAACCAATATGGCCCGCACCAAGACTGGATTAGCCACAGTGGATTAGCCCGCGGCCCTCCTGCTGCTTATTCAAATATTGTTTCACGTATTGTCATCACAGAGACAGCACCACGGCTTCATAGCTCACATCCAAACTACAAAAATCTCACAGTATTCCCGTAATTCCAGTATCGGCGCGTCCGTAAACAGGCCTCATCCATATTTCAGCGATGGCGGCGATGATGGAGAGAGCTGGATGCTTTTTGGAGAAGGATGCGAAAAGGTGACGAAAAAGCCCAAGCTCAAACGCGGCATGAAAAGGCGGCCTTGATGTTGGTGCGATTCCCTTTCTCCTCCTCAGCCTCGCTCATACACTTGGGAGTCAAGGCAATTGATGTGCTGCCTTTGATGGCGAAAGGAGGCCTATATTAGCAGCCAAAAGAGCAGGATAAAAGGCCAGGAGCAAACACGGCGTCCAAGAAAGAAACACGTCCAAAATGTGTTATGAGAAAGAACGCCGCCGTGCGAGGGGTAATTGGCGAGCGGCGATGGCGGTCGGCGGACATCTTGGCGGTGCA
Source organism: Odontamblyopus lacepedii (assembly GCA_034769755.1). NCBI lineage: Eukaryota > Metazoa > Chordata > Actinopteri > Gobiiformes > Gobiidae > Odontamblyopus > Odontamblyopus lacepedii. The sequence goes on from CM068353.1 coordinate 13,251,133, forward strand.
GCGTCGGAGGCGGGGAGACTGGGAGATCAGCGAGTGGCGTTGGGCTGATCCACAATGGAGCTTCTTCTGGGTCATCCTGCCTGCAGATGGGGCGACGGTGGAGAGGGTCCCGGACACACCTGCCGCACACAGCCCCGCTCTGGTCCGGGGCAGGCGGGCGGGCAGGACAGCGGGCCGGTGGGCGTCCCATTGAAGGAACCATCTTTGTGCTGTTGTTGTCTCGGTTATGGCGTCTGTTTGATGGTTGCGCCCCCCCTCCTGGCTCCGTGGCGTATGACATCATCACGCTGTGGTATCGACAAGCTTCAAAGCAGCCCTGGGCAGGACTTTGGATGTGAGGCTGGGAGCGTTTGAAGAGGCTGGAGATATGGACCCCCCAGCTCCACCTCCACCCTCACTCACTGGCTCTCTCTCCCCGCACAAGCACCCTTTAAAGGCCTGTGAACACATGCTCAGCACCCAGCTCGCACGAGCGTCTCGGCCCCCCGCAGAGCCGGCGCTTTGATGTTGGGATGGATGCTTTATTCATCATCAGGCCTGTTCCCATCGGCAACCGCCTCACTTCTCCATGAGCTGCTCAGGATCTGCTGCAGAGCGCTCTGTCAGCCACAGGAGTAACTCCATTCGATTTTACTGTGTCAGAGTGGTCTCCTTCATTATAGATCAAAAGTACAGTCCACTTAATGTGATCATTATAGACTACAATATTTATTTTGGCTGTACATGAGCTTATGTCCAGTTCCATTGGATTAAATTGTCACACCACCATTCTCATGTACAGTTCAGTGATGGAAGCCCTCATACAAAAAGATGAAGAGCAACAGCTGGGACCTTTGTCTTGACCTAAACACTGGTCAGCTTCTACTGCACACACTGCAAATTGCTCTGATCTGGACAAGATTTTAAAACTCATATCAGGTTGTTCATCTTGTTTTCAGATTTTTTTTTATCTACTTCGAGTTCTGAGATGCCTCATTCTAGTCTAGAGGTGGTTTATTTTAAGAGAACTTATCAAGTAAAATGATCTTGCTGCATTGACAGATCATTTCACTACTTTTAAGTCATTTTCTGATAGATGTAAGCATTTATATCTTAAATTTTGGCCAAGCTTTTTTGCCGCGCACACTTCATCAGCTGAAGCCTGTACACATTGTCAGTATCATTGTCATGTCACTGTTAGAGGTGAAGGGTAATGCTGTGCCCAGAGCATTTATCTTTGTCACAGATGTAAAACATGTGAGTCAGTTTTCAAACAGTACTACAGTACTTGGTTACATCTTCTACTTAGCCTGGAGAGCAAAAGGATGAAGGACTGTGGAGTGTCGAAAATGACATGAACTTATAAAGCATGTAATTATGTTGTTTTTTGCGAATATAGCATTTTCAAGACAATAAAAGTGAACACGGTGATCTAAATATGTGATGTGTTACAGTTCATACCCCATAGATATAAAATCCCCCCTCTTTTCTTATTCTTTTTTTCAAATGAACAAAGAAACAATACATGTGTTTAATTATATAATGTCTTCACGCTGACATTTTTTGTATTGACAGCCGTGATGCCCGTTCCCCCTCCTCCCTCGTCCCCTCAGCTGCTCTGGACTCAGCACCATTACAATCCTGTTAGAGCGTCTGTCCTCTGCTGCTGTCCCCCTGTCCACATGTCTCTGTGGACGACTCTGGAACCGGCTCGCTGCCAGGGCCACAGCTGCATCCCACACTCACCCAGCCAATCGGAGACCAGACCGCATCCTACTGTCCGGCCAATCGGAGACCCGAGAACCTGACCCGTTTGCAGTCCATCAGCGCGAATTCAGAGCAAGAATAACAAAATGGTTTTTCTATGTTTTATTGGCTCTAGAGTCATTGCCAGGACGACAGAGGAAGTTATAAAATACAATAACGTATTCACATAAGTTTCACTTTTGTTTTTCGATGCGAGTCCTCCCTCCTTTTGCTCCCCGTGTTAAGCCACTCCCCCTTCAGAGCGCTATCACAACATAATCAGCATGCATCCTGCTATTGAAGCTAGTGCACATAACATTGGGTTTGTCAATATGTGTTGCATTATTGTTTCGTATTATGTTTTTGTAAATTTATGGAGAATTGCCATGTGGCAGCATGGGTAATGTAGGTTTGTGGGTGAAGCATTGTACAGAATCCTACAGTTAACCATAAGGAGGGTTTGGATAGGGCCCTCTAGAGATCGCTAAAATACTCAAATGTACATGGAGGCCATTTAAAACCTCTTTAGGCATGTTTTTTGATGAGGGAATATTATCACATTGTAGATTTTGCATAATAGCCACTCTCTGACAAATGGTCGGAGGGTTTGGGGGAGAGTCGAGCCTTGACTAATACCGTTCAATTGTCTATGATTTCTGACTCACTGATATTGCTTTGTTTGCATAAAGTTGACTTCACTTTAACATTCCTACACAGAATTTGTTTTTTTGCCCATTTTATTTACACTAACTACCTCCATAAACAGTCCTGCAGAGTCCAGAGACTATGTAACTGTCCAACCAATCAGAGACCAGAGAGTATGGAACTATCCAACCAGTCAGAGTCCAGAAGCATGGAATAGTCCAACCAATCAGAGTCCAAGAGTGTGGAACTGTCCAACCAACGTCCAGAGAGAGTGAAACTGTCCAACCAGTCAGAGTCCAGAGATTGTGGAATTGTCCAATCAATGAGAGCCCAAGACTGTCCAACCAACCAGAATCCAGGGACAATATCAGACCAGTCATCTCTCATTGGCACAGTGGGACAGCAGTGGCTCTACTGCAAACTGCCTTTGTGTCTTTAGGCAAGACACTTCACCCACCCTGCCTAGTATGAGTGTGGTGTGTGCGTGAGTGATGGTGGTGGCAAAATACTACAGTATTCATACATGAATACAGAATGGAGGGAATTGTAAAGTAACTTTGACGAGCGGCTTATCGGAGGTAAAACACAATGTACATTACTACATATGTATATTCCCTTTAATAAGACCCCATCAAGAAGGAGGTATTTAGTCATTCAAGACATAGATGCTGCGATGTACTCACTGCAAAGATTCATTTTGTGCTTTCTGTTTGTGATTCTTGGTGCAGCCTTATGATTCCCTGTCCATTCTCACTGAGCATGTGTGAGTTCTTGTGTGTTCTGACCTTTCTTATCTGCAGTCGGGGCTTGTTTTTCACTGTGCCCAATGAAACATGTCCAGCATCACAACACAGCTCCAGGCTCAACTTATTTCAACCACTTCAAAATAAAGTATAACGCAATACTGCACCATTGTTTATAGTTATTGTGTGTTATTGTATGTTCCGCACTATGCTTTTAAAGAAAGGGTTTTACGTTAAATCCACTTTTTTACAACGTTCTACCTTGTGACAATGTGCTTCTCTCACCAGAAACATGCCTGAAGAGGTTTTACATGTCATCCATGTATATCTGTTCAAATCCTCCTATAGTTAGCAGTACGAGCCTGTACAAGGCTCCACCCACAAGCCTGCGTCACCCATGTTTTGCATGGCCACACTGGAAAAAAACAATCTCTAGGTAAGTTAAAATGACTTAAATTGAGAAAAGTGACTTTATCTGAGTGGATTCAACTTGACAAATAAAATGATCTGCCAGTGGAATAAGTTTTTTTTTTCTTAATTCAAGCAACATTCGATTTTGTTTCTTGTGCAAAAAGTTGTTGTTTTTCTTATTTTAAGTGTAGCTAGATGTATTTTCATATTTAACTACAAAAAGTCTTATTCCACTGGCAGTTTTACTTGTCAAGTGATATTTACTCAACTTAATTAAAGTAATCTTAACTTGACTAGATTTTCTTTTTTGCCGTCCATTTTTAAAATAAAAGATTATACACTGCAAATTTCTCTGATCTGGACAAGATTTAAAAACTTCTATCAGGTTCTTCATCTTGATTTCAGTTGTATTATCTACTTACTAGTTCTGAGGCTGCTTTATTCTCATCTAGAGGTTGTTTATTTTAAGAGAACTTTCCAAGTAAAATGATCTGTCCATGCAGCAAAATCATTTCACTACTTTTAAGCCATTTTCTGATAGATTTTATTTGTTTTTATCTTAAGTTTTTTGCAGTGTACAAAACATTACTCTATAACTTGACAAGCCTGACTAATGTATCATTTTAATGTGTTGCTTTCGGCAAATATAGCATTTTCAAAATAATAATAGGTAACACTGTGATGTAAATATAATATGTGGTAGCAGTTAATACCCCCGAGAAGTGTAATACCACCTCTTTAAACATATCCATCTAGAATAGGGTGACCAGATTTTCAAGATAAACTGGGACATCCCTGGTTTGAGTTGCTTGGTAATAATAAAACTGTATTGGTAAATTGTACTCAGCACTAATGTGAGTCAGTATAGTAAAAAAAAAAATTGTTTTAGTCATTTTTAAACTGCTTTTCTGCATTTCACCTAAAATAATTTATGCTTCTCTTTACTGTTGGCAGAGATCAAATTGGTCAAAAATAGGGACATCTGGGACATTTCTTGTAAAAAAAACTAGGACAAATCACTGGTTTTGTATAAATCTTTTGGAACAGGGGACACAGGGCTCAAAACTGGGGCTGTCCCGGGTAAATAGAGATGTCTGGTCACACTAATCTAGAATGTATGTTTGCATTAGGGATGTAACAATAACCGAAATATGGTGATATCGTATCGTCAAATGTCTCACAATAATATCATGGACCATCACAATCTATCGAATCCCAAGTCTCTTTGCTTAAATGAATAGTTCTGATGCAGAAATAGCTAAACAACAGAGGGAACTACATAGACCATAATCCTTTGCTCCGTTTCAGTGCAGACTACATGAAGAAATAACTGTTCTAAGCACTTTGAAATCTTCATTCTTTGGATTAAGTCTTGTGAAGGCATTTTTAGAGGAAAAAGGAGCAGATTGACAGTTTTGTCCCTCCACAAAATATTGCAATAAATCTGGTACGGTGAGATGTTTATGGTGAAAATATTGTACAGAGAGATTTGGATATCGTTCCATCCCTAATGATGATAAATGACCAAATGACTGGTCAAAGCATTTTAGAATGTCAGTCTTGTTATTCTGTAGAATATCGTAATATTGTGAGCCTCCCACCATATTGTGAGCTTTATTGCAAAAAATATCGTACTGTGAGGTTCATACCGTGACGATATTGTATCATGAGACTTGGATTTCGTTACACTCCTAGTATGTATAAATGTAGAATGCTCGAAAACATGCATTGGTACTATGAGCAAAGTTGCCTTTTCGTAGATTTTACCCATAATTTAGTCTTGATAGATGCAGATAAATATATTATATATAAATATATAATGCCTTATAGCGGGACATTCAATATTAAGTATCTCAGTGGAAACAAGCAGGTGACCAGTCAACCAGTAAAGTTATGCAGTGCAACTCTAAAAGGTCAGAAAAATGCTGGCCCTGCTTCAGTGTTCCGTATTTCATTTTCTAATTAGTGTTATTTTGTGTATAATTTCATTTGTCATCATTCACTCGCATCTGCCATTCTAGCGTGGCTATATTTTAATAAGTATTCAGCCCACACATCATTCCTAAGTATTCCAAACTTAGTCTCGACTCTGATTGTCACCACACACACCCTCACACACACAATGCATGCACACACTGACACACTCACAGACCATTTGTGTGCTAATCCTGCTTTTGGCGCGCCTGTGTTGTGTTCGGGGACAGTGGGGCTTTGGGCCGCTCACCTGTGGGATCGGGGGCTTGTTAGTATGAGCGGCAGACTGGAGAGAGGCGATAAGCATTCTCATTAGCGCCGCTATTCACGCACTCTCGCAACACAAACACAAACAAGATGGCGGCGGGCTGGTCAGCGTGCGGCGCCAATTATGGAGGAATATTAACAGTGGAGCTAGTTGACCTCGTGTGTGTGCAGCCTCAGAGTTTATTACAGCAGCTGTCCATCTCATTTTGTGCTGACCAAAGTGAAGAGCTGTTGAATAATTATGTTATGCTATGCTTCCTCCCCTTTTCTTGTACTTAGTTTTTTTTTGTTTTTGGGGTATGAGTATTGGGGCTGTATGATTTAAATCTGTCAAAAATCAGATACTAAACAATACAAAAACTAGTATTGAAACTACATACTAAACTGTGCAGATAATAAATAATTCCCATTCTCAGGACAGAAATGACCCTTTTCTGAATGTCTTTAGAATGATCTTGAGCTGTATCAGAACAAGTATACGAGCACATAGACTAGAATACACCCATGGAGCACTATGGAACCTACCTGCACCACTGAAAAAATAAAGTACTACCATTAAATGCTGAAAATCACATTCTGTTGTCTAAAGAAAGTGACAACTTTGTGTGTGTTTTTATTTTTTTATTATTATTATAAAAGATATTGGAATCAAGTATTTATTGCTTCTGTTCCTTAGTATCGAAATCAAGTTGATTCCTGATAACACTAATATAATTATAGAAAAGAAAAAAAAAGATGATTATTTGAGTAATATTCAAACTAACACATGATGGATTATTTGTACTATTATTGGCCTTTACACCTGCTCTTGAGTACTTTTGCTTTGGCATTTCATGATTCATGAATGCCTAATAAAAAATAAATAAATAATCAAAACACAAATCATTTCTCTGTAATTGTCATTTTGAAAAAAAAAATAATTTTGTGATTCCTTGTTTTAAAGGTGCTCTATATAATATATCTGGGGAGGGTCCATCAACTGCACATCTCCATGGGTGATATTACTTTGCCTGGAATATTCCACTGTACGGCATTAAACTTATCTATCTTGCATTCAGTTGATTACAAGTGTTTTTATTCAACAAAATGTCTTTATAAACATGCAGTCATACTGTAAATGGGGTCGCCGCTCCACAGAACTAACATGGAATCTGGGCCTGGTGGCTACAGTGACCAGATGTTCCTACTTACCCGGGACTGTCCCAATTTTGAGCCCTGTGTCCCAAGTGTCCCTATTTTTGACCACCCCTATTTTTTTTATTTTTTGACACCTGCCAATGGTAGAAAGAGACATAAATTATCATTTAAGTAAAATACAAAAAACATGTTGAATGACCTAAAAACAAAGTAAATGTGCCTATACTGACTCACATATTAGTCATGAATGGTGGTGCGTGACAATTTTCCTTAATTTCACACTTGTTTCACAATTTTATTATTACCAACCACCACAAAATGGGGGAGTCCCAGTTTTTGATTTTATGAATCTGCTCACCCTTCTTGGTCACACACACACACACAGTTCCTTGTACAGTATTCTAATTTGTATGAGCGCCGAACAAATCTGCTATTATAATACTGGTTCTAATAATACAAATTTAACACACAGCGCGCGCACACACACACACACACACACACACACACACACACACACACACACACACACACACACACTGCCTTGTATAGTATTCTAATTTGTATGGGTGGTGCACAGGCAGGAGGTTTAGGGGCTAACTTGAAGTGCTAATTAGCTCACCTGCACGTTCGTTAGCATGCCGTTAGCTGCCTGTTAGCTCCCCGTTAGCTCGGAGGGCTCAGCTAACGAGATCCAGGTCACACTGCAGTCTACACACACCGTGACACAGCCTGAATACGAAGCATTATTTACCCACACAACTGTAAAACAATAAGAGCCGGATAATGCTGCCGTATGACACGCTGTGGATACGAGGATTTGACAGCTCAGGAAACCTTCATTATAGGCTTCAATATAGGCTTCATTAAGGTGTATAGGCTTCATTATAGGCTTCATTAAGGTGGATAGGCTTCATTATAGGCTTCATTAAGGTGTATAGGCTTTATTATAGGCTTCATTAAGGCGTGTAGCCTTCATTAAAGTGTATAGGCTTTATTATAGGCTTCATTAAGGTGTATAGGCTTCATTAAGATGCATAGGCTTCATTAAGGTGTATAGGCTTCATTATAGTCTATAAGCTTCATTAAGGTGTATAGGCTTCATTATAGTCTATAAGCTTCATTAAGGTGTATAGGCTTCATTAAGATGCATAGGCTTCATTAAGGTGTATAGGCTTCATTATAGTCTATAAGCTTCATTAAGGTGTATAGGCTTCATTAAATTGTACAAGCTTCATTAAAGTGTATAGGCTTTATTATAAGCTTCATTAAGGTGTATAGGCTTTATTATAGGCTTCATTAAGGTGTATAGGCTTCATTTTAGTATATAGGCTTCATAAAGGTGTATAGGCTTCATTATAATCTATAGGCTTCATTAAGGTTTATAGGCTTCATTATAGTCTATAGGCTTCATTAAGGTGTATAGGCTTCATTAAAGTGTATAGGCTTTATTATAGGCTTTATTATAGGCTTCATTAAGGTGTATAGGCATTATTATAGGCTTTATTATAGGCTTCATTAAGGTGTATAGGCTTCATTAAAGTCTATAGGCTTTATTATAGGCTTCATTAAAGTGTATAGGGTTTATTATAGGCTTCATTATAGGCTTCCTTAAGGTGTATAGGCTTCATTAAAATGTATAGGCTTTATTATAGGCTTCATTAAGGTGTATAGGCTTCATTAAAGTGTATAGGCTTTATTATAGGCTTTATTATAACCTTCATTAAGGTGTATAGGCATTATTATAGGCTTTATTATAGGCTTCATTAAGGTGTATAGGCATTAGTATAGGCTTCATTAAGGTGTATAGGCTTCATTATAGGCTTCATTAAGGTGTATAGGCTTCATTAAAGTGCATAGGCTTTATTATAGGCTTCATTAAAGTGTATAGGCTTTATTATAGGCTTCATTATACAGTCATGTGAAAAAGTTTGGACACCCCTGATCATTTTTAAGATTTTCCTTTATAAATCATTAGTTGTTCGGATCAGCAATTTCAATTAAATATATCATATAGCAGACAAACACAGTGATATTTGACAAGTGAAATGAACCTTATAGAATTTACAGAAAGTGTGCAATAATTACTTAAACAAAAGTAGGCATGTGCATAAATTAGGACAGCCTTGTTGTTTTATTGATTTTAATACCTTTAGCACTAATTATTGGAACACAAAATTTGTTTGGTAAGCTCATTGACCCTTGGCCTACATACACAGGTGAAGCCGATCATGAGAAAGGGTATTTAAGGTGGCCAGTTGCAAGTTGTTCTCCTCTTTGCATCTTCTCTGAAGAGTGGCAACATGGGAGCCTCAAAACAACTATCAAATGACCTGAAAACAAAGATTGTTCAACATCATGGTTTAGGGGAAGGATACAAAAAACTAGCTCAGAAATTTCAGCTGTTAGTTTCCACTGTGAGGAACACAGTGAGGAAATGGAAGACCACAGGCACAGTTCTAGTTAAGGCCCGGAGTGGCAGGCCAAGAAAAATAAGCAGAGGTGAAGGATGGTGAGAACAGTCAAACTCAACACACAGACCAGCTCCACAGACGTACAACATGATCTTGCTGCAGATGGTGTCACTGTGCATCGATGAACTATTCAGCGCACTTTGCACAAGGAGATGCTGTATGGGAGAGTAATGCGACGGAAGCCTTTTCTGTGCACATGCCACAAACAGAGTCGCTTGAGGTCTGCTAAAGCACATTTGGACAAGCCAGCTTCATTTTGGAATAAGGTGCTGTGGACTGATGAAACTAAAATTTAGTTATTTGGACATAACAAGGGGTGGTATGCATGGCGAAAGAAGAGCACAGCATTCCAAATGTTACTGCTACCCACAGTAACATTTGGTGGTGGTTCCATCATGCTTTGGGCCTGTGTGGCCAGTGCAGGTACTGGAAATCTTGTTAAAGTTGAAGGTCGCATGGATTCCAGTCAGTATCAGCATCTTGCGAACAATGTTCAAGAATCAGTGACAAAGTTAAAGTTGCGCCAGGGCTGGATACTTCAAAAAGACAACAACCCTAAACACTGCTCAAATTCTACTAAGGCATCATGCAGAGGAACAAGTACAACATTCTGGAATGGCCATCTCAGTCACCAGACCTGAATATTACTGAAAATCTGTGGTGCGATTTAAAGCGGGCTATCCATGCTCGGGCACCATCAAACTTGACTGAACTGGAGATGTTTTGTAAAGAAGAATGGTCAAAAATACCTTCAACCAGAATCCAGACCCTCATTGGAAGCTATAGGAAGTGTTTAGAGGCTGTTATTTCTGCAAAAGGAGGATCTACTAAATATTGATGTAATTTTTCTGTTGGGATGCCCAAATTTATGCACATGCCTACTTTTGTTTAAGTAATTATTGCACACTTTCTGTAAATCCTATAAAGTTCATTTCACTTCTCAAATATCACTGTGTTTGTCTGCTATATGATATATTTAATTGAAATTGCTGATCCGAACAACCAATGATTTATAAAGGAAAATCTTGAAAATGATCAGGGGTGTCCAAACTTTTTCACATGACTGTAGGTTTCCTTAAGGTGTATAGGCTTCATTAGGAGATATTGGCTGACTACTGTGGTGCTTTCAGTGTTTAATCAATTTCAGGACAGACAATAAACTGAAAATACATATTCTGAATACAAATTTGGAGTAACTGCTCTCTGGGGCAGTTACCTTTTCATTTGGTGGTGGTGTTCAGATTGCAGTTATTTGTCTAAAATCAAAAGAATACATGGCAGTACTTGATCACAAAATTTAGGCTTCAAACTGCACAGAATGAGTGAGAAAAATATAAAACACTGCTTTTGTGGTGTGTGCAAGTGGAACTTTTACTTTTTATGATCAGCGATAAATAAATACAGACCAAACAGTGAGACAAATATAAAGCTTTTAAATGTTGTGTCTTTGCACTATAACTTATGTACAACCCTGTATGGAAGTATTCAGAATGCAGTACTCTGATTGGACCATGTACTAGAATACATTACAAAATACATTTTAGTGTTCGTATTCAGTATTCTGTAACTAAATACATTTTCGGTGACTGGGGATATTATCAGCACATGAAAAGTACACATGAAATATAATGGGAATTTGGCTTGCTGAAGAGTATTCAAAAATCAAATGGAGTTGACATTTTTTACCTTTTTCAAAATAAAACTAATCCAAGATTTTGTCCACATATACAGTTTTAAATTTGATATATTTTCTTATGATTTGTTATGAAACATTTTTTTTAAACAAATGGTGCAGTTACATTGTTAGAAAAATCCAAAAATCTATTTTATTTTATTTATTTAACAACAACATATAACAACAGCAACATTTACATTATACATAAGAATGAAAAAAGTCCAAAGTTTCTGCTCTAAATGCCACAGGAATGGTTCTGCAGCCAATTTAATTACAAGACTGTTATGATCAGAGACACTAACACCATTCAGCTGGATATGGAATCAATCATTTATATAATATGACATATGGGGAAATGATGTATACATGTACAAAAAACAAACTTGAGCTACCAAAATACTAAATCTGGACACGCTCATGCTTTCATGTATATTCATTTTATAGATTCTTTTGCTATTGTGTACTGCAGCAGTCCTGATGGTCGAACCTCTCAAACTGAAACATGGAATCGAAGAAAACACAGACAGGTTTAAAAACATAATTTATTTGTGGGGCTGTGGTTTGAAATAACAAAGGTACACTGAGCAAAAGACATTTTTTATCAAAGCCTGGACTGAATCTGACCCATGTGACTGTGTTTGGGGACGTCCGGGGAAGTTTAAGCCTATTTTTAACTAAAGTGTTCATAATGATTTGCACCAAAATACACATGAAGTGATTCTTCCATTGACTGTGGATACTTTGAGTGAGACATTTTACTAGAAATTCAAAGTAACGTAAAACAGCATGACACTATCAATCTGAAACAAATCCATTTTAACAAAAGGAGCTTATTTACTTAAAAATGTTGCCATGTACCGACGAAAAAGTAGCAAAAACACAGAATTCACACAAATATTTCTAAAACGGTGTCCAAAATCTGTGACTGAAACTGAAATGAAGTAATACAAAAATGCCTACCTCACGTTTCCTGCTATTCTATTTTTGACCACTAGTGGGAGTAGCTGCTGATTCTATTGTGCATTCAGTTCATCTAAAACGCAAACGCATCATTCACGCTATTTTAAATTAACTAAAAAAATGCTCCATTTGAGACTCCTGTCAGTCACTCTCCCTCAGCCGTGCCCGTGTGCTCGTCTGTGCTGTGCCTGTTCTCCGTCATGTCCTCGCCCTCCGGATGCGCAGAGTTCTCCTCCGTTTTTGCCTCCTCCTTTGTCCCCTCCTGTGGTTTGGCAGTGTCCTCCTTGACCACCTCCTGGACGTTGTACTTCCTGAAGAGCGTGTAGTCGCGGACCACGCTGACGCAGCACACGGCTTTGATGACCTCCACGATGATGGTGAGCTCGGGGCTGGTCAGGTCCACCTTGTTCTTGGGGTTGAGCTTCCCCACCAGACCTGAGTGAGACCAGGACACACCCTTATTAAGAGCAATTTGCATATTATATGATTTTTCCCATTTTTTTCACAAAAATTGTATTGTTTGAAAAGTGTGTGTTAGCCTGCTAGTTGTTGTTAGCTTTACCATCACTGCAAAACTGTGCTCTGGTTGAGATATGAAAAGGGCTCACACTGCGAATTTCTCTGATCTGGCCAAGATTTTAAAACTTATATCTACTTACGTGTTTTGAATTAGTTGTATCATCTTAAAAAATTGTCACGTGCAGTCCTGTGCAAAAGTCAGTACCGGTTCACCCAGTACTCACACTGCGCACGTTGTGTAAGGCCTCACAAACCAATAGAGGCCCGTTACCACTTCTCGCATACGCTGCGTGGATCCATAGACCCTATGTGTCTCCTCCCGTACGCCTCTAAACCAGAACTAAAACCAGAACTAAAACCAGAACTAAAACCAGGTCTAAACCAGAACTAAAACCAGGACTAAAACCAGGACTAAAACCAGAACTAAAACCAGAACTAAAACCAGAACTAAACCAGTGCTAAACCAGGACTAAAACCAAGACTAATCCAAAATAAAACCAGTACTAAATCAGGACTAAACCAGAACTAAAACCAGTACTAAATAAGTGCTAAACCAGGACTAAAATCAAGACTAAAACCAGGTCTAAACCAGGCCTAAACCAGGTCTAAAACAGGACTAAAACAGGATTTAACCGGGAATAAACCATTAGGCGCAGACAGATTGATGATTCCGCATAATTTTGAGTTAAAAAAAATCTAATATTACTGATTTGTACTGGGCTGGCGCCTTTACGTTTGTACTGACAGTGAGTTTATTTTTATTTTTATTTTTTATAACTAACAAAATAAAACAAGAACCATACAGAACAGAAAACCGTGACCCTTAAACCGTAATACGAACCGAACTGTGAATTTTGTGAACTGTGCCACCCCTAGTTAGGAGGGCCCCTTGGCTGAATTTTGCCTAGGGCATTGAGAACTGAACTGGCTCTGGCAAAAGTTTTAGGCAGGTGTGGAAAAAATGCTGTAAACAAAGAATGCTTTGAAAAATATAAATAATGATTGTTTTTATCAATTTACAAAATACAAAGTGAGCCAACAAAAGAATGCGCCAAAGTCCTTCAGAACTCTCTTGAGCATAAAGAAGAAGAAGTTGTGTTGGTGATGGTCTGGCCCCACAGAGCCCTGACCTCAACATCATGGAAAGTGTCTGGGATTCCATGAAGAGACAGAAGGATGTGAGGAAGCTCCATCCACACAAGATCTGTGCTTAGTTCTAGAGCTGGGCGGTATGACCAAAAATTGATATCACGGTATTTAACGGTATTTTTGTCTTTGGCTAAGTGGAGTGTGATAGAGTTGGTAATATCATTCCAACGTTTGCTTTTCTTGTCATAGACGGTCCCTTTAGACGGAGAATACGAAGATTGCATGAAAGTAAAATCTGCATCTTCTCCCCAATCTCTGCGTAATGTTGGCAGTGCAGCACAAAACACTACACAGACGTCCCTGGTAGGCGCGTTTGCTAAAGGGACCGTCTGTGTAGTGTTTTGTGACACGGCTCCCTTTTTCGGAGAGCGGGAGTGCGCGGAGCCGTGCCCGGGCGAAAAGGTGAAGAGCGGGGCTCCGCGCACCCGCGCTCTCGCTAGGGCGCGGCTCCGCGCACTCCCGCTCTCCGAAAAAGGGAGCCGTGTCACAAAACACTACACAGACGGTCCCTTTAGCAAACGCGCACCACTCAACTCGCTATCCTTACCTGGCTTGTTGGCTTGTTTGGTGTAACACTGAAAACCAGCCCCCGCTCAATCTACTGCTGTGCGACGTTCCGCCGCTCTGTGTTGCCGACATATGCGCGCACACACGGTATGGCGGTAAATAAAAAATTCATATCATAAAAATAAAAATTACCGGTATACCGGTTCAAACGGTATACCGCCCAGCCCTACTTAGTTCTTCAACATTTTCCCATACTGCACCTGCCAGTGGACTTTTTGCTCTCTGGCACCAAGGATCGTGCGTTATCGAGAGACTGAGGATGGGACATTATGTTTGTTGATGTCTATGTTAGATCATGTTTCCATGTTTTTCACTGTGAAGCCCATTGGGACAACTCTTGTTGTGATTCTGGGCTATATAAATAAAATTGAATTGAATTGAACATGTTTGGAACAACCTACAGCCGAGTTCCTTCACAAACTGTCTGCAAGTAAACCTAGAAGAACTGATGCTCTTCTGAAGGCAAAGCTCACACCAAATATTGATCTGATTTACATTTCTCTTTTGTATATTCACTGCATTTTGTTGATTGCTGAAAATAAATAATTACACTTCCATTTTTGATGACATTCTTAGTTTACAACATTATTTCCACACCTGCCTAAAACTTTTGCATTGGACTGTATTTCTTCCATGACTCAGCTAGTCAGAAAATGTTAAATTTAACATTTTCTACACATGTTCAATATATGTTTAAAAGAAGCAATACATTTACCATAGTTTCCCCTGCAACACTTCACTTGTTTTTAGATTGGTTTATGACGCGAGCGTGAATAGAGCCTGTTGTACTGAGACCTGGGTTACATTCTACTCAAGTCCATCCATACTAAATCACTTGCCAGTTCATGTGCTTAGACTGCCTCCTCTGCACAGTGTAGCCACATCAGTGCTGACAGTCTTTTTATTTTTAACTTGATACAAAGGGCTTCTGCTCCAGTGCACCAACAGACACAGTGCAGAACCCCTTTCTGGGGTTTTATACAAACATTTAGGGCACATGTGGCAAGGCCAAGCCATTTCATGTGGTCCCAAGACGTTAAAAGGTATAATTTATTATTATGATGTGACTGTGCTGCTACTATATCTCCCACAATGCCCTGCAGTTGGTTCTCACGAAGTGACCGCATCCCGCCACTAGAGTGTGGTGTTTCCTCACTTGTGATTCCACCACGCTCTGACTGAGAAAACTCAACAAATCTCTCCAAAATGTCCAAGAGAAGAAAAACTGATGCAGAAGGACAGCTATTTCATGAATGTTACTGAAGGAGTAATGTGAATGTCTTAACTTTGTCAATAGATCATTACAAATAAATTCAATATTATACTCAAATCTTAAATAAATATGAAATGAAAAATCAAATACAGACTCATTTGCACTGCAAAAATCCCCCTCCTTAAAACTAGAAAAATCCACTTGTTTTAAGTTAAAATGCTCTAGAAATAAGTGAAATGATCTGCCAGTGCAGGAAGTGAAATTTACTTATCAAGAAATCTTAAAATGAAAAAATATATCTAGACCAGAGGGACTAAATTGGCGGACTCCGGTCCGGATCCGGAACCAAAGACAAAGACAAAAATCAGACCGAGACAAAACTCTCTCTCTCTAGCTTTTTTTTCATAGCGTTCCAAATCCACGCAGTATTTCATTGGCATGTGCTTTGCTGTGAAGCTGTGTTTTCCAGCCCCTCCCGACCGGTTACAAGCTAGAGGTCTGCGCGGGGCCGAATTTTCAGTCGTGCTCCCACATGCTTCAGTCCCGCTCCTGGCCGTTCCCGCCTGCTCCCGCAAAGGATTGTGATTTTTCAGTCCTGCTCCCGCCCTCAAATCCCACAAGATGGGAACGGAAGGTTGTTTCATTGGCCAGGAGAAAAAAAACATGCGTGCACATAATTCCTTAAGTGGTAACTGGGTAACAGTTATTGTTCAGCCAACATTAAATAGGCCTCAGTAACGTTTGACATTTGACATTTCGATAGGCCTATAATGGGCTATGAACATTCCTAAAATGAGCCTATTGAGGCTTGAGTCTCCGTTGTTCACTGTTGAGGGCTTCAGTACTACGTCTTTCCTCCAGTCTGCGACCACATACGCTGAACGCCCTCGCATGGTGCGCTGGAGCCTGGAATGCATAGCGTGTACAGTGGACTGTATATTTTACATATATAGATCTACTTACTTTTGATCTTACTATTTATTTGACTCAGTTTAGTTTGCGGTACTGTTGTTTATCGTACTGTTGTTTATCGCCTGCTCCTGCATCGTGCGGTCATGCTCCCGCCTGCAATGAGCTTTCAGATATGTGTCCCGTGCAGCACTGTTTTGTGTTGGGAGTGCAACGCTCTATTACACACTGCCATTCCGACACACTGCCACTCTGACATCGACGTCTAATTATCGGAGTGGCGGTGCGTCCATTAGATTTGGTTTAGATCTGGTTTAGTCCTGGTTTAATTTTAGACCTGGTTTAGTCCTGGTTTTAGTCCTGGATTAGACCTGGTTTAGTCCTGGTTTAGTTTTAGACCTGGTTTAGTCCTGGTTTCGTCCTGGTTTCGTCCTGGTTTCGTCCTGGTTTAGATTTGGTTTAGATCTGGTTTAGACCTGGTTTGAGTCCTGATTTTAGTCCTGGTTTAGTTTTAGACCTAGTTTTAGTCCTGTTTTAGACCTGGTTTAGATCTGGTTTAGATCTGGTTTACACCTGGTTTAGTCCTGGTTTAGTCCTGGTTTAGACCTGGTTTGAGTCCTGATTTTAGTCCTGGTTTAGTTTTAGACCTGGTTTAGTCCTGGTTTAGTCCTGGTTTAGACCTGGTTTTAGTCCTGGTCTTAATCAGGACTAAATCAGGACTAAATCAGGACTAAACCAGGTCTAAACCAGGTCTACAACCAGGTCTAAAACCAGTCATAGTCCTTATTTATTGTCTGCGTGTTGTTTTGACGCATAGTTAGAAAATTTCGGAGGTGCAGAGAACTATATAAAATCTTATTATACACCCATGGATGCACGGCGGTCGACACAGTTTTGACGCAGAACCATAAATTGGCTTTAATTCAGCCACACTGATTCGGACAGAACACACAATACTTAATGCATAGTTCAAATGTTCCATGTGGATTTACTAAATTTTTTGTTAGAAGTTCTAAGTTTGAAAATCCACCATCACTTTTTTGGACCCTGGAAACTCTGTAAATTTGGTAAGTGGACCTTTTGAGTTTGTAATCGAGTACCCCTGATATATACGGTCTATGGATGCAATACTCTGCACCTGCACGGGCCGCTGTATTTCGGTGATTCTTTAGAATAATAAGGAAACTTTTAGCTTTTATCATCAAACTTTAAATAGTAAATTTAAGTCATTGTTTTATGTTGTATGTTCTGTTAGGTGCAAACAACAATAGAGTCGCAATTTAACAAAATTCACTTTACTTTATGCTAGTTAAATTATGCTAGTTAAGATTAGCTATTGTAATTGTTTGAGATATTTTGTCATTTTATTTCAAAAATAGTCAATTGGGGCAGGAAAGTGGGAAGGGAACTCACTTAGCAGCGAAACGCGCTAGCTGTCAATCAAACCTGGTGCTAACTAGGCGGCAGAGACCTCGGGGAATGAAGGCGTCTGATTGGTCCGTTATTTATGTTCATATCTTGATTTAGGAACAAAACAGCGAAATGAAAAATTCAGGATCCTGTGTCGTGGGTTCATATGAACATTTTAAGACCAGAATGACGAGGCCACAGCAGCAGTTACGGAGAGAGGGACGATAAGATCCCAATGTAAGTCAATGGGAAAAAGGGAGAGAAGGAGCCAGAAAAACCTCCTGGAGCACTTCCTATTTGGCACGCGGCGGCTAACGGGTTAGCTTTGTCCACTCATATATACGGTCTATGATCTAGACTTTCATAAATCTCCAAATAAGATAAAATCACTTATTCTAAGCAATAATTTAAGTTTTAAGTGATCTAAATAAAGCATAAAACACTAATTCTAAGAACAAATTAAACTGAAAAATCATAAAATTAGAATATAAAGCTTGCTATTGACTGTTTTATTCTTGATTTTAGTTCATGAATGTTAATGAAATTATTTATTTATTTTAAGACTAATTACCACTTGGGAAAATATTGACAAACTGCAGCGCTCTCCTAAAACCTTTAAATCGATTTAGAATCTTTCCATGTCACAAACAGAAGGTTCAGAGATACTGGACAATTTCAGTCCAAGATCCATAAAAATGTCTAAAACACCATCTTTTGTTTGTTTTGTGCATTCTGACTTGTTTATAGGCATAAAAACTAAATAAGAAAAAAAGTATTATTTTCTTGAAATAATCTTAATAATCTTACATATTTAGCCTACCATTTAGTCGTTTAGTAAATATCCCTTAAAACAAGTTAAATAGATTTAAGAGAATAATTAATGAAATTTTCAGCGTGTAACATACTGATATTACAGTTACAGTTACAGTCTTAAATTTACAAGTTAAGTTTCTGAAAATTAGTTTGACATTCCTGATTTAGAGCATTGGCGAGAACTGTTTTTCATATACTCCAGTTCTTGTACTTTGAAAATCTTACTTAAGGTGTACTTTGTAACATCTGCAACCTGTTTATTTGCTTTGACTGGCGTATTTCACAGTAAGACATTCTATCTCCATTGAGACACATGAGTAACACCAAATTTCAGGTCAAATCTGTACATACACTAAAATATATGCTTTTTAAGGTATGTTTTTAGCAATAAAAACAGCTGTATTTTAATAAACAAAAGATAGATATGTTTAATGCCATACTTTGGAACAATTTAAGCAAAGCAACAACATCTCCATGGCGACAAGCAGGTGGCAGAAACTTCAACGGGAAAGTTACATAGTGGACGTTTACAGCAGACATACCTGCGATGGCCTTGATGATGTCCTCCCTCTTGTTGTGGCTGCTGTTGCGGGCCTTGAAGACGATCTGGTAGGACGCGGCGTTGGGCGTTTTGAACCATGGCTCCAGGAACGTGCTCAAGAACTTCAGCATGTCCTCCTGGAAGGCCTTACATGTTCCTGTCACCTGCACATTTCAGTCAGTCATGAAGGCTTCATCGTATCTCTGGCATCTTTGTGTTTGGGGATTGCTAAATGAACGACGAGGGGTAGTGATAAGCTGAGGACTCACCGGCAGCATTCGGAGGATGACACGAGACTTCTTCTTCTTGGTGGTGTGGAGGTCAGACAGGATGTGGTGGACCAGTTTGTCGGATTCTACAAGAGACAATTATCTTTCAGCAAATGGCTCAATCTTCAGTGGTTGATTCTACGACTGCATAATAAACCCTTCTTCATCGAAACAGCGACATCTACTAATAAAAGTCATTCGTTTTGCTTACAGAGTCTAAAAATAAAATGTGGAAATTTAAAATATTCCAAAAAAATTCCAAAAGAGGTTGGGAAAAAAAAGTGTTTAAAATTTTCCAGATAGAGATAACAGACTGGAGGATGGATTTGCAAACCATCAGAAATGTACCTTTACATGTCTTCATTTATGTTTATGTATTGAAATAACAAAATAAACCACAAAAGGGCTGAACTTTAGAACCTTCATGTGTTTGTCTATATCAGTTGATGATGGCATGTGAGAGTTGGAAAGCTCCCTCGTCCTGATTCAAAGTGCGTACGCCTTGTTTCCTGACTTCTATTGTTTCCTTGATCTAATGTTTGTATTTACAATTAGACTAACCAGAACTGGACCGGGACAGCTTGAGCCATTGGTCTCCAACCTGTAGCTCGGGAGCAACCAGTAACTCTCCACCCCCTTCTAGTAGCTCATCAAGGGATTTCAGAATTACAAATATTGTCCTGAATAAGTAAAATGTTATTAAATGCCTAATACCATTGTAGATGTATAATTTTGATGTCTAACTTTGTGCACTAATAAATGGATAATGGTTAATGTTTGATAGGCATCTAACTGTACGTCATTTAAGGCTCACCACGGGTCTTACAGGTCTTTCCTACTGGCACTGTTTAGCATGGCACACCACGACACGACACGCTTTGTTTGCTTTTGGACTGGGGATTGGACCTGGAGCAGTTAGGCTTTTCCGTAGCATCTTCGGAGTGGTTCTAATCGCGCTGAGCCAATACAACAACGTGACGTGGACAGACTGCTGCACACTGATGGTCAGAGGAAATGTCGTCATACACGCGACGAAGCTCGAGGATCTTAAAATAATCACCCACTGGGTGTAAATAAACAACACTACAACAGTAAACACGTCAACAGAGGAGAAACAACGGAGCAGACTGTGAAGACTGCGGTGTAACACTAATAATGTCGCCTAAAAATGACACAGTGTCGACCCCGCTACTCCATCCACTTCCAGGTGGTAACGACTGCATGGAAAAGCTTCACCGTGTAGTGGTGTGTCGTGCTGTGCTGGGAGTGTAGTTGAAAAGCCCTCTTAGATATACTCCATTTCTTGTGACCGCTGAAACTAGTAGCTCTCTGGCAGTTTTGGTTGTACAGGAAGCTCACCGGAGGAAAAAGGTTGGAGACGTCTGATTTAAGCTGACCACATCATCTGCTGTTATGGGTATTTGTTTGAAAGATTACACTGTATTTTTATTGTAGGTAAAAGATTATAGTGAGATATTCTCAACGAGCTTGATTAGGGATGTAACAATAACCAAAATCTGGTGATATGTATTGTCAAAGGTCTCACAATAATATCATGGACCATCACAACATATCGAATCCCAAGTCTCTTTGCTTAAATGAATAGTTCTGATGCAGAAATAGCTAAAAAAAACAGAGGGAACTACATAGACCCTTTACTCAGTTTCAGTGCAGACTACATGAAGAAATAACTGTTCTAAGCACTTTGAAATCTTCATTCTTTGGATTAAGTCTTGTGAAGGCATTTTTAGAGAAAAAAGGAGCAGATTCACAATTTTGTGCCTCCACAAAATATTGTAGTACCCTATTGTACGGTGAGATGTATATGGTGAAAATATTGTACAGAGAGATTTGGATATCGTTCCATCCCTAATGACAATAAATGTTGTACCAAAGGACTGGTCAAATCATTTTAGAATGTCAGTCTTGTTATTATGTAGAATATTGTAATATCGTGAGCTTTCCCACAATATCACAATAAATATCGTACCGGGAGGTTCATACCTTGATGGTGTCATATCTTGGATATCGTTACATCCCTAATCTTAATAAATCTTATAGACAACATACTGTGTCCGCCGCCTCTAAAAACCAAATAGGACACATTGAGGTGTGGCCCTGATCCCGCCCCAATCCCTGACCCTGCCCCTATCCCTGACACCGCACCTAACCCTGACACCGCCCCTAACCCTGACCCCGCCCCTAACCCTGACCCCACCCCTAACCCCGCCCCTAACCCTGACCCCGCTGGTACAGTGAGTCTCACCCAGATTGTGAGTCTTGATGAAGATGACGTTGTTGGCTCCGCTCTCCAGAGCCTGGAAGCGTCTCTGCTGTTTGGCCTGTGCGCCTTTCAGCTGCTCCACCTCCCTCTTCAGCGCCGCATCCACGTCCTCCTCTTCCTCCTCACTACTGCCCTCTGTGGACTGGAGCTATAACAAAGAGAGAGGAGTTTTAGAAAGAACTCGTGAGGTTTAGCTGTTTTTTCTATTGTCTAAGAACTATTCAACACATTCATATGGCAGTGCACACATAGTGAATGTCAGGTGAGGTGTCTTGCCCATGGGCATAAGAGCATATGGAGTTCTGTGAGTAGGAGGATTCAGAAGGTGCTCTATGCAAGTAAGAATGCATGTTTTTCAAGGTATTTGTGAGCAATTAAAATACCTATAATTCAATAAACGCAAGATAGACAATACTCCAGAAAACATTCAGGCAAAGCAATAACATCTCCATGGAGACAAGCAGGTGGCCGAAGTTACATGATGCACCTTTATAGAGCCCAGATTACACTCTTTTTTGTTAAAATGTGGTTTGCCATGACTGTTACCTCACCAAAAACATACCTGTCCTGGAGATGTTTTGTTTCATTCACGCATGTTGGAGTAATCCTTTATTCATAGTCAAGTTCAAGATGCTCTGTTCTATCTTGTGATATCATGAAGTGGTTGTTTTTAAGTGAACAGCTACATTTGACTTCAGTTTACTTCAGTAGAGTTTAGAAATTCCTGGAACTTAAAAGATGCAGCCTAAATATGCACAATGTTAGTGTTAAACATTTGTGAAAGAAACAAGGCACAACTCCAGGTATATTTTAGATGAGGAAACCACATTTTAACAAAAAATAGTGTAATCTGGGCTCTATAAAGGCGCATCATGTAACTTCCGCCGCCTCCTTGTTTCCATGGAGGTGTTACTGCTTTGCCTGGAATATTCTGGAGTATTATCTATCTTACGTTTATTGAATTATAGGTATTTTTATTGCTCACAAATACTTTGAAAAACATGCATTCTTAGAAAGTCTCCAAACTAAAAAGACTAAACTGGGAGGTCTTCAAATAAATGTACTAACCTAAGACTAAGGGTCTAAACTAGGAACAACCCTATGTTTATCTAAAAAGCAGGACTGAAGAAGGTTTCAAAAACTGTTCACCCAAATTATAAGCACAAAACCAGGAGCAGTTTAGAACAGAAAGCCACCTTACAAACGTAGATACAACACCCCTACTTAAAGATGCACTTTTCTGATGGAGATCTGCTCCTTGGTACTCTCCATGGAGATGTATGTTACTGCTTTGCCAAGAAAAATCCATGCTATGAAATTAACCCTATCTCATCAAATGAGACTTCCAGGCAAAGTTACAGGTTAAATCTGTGGAGAGGCAACCCCACTCACAGTAATGCAGATTTTAAAGCATTCCCCAGCCAGAAAAACACCAGTATTTGAATAAAGCTGGACAGATTTGAATATCATACGGTGGAGGATTCCAGATGTCCGTATTTCCCAGTTTTGAGCCCTGTGTCCCCTGTCCCAGCAGATTTATCCAAAACCAGTGATTTGTCCCAGTTTTATGCAAGAAATGTTCCAGGTGTCCCTATTTTTGACCAATCTAATCCCTGCCAACAGTAAAGAGAGGCATACACTGTCATTAGTTTAGGTAACATACAGAAAAGCTGCTTAAAAACGACCAAAACACAAAGAAAATGTGACTATACTGAGTCACATGTTCATCATGAATGGTCTTTGCATAACAGTTTTCCTTAATTATGCACTCGTTTCACTATTTTATTATTACCGACCACCAAAAAACCGGGAATGTCCCAGTTTTTTTTTAATTTTTTAATTCTGGTTGCCCTGGCCTAGTCTAAGCATGAACATCATCATGGAGACAAGCAGAGAGCAGTGACATAATGCATCTTTAAATGGAAAATTCCTTATAACCTTGTGTGGAGACTATGCTATAGACCCTTTCAAATCTCATGTGGTCAAAATGTTCAAAATTCTGAAATGGAGGCAAAATGGAGCTAACATAAGATATTTACAATGATTAACGGGTGAGCAGACCTAAAAGCTGATGGTTTTATGACATTATAACAAAAACTAAGCAACAATTTAGAATTTTCAAGGTACAAATCTTCTTAACAGAGTAGCAAACTAAATATACTTTGCTACTCTGTTAAGAAGGATGGAAAAAAATACAGTTTTCAAACCTTTTATGATGATTTATGATGAAATGTGGAATATATCTGTAGATGAAGTGCAAAACTCAACATTTCTGTGAGGATTTGTCCAGTATAACCTCAAAAATGTGGATTTTGCCTTTGTAAAAATGCTTAGTGTCGATCATAAACTCTTGTCAAATAAACAAATAATGTAAACTACAATTGTAAGTGTTTTTAAATTGGGCTCTGATATCATTCTCCCACAGGCTTCTACAGCTCTGCTCAAAGACTGAGAGATACAGGACTACATTCATACTACAATACTCCCTACAACTGTACAACTCCCCCTGATGTAACAGATAATATTCCCTACAACTGTACAACCCTCCCTATGTAACAGATAACCCGGTGTCCTCTCACTCATATCATTGTTGCACTGTCTTCCTCTGACCTCTTGTATAAAGCGGAGATTTTATAGTTTATTACTTACCTTTCTGTTTTATTTTGACTTCTACATTTACATTTACATAATTATGTCTTATTTGGCACCTGTTTTTGCTGCTTACTTAGAATTTATTAGTACCATTTGTATTTTTGCTCCTTGTTATTATCTTATGTCACTTCAGCTACTGTATCCAAATAATGTCCCTTGTGGACCAATAAAGTCTAAGTCACATGTATCTGAGTGGTTTTCATTTTCCACGTAGCATTATGTTCCACTTCACTTTTGCCTCCTGCTGCCTCCATTCTGGAATTTAGAATGTTTTTGGTTAGAGCTTTCCAAAGGGTCTCTAGAAACCTCTCCTGGACAGAGTGTAGGGTCTGTGGAAGCGCCTGATCCTCGGGCTCTGGGCTGACCTTCTCGGGGCCGTAGATCCTGTCCGCGTACTCGCTGAGCAGGTTGAAGGCCTCGCTGGTGCATTTCCGCTCGTTCATGTTACAGGTGATGAGGACCCCCTGCATGCCCACCTCCAGCTCCCGGGACCCCCTCCAGCGCTTGCCCTGGGCGCCCCCGTAGCGCTTCTTGCCCCGCTTCCTGGACTCGCTCTGGCCGCCTGACATGCCGCAGTGGAGCCGCCGATCGAGCTAGCGCAGCGGGCTGTACACGGCGGCTCTGCGCGGTTCCTCTTCGTGCTGGGAGCGGGGCGCGGGGGTTCGGGTTTGGGGATGGTCGTGGCTGTGGTGGAAATGCGTAAAAGTGCGCACTCCAGGCAGCTCCACACGTGTGCGCTCTGGAGGTTTGGAGACGAACGAGCTTTACAACAACATACTGCGCGTACGGCGGCGGCGAAGGGTCAAACTACCTAAACCCCTGCGCGTTTTTTCACAACCAC
This sequence comes from Odontamblyopus lacepedii, assembly GCA_034769755.1. NCBI lineage: Eukaryota > Metazoa > Chordata > Actinopteri > Gobiiformes > Gobiidae > Odontamblyopus > Odontamblyopus lacepedii. The sequence continues at coordinate 13,276,308 of CM068353.1, forward strand.
GGACTGAGTTAGATTTAAATATAAAACTATATGGATTTAAGGGTTCATTCAGGAAAAATATACCGTTTTGGGGCATCTGCCATCTGAGTGTGCCAGATGCCCTAGTCCTACATATGTCTTATAATTTTTGAATGAATGAACGTTTATTCGGACATGCATAGAAAACGTAAATAGATATCATACAAATAAATAAATATATTAATAATAATAATAATAATAATAATAATAATAATAATAATAATAATAATAATAATAATAATAATAATAATAAATGCGTATATTCTATATGGATTCGGTATATTGAACTTTAATCCAAATTGAATTGACAAGAAATTAAATGTAAAATACCCATTATGAAGGAGCAGATCATTTAGACTACATATCCTGAAAGTGGCCTTGTTCACATGCACACCAAACTGTGATTCTAATCTGATTTCTGGACCTTTAAGTACATAAATGATATGTAAACTGCTGATTTTCAGTATTTCAGGCTATAAATCTCATTTCGTAATGATCACGGCTCAAGATCAAAAGCACAAAAGCAGAAGACATGGAGAAAAAAGTTTAATACAATTCTTAAATAATATCTTATACTACACACAGAACGTGACATTATTAATGACGCCAAGCTGGTTATCTTGAATTCCCATAATTAGGGATCTATATCAACCATACTGTACACACACTAAACTGTAGCGTAGGCCTGCACCAACGTAATCACACTGCACATTTCTCTTATCTGGCCAAGATTTTAAAATTTATATCAGATTATTCAACTTGTTTTCAGATGTATTATCTGCTTACTCGTTATGAGGCTGCTTCATTCTAGTCTAGAGGTAATTTATTTTAAAAGAACTTGTCCAGTAAAATGATCTCACTTCATGAACAGATAATTTCACTACTTTTAATTCATTTTCTGATAGATTTAAGTGTCTATATGTTACTTTTTGCAGTGTAGGCATTATTAGAAGTGACATTATTTCACTTTATAATCGGAGGCGGTCTTCTCCACTGAATACCTGTATATATGACATGATGAGCTATGGAGGACCAGGGTGGGTGTGTGCGTGGCATTTCCAGGGTGAAAAACTGTCACAACTCAACTGTACCTTTTTCTATCCTTTTGATTCGATAACTTGACTTAATAAATAAATACATTAATAAAGGTTATACTGACAAAAAGACACCATAGGGTTTCCACTCTTGTTCACTGACAAAGTTTCAAATCTTTTCCATGACTTTTTCATCCATCCATCTTCTCCCGCTTAATCCAGCTGGGTCGCGGGGGCAGTTTGCCCCATACTCATAGCACCTGACTTCCCCTATGAACCCCTCTGCGGTAGAGGTAAGATCGGGCCTAAAAAATCCAGCCCGACCCGACCCGACCCGCGGGTATTAAAACCCGACCCGACCCGACCCCGACCAATTAACTTGATTTGCAGGCCCGAGCCCGAAGCAAACCCGAAATTTCATGTGGACCTGCGGAGGGGAAGATTATTAAGAGGGCGTCGTTCACGTGCGCAGAGCATGCGCTGGCAGCCGCTCTGGCTCTGGCTCATGCTCTGCCCACGAATTTAACTGTTTATTTATTTTAAAAAAAAGTCAGCGAGAGAGAAGCCCGGCCCGACCCGACCCGACCCGACCCGAAGCAATGATTGACATTTTAGGCCCGACCCGATTTTCGGCTCGGGCTCGGGCTTAAGATCTTACCTCTACTCTGTGGGTGGTGAGCCCACAGGAGGGTGGACATCATGGTCCTTGATGTTAGTTCATAGGGGTGCGGGCATGTTTTAGGTTGATGGGGGAAACCGGAGAACCCGGAGGAAATCCATCCAGACACGGGGAGGAACATGCAAACTCCACACAGAAAGGCCCGGGTGAACCCGCAACCTTCTTGCTGTGAGGCCTGAGTGTTGCCACTCAGCCACCGTGCCGCAAAACACCAGGAAAAATCACATACGGGGGTGAACTAAACAAGGATGCATCAGTCTGTCTTTTCCATCACCTAAATTTTCCATGACTTTACGGCACCTACATGTGCAGAATTGAGCATATGTTTCGGGCTAAATCTGAAATGTGAACCCTTTCCACTCACTTTATGGTTTGGGATTATAGTTTATTAACAATTAAGTCAGTGCATTTATTGTGTCTCTTTTAAATAAAAGACCTTATTGTGTCATGTCCCTAATCAGAATAGCCTAATGAAAACGCTGTAGTTGCGTGAGATATTCAAATTCCATGACTTTTCCAAAACATTCATTGAATTTACAAAATTTCATGACTTTTCCAGGCCTGGAAAATGACATATTCACTTTCCATGACTGTGGGAACTCTGACACCAGGTACTTTTCATGTTGAAAGTGAGAAATATGGAAAACGTTTTGTCCAAAGGCACATACTGTATGAGCTGTGCTTTTGAACTATTAACTCTTTGCATCAAGAGCCAGAAACTGCAGCACTAATGCCCCATAAAACTGCTTATTTGCGCTCTTTACTATTAAACATAGATCATTATTCTATAGCTTTTTATATTTTTGCTCTTTGTTATTACAGAGCTTAAGAAATTTATTAGAGCACCTATCATGAAAACAAGAAAACATAAATAACTTCATACTATATCAAAAACTTAATTAACAATTGCATTGTTTAAGAAAATTATCAGTTGGAATAACAAACTAGTCTTTGTTGACAAATAATAACCAAAAATGTGAATATTTGGCAGATAACAGCTGCATTCTTCTTTGTTTTTATGTCGTTTTTCAAAGTCTCTTTTGTTACTGAGTTCCAAATAATTTCAGCTGTTCCCAGAGGCTTTGGTGTCATTTTTGGAAAACATTAAACTTGAAAATGTATGAATAGCAACAATAGTTATTAGGGGTGTAACGATATCCAAGTCTCATGATACAATATCGTCACAGATGAACCTCACGGTACAATATTTATTGTGATATAGGAGGAGGCTCATGATATTACGATATTCTACAGAATAACAAGACTGACAAATGCTTTGACCAGTCATTTGGTATATTTATTGTCATTAGGGATGGAATAATATCCAAATCTCTCTGTACCAGATTTTCACCATATACATCTCACCGTACCAGATTTATTGATATTTTGTGGAGGCAAAAACATAACTGCTGCAAATATGATCCTTTTTCCTCTAAAAATGCCTTCACAAGACTTAATCCAAAGAATGAAGATTTCAAAGTGCTTAGAACAGTTATTTTTTCATGTAGTCTGCACTGAAATGGAGCAAAGGATCATGGTCTATGTAGTTCCCTGTTTTTTTTTTAGCTATTTCTGCATCAGGACTATTCATTTAAGCAAAGAGACTTGGGATTCGATATATTGTGATGGTCCACGATATTATTGTGAGACCTTTGATGATACTTTGACCAGATTTCTGTTATTATTACATCCCTAATAGTTCGATTTTAGCACTAAAGAAATGGTTTTGATAAAAAGTTCTTCCATATACTGGCAGATTATCCATTATAGAAACATAAAAACATATTGTGGTAAACATAAATACTGTTAAATTACGTATGGCAACAGCAAACACCTTATACTGGGTGGTGGTCTAATACATTTGTTAAGCACTGCATATTTATTTTAATGTGCAAGTTACTGTGTCCAAATCATTTCCCTTGTGGATCATTCGGGTTTGTTTAAGTCCAAAAGCTCCTCCTCAGACTCGTGTGCTGCTGACCGCTCACACTTGTATTCATGTGACACATAGAGACAGACGTCCCCACACCGCTGCCATTAAGCACCGCTGACTCCCACTTAAAGAAGCCACACCTCCTTGCCGCTCTGTCCCCGCCTCCGGAGTGTCTCCTGGGGCAACAGAAGAAGGCCCTCCCCTGGTTGGGCCCTCCGTTGGACACCGTCTGCCTCTTGGCCCTGCGCCCACACGCACACAGCGGAGAGGTGATCCGACCCCCGAGCGCGGGTGTGTTCAGGAAGCTGTTCACCGACAGGTTTGATAGGACGCTTTTGGAGGAAGGACGTGATGTTGAGAAGCAGGTATCTTCACTGTAGATGGAGAAAGATTGTGACGTTTTAGGCTTGCAAAACAATGGAGTATTTGGAACCAAAACTTGTGGCTTGGGCAAATCTCTCAAACTGATTTCAGATTTGTCTAAGAGTCTGTAGGGCATCTGACTTTTCTTCTGTAGAAATTTGGGCTTGCCGACAGGTTTTGGTACAGCAAAACACGTCTCAAGTCCTGTCTTTAAACTACTGTCCTGATTAGAGTTATCTATATTTTTTATGGTTGGATTAATAATCAATTTTGAAACATTGACTGATTCTTCTGAGAAACAGCTTGCACTTTTCAATTCTGAAATGGCCGAGTCCAAAACCACATCGTCATAGGAACCGCATCTCTCCTCGCTTTCTGCCACTAGTTCCTCAAAAGCTTCCTCTGAGGTGGAAGGCTGCGAATGGGGTGGAAACCGGACGGAGCCTGTCGTATTGGACGTTAAACCGAGTGAAGGCACACCGACAGTGACTGAAGACACATTAGGCAAAGTTCCATTGAGGAGGGTCTTTGGTGAGACCAGAATTTGGACTGAGCTCGTAGTCTGGTTTACAGCGGTGTTAGGATGATTTAGGCTTGGTTTGAGAAGGCTGGAGGAGGTGGGGTTGTTGGTGGCTTTTCCTCGGTCCTTTGCTTTCTGTGTAGCTTGTTTCTTGGTTTCAGATGGTGCCTTGACATTAGCCAATAGAATCTAAAGAAAGGAAAGGAGGAGGAGATGTTTTAATTATTAACTGATGATCATGCTCACCGTACATCATGTGATCATCTATCTGTAATCTTTTAAAAGGCCCTGTACCTGATTTGCTTCCTGTATTTGAGCAAAATGTGTCTTGCTCTGGTACAGATATATTAGAAGTTCTTGGGGTCAAAATAAGTCTACTGTGTACTGTCTGCATCGAACGGTAAAGCGTCTTAATGTCCAATAATCAGGAAGAGCGTGGTTAGCTTCACTGTGACTGTGAAACTCTGTTTGGTCCCTGAAAGTTGTGAAAAGTGCTCATAAACCCATCACAGTGAGTAATTAGGATGCTCTGAATGTATAAGGGAAGTGAGGAAGAACTCGGGACCACTGCAAACTGTTTCAAATGAAGTAGTTCTGTTTTTTTTGTTTTTTAAACAGCTACACCCTTTAAATGGTACATGGTACGACACGTCCTCCAATAACTGATCATTAAAAAGGCTGGCAGATGCCAACCAGCTATGGTACGAATCATTATTTGATCTATAAAGGTGCACCATGTCACTTTTCCAGTGGAGGGCCTCCACCCGCTTATGTCAAGATGTTATTGCATTCCTTGGAATATTCCACCATATGGCATTAAACTTAAATCTACATTGCATTTATTTGTTGGTCATGTGTTTTTATCTCTAAATGTGTTTGTACAGTTTCTCATGACAGAACAGGCCTGTTCTATAGTAAACTGGACTATAGCTGCTACAGAGAGGTTCATGTCAGACTTCCTATGTTATATCTATAAATAATAATAATAATGCATCAGTTTTATATAGCGCTTTTCTGGACACTCAAAGACGCTTTACAGAGCATTATTCATTCACTCCAGACCCGGTGGTGGTGCTACTATTGTAGCTACAGCTGCCCTGGGGCAGACTGACGGAAGTTATAAGGATATATATATATATATATATATACACACACACACACACACACACACATATATATATAAATTATATATATATAAAATATATATATAAATTATATATATATAATATATAAATAAATATATAACTATATATATAACTATATATCTATAACTATATATATATAACTATATATCTATATCTATAAATAAATATATATTTATAAATAAATACATATATATTTATAAATAAATACATATATATTTATAAATAAATATATATATATATATACATATGAATCAATTGTAATTTATTTATTTATCATGTTTTTGATATAGTCCATATGTATTGCAATTTTTAGCTCAGTCAGATGAATTCTTTTATTTATGGAACAACCACTCTGCACTGGAGAACTGCAACACTTTATTTATATTTTTATTGGTGTTTATAGTGCAGAATGTGGATGAATGAAATGTGGGACCAGCCTCTCAAAGCAAATTTACCTACGGGTACAAATAAAGCAACCTAACCTAACCTAACCTAACCTAACCTAACCTAACTATATATCTATATATATATCTATCTATCTATCTATCTATCTATCTATCTATCTATCTATCTATCTATATATATATATATATATTGTGTGGCAGGTGCATTTAGAAAGTCTAACTCGTCATGTTACGTCTGTGCAGCTCCTTATTGTGCTGCAGAAGCACTCGCACAGATGCGCCTGTTTTGTTTTCCACGTTCGCACACCGAAATATTTGCTCGCAAATGCGAGTGAAATGGACACACTGTAGAGCCCTGGTCCTAGTCTTGGTTTAGTCCGCGGCCGAGCCCCGAGCTCTGTGGCAAGATAACGCGGTCCTTCAGAGACTTTCCGGTTTGGACCCTGTTTTGCCTCAACACAAGGACAAAAGTGTAAGTGGCACAGTAAGAATCTACTATAGCATGAAAAGATACATATTTATTAAAAACAGTAAAATCAGAGACACCATTTACAGTACAAGTGTATGTGCACAGCTGTCTCTGGTGGTGAAGGGCTGCCTCTGCAGCGTTAGTTCTTTAGTCCCAGAGCACTCACCCGGTCCAGACTGCGGGTGACTCTGAGCACACAGCCCTCTCTCATCATGCGCGCCGCTAACTGTGCAGTGTTCCTCGCATCGTCCAGCCCTAAGGACGAGGAACACTTTAACTCAATATCTGTGACATGCATCAAATCTGAGATTTAGGGAGACAAGGATTTCCAAACCTGAGTGTTCCCGGCCTTCAAACTGTATTCCCAAATCCTGCAGAGCGCCGTTCAGACCTTTGGGTTTTCTGTTGTAAAAGAGCTGAGGGACACACAGAAGAACAAGTGAATCTAGAACAGCTCTATGTTCACTTTCTAGAATTTAATTATGCCCTAGATTCAGATGGAGCTAGGGCCTATACAAGTCTACGGGAGAGTCACTGTTCATGAAAAAAAATCTCCAAACTTATGAGTCACAAATGTTGAACCTTATTACAATCTGTTTTTCAAGGCCAGAGTAGTAGCCAACACAAACAACACAAAACAGTCAAATCACAAAGTGTCACAGTCTAAAACCATTTGGAGGGACAGTAAAGAGGAACTGTGAGGAGGAGCAAAGCCGGTCACTACCTGAGCTCACGTTAAGGAGATAAACAAGATACCTGGGAAGTTTCCCCCAGTATGGCTTTGTAAACATTATTTAGCATAATATACAATAATGATATCATAAATAATATAGACATGAACCATAAACCAGGACATCAAGTTTTACACGTAAATAGAATGAATTCCATCGTAGAATTCTGATCTGCCCTCCAGCTCAATGTTAAACTATAAATGGGTTTCAGAATGATGAAAAATTGAGACAGTTACCGTAGCGATTAACAATTTAAAACCAAATCTCATCTTTTAAATAGGAAAAATGCTAAAAAATTTGAATATAACAGTAAGCAAAACCCCATGAATTCTAATGTTTCTAATCATATCACGTGCGGCAGCCTACTGAAGCAGTGTGCTGTCCGGATGTGAGCTCACCCTGTAGGTGCTCCTCAGGTCGATCCAGCTGTTGAGCACAGAGGGTCTGGTGATCTGTTTGCGTTTGCATTCGTAAAGCAGACACACGCCCAGGTCCCAGTCTGGAACACACAGCAGCATTATGATTATCAAGACTGTAAAATCCGAACAAAGACAACAGAATTATAAGTGTCAAAAAGAATGCAAAAATTGGGTTTTTATAAAGAAAACACATTATCTGTAAATGTTCTATTTAACCTTCAGTCACCATCTTTTTAAATGTATTCTAAAGGTGCATTGTGTAATTTGCTTTTCTCTGTGGAGATTAGGGGTGTGCAAAAATATTGAAATATAGAGATATCGTATCATTTCATTTGATGATACAGTATCGATATAAGTATTTTTTGATATTTTTTACTAAATTATTTTGTGAAAGAGCCACAATTATGTTCCTTGCTTGGAGAAAGGAAACTTAATGCACAGTAAATCAGGTGTTTTTTGCATTAACTTTGCACAAACATACTGGACTTCATAGACTTTTAGTATCACAGCCATGATTAGCCTTTGTTTTTTACTGAACCGTACAGAATTGATTTGAAATATATCATATTGAATCGAAAGTGCACTGTAATTAAAAATGTATCATATTGACAACTTCTTCATGATACCCTCTAGTGGAGATGTTATTGTATTCCTTTGGATGCTTCACAGTGTGGTACCAGACCCAGTTACAGGTCAGATCTGTGGAGAGGCAACCCCGTTGATATTCAGAACGTCTGTTTTTTTTTTAGGTGTTTTTGAGCTATAAAACCACCTGTGACTGAATAAATGTAAAGGTAGAGCTGTTTAATGTCACACTGTGGGACATTTCAGGCAGAGCAATGACGTATCCATAGAAACAATGAGGTGACAGACCCCCAACCAGAAAGTTACATCTCAATATTCAATAATTGTGTGACTAGGCGACTGCTAAAATAACTTAACTTAACTGTCGCTCTAATAAATAAATATGTCCACCTGCTTGTTTCTTTGGATAAGTCACTGCTCTGCCTGGAATGTTCCACAGTGTGACATTAAACAGCTCTACTTTACATTTATTCAATCACAGGTGGTTTATAGCTCCAAAATACCTAAAAAAACAGGCATTCTGACCATGAGCGGGGTCGCCTCTCCACACATCTGACCTGTAACTCAGTCTGGTTTGGTCTCCATGAAGATAGAAAGCGTTAATGCCATACTGTGGAACATTCCAGACAAAGCAATAACATCTCCATGGAGAAAAACATCTGACAGACCCTCCAGTAGAAAAGTTACATGATGCATCCTTAAGTTAACGAGTGAGCTAGTCCACACTAGACGAGCACACTCATGAGTATTCCATACATATCTATGAGATCTTATGACCTAAAAGCACCCCTTACCCGACCATGTGAGGAAAGTGCAGAGTTTGGGAGCGTCTGTGGGCTGCGCGGTGCTGTGCTGCCTGTGCGAGAACACCAGGCCCTTCTGATGCTGCAGAGTCTGGAGCCAGCGACTGAAGCGGGACAGGCAGATCTGCAGAGGGACCCCAGCCTCCACCTGAGTCTGGGGCACAGGACCAGAGACGACATGGAGGACACAAGAGCTGAGAGCAAAGGCTCACCACCACATACTGCTAGTGTGGTCACCATACTAACATTTCAAGCTCAAGTTCAGTGCTGAGGAATAGACTCCATACTCAATACAGATACTGATGTCAGGATGATAATGAAAAACCCTCTTTATTTAGACAATAGAATGTGATTTTCAGCATTAAATGGTACTTTCTTCTCTTCCCATGTGCCCTTATATGTGTGCACTCCCTCAGTGGTCAAGGTAGGTTCCATAGTGCTCCATGGGTGTGTACTAGTCTATGTGCTCTTCTACTGGTTCTGATGCAGCTCAAAATAGTTCTAAATCGATTCAGGAAAAGTTTGTTTCTGTCTCGTCAGTGGGACATTTAAGTATCGATACCTGCTCACACGTGTATCTAGTTTTGATACTAGTTTTATTATTGATTAAAAGGTGGTTTCCAACACTTTTGACAGCCCAAGACCAGAGAGAACATGACAGACAGAAGGGCTGGGCCTAGGTGAGGTAAAATCCTAAATTCACTTGATATTACACTTCATAATGAGTTTGCAGATTTCACTTTACACATCTGTGGATGGATTTTAGCATATATAGTCCTACCTGTGTGATGCCCGTGAGTTCTGTGCAGAACGCAGACAGAATGGGGTGTTCCTGAGGCTGGACATAAGAGTGGAACTCAGCCTCCACCTCCCCTGTGGAGGTGTTCATCAGCACCGCGGGGAACTCAACTGGACACAGGACAAGTGGAAAGGATATGTAACCAGTGTCTGGTGAGCGCTATTCACTAAATATACTCGAACAATGCAACTGAACTGGCCAAATAATGGGACCAAATACCTTAGTCAGGGGTGTTCACACGAGAGAAAGACATTTAGACCAGGGGCCACTATAGTTGTCCATTCAGATGGGAGCATGTAACACAGCTTTGGCAGAGCCGTCTTACCTTTAATAAAGAATGCAGCATTCATTTTAGGTCTGTAAAATGAATGCTGCATTCTTGTGCTGTAATGAGGTTATGTGCTGTGATGTGCTGTGATGAGGTTATAATTGTAGAATTATTTAAATTTGGGAGTAGGAGGTGTGAGGGGAAAACAAAAATTGGTTTGAACGCTGCATTTGGCCCCCTGGCGATAATTTGGAAACCTATGTTTTGGATAATAAAATAGAATTAAAGCCGCTCGCGGCAATGATGGCCCTCGCCCCGGCGCGCACGCCCCTCCCAGGCAACCGCTGAGGACTTGCGACCGCCCTGGCACGACTCTCTCCTCCCGACAGCTCGTCCACCAGAAAAATTACATAGGGCACCTTTAATATTTGAAAATAGGAACGATCTAGAGCCAAATTATAGAAACTAGGCCACAGGTCACATGACTTTTATAATCAAGAGCACTGTCAGACTAAGACTGTGCATAAAAACAGACCCTCCAACAGAAAAGTTACATAGTGCACCTTTAAACATATTTTGGGGGGGGGAGTATTTGCGCCCTTTGTGGCCAACCATGGAAAATACCCCATATCCACAATGTATTTTTTTGGTCATAGACACGCATAGAATTTAATACCCATATTTGGTACAAATCCCATAATGCTGATGTTTCATGTCTGGATAGGGGGCGCTATAGAGTTCACTTTTCATATACTTTATAGTTTATTATTTTCAGTCCATGTTCAAGCTTTAGTGATTCAAATTTCAGCACAATCAGACAAAGTCTGTGCGTGTAGTAATTTTTGAACTATTTATTGGGGGAGTCTTTGCGCCCCTCCTGGCCAACCGTGGGAAACACCCCATATCCATAATATATTTTTTTGCTTGCTTTGATACAAAGAATTGAATACCCAAATTTGGTACAAATCCGATAATGTTGACGTTTCTTGTATAGGCTAGGTGGCGCTATAGAGTAACTTTTCATATGCTTTATAGTTTATTATAATCAAGCCCTAATCAAGCATTAGTGATTCAAATTTCAGCACGATCAGACAAAGCCTGTGTGTGTAGGCATTTTTTAACTATTTTTTTAGGGAGTCTTTGCGCCCCTGGTGGCAAACAATGAAAATTGCACCATGTCCATAATATAAGATTTTGCTTGAAATCATGCATAGAATTTAATCCCCAAATTTGGTACAAATCCGATAATGTTGACGTTTCTTGTATAGGCTAGGTGGCGCTATAGAGTAACTTTTCATATGCTTTATAGTTTATTATAATCAAGCCCTAATCAGGTATTAGTGATTCAAATTTCAGCACGATCAGACAAAGCCTGTGTGTGTAGGCATTTTTTAACTATTTTTTTATTGAGTCTTTGCGCCCCTGGTGGCGAACAATGAAAATTGCACCATGTCCGTAATATAAGATTTTGCTTGAAATCATGCATAGAATTTAATCCCCAAATTTGGTCCAAATCCGATAATGTTGACGTTTCACGTATACACTAGGTGGCGCTACAGAGTTCACTTTTATTATATTTCATATTTCATCACATTCAGGCCGGGATCACACAATAGTGATGTGAGTTTGAGCTCTGTAGGCCAAAGCCTGTGGCCGTGAGAGGGCATCAAAGAAACAGGAAACGAAGGTGTTATTCGCCGGCGTGCTACGGACAAACCGTGAAAAAGTGCGCTTAGAAAAATAAGATTTTTGTGGAGCCACAACTGTAGATGTGACGTGTCAAATCTGAGCTCGTTTGGACCAAAACCAAGACACTTGAAGACTTTGGCGTACACGCAGTCAAAACGGCGGTGAATTTTTCATTCAATATGGCCGACTTCCTGTTGGTCATAGAGACGTGCTCCAATTCATCTTTTGCCTTGTCTCATGGTTCTCTGTCACTGTCCCGAATTTCATTTCCCTGCGACAAACTTTGCTTGTCCCCTCTCCCATAGGGGTCCAATTCTAGGGGGCACTGTTGAGTGGGGTCACTTTGGTCATTGTTGCGATCTCCGTTTTATCAAATTTTTCGCCGGGCCGGTCGATTCTATACCCCCATGTGAGACTTTTCGTCGACGTTCAGGGGGTCAAAAATGCGATCATTTTGGCGGAAGAGGAATAATAATAATAATAATAATAATAATAATAAAGAAACCGAGCAAGAACAATACCCCTCGCCATTAACTTCGTTAACTGGCGAGGGCCAAATATAGTATAGCTCGGAGCCAGATCGTTTTGACTTGGCCCAAATCTTAATAATTAGCCCTTTAGTCTGCAGCTTTTAAAACGTTTTTAATCGTAACACATTTTGATATGAGACAGACATTACTGTCTCAAGTCTGGTTTAACTTGGACAAAACTGGTTTATTTGTGAAACAATCCTAGACTTGGCATTACATCTGCCTACATACATAGGCAGGCCCACAGAAAAACAGGTAAACATGTAAAATACATTAATGTGAATGACTGGCTTTGTGTGTGAACAGTTTCGACCCTCCTGGCCTGATGTTCACTTAGCTCTGGTAGAAAACCCTGTGTTACACTTACTGATTTCTTGGCCATAGTTGTTCTTCTCCTTCCAACACGTGGATTCAAAATCTATGACGATGATGTAGGCGAAGACCTGATCTGCAATACCATAATAAACAACACAGAGTGTTTATGGACTCCAGCAGGATTTATTCAGTGAAATAAACAGTTCACTCACTTGACAGAAGTTTTTTGGAGCTAGAGGAGCTGTTGCTGCGTTGCCTCAGTAAACCCAGTTCTCTGAAAAGCACACAAAGCAAGCAGAGACACAGATAAGTAAAACTATGACAGGTTTAACATTACAAAGCGCGAATATATGTTGCTGAATATTTTATATGCAGCACGATATGTGTACGCTAGCAAGAAATGTAGCTAAAGCATAGGGAACTTACTTCGCTAATCTCTTTGTAGCCATATTTGATCCGCCGTATTAGCCAGCGATCCGAAATAACGACACGATTCGAAATGTTGATTCATCCTTCATTCAAAGCACAGATGTGTTCTCAGAGCAAAACGCGCTGGCTTTTGAAACACTGTTCTACCATCCATTCCTTCTGTCTGAGAGTCCGAACCAAACACACATCGAGAGGTTTGATCGATCAGTGAAAGCGGAAAAGCAACTGCAGATAACGTAAACAAAGCGAACACTGTTTCCGGTTTGTCAAAATAAAAGCGGTCTGATAAAAGCTTAGTTATATCAAATAGAAAATAAATTATGCCTATTTACGGTAGAAATGTATCTTGACGGAAATAGACATTATAGTGAATTGATAAATAAATTATATTTGCCTAAAATTGTGGTAAAACAATATTGTTACCGGAAGTATCTTGAATTTCATGTTCTCGCTTCATCTGTTCAGCAGAGCCATGTGTTCTGAACACGAGCCGGGGCTACTACTCACTGGATTTGTGGTATTTTTTATATTTAAACTATTTACAGTGTGTAGACATGTTACAGATGGTCTAGGTCAAATGTAATGTTAGGTAGTCGTAGTCACATTTGCTTACTGTAAACGCTTGCTAGGATAAAGAAATTAAGAATGGGTTTTCTGTCTACTACAACTATAAATGTCATAGTCTACAACCGTGGTTCTCAGACTGTGGTACAAGTACTACTCCTGGTATTTGGGCGAGTTCTGGCGATACTCAAGAGCTTCAATAACTAGTTTCGTCCTGGTTTAGAACTTAATTTCTGTTCTGATGAAGACAAGGTTTAGTCTTAATCTTAAAATTATTATACTCCTGTACATTTGTAAATTTTGTTATATTATACTATAGCTTTATTTTATTCTATTATTTGTTGCATGTCAGTGTTTGTCTACATCCTGCTCCAAGTACCGCAGCAATTTCCTAATGTTGTGAACCTGTTCACTCATATGGCAATAAAACACATTCTGATTCTGATTCTGATTCTAAACCAGTTTAGACCTATTAGTAGACTTATCTCTTCTGTTACAGACCTGCTGTAGCCCTGATTTAGTCCTGGTTTTAGTGCCGGTTTTGTCCTGGTGCAGTCCTGGTTTAGAACAGGTTCAGTACTATTATAGTCCCACTTTAGACTTACGTTTATAGACTATATTACTCAAAATTGACTTATATGATTATTATGATGATACATTTAGTTATGTTGGAATGGAACCTCATCAAAAACAAACCTGGAATTGTGTTTTGTTTCATTGTTTTATTAGTCTGTCTGCATCTCCCAAGCCCAAAATATGAAATTCAACCATGTGATGTCTGTGAAAGTTTAATTATTCAGATGATTCTAGTGAAGGTGGTAGATTTAAAACATGGTAGAGCTTGTCCTGTGACATCACAAGGTGAAACAGTGTTTTCTGTTTGAGAAGAACTAAATCTGCAGGTTTGTGTGTTAAACATGTGTGAATGAAACAAAACACAACTCCAGGTGTGTTTGTAATGAGGAGAATCATTACCTTAACTAGTGTATATGCAGTTTGACAGTAAGAATACTACAGGATGTACCATGTAATATTTTTAGTAGAGGGGACACCATTGACTTGTTTCCTTGGAGATGCTATTGCTATGCATAGAATGTCACTTAGTATGGCATTAGATCTGTCTATCTTGCATTTATTGTTAAAAAAACAAAACAAACGATGCATTATTACTGTTACAGCAAAGTTGCCTCCCCACAGATCTGACCTGTAAGCTGCCTGCACTGCAAAAAGCTTGCCCAAAATATAAGCTATAAACACTTAAATCTGTCAGAAAATGATCTGTCCATGCAGCAAGATCGATTTGTTGGACAAGTTCTCTTAAAATAAATAGACTAGAATGAAGAGTCTCAGAACTAGTAACTCAATAATAAATCTGCAAACAAGATGAAGAACCTGATAGAAGTTTGAAAGTCTGGGGCCAGATCAGAGAAATTTGCAGTGTGGTCGCATCACCAGCTTGTCTCCATGGAGATCGACATGTTCCACAATATGGCATTAAACTTTGTAGGCAAGATGATTGATTGAGTTATTGATTGATTTTTTTCAGGTGGTAATTCGATAGTTCCCAATACCTGCCTCTTCAGACATGGATGGTGTTCCAGTCCCATGCTGCAGGAAAAGAAAAGCAGAGGACAAAGCTGAGAACAATGTGCCCAAAAGACCCATGCCCGACCCGGACAGTGGAGAGGTCAGACAAAACGTCCTCGCAGCACATCCTCCTTGGATCAGTCTGAACGAGGAGCACTTTCAGAGGCCCATCAGTGAGGAGCAGCTGATGGAACTATTGCACTACTCAGCTATGGGCAGGGCCACGGGGCACGGCAGGAGGCTCAGGTAACACGACACAGGCCTCTATTAGGGCTGTATGGACACAAATATCTTACAAAATGCTTCATTTAGATATGCAAATTTACTTTTATGTCAAAGCCCAGAAGCATTAACATTAAAAAACAGAGGAGCAGAGGAGAGGGTCAGATGGAGCAGAGGAGCAGAGGAGAAGGTCAGATGGAGCAGAGGAAAAGATCAGGGGAGAAGAGGAGAGGGTCAGATGGAGCAGAGGAGAGGGTCAGATGGAGCAGAGGAGAAGGTCAGAGGAGCAGAGGATGTGATATATTGGTCTATGCTCCCTCAGCTGGTGCAGCCTGCGCAGACAGAGGAGGCTGCAGACGGTGTGTGTGGCTGTGGTGGACCGTGTGAGTCAAAGGGACTTCTACGAACACTACCTGTCCCTGCCCCACCTGCGCACCAAATACAACACTGTGAGTACTGACCGCTCTCCACCTTGAAGGACCTACAGAACACTGCTGCACGATGGAAAGCACCTTCTAATCACAGCGAGTGGGTTTCAGATTGTCCTACTGGCTCAATAAAGTGCACCTTACCTTACATTGTACAAAAGACAACATCCTCTACTAGATTTGTTTCAAGTATTTTTGAGTGTTGACTGATACAAAGACCTACACAAAAACTGTCAATCATTTGTACTTCGTTTGTGCTGCAAAAAGTTTCATTTGTGCTGCTTTAGTTTTGGAGATATTAACAATTCTTTTATAGGTCAAACTGGGGTCAGGCAGCCCCCAGGAAGCTTCAAAATGCTCTAAAATGGCCCAAAACAGTGTCAATCGTTTGTGCTTCGTTTGTGCTACAAAAAGTTTCATTTGTGTGATTCTGGTTCTTAAGATATTCACAGTTTTATTTTGGGCTGATGACGTCATCCAGCTCCTCAAAATGTTAAATAGCCTCAAAACAGGCTGAAAATTATACGAAACGTTTGTATTTTGTTTGTGCTGTTTTGTGTTGTGACAATTTTCATTTGTGCGACTATATTTCTAAAATTATTAATTATTACTTTTGCTGACATATGATGTCATTTCCACTCAGTTGACGGCAGCGGCTTTAGCAAAACTTCACAATCTAGTGAAGATAAATGATCTGAGGCTGTGGAAAAGTCTATATTATTATGTAGAATATGAATCAAAAGCGAGTTACGAAAGACTGATACAGACTTTTCTGCCTGTTTTGAGGCTATTTAACATTTTAAGGGGCTGGATGATGTCATTGTCTGAAAATAAAACTGTTAATATCTTAAGAACCAGATTTGCACAAATGAAACTTTTTGCAGCACAAACGAAGCACAAATGACTGACTCCATTTTGGCCGTTTTAGAAACTTCCTGAGGGGCTGACCCCAATTTAACTTATAAAAGAATTGTTAATGTCTCCAAAACTAAAGCAGCACAAACAAAACTTTTTGCAGCACAAATGATTGACATAGTTTTGTGTAGGCTTGAGTTTGATGGGGGCCAACTTCGCAGCAGTGGCTATCCAGTATGCTGTCCAGTTCTAAAGGTACACGGTGTATCTGGGTATATTCCATTATTTAAAAGTTGGTTTTAAATTGGTTATTGATTATTGGTTTATGGTTTATTTTGAGCATAGTACACAAAATCATATGTACAGACGCGCAAACTCCAAATAAAATCATCCATCCATCCTGGGTACAGTCCTGTTGATCACTGCTTATGTCAGACAAAATGGGGCTGTTGAGTACGGCTGCAAAAAATGACATCTACTTATTAATCACAAGTTTTGTTCAGTTTTATTGTATTTATTTAGACTCATTTCCTCCTCCAAGGTCTGTAATCTGCTCCACACCACATGATTTTCCTGATTGGCTGTAGACCTCTGCTGTGTCTATAGACGGATTTCATGACACGTCACACATATATGATGAGCACATGCGTGCGCAACTCGGACCCAAAACAAACTGTTTTTATGGCAGTTTGTACATTCGAGCTGCTTGTATTGTACCAAAATGCCACCGTGTTGTGCCGTTGATTGTACGAACAGGCAGGTAAAAGGAAACAGACTGATTTTTTATCAGATTCCTAAAGGAAAAGGCACATTTAAACAGCACCGCCGCCGTCTGTGGATACGAGCCACAGACGAGAAGACTGGTCCGAGGACTTGACTGACAAGGCTGGTGTTTGCAGTGATCACTTTATATAAGGTATTTATATACTATATGGCTGTCAGAACAAATCATTTGGTCTTATGTGCATCCACCCAGGCTTGGAACAGTTCCGTCTTGTGTCCTTGCCTTTGACTTGGTAAAACTCCGGCTTTGATGATACAAAATTCACTTTCATTTGTTATTTTGTGCATCCTCAAAGGTTGGACATGACCACATTCCACGAAATTGTACACTTCTAAAGACTTATATGCTCTTAAATTCTCCTTCGTCCACGCGCTTGGCGAATTTATGAGATGCATATAAATGTTGGGCCATTCAGTTGCCGGTATTTTTGATATGTCCGCTTCCCACTCATAATTAGGGAGCCCGTAAGGGTCAGATAACTGCGTACCTGTACTTAAGGTTTTCCTTAAAGAGCCGTCACGATCTGTTGGCTGAAGGGACTTTAAATACGATGACTGATCGCACCTATCATTATCCGCCATTGTCACGATTGTAAACCCGGGAATGTTTTGGGGCCAATGTGTGTGCGCATACCGGAAGCGCGCATAATGTTTACAAACTTTGAAACCGGTCTATTTGTATCGTTATAATCTTTGACACCCGTGGATCCATCGTAGTGTTTGGACATTTAAAATCACAATATTGATCTAAAACGACTTAATAAAAGAAACAAATTTGCCTTCTTCTGCGTTACAAAACTGTGGTGCCCAGTGGAAGCTGACTTCACCGTAAATGTCATCACAACAAAGTGCTACATACTGTCAGAACCTCCTGTGAACAGCTGCACATCGCACTAGTGAGGTGCTGATTTATTTTTCATTTGTACCAAAATGACTGATGTGCGACACGGTGGCTGAGTGGCAACACTCAGGCCTCACAGCAAGAAGGTTGCGGGTTCGATCCCCGGGTTGCCCGGGCCTTTCTGTGTGGAGTTTGCATGTTCTCCCCGTGTCTGGATGGGTTTCCTCCGGGTACTCCGGTTTCCCCCATCAACCTAAAACATGCCCGCACCCCTATGAACTAACATCAAGGACCATGTTGTCCACCCTCCTGCAGAGGGGTTCATAGGGGGGGTCAGGTGCTATGAGTATTGGGCCGTAAACTGCCCCCGCGACCCAGCTGGATTAAGCGGGAGAAGATGGATGGATGGATGGATGGACGGACCAAAATGACTGTGTAACACTGCTGAATCCTACGTGTATAACCCATTAAGAAGATACAAGTGGAAAAGGAAGTGTGTACGTCACAGTGGGAGTGTACCAGTAGCGGTTAAAAAGAGGGTTGAGTGGCAATTGGCGTTTTGAAAATAAGTGATTAAAGATTGTTCAAACATTCACAAATCACTCCAAATACAACTCTCATTGTGTACAGTTGTGCTCATTAGTTTACATCCCCTGGCAGAATTTATGATTTCTTGGTCCAGAAGCTGCACATGGGATGTACTTGGATATTCCAACATGATAATGATCCAAAACACAAAGGCAAGTGGACCTGTCATTGGCTCCAGGAGAATAAAGTGAAGGTTCTGGAGTGGCCGTCTCTTCTGACCTCAGTATCACTGAGCCTCTGGGCAGATCTCAAGCTGCAGGTCAGACAAGAGCCCAAGAATTTACAGGAACTGGAGCCTTTTGCCAAGAAGAATGGGCAGCTTTACCATCAGAGAAAATAACACATCCACACCTATCACAAAAGACTCCAGGCTGTCACTGGGTCATTTGTGTAGTATCTGTTCTCATTATGATTTAAAAAGAGGAAACACAGTTGTTTGATAATAAATGGCTTCACCAAAGCACTAACCATGAGTGAAAGAAAAGTTTTTGTATTATCTTTCATATTCTCTGCAAGAGGGCCAAGAAATCAATCAAATTCTGTCAGGGTATGTAAACTTATGAACACAAATGTAAATGGTGAGTGGAAACAACTGTGATGTGGTTAAAGCAGAATAGATCTGCTTTGAAAAGAGCCGACTACAGAATTGACCATTAGAAATGACTCGATTCAAATCTGAGTGCACATCCCTACTTTTACAACACAATGTTAGGTGTGTAGAACGTGCAGTTATGGCTCTGTGTGTCTGTCTGCTGTGTCCCTCTGTTGTAGAGGGTGACTTTGAGCTGCTCCTCCACAAACCTGGTGTCTGAGATCTTCAACTCAAAAGTCCACGTGGTCCACCATCCTCCACTGAAGAAGCAGGAGAGCCCTCACTCACTTAAAGGTAGCCTGATACAGGTCATGCATACATATTTACTCCTAAGTCCCGTGAGTGTAATATTTGTCCTTTTTAAGTGTGTGATTGCATCTCTGAGAATTCATTTTCACAGTATGTATTTATTAAAAAATGTTCTATCTTGATACTAAAGAACAGGTTTAGAAATTCATAGCAGTTTTAATTCTACAGTGAAGATTAAGATTAAACACTCATTTCATTTTTTATTTGGTTCTTTCACAATTTATGAATGCTAAATAATTATGTTTCATGCATCAGTGTGAATGAAAAGGAGCAGAAAGACTTTAGACTTGTGACCGCTGTCCCCTTTTCACACAATATAAAACATTTCTAACACTTCAACACTTCCAACTACGTTTATAAGCGACTTACCATATTTTTTGGACTATATGTTTTTTCATGTTTTGGGTGGTAGAGAGGAACAATTGAGCAGCAGAAAGAAAGTTTGGAGTGAGTGAGAAACTTGTGTTTGATGGAGAAAAGTGGAGGAAACTCAATGAAGAAAACAAAAGCTCATGGCAGCTAAAAGCTGAATTTAGCTGGAGTTGGAGGAGGTGTTAGAAGTGACACAGAGGATGAAGAATTCTGGATTTAGTGATTTGGAGTGAGATGGAGAGTTTGGTAAACTTGTTCTGCTGTTTCTGCTCTAGTTTTCTGAATAACTGTTCATATGTGACGTGAACACACCAGACACATGTTCAGCCTGTTCTTCTCTGTTCTATTGTTTTTACTATAACTCACCTTTCAACATGAAATGTCTGTTCCTGGTCTGATTTGATCAAATGAATTTCCCCCCAGAAATGTGACTTATCGTCCAATGCAACTTGTATATGTTTTTTTTTTCTTCATTGTGCATTTTTTGGCTGGTGCGACTTATAGTCTGGAGCGATTTATAGTCTGGAGAAAACAGTATTTATGTGATGACAGAAAGATGATGACACGATATTAAATACTTGGTAATTACCACAAAAGAACAGTTCGTACTTCATACTTTTTTAGCATATCATGTGTGACATTTCTTTTAAACACTTGAATAGATTTTGAAACTTTTGAATATTTCATTTAGACTGTTCCACAGGCTCACATCTTTGATTAAAGCACATTTTTCCATTGTTGTTATTCTGAACCTGTTTTTTTTTTTTAAAGATTTCAGAATTAGACATCACTAAATAGAAGTAGTTTCTTTAATACCACCTCGTGTTGAAGAATTTCTTTCCCATTTTAAAGATATTCTATTTAGTTTTAAATTGCAGTGGTCCTAATTTCTCATCATTCTGAAACCAATGGACAAATCAAGACCATTCTAAAACTATTCCAGAAAAGACCCATTTTGTCCTTTGTATGTGGAGTTTTTTCTATATCCATGCTTGTTTCAAATTTGTATCTAGTGTTGATTCTGGTTTAAGGATGTATTCGTGTCTGATCGATTTTTTTTGACAACCCTAGTGACAATATTGTGATCTTGAAATAAATAGGCAGTATCAGCATTATGTTTTTACTGTACCATCCACTTCAGTTCATTTTTTTACTGGCTTTTCAGCATCCACATTGAACCTAGACCTTAAACCAGGACCAAAAGGGCTAAAGTTGAGAAGATAACAACTTGTATATTTTAAGTTGAACACATTTCAGGCTTCATAAGGAAAAATGATAACTCTGTGAAGTGAAATACTGTAGCGTTGACTTGGAGCACTCACACTCACATTTCACTCTTTCTCATCCCCGTCTTCAAATGTGTTATGTGTGCCGTTATGTTTGTGCAAATAGCCCTGTGTCTCCTCATGTGTTTGTGAAGGTCTGAGAAGTCACCCGGTCATCTGTAAGTTTGGCACAGAGAGGAGGGGGCTGACCGCGTACCTCCTGAGTGAACAAGAGATGAGGAAGAGGAACTACCCTCTCCTAGGTAATATTTACCCACACTCCCTGTCATATTTAGCTTGTCTTTGGAGAAGGGTGTCCCGTGCGCCCTGTCCTAGTATGACCTTGTGTGTGTGTGTGTGTGTGTTGCAGGGGGTCCGGGCTGTGAGGACTTTGTGAGCACAGACTGTGACCCCGAGGTGACCGACAGCAGCCCGCTCTTCGGCCTCGACTGTGAGATGGTACTGTCCCTCTCCTCATATCACTAATACAGACTTTTTGCTAGAATTAAGGCTAAAACTCAGGATTTGGAAGTGTCCTATTTGTAGTTTTCAGATTCTAGATTCTATGATGATCTCATTTCCTTATTGATTACATTGTACTTTCTTAATGTGATCATGTCCATAGTGACTACTGACTACACCCTAGAACTCGCATATCACAATAAAAATCTGTATTTTAACAATATTCGCTTTAGCTGCCTCCATCTATTAAATTGTCTTATAGAATGTTGTAATGTCAATGAAACACAACAATACATTCTGTCTGGAACTAATTTTAAAGATGTTAACAAAACATTTATGACTAAAGGCGACAAAGAGAATCAGTTCTATGGTTTTGAACAGGAAGTCACTGGACCCACTTCTATTATGACGTAATTTTTGATCAATATTGTGGTTTACAGTAGGCTGGGAACCAGGTCCACTCCTCAGGATGTTTTTTGCTCCCTTGTTTCAATATTATTTCCTGTTCTCTTATAACTTGGGCCATCACAAGTTGATAGGGACCAACCCGAACTCAGCCCCGTTTGGACTCGGGGCCCAAAAAGCACCCTATTTAGGAAAAGCTGCTGACGAAATTATGGAATTAATTATGTAAATATTAAAATGCTGCAACTGCATAAATGGTCAAATAACCCTAACATTTTGCATGGTGTATCCTGACACATAGGGGAAACTAGTAGAAAAATATTTTGGGACTTGGTGCGTTTTTACTGTCAAATATCACCCTCAACATGCCCCAAAAAACAAACAAAATGTCTGTCCACCTGACAAAGGCGATGTTCAGACTGCAGGGCTTAATGCTCAGTTTGTATTTTTTCTGTTTTTGTGAAATCTGATTTTTTTGCGAGGTCGTTCATATTTCCAAGTAAATGTGATCTCCAGTGTGAACTTTAAACACCTGAGAGGCGTCCCACGTCTGCATTGGACGACACGACAACGTCACAGTAGCGAGCTCAGTGTTTACAGAAGTCGCCTAAACATGGACGCTGCATTGAGCTCCTGGCAGTTTTAAAGTTGCTGTCGTACCACTCGAGGGAAGAAACACGTCTTTGGCCTATTTCAGTAGCAAACACGTCGGCGTTTGGCTGTACTGGCTCACAACAGGAGCTTGTTGCAGCACAACATCTAAACTCTCACTTGTTGATGACATGTAGGTCAGATGTAGGTCGGATGAATGTGACCTGGCCGTTCAGACTGAAGTCACGTGTCAAAAGATCAAATATTTATCGGGTTTAGGAGCACATATCCACGTAGTCTGGGTCGCATTTGAAAAAATCTGATCTGTGTCGATCAGACTGTCATTAAGATCAGATATAGGACGCAAAAGGGCAACAAAAAAAACAGATTTGGGTCACTTCAGGCTGCAGTCTGAACGTAGCCAAATTGTCATCAAAAGTGATCATGTTCAAGCATTTTATTACATGTATCAGTGCCTCAAATGTACATAAAAATGACCTTTGTATCTAGAGGAGAACAGCTGCTATCACCAAAGTTCTTCACTATACCTCAAATCGGCAGAAAACAGAACTTTCAGGCATTTCCATTTCATATGGGATTAAGAATATTTGTATGTAATGTAAAATGTAAAATAATGGTCTATGTGTGTATTAGCTTACTGTTAAATGTTAGTAAAAAAGCACAAGTTGCACTGCAAAAAAGCTTGGCCAAAATTTAAGATCTAACCCTTAAATCTATCAGAAAATGATTTAAAAGTAGTGAAATGATCTGTCCATGCAGCAAGATCATTTTACTGGACAAGTTCTCTTAAAATAAACGACCTCTAGACTAGAATGAAGCGTCTCAGAATGAGTAAGTTGGGGATGGGCAAAACGAAGCCTCATGAACCAGCAAAGCACTCGAAACAAATGATTCGAGGCTTCGAATCACTGTTCGAATCACGACTCTACAGTGGCCTCTGGTGGTGATGCCTCAGTATTTCTCCACAGTGGCTCAACAAAACATCCTGATCTGACATGGTTTCTAATAAAGCTTGTTCTAATAAAGTTTGTGTAAGTGCATGCAGGTGTATGTTACGAATTAATTTGTGTAAATAAAATTAAATAAAGCAATGGAAGCTATGCATTAATCAGATTTCAAGGTTTTAATTCAAAAATCCATTTTATGGACTCTTGCCAAATGGCGTATCATTGTAGATGTATTATTGCAATAAGCAAGTTGCTTATCACAAATCATACACCTGACTTTGTTTGGGGTTTCCAAATGGAAATGTTCCCATGTTGAGTCTCCATGCAAATGTTAAACTGAATATACTTTGTTGAATAATAATAATAAATTAAAGCCGCAAGCGGCATCGAACGGCCCTCGCGGGCCGCGTGTCGCATTTGGCCGACCCGGCACTCCCCCGGGTGGCGCTGACGCTCCCCCGGGTGGCGCTGATGAGCCTCTTGTCTCTGTGTGTTTGTGGCTTTGGGCTGAACTTTTCACTAAACACATAAAGTCCACACACACTGGAGATGCTGATGTGCCAACATAGACAAACATGGGCACTTTGGGACATCGCCATGGCAACACTGTGCAAAATACAACTTTGGCTCCCTGACTTGAAGAATCACTGTGCCAAATTTCACGTTCTTCAATAAAACTATTAAGCCGTTATATCACTTTGAAATGTAAGAAATTGTTGAAATTTTCCCATTAGGATAACATGGAGGCTTTGACGCATCGCCATGACAACCCAGTGAAATATACCATATGGTTGTCATTGACTTTTTTGATCGCTATGACATGAAGAGTCATTGAGCCAAATTGGAGAATATTCAGTGAAAGTAAAATATTTTTCATGAATGGGAATTTATCTGATCTTTCTCATTAGGATAACATTGGAGCTTTCGTGCATCACCATGGCAACACGGTTAAAAATACCATACAGTTTACGTTGGCTTTTTTGATTGAGATGGCCCAAAGTAATTTTGCACAAAATTTGGTACATTTTAGAAAAACAAAAATTTTGACCGTCCATGCAAAATTTCATTGTGTCCTGCAGGGAGCGCTATCACACCATTTTCGCTCGTGTCACAATTAGTCGGCTTTGGCACAAAAGTTTTACAAGTGATTAAAATTTGAGCCGAATTGGACTTTGTATGGCCGAACGGGAGCAAATTTTGGCATTTGAAAATTGCAAAAAATCTGAACAAATTTTGCAGCTTCGCCGCACGTAAACCGTGACAGTTATTAAAAAAATTCAGCTATCGTTTGATGCCCCACTTCTCTAGTTGATGTACGCCGATTTTCACCCCTGTGGGCGAAGCGCCTTCAGAGGAGTTCGTTCAAATGCGACGTGAGCGAAAATGCTGACTCAGCATGTTTTGTATTTCAATCCAAGATGGCCGCCTTCTGGTTTGTCAGGGGGCGTGGCCATAATATTTTTTTTCTGTCTTCACATGAGGAATGTCTGTATGGAATTTTGTGACTGTACGGCAAACTTTATGTTGGGACGTCTCCCATAGGCGCAATGTATTTTGACTTTTGCAGGTGGCGCTGTCGTGCCATTTTTTTATACCCATACATGCAACATATATTTTATCAAATTTTTCGCCACTTCTGAATTTTGGGCAAAATTTGGTGAGTTTTTGTAGGGGCTTGGGCCTAATTAAAGCCTCAAGCGGCATCGAACGGCCCTCGCGGGCCGCGCTTCACACTCGGCCGACCCGCCGCTCCCCCGGGTGCCGCTGATGAACCTCTTGTCTCTATGTATTTGTGGCTTTGGGCTGAACTTGTCAGTAAACACATAAAGTCCGCACACACTGGAGATGCTGATGTGTTAACATTGACGAATATTGGCACTTGGGGACATCGCCATGGCAACACCGTGCAAAATACAACTTTGGCCCCCGGACTTTTTTGATCGGGTTGACCTGAAGAATTACTGTACCAAATTTCACGTTCTTCAATTAAACAAATAAGCCGTTATATCACTTTGAAATGTAAGAAATTGTTGAGATTTTCCCATAAGGATAACATGGAGGCTTTGGCGCATCGCCATGGCAACCCAGTGAAATATACCATATGGTTGTCATTGACTTTTTTGATTGGGGTGACATGAAGAGTCGTTGTGCCAAATCTGAGAATATTCCGTGAAAGTAACATATTTTTCATGAATAGGAATTTATGTGAGCTCTCCCATTAGGATAACATTGGAGATTTTGTGCATCACCATGGCAACCCAGTTAAAAATACCATATGGTTTATATTGGCTTTTTTGATAGAGATGACCTAAAGTAATTTTTGGCAAAATTTGGTACATTTTAGAAAAACTAAAATTTTGCCTGTCCATGCAAAATTTAACTGTGTCCTGCAGGGGGCGTTATCACACCATTTTTGCTCGTGTCACAATTGTTTGGCTTTGGCATGAAAGTTTTACAAGTGATTCAAATTTGAGCCCAATTGGACTTTGTATGGCCGAACAGGAGCAAACTTTTTTTTATCTTACTTTTATTTGACTCAATTTAGTTTGCGGGACTGCTCTTTATCATCCCACCTGCTCGCTCATAGTCCAGGAGCCCAGAGACATTTGTTTCACATCTTGAGTACGAAAGGTTTAACCCCTGGAATGGATAGGACACTCACACAGGACCCTTAAAAGGCCTTTCTTAAGTTTTGAAAATGTGGATAACCAGTAGAGGGCGCCACCCAAAGTAGCCAAAAAATCTGATTTGCTTCACACCCCTGAGTACATCCACCAAACCTCTGCCAAAATGTTCAGTCTTGGGGTATATTGAAAAAATGTGATTTCTTAAGTTCCGCAATTGTGGACTAAGGGGCTTAAGAAGGGCCTATGTTACCCCCAAATTCACGTTTAAATCACATCTTGAGTACATCCATTAAACTTGACTGAAATATAGTCCATGACCAACTGTTTAAGAATCCATGATTCTTAAGTTCATCAGTTGTGGACAAGAGGGCTTAAGAAAGGGCCAAAGGTCAAATTACCCAAAAATGCAGATTTCATTCACATGATGAGTACATCCACCAAACATCTTCCAAAATGTTAGGCTTGGGGATGACACTGAAAATTAGTCTTTAAGTTCTGCAATTTTGTATAAGGGGGGTTAAGAAGGGCCCACGTGACCCCCAAATTCACGTTTAATTCACATCTTGAGTACATCCATTAAAATTGGCTGAAATATAGTCCATGACCAACTGTTTAAGAATACATCATTCTTAAGTTCATCAGTTGTGGATAAGGGGGCTTAAGAAAGGGCCAAAATGTCAAAATACCCCAAAAAGGAGATTTAATTCACATCATGAGTAGATCCACCAAACATCTTCCAAAATGTTAGGTTTGGGGATGACGCTTAGAATGAGTGCTGATGAGGAGCGATTTGAACGAACTATAAAGCAGGCTTCTCTAAAGACCTTCGCAGAAAATGGTGCGAGGAACAAGAAGGCTTCAAACAGAAGGGTTGCGGTTCTGAAATGTACCAGGGATCTGATGGGACGTCTATTCATGCTAGCTGCACAGCGTGAGTTGGACTTGGCACACATCTTCACATACCCTCTGACCCCAGTTCCCCTGACAATGTGTCACCCAGACGAGATGTTGGTGAAAACTAACAAAGACAGTCTACTAAATCAATTGGAGAAAGCAAACAACCAGCAGCCCTGAAAGCATTGCAGCCTGCATCATTGATGGCCAGTATCTGTTGCGAATTCTCCCACCCAGCATTACCATCCCCCCACATTATGGTGGACTTGCTCGAAGCATCTTGTCACAAGCCATTGCTGTAGCAAAAACTCGTATGATTTTTATAGCATTCGGCGATTACCCTGAACCATCCCTGAAAGATGCTGAAAGGGCTAGACGAGTGGGTACCTTAGAGGAGAGCCAACCATATGTCATTACTGGTCCATCTCAAAGAAGACCAAAGGTCCTTTCAAAAGCATTAGAATCCAGATCGTTCAAGCGGGAATTGCCAGTATTTTTATCACGGGAATGGCAGGATGACTCTTATGCTTCAGTTCTTGGGAATTGTGAAGTGGTCTTAGATGTTCCATCTGGGGATTGTTTCCACTTCATGAATGTTGATGGAAAAGTTGAGTGTCGTTGCGTTCCTGAGATCAAGTCAAATCACGAAGAGGCGGACACCAAGATAGTACGCCATGCTATTGAGGCTGACCAGCATACTCGCAGAGGAGACATAGTTGTCAGAGCCCATGACACAGACATTGCTGTGCTCTTAGTCTATCACTGTGGGAAATTAGACAAGACAGTCTGGATGGACGTGGGAACGGTGTCAAAGAAGAATCGCAGGTTCATCAACATCACTGAGATACAAAGGTCACTAGGGCCAGGGGTTTGCAAGTCATTGCCAGCATTTCATGCATTTACGGGCTCGGACTATACCTCAGCATTTGTCAAGAAGGGAAAGGTTAGGCCATTTGCCACATATCTGAAAAACACTGACGTGCAGAAGGCATTCGAGACACTCACAACAAAGCCCAAGGATGAAAGAAGCTGCAAGGTTCTCCTAAAGTTTACAGCTAGTCTGTATGGAGCCAGAGAAAACTCCAAGGTGTCACTGAATTCCCATAGGTACAGACGTTTTGAGACAGTGTATAAACCAAAGATGAGAGGCAAAAATCCACTCGAAAAACTAAAAGGGATCGATGCCAGTGGTCTGCCCCCTTGTGAAGCTGAGGTCATGTGCCATTTGAAACGAGTGGCATTTGTTGCAAAGATGTGGGCTGATGCTGACCAGGCAGAACTTGTTCAACATCCCTCAGAAGATGATGGATGGATGCTGGAGAATGGGGTTTACACCCCAGTTTGGTTCGATGGTCCTCAGTTACCAGATTCCCTGGTACCAGAAATGCCTGATGACCATGAAGGCGCTGACGAGATTGACAATGAAAGTTTCGAAGCGGCTTCATCTGATGAAGAAGATGATGCAAGCGATGTAGAGGAAAAAGCAGAGTCTGATGAAGAGCAGTAGTGGTTGCAACAATGTTCAGACATGACCAAACCTGTCTTTGATTTCAAAGTTGTCATTTGAGTTTCAAAAGATGTCTTTCATTTGTTGACATGTTCAGAGTATAAGACAATCATGTAGTTTTAGTTTTGTAGCTTTATTTTGCAATCAGGGATCATTTTGTGAAACTGTCGGGTATAGAGTTCTCAGGAGATTCAAAAAATGTCTTTCATTTGTTGACATGTTCAGAGTATAAGACAATCATGTAGTTTAAGTTTTGTAGCTTTATTTTGTAATCAGGCATCATTTGTGAAACTGTCGGGTATAGAGTACTCAGGAGATTCAAAGACAGCTTTTACTTGTTGACATTTTCAGAGTATAATTCCGATTTTCTATCCAATTAATGTGCAGGGTTTATTCATGACATTAAAAAATGTTCAAATATTGATATGCAATGAAGTTTTGCTATCATTTTTTTTCTGGGACATTCTTCATAGGGTAAGAGTTAATTTCCTGTAATCACTCATACTATGTTAGTCTTGACTGATGTTGCTTACTTTCATTTGATAGCAGAGATAGCACAATGCTACTGCTTAAACATGAAGCACATTAGGATCAGTGAAATATTTCATATTGTATTAAAACGTATAGAATAAAATCTAGTTTAGTGATACTTTTTTATATCTTTAAACCTTTACCTAAAATACTAGAACTTAATAAATCATACTCGTAGTACGTTCACTCATCTTACACTTATGTGGACCTGCTAATGATGTGGTAAATCTACTATTTTGGGTAATTTGACCTTTGGCCCTTTCTTAAGCCCCCTTTTCCACAACTGATGAACTTAAGAATCATGGAATCTTGAACAGTTGGTCATGGACTACATTTCAGCCAAGTTTAATGGATGTACTCAAGATGTGAATTAAACATTAATTTGGGGGTCACATAGGCCCTTCTTAAGCCCCTTAGTCCACATGTGCAGAAATTAAGAAACATTCATTCTAAGCGTCATCCCCAAACCTAACATTTTGGAAGATGTTTGGTGGATCTACTCATGATATGAATTAAATCTCCTTTTTGGGGTATTTTGACATTTTGGCCCTTTCTTAAGCCCCCTTATCCACAACTGATGAACTTAAGAATTATGTATTCTTAAACAGTTGGTCATGGACTATATTTCAGCCAATTTTAATGGATGTACTCAAGATGTGAATTAAACGTGAATTTGGGGGTCACGTGGGCCCTTCTTAACCCCCCTTATCCAAAATTGCAGAACTTAAGAAAGACTAATTTTCAGTGTCATCCCCAAGCCTAACATTTTGGAAGAGGTTTGGTGGATGTACTCATCATGTGAATGAAATCTGCATTTTTGGGTAATTTCCCCTTCTTAAGCCCTCTTGTCCACAACTGATGAACTTAAGAATCATGGATTCTTAAACAGTTGGACATGGACTATATTTCAGCCAAGTTTAATGGATGTACTCAAGATGTGAATTAAACATGAATTTGGGGGTAACATAGGCCCTTCTTAAGCCCCTTAGTCCACAATTGCGGAACTTAAGAAATCACATTTTTTCAATATACCCCAAGACTGAACATTTTGGCAGAGGTTTGGTGGATGTACTCAGGGGTGTGAAGCAAATCAGATTTTTTGGCTACTTTGGGTGGCGCCCTCTACTGGTTATCCACATTTTCAAAACTTAAGAAAGGCCTTTTAAGGGTCCTGTGTGAGTGTCCTATCCATTCCAGGGGTTAAACCTTTCGTACTCAAGATGTGAAACAAATGTCTCTGGGCTCCTGCATTATCACGCATCGTGCGGTCGCGCTCCCGCCCGCGCCCGCAATGGGCTTTCAGAATCTGTCCTACGCCGCACTGATTTATGTTGGGTCTTGCGGGTCCAGCAGGACTCTAATCTGTGGTCTAAACTAGCTGCATAAACTAATTATTAATCAAAGTATCAGTATCTCTGTCAAAATCTCACTATCTCTCGCTTCTCACAAATCCACATTGGGCAGCGTGCCAAAATATCTTTTAAACTTTGTGGGAGTAGGTTGTGACAGGTGCGCTGCTTTGTGGTTCGTTGAAATCCCTGTCAATCAAACTTTGGTTTGGAGACGTGAGCCCTCTAGTAAAACGGCAGTGTTTCATGAACCACTTGAGTGACGTCACGCGTTTCTTGACACGACTAAGTCACGTGACCAGTGTTTTGACTCACGTTTTGGAACACTGCTTCAAAGTGCATCTGCTTCGAGGCTTCGAAGCAGTGTCGAAAACATAGACTGTATATATGAGTGGACTAAGCTATCCCGTTAGCCGCCGCATGCTAAATAGGAAGTGCACTAGGAGGCTCTTCCGGCTCCTTCTCTCTCTTTTTCTCATTGACTTACATTGGGATCTGATCGCTCCTCTCTCTGTACCTGTTGCTGTGAGCCTCGTCATTTTGGTCTTAAAATGTTCATACCAACCCACTCTACATGATCCTGAATTTTTTTTCCGCTATTTTGTCCGTCAAATAAACCCTTTTCATAACATAGAGCCTGGCTCCTGATTTGCCCCTGTAGCCGTTAGCATCGCGAGCCTCATTTGAGCGGCGCTAAACGCTATGGGTGACGTCACGCTCACTTAGTCCACTTCTTTTATACAGTCTATGGTCGAAAAGCGTGTTTCAAAACTGCCATCACTAGAGTAAGTAAATTTAAAAAATCTGAAAACAAGATGATGAACCTGATATAAGTTTGAAAATCTTGGCCAGATCAGAGAAATTTGCTGTGTATCTTCTGAAGGTTGAGAAAGAGAAAACTGTTTTATTTTGAATGTATGGCTGCTGCTGTATGTTTCTTACTTTACTACTACCATAAGGTCTACTGCTAATTTGTTATTTAGACTCTGGGGGCCCACTAATATTGGCACAAAGCTAAAATTTCAAACGTGATTTTGATACTAAGGAATAGATTACCATGATGACTAAAAACACTCCATCTTTAGACAATAGAATACAATTTTCAGTAAGTTTAACAGCCCTCGGGCCCACCGTAGTGTCCCCCGTAAATAGGAACCAGTGTGTCTCATGTTTGTGCTGGTGTCCTGACAGTGCCTCACTGACCAGGGGAGGGAGCTGACCCGTGTGTCCCTGGTGGACAGCTCTGGAGCCTGTGTCCTGGACGAGCTGGTCAAACCCCACAACAAGATCCGCAACTACCTCACACAGTAAATACTCACACATACACACGTACATACGCATACACACAAACGTTTGGGAAACATATTAAATTGTGATTTTTTTTTTCTTTCTGACAAGCATTTCTCTCTTTTTTCTTTTTTCCCCCTCTTTTTTCTGAATTTTTTTGTCTCTTTTGCATTTTTTATTTTTCCGACAAGCTTTTTCTGACCAGATTAGATTTAATTTATATTTTAATAATCAATACTTTGTGGTGACATCACATGGGGGGTGATCTACGTGCATCTGTATGGTGAAATGTTCAGCTGTTACTATGGAGACACCATGCAGACAGTAGCAAACACTGTCAAAAACATTTAAGATGAAACTCAATAAAAAATAGATTCAAACAGCACATTTTCAGGAGCCTGTGATCAGTCCGAACGTTCATGGTCCTGTTTAGGAATTTGATTTTCAACAAAAAGATGAGAGTGACTCACTGAAAAGCTTGCGACTGTAATGTGATTTGAGAAGGACTTGTTTCCGCACAAATATCACCAGCTCTTTCTAGTTAGATTGTGTTAAAATAAAGCTCAGATTAAAGTTTAATAGAACTTCTAACAGAGCAGGGCCTGCACTTAACGCCACGCTGATTTAGTCTGTGTTTGTTTGTGTTTCTGATAATAAAGGGTTCTGTTTGTACGGTTTTGAAACAAAACCCAACTCCAGGTTTGTTTTTTGAGGAGGTAACAACATTCTAACATGGCTTACAGCTCACAAGAGTCCATTTAGTGTAATATAGGACCTTTAAATAAATCACATCCTTTGCGATTTGCTCATTCTTGTCCATTCACATGGTCCACAGTGTGTGCAGTTGTCTTCAGAGTGTTGTGGTTTGTCCAGGTTCTCCGGGGTCACACGGCAGATGTTGAAGCCAGTGCAGACCACCCTGAGTCAGGTCCAGAGCAGACTCAAGTCCCTCCTGCCCAGAGACGCCGTGCTGGTGGGACACTCGCTGGAGAATGACCTTCGGGCTCTCAAGGTCAGACTGTAGTGTCGGATATACAGTAGAATATGCCAGTGCAAAGAGCTACAAACACTCAGTACATCTCCTCACATCTCCTCACAAATCTTATGTATTATTTGTACTGTTACTGGCCTTTAAACAAACTATAATCATTTAGAACTATTCACCTTATTCTACTTTTGTCTCTAAATCCTCCTAAACTGCTTTTTGTGGTGGCACTTCCAGCTAAACAGGGATCCCATTCATGTCAATGGAAAATTTTAGAAAAGTTTTGGCTGATTAAATACGACATAAAGTCTGTTAATTTGTGTAAAATGTTCAGTGTTCAGGAAACCTACACATCACACTGCACTGATTCTCTGGAGGCTTTAAAACAGCTTTATCGTCTGAATTGAATTTATTTACTGTTAGTAATAATTCATGCAATGCTCTATTTTGGCCAACCAAACTATACACCCACATATACCTGCCTCATCACAACAAGGAGTGTCAATAACAGATAGAAAATGTACGGTAATCATTATTTCATTAGAAAATGTCGAACAGAAAAAAGTTCCCTGGTTTGCAAAATGAAAATGATAAACATAATAAATTTGATAAAGAATCAATAATAAAACTAAGAATAATGTATTTGGCCTTTCTTGTCGCTCCCAAAGTAAAAGAAACACATTAAAAAATGATGAATAACGCATATCCATCCAAAGAATGACTTCAGTTGTGCTTTAAAATTCAAAAGGAGATTGAAAAGATCATCTTTTTTTCTTTTGTGCTACAATCCAAGTTCCCTTTTGGTCTGAAATGCAGCACTGGATTCATTCCATATTTCCTTCCTTACCCATCTTGTTAAATAGACATGTTATTATTTTTGGTGTACTACTTCAAAATCGAAAAGAAGAATTCTGTGCAAATTTAATATTATGTCTTGCCAAATTTTGCATCCACAAATGTAAAATTCAGAAGTGTCCCCCTAACTTTACTTATTTTAAAAATGAACTCAAAGTATATATGAAATCTGTCAAATATATGTGAATATAATATATGACATACATATGAATGGACCTAAAGCTCAAAAAGTGTTTTCCTACATGTGTGAAAATCCCTTGGACTCTATGGACTCAGACTGAATGAACTCTACTCCCCGCACTATCATCTTTTTTCTTTTTCTTTTCTTAAATTAACTTTTTATGTACGGTAGTTTTATTATTATTGTATTGTACTATTGTTATTCTATATGTTGTTTCTGTTCCCTCATCCCGACATGTAATTGCTGAAAACACACAGCCATGTTTGTTGTTTCACGTTTATACACCCAGTTGGCTGCAATTAATAATAAAAAATAAATAAATGAATAAATAAATAAATAAAAAACATAATTCTTGGAAATTAGGCTGCCATCTACTGGCAGTGGAGGGAGTTACATTAGAAAAATCATTAAACAGTTGGGGCTATAGCAGCTTTTTCTGACATGCTGACAGAAACATGCCTTTGCACTGAACTCTTTGATTTAGATTTATAGACTTCCAACACCACAGGAGAGATCTGGACTTTTACCTGAGATGGCAAAAAACTGGGACATTTAAAATGGCTTTACTACGTCTCCTCAGCCCCATAAAACACACAGCGGTAAACAAACTACAACTCCAGGATGTTTTGATGAGGGGACGATGTTACAATATGTTTATAAGGTGAAAAAAGGTCCATTCACATAAGCCGTGTTCTTGTGTGTGTCAGATGGTCCACCCTCACGTTCTCGACACATCACTGCTCTACAGGAGGCACTGTGGACAGAGGTTTAAACTCAAGCTCCTGGCCCACACACTACTGCAGTGAGTACTGGAGTACACTGAGATTTACTTTTACTGCACACTACTGCAGTGAGTACTGGAGTACACTGAGGTTTACTTCTACTACACACTACTGCAGTGAGTACTAGAGTACACTGAGGTTTACTTCTACTACACACTACTGCAGTGAGTACTAGAGTACACTGAGGTTTACTTCTACTACACACTACTGCAGTGAGTACTGGACTACACTGAGGTTTACTTCTACTACCCACTACTGCTGTGAGTACTGGAGTACACTGAGGTTTACTTCTACTACCCACTACTGCAGTGAGTACTGGAGTACACTGAGGTTTACTTCTACTACCCACTACTGCAGTGAGTACTGGAGTACACTGAGGTTTACTTCGACTCTAGCTAAGGTTGTGCAGTTAATTGAATTGTACACTGCCAGTCAAATGTTTTATCACACTATCCTGTTGAATGATTTTTCTTTGTTTACTACTTTCTACACTGAAGGCAGAAGATATATGGAATTAAATAACAAAGTTAAATAACTTTTATATTTTATTTATATTCAAATCCTTAAAGTATTTGCTAACCCTTTGGCCTTCTCTCAGTGAGCGTCATGATGAAGTCCCTGAAATGGTTTTCACTTCACCGCTGGGCCATGTCAGGGTTCATTAGCAACATGCCAATGTTGGCAGTGATCAAAGCAAAGGGTAAAGGCTATTTTGAAGAATCTAAAACATGTTTGAGCTGTTTCATTAAGGTCTGCCCTTTTCTAAAACCCCACACTAATGTATTTCCCAAGCACATGTTAAGGTTTACTGTGCGCCCTTTGAATCCTCATTCAAACACACGTCCATATGAAGCAGTAGTGTGTGAGCGCTGATGTGTGTGCTGCTGCACAGGAAGCAGATCCAGACTGAGGACAGGAGCGGGCATGACCCCTGTGAGGACGCCTCCGCTGCACTGGAGCTGGCACAGTACTTTATCTCCAACGGACCCCTCAAGGTACGTCCTGCTCCCACCAATCCCATCAGCTTGAGCCACGAACACTAACCAGATGGGTTGAGTCATATCACTAAAACATAGTTTGTCCATGGGTTTCAGAATGAAGAGAAATGAGGACTGTTGCCATAGTGATTAACAACAAAGCAACAGATTACATCTTTTGAATGGGGAAAAATCCTCAAAATATAATACCAGGAATCTGAAACCCATGAATAGAGGAAGCTGTGGTGTGTTTCTAAAATGAAGCGTGTTTGTGTGCTGATATGGAACACGCACGTACATTTAGGTTTAAAACAGTGACATACCTTGGAAAAGTGGACTCTGTTTAAACCCTGGCTTCTGTCTGTGTCAGATAGTGGAGGAGCACCAGGAGGAGCTGTGGGGAGTCCCACTGACAGAACCAGAGAGCACTCCCCCCACAGCCGCTGAACACACCAGCTCACGGTAACACACAATGTCACTTTTGACTTTTAGCTGATAAACAAACCTGTTAAAATCCTTAGAAGAAAAGAGAAAAATCACTTTACACAGTGGAGAATAGTACAGTAGTAATAATATAGTCTCTAACAGCGAGAAAGTCCTGGGTTCACCTCAATATCTGGAGGTTGTCCCAGCGGCATTCATGGATGGGTCAAATGCAGAGGACACATTTGCTTCCAAACGATAAAGCCTAACCTTACTCTTATGCATTCTTTTGGTTTCCCTTGATGCTGCTGTCTACGGATACATTCAAATCCTCCAACAGAACATTTCAAAACAATTATAAACCATACATCTAAATATATCAAGTATATCACAGAAGAATTTTTGTAGAAATGTGCGAATAAAAGCACACCATGCCGTACCTGGATGACTATAGGAGTTCATTGAGAAACGTATAACTGCATTACTCTGAACCTAAGCATTTACTCATAGTAGCGACAGTGGCTCAGTTGGTAGAGCATTTGTCCACTGAAGGTTGGTGGTTCTAATCCCGCTCTCGACTTAAAAACATCACTGGTTGAGTGGTCAGATCCACTGACCCACAGGTTGCTGGTGTGATTCCAGCTCCCACAGATGAATGCTGTCGCTGTGTCCTTGGGCAAGACACTTAACCCACCTCGCTCCCAGTGTCTGCGTCCACTGGTGTGTGAATGTGGCACTAATGATTGGTGTGACCATAAATGATTAATGAATGATTATTAAGTCATTGGGAGTAACATTATGATATCTTCACATTTCAGGTTTGCACAGGTGCTGCAGGCCTGTGGGCGCTCTGTGGCCTTCTTTGGCAGGCGCTCAGACATCGGCCTGCACCTGTCCAAGCAGCATTGGTTCAGCTCTGACAGACAGGTGTGAGTAAGCCTATGTGAAGAATGGAATGGATTTATTATTATGATTATGATTATGATGATGAATATCTTTGGATTGGAGACTATGCCATCACTAATATCTCTATAGACTATCACAAGTGTGTGGATGCTATTTTAATTTGATGCTTTAGAAAGGGAAAAAATACTGATCTTATTCAACACTTTTATGAGACGATATAGATTTGGATATTTTTGGATAAATGATTAAAAAACAACAGGCACTTATTTTGAAGAACACTTTACTGTAGTGGCCTCACATTTTGATGGCATTCTGTGGACTGGGTCTGATTAAAAGCATTATTTTTGTGTTCATTGTAGTTTGTTTTTAAGTGTTTTGGCTCAATATCACAGCCTGTTTTCTGCTACATAATGTAATATTTGGTAATTTTTGATTCTCTCATGATGCTGTTGATTTGAAGATATCTCAGGCTGAGAAACTGCTCTAAAACGTTACAGATCGTTGTCAGTTTAATCCTCACCGTATGAATCCAGAGGAAGTCCGTGCACCAGCCGTACTAACCCCACAGTCTGAGACGCGCTCATGTGTGCTCATGTGTGCTCATGTGTGTTGATGTTCCCTCCTGTGTCCAGGTGCTGCAGGCGTTCAGAGTGCAGCCCAAGTGTCCAGCCTTCTCTGTGCTGCAGTTCTACTCTTCACAGACAGGGGGCGCTCAGGCTGTACTAAAGACACAGGTCAGAACTGACAGGTGTTTTATAAACCACTTTTAGAGTGACAATTCGAAAAACACGTCAGTTTGTGCATTAAATGTGACCTTTAGGCTGTAAAATCTACTGGTTCATCAAGTTAGAATATCATGAAAAAGTTATTTTTTGTCAGTCATTTCAGAAAGTCAAACCAGTTTATTATACAGACACATAGAGAGAAACTTAAGCCTTTATTTCTTGACACTTTGATGATTTTGGTTTACAGATAATGAAACTCCAAAATTCTGTGTCTCAGAAAATTAGAATAGTGTGAAAAAGTTCAATTGTCCTCCTCTCAGGGACATATGCGTGTTCTTCTGTCCCCAGACCTGTCCTCCTCCTCTCAGGGACGTTTGTGTGGTCTTCTGTCCCCAGACCTGTCCTTCTCTCGGGGACATATGTGTGTTCTTCTGTCCCCAGACCTTTCCTCCTCCTCTCAGGGACGTTTGTGTGGTCTTCTGTCCCCAGACCTGTCCTCCTCCTCTCAGGGACGTTTGTGTGGTCTTCTGTCCCCAGACCTGTCCTCCTCTCACGGACGTTTGTGTGGTCTTCTGTCCATAGACCCGTCCTCCTCCTTTCAGGGACATGTGTGTGTTCTTCTGTCCCCAGACCTGTCCTCCCCCTCTCAGGGACGTTTGTGTGGTCTTCTTTCCCCAGACCTGTCCTTCTCTCATGGACATATGTGTGTTCTTCTGTCCCCAGACCTGTCCTCCTCCTCTCAGGGACGTTTGTGTGGTCTTCTTTCCCCAGACCTGTCCTTCTCTCATGGACATATGTGTGTTCTTCTGTCCCCAGACCTGTCCTCCTCCTCTCAGGGACGTTTGTGTGGTCTTCTGTCCCCAGATCTGTCCTCCTCTCACGGACGTTTGTGTGGTCTTCTGTCCATAGACCCGTCCTCCTCCTCTCAGGGACATGTGTGTGGTCTTCTGTCCCCAGACCTGTCCTCCTCTCACGGATGTTTGTGTGGTCTTCTGTTCCCAGACCCGTCCTCCTCCTCTCGGGGACATGTGTGTGGTGTTTGTGGGGCCCCTCCCTCCGCACTCGTCAGAAGAAGATGTGAGGCGTGTGTTGTGCTGCTGCGGGCCCCTGCGCTCTGTCAGGATCATACGGACCGCTCTCAGGGTATGTCAAATATCAAAAATAACAACCGCCAACCTTCTGATCAGTGGACAAACACTCTTACAAACTGAGCTACTTTCGTCCCATGTTCAGCTGTTACCATGGCAACACAATGCACACATAGCAAACACTGTCTGTATTAGTTAGTATCCAAGAAAATGCCGTTAGTCCATGGGCCAGACCTCAAAACTGGACATATCAGAATCACTAAAGGCAGTTCTCTTTGGAATGAAACCAAACACAATATTTGAACTCATTATCTAACAGGTGGTACAAACCAAAATAAGGTGTCTAAAGTGCATTTTTCGACACAGGCTTTGTACACGACAAAGGTTGACAACTGTGATACAACTGAAATTATCACAACAAAAGATGAAGCTTAGATATGGAACTTTTCACAGTGATACCACCATATTTCCAGCCCATGGAATAAATGTAAAATGGTCATACGATACATGACGTAAGGGGCATTTATCTTGACAAAAATGAACTCAAATCAGAGAAATCGTGTCATGTGTCTGTTCCAGGTTCATGCAGAGGTGCACTTTGCTCTGCCTGAGGGGGCCCTGCTGGCTCTGTCCACTCTCAACGGCCTCGCCCTGCACGGACACCGTGTCAAGGTACTGATTGTACCTCTGCACACCGCACTAATGTGACCGTACCTTTGCACACTGCACTAATGTGACTGTAGGCTCTGCACACTGCACTAATGCGACTATAGGCTCTGCACACTGCACTAATGTGAGCGAACGTTGCTGGTATGCGCTTGCTCTCTTCGCCATCCTTCTTCCCTCCACTACGCACAACACGCGATACGCTCTTCCTCCTCTCCGATGGGCAGACAATAAAAAAAATCGCCCCCCTACAGGTTGGGGGATATGGATTACGCCTTAAAAGTTGCTCCAGGTCGTATCCTAGCGACCCCCGCTGAAAAACGTCTTTTACGTTTATAGACGTCACAGCATACAACGTTTGGAATCGAGGTGACGTCAATCGACGTCTCCGGCAGTCAATGAGTTAAGTGCCAGTGGAAGTTCTCTTAAAGAAGGGTTGTCAAACTGTGGTTGAGGGTCCAAATAGGGGCAGAGAGTGTTCAGTACAGTTTGTATTATTTTAAGCTTAAATTAACATTTATCAGATGAAATGTAGATAAATCTATAAAAACCTATTTATTTGAGTCAGCCTTTTCCCACATGAAGATCATTAAGTCCAAGTACTGTTCCACATTGACTGATTTTCAATATATTTATAAATAAAGAAATTATTTGCATTTTTGTAGTAGGTAGATCATTTTGACTTGGTAATTTTATAAGTAGCGTGCATGCTGAAAAAGTGTGGGCACCCCTGGTCTGGACCATATACGGTCTATGGTCTGGACCTGGCTGCATACATGATGTCAAAGAATAAATCACAAGCAGTGAAATACTCGACTAGTTTATAAATGCCAATCTCCAACCTAATTGTGGAGTTGTGGCCTGGAGTCCTAAATGGACTCAACATACACTCAACAAAAATATAAACGCAACACGTTTGTTTTTGCTCCCATTTGTCATGAGATGGACTCAAAGATCTAAAATTCATTCCAGATACACAATATTACCATTTCTCTCAAACATTGTTCACAAATCTGTCTAAATGTGTGATAGTGAGCACTTTTGCTTTGCTGAGATAATCCATCCCACCTCACAGGTGTGCCACATCAAGATGCTCATCAGACACCATGATTAGTGCACAGGTGTACCTTAGACTGCCCACAATAAAAGGCCACTCTGAAATGTGCAGTTTTGTCTCACAGCAAAATTCCACAGATGGCGCAAGCATTGAGGGAGCGTGCAATTGGCATGCTGACAGCAGGAATGTCAACCAGATCTGTTGCTCGGGCATTGAATGTTCATTTCTCCACCATAAGCCGTCTCCAAAGGCGTTTCAGAGAATATGGCAGTACATCCAACCGGCCTCACAACCGCAGACCACGTGTAACCACACCAGCCCAGGACCTCCACATCCAGCAGGTTCACCTCCAAGATCGTCTGAGACCAGCTACTCAGACAGCTGCTGAAACAATTGGTTTGCATAACCAAAGAATTTCTGCACAAACTGTCAGAAACCGTCTCAGGGAAGCTCAACTGCATGCTCGTCGTCCTCATCGGGGTCTTAACCTGACTCCAGATCGTCGCCGTAACAGACTTGAGTGGGCAAATGCCCACATTCGATGGCGTCTGGCACATTGGAGAGGTGTTCTTTTCACGGATGAATCTCGGTTTACATTGTTCAGGGCAGATGGCAGACAGTGTGTGTAGCCTCGTGTGGGTGAGCGCTTTGCTGATGTCAATGTTGTGGATCGAGTGGCCCATGGTGGTGGTGGGGTTATGGTATGGGCAGGCATCTGTTATGGACGAAGAACACAGGTGCATTTTATTGATGGCATATTGAATGCACAGAGATACCGTGATGAGATCCTGAGGCCCATTGTTGTGCCATACATCCATGAACATCACCTCATGTTTCAGCAAGATAATGCACGGCCCCATGTTGCAAGGATCTGTACACAATTCTTGGAAACTGAAAATGTCCCAGTTCTTGCATGGCCAGCATACTCACCGGACATGTCACCCATTGAGCATGTTTGGGATGTGCTTGACCGGCGTATACGACAGCGCGTACCAGTTCCCACTAATATCCAGCAACTTCACACAGCCATTGAAGAGGAGTGGACCAACATTCCACAGGCCACAATTGACAATCTGATAAACTCTATGCGAAGAAGATGTGTTGCACTGCATGAGGCAAATGGTGGTCACACCAGATACTGACTGGTTCTGAGTCCCCAGACCCCCAATAAAGCAACAACTGCACATTTCAGGGTGGCCTTTTATTGTGGACAGTCTAAGGTACACCTATGCACTAATCATGGTGTCTGATGAGCATCTTGATGTGGCACACCTGTGAGGTGGGATGGATTATCTCAGCAAAGCAAAAGTGCTCACTATCACACATTTAGACAGATTTGTGAACAATGTTTGAGAGAAATGGTAATATTGTGTATCTGGAATGAATTTTAGATCTTTGAGTCCATCTCATGACAAATGGGAGCAAAAACAAAAGTGTTGCGTTTATATTTTTGTTGAGTGTATGTCCTTCTGCTGGTAA
Source organism: Odontamblyopus lacepedii (assembly GCA_034769755.1). Lineage (NCBI taxonomy): Eukaryota > Metazoa > Chordata > Actinopteri > Gobiiformes > Gobiidae > Odontamblyopus > Odontamblyopus lacepedii. The sequence continues at coordinate 13,318,592 of CM068353.1, forward strand.
AATGTGCATGTTTAATTGAACTAGTTCAATGCAATCAGGCCATGGTCTGTTGGTTTCCTTCATTGTTTTGACCAACTTGTTTTTTATTGTCCCATTTGACCTCTTTACTAGGCCTGCTGACTGTGGGTGGTATGCACAGTGTCTTTTTAGATCTATGTTTAATCTCTCCCCTATCTTTGTGATGACTTCATTAACAAAATGGGTCCCGTTGTCTGATCTAAGAACTTTTGGAATGCCAAATGTGGGAATTATGCTCTTGCATATTGCTTTCGCCACCGTTAGTGCATCCGGTTTAGCTGTTGGGAATATTTCCACCCATTTGGAGAATGCGTCAATTATTACTAGACAATACTCTACACCTTTGGATTTTGTTAATTGAATGAAATCCATGTGTAGTGTGTGAAAAGGATGTTCTGGAGTAGGGAAAGCTCCTCTTTTAGGTCTTAGTTGTCCTTGTGCATTATTTTTAATGCAGATTAGACATTGTTTCCAAATTTTTTTTCAGTATGTATTAAAGCCTATTGTACTAACCATATTCCCCCTGTTGACACATGGCAAAGCCCGTGTGTCAATTTTTCCTTATTTTCCTGACACTTGTATTTGCACTTATCTAGTCATGCTTTATGGGGTTTGTGCTATTTGTCATTCTTCCTCTTCTTCTTCCTCTTCTTCACTGTCACTATCTCCCCCCTTTTTTTTTTACTATCTCCTGCGAAATGCCCTTTTTTGTGACATATATAACATCTGCCCTCCTTCCTATCTTTCGTCTTTTGATCATTTCCTCTATATTTTGGCCTGGCGCTTTGATATTGTTTTCCTTGTCTTTTTTCTATGACATACGTCTCCATTCCAGATTCAGACATGAGCACTTTGCTTGCCTGCTGCATTTTCTTTTTCTGTACTACACCTTCAGCGTGTATTGCGTGTGTCATGAAATCTGTCAACGTGGCTGTAGGAAAGCCTACATACGTCTTTTGGAGCCAGTGTCTAATTAGCTCTTTAAGTCCTCCTAATATGGCCATTTTAAGTTGTTGTTGATAGGGCCCATTAACATCTTCATCCTCCGTGATGCCACTGTTAGTTTTAAATACTTCCGTCATACGGATCTGGAATTCCTGCACTGTTTCCCCATCTTTTTGTTTTGTGTTTTGGATTTTATTATAGTCTGCTCTTCGCTGAAATTGTGTACGCATTCTAGCGAATACTCCATTTGCATGGTCTAGAACAGGTCCAATGTCTGCTGCGGGGATAGTGCGTCTCCCATTACCATGCGGTTGGGTTGGGTCAAAATCTCCTCTGACTAAAGCCCATCTATGCCCTAAATGCAACATTAGAACACGTTGACACTCCATGCCGTCCAGTCCGTAAGATGTTATTAAGCTTTTCAGGTCTGAGATGCACGTTTCTATGTCAGCTTCGGGCTTAGTAACTCCCTCTAGTGCCTTTTTTATGTCAGCTACATCCCACGGTCTGTATACTCGTATCATCTCCCCTGGTGTATGTGGATCTGGGAGGGAAATTAGGGGATAATTTTCCGCTATTTCTTCTTCTTTCGTGGGACAATCAATCTGATCCCATGTCTGTTCTGTGGGATGTTTGACTAGGCCTTGCGCCTTGGTCTTACTTCTGGTACGGTTTGATATGGGAGATGGAAGTTTCCAGGGGGGTGGAGTTTTTTTATCATATGCGGGCGGGGGGCTCTGCTGGCCCACTGGGGCAGGGGGAAGAGTCCAAAACGGGTTTTGGTCGCCTAGTGTTTTTGGTAATTCTGGAAGTTTTGGATAAAGCCCCAGGGTCTTAAACTCCTCCTCTTCTTTTTCAGACAATTTCTCTTTTTCTTCTTCATATCCACCGTATGCCCCTGCCTGCTCTGCCTGTGCAGGGCGCTTCTGCACCACTGTGCCATCATCGTCTTCTGGACGAAACACTGTGAATGTTGCTGCCTTTTTTGCGTTTATACTTTTGCGCTTTTTACTTTCAGCTATCCACAGCCGAGCTGCGGTCACTTGCTTACCAGGTGTATATCTGGTTCTTCCTTTAAATTGGTCATGAATTGATAGGTTCATCATGAGCCGGCTTAATTTTATTTCATCTAAAGTCCCATCAAAATTATATTTTACTTTCCATTTGCGTAGGAATTTGCAAGACACTGGGTAAACTCGCCTCATATACTCCGAGTCTGTTTCTTGTAATATTCTTTTAACCTCCATTTTTACTGTTTTTTCTGCCATGATGTACTATGTGTCTAGTTTTGCCTATTGTTGATCGATGGGAGACTTCTCTGTGTTTTATGACAAGCTTCTACCACAATGGGCGGTCATAAACTTGGTGTTAATTCACACACCGAGAAGGACACTGGATAAATTTTCAGCAAAACATCGACCTATGACCTTAATGAGATTCAACCTTGATGCATCTTAGCAATGATCAATTTGAATCTCCACACATTCGTTAATTCATTCACACTCTTCCACACTAGATTCACACTCTTCTACACTAGATTCATCTCTATGTAGATCTAAAACACTTCTCTCTTAGAAGTTAAAATTTTCTGACGTCAGGCAATAGAACTGGCTCTGGTTGACCAGGTCCTTCCACGGAGAGGATGACGAAGGGAGGTTGCCGCTGGGAAAGATGGATTTTTCAGCTCAAACTGGATGCGCGCACTCTTTCAATCTCCGTTGGTCACCCTCCATGCAGAAGTTCACCGATCCGGCTCGAAGGACCAAGAAACTGTCAAAGAATAAATCACAAGCAGTGAAATACTCGACTAGTTTATAAATGCCAATCTCCAACCTAATTGTGGATTGAATCACCTGGGTCAGAATCCATAGCCAACTACGTTTTTTTACGTGCACGGGGAAGAGAGACTTGCGCTTGGCTAAGGCTCGTCCACGTCAGAACTCCCGCCAGAGCTACGTCTCCCTTGGCTTTTATTGAAACAATTGTGTCATCACAATACATCATGGTCACAATACATCATGCGTTAGGTTTACATTTTATCAGATAAGCACAGATATATGGTCTGAGGAGTCACCCTGTCCTTCACCAACAGAGTTCAAAAGTTCAAACGTCAGTTCAAACGTCTGGTTTAGCAGATATAGTGCCTGGTACCCCACAGACTCTGACAATGATTTACTTTAAGAACTGTGCCTGGTTTATCTCTTTCCCTGAGACTGCATTTAGCTTTATGTACATTTTTAATAACTTCATCATTATAAGCATTTTATTCTAACAAGACCTAAATTCTGAATGTGATTTGTTGTCACCTTCTATAATGGTGTGAACCTCCTGTGGCTGTGTTGGCAGGTGCAGAGACCGGCCAGTGAGTCCACCCTGGACATGGACGAGACTCTGGAGGCTCTTCAGTCTGACCCTGTCACCCAACGACTGCTCTATGTCACCAGCATCTGCCCGCACCTCACACCACACCTCCAGACTTCTACACACATGAGTGGGCACACAGGGGAGGATAATCCCAAAGACAACCCCAGAGACAACCACAGAGACGATTACAGGGACAACCTCAGGGATGAATGCAGCCCAATTCTAGTAAACGGGCAGAGGGGACTCAGAGAAGACACTCTCCTGGACACATTTGGTCGCTTTGGTCCAGTGGTCAGGATAATCACACCACCACACACCGGAGGAGCCACACATGCTTATATTGGTGAGCGTTCATAATAGTTTTCACAATTCTAGAAATATTCACTTTTGATGTGAAGGAAAAGATATGGTACCAGTTTCTACACTTTTATTAAAGAGGGGATATGATACAAAATCAACAGTTTTGAGCTTTCTCCCATGTTCTAATGTTCCCTCATCAGAAACCTGCCTGAAGAGGCTTTACATGTCCTCCATTCTCTCCCTTTTCAAACCCAGCTTATGGCTGCACCACCCACATGTCTCCCATGTCTCCCATGTCTCCCTCACGGTTCTTTTCATTAGCGGGATGCTCGCTTGTGTTGTGACATCACTTTGAAGGGGGAGTGAAAGTGAGGGGTGTGGCAAAAACAAAAGTGAATCTTCTTAAACATTTTAATACATTGTCTTTTGGCAAAACAATAAAAGCTAACATGGTGATCTAAATATGATACATGTTAGAATTTCACACCCCACAGAAGTAAAATATCCCCTCTTTAATGAGATGTACTTGTCTTTTACAGCATTTGTGAGTGCAGACAGCAGACAGGCCGCCCTCAGTGCCTCCCAGGATCTCCTCCAACTAAACTACCTGCTGTGCCCAGCCCTCATGCCCCTGCACCTGTCTGCTCCTGTCAGCAGGGACACCGTGGGCAGGGCAAGGGACAGGCCAGAGGACGCACAGGAAGACATGGGGGACCAGGAGACGACCAATGGTGCACTTCCATATATGGTATGTTTATGACATTTATTTTATTCTTCCAAAAATAATTCTACAGTAAGAGAGTACTTAAAAATAATATTACTCAAGTACAAATACAAATACAAGTACAAGTAGTGGTCTAAGAAATAACAAAAAAAAGGTATTTAGGGAAACTCCTACTGAAGTAAGAGTAACTTTAAAAAAAAAAAAAAAAAAAATCAGTGTAATTTGTTGGACAAAACATTAAATAATGCATAAAATCAGACACAAAAATGAGACAAACTAAATCCTATCTGAGGAACGCTGCAAGAAACACAAATGTTCCATGTATTTAATTTCAGCATAAAGCTTTTGTACTCAAGTAAGAGTACTGTTATACTGAACTGTATATTACTCAAGTAGGAGTAAAAGTATGAGGTCTGAAAGCTACTCTGAGAAGTGTTCCTTTAGACCTGGAGTAAATGGGACTGAGAGCCTTACTGGACTCTTAATGTGACAGTGCCCTGTTGTGTGCGTCCTCAGGCGGAGGCTCAAGCATTGAGGAAACTGGACCGGCGCTTGGGTAAACTGTTCCGGTGTCTGCCAGAGGGGGCGCTGTCTGTGGTGCTCCTGAGGTGAGTGCTTGGCCACGCTTCTTCTGCTTGTGCTTTTACTCTTTTATCAGTCAAAGGTTTGGACACATCTTTTCACATGTGTAAAATGTAGAAAGAAGTAAACAAGCATTGAATGAGAAGGTGTGTCCAAACCTCTGATTGGTGCTGTACTGTTACTTCTGTACTTCTGCTTGTGTACTTCTACTAGTGTACTTCTACTTATGTACTGTGTCTTGTGTTTTAGTGGGAACCGAACCGAACCAGGGCTGTGCTTTGTGGAGATCAAGAAAACCTCCTGAGAAGATGGACCAGTGACCGTGTTGGATCATCTCGACTCACAGCTCGAAGACCCTTGGCTCGGTGACTGGACCACGTGGGGCTTTTCTGAGTGGAGTTTGCATGTTCTCCCTGTGGTTGCTCAATCTAAAGCACGCCATGCCTCACACACAAGAAGGTCCCAGAGATTACTGGGCCCTGTGTTATTGGACGGCTCCCGACAGGTTTAACCCAGGGACATTGAGGGGTCAAATGCAGAGGAGACATTTCAGTCAGGATGGTTACCTCATTAAAGGTCCTATTTTATGCAACATTGACTCTTGTGAGGTGGCACGGTGGCTGAGTGCCTAACGCTTATGCCTCACAGCAAGAAGGTTGTGGGTTCGATCTCTGGGTCGCCTGGGCCTTTCTGTGTGGAGTTTGCATGTTCTCCCCGAGTTTCTTCTGGGCTCCGGTTTCCCCCTTCAATTCAAAACATGCAGCACCCCTGTGAACTAACATTAAGGACCATGACGTCCACCCTCCTGTGGGCTCCAATCACAGAGGGGTTCATAGGGGTCAGGTGCGTAGAGAACTAGGCAGCGAAAAGCTGCCAGATAAAGCGGAAGAAGACGGACTCTTGTGAGCTTTAAGCGTTATTACCGTTTCAAAAACCTACCTGGCGTTGTGTTAAGTTTCTGTCCCACGTTTGAATAACCCTAATTGTTATATTAGTCTGTCTACATCTACAAGGCCTAAAATGCTCTGTTTCACCTTGTGATGTCATGCAGAGGTAGTTTTCAAATATATAACTTTCACCTTTAGTTCAGTAGAGACTGGTAAGTCCAGGGTAACCAAATGATTCTAGTGAAGGTGTATAGAGGTTAAAAACACAGTGGAGCATTACCACATGATCACAGTGATATCATAAGTTTGAAGAACTCAGCCTAAATGTGCAAGTTTGTGTTAAACATATGTGAATGAAACAAAACACAACTCCAGGTCTGTTTGTGCTGAGGAAACATAATATAGATCAGAAAATAGTGTAATATTGGCCCTTCAGTCTGTCTATTTAATAAAAGTCAAACTGACCCTATGAGGTGACCCTGATATGAGTCACTAAATAATTGTATTGAGCCCCGCTGTTGGATGGGAATAAATGTACATTTCTCTGCTTTTTAATCATTGTTATATGTAATATTTACTAATTACATGACCATACTGGCTTGTCAAAGCCTGATCCCATCAGATCTCAAAAGCTCAAAGGCCTGGTCAGGACTTGGATGGGAGACCACTGGGAACACCAGGTGCCACAGGGGGGCGCCAGTCACAAAAACTGTTGTGTCCTTAGGCAAGACACTTCACTCACATTGCCTAGTACGAAAGTGGTGCGTGAGTGATGGTGGTGGTTGGAGGGGCTGATGGTGCAGATTGGGGCCTCACTTCTGTCAGTCTGTCCCAGGGCAGCTGTGGCTACAACAGTAGTTTACACGACTGAGTGGAGAGAATGAATAATGAACTGTAAAGTGTCTTTATGACATGTCTGTGAAAAGTGCTATATAAATGAAAACTTACTAAACTTTTTTTTTTTTACCAAACTATTTCTTTAATCCCATTCTGGGTCCAATTTTAGTCCAGCTCCCACAGAGTTCTGCTGCTGTTATGAATTCTACAGAGACCGGACTGATGTGCAAAAGGGTTGGGTTTGTTTAGGGAGTGTCTGCCTCCTCCCCAGAATGTGGCATCACTCTTAGCACATTTTAGGTTTGTTTGGTCCTTCCTTTGACTTCTGAATATGAATCTAACACTTTCTAAAGAACCAGGGCCAACGATGTGGCTCCTGTTTCCAGCACTCGTGCAAGCAGCTGAAGTGTCTTCACCAACTGCACTGGGCCGCAAAGATCCAGCTTTAAAGAGGGGGAATTATGCAAAAGCAAATTCACCTTCTACCATATTCTGTTTCCTCATCAAAAACATCCCTTAACTTTTAAAAGTCATGTTTGAGTAATCTAGCGTTCTCTCCTGGGTACCTGATCTGTAAAATGCTCAGCTACATCCATGCTGCCACATGACAATTCTCCAGAAATAAATAAATATATATATATAAATAAATATATATAATATATATAAAATATATATAATATATAAATATAAATATATATTATATATAAATATATATATAAATATATATTTTTATATAAATATATATAAAATATATAAAAAAAATAAACATGCATAACTTCATGAACATGATGCCATGTGCAGTAGTTTCATTAGCCGAACACACACAGATTGTGTTCTGATAGCGCTCTGAAGGGGAAGTGGCTAGTGTGAAGAGCAAAATGGTGAAAAGGCATCATGGTGATCTAAATGTTATGTGCAGTTAATACACCCCCTTCTTTAACATACACCCCATAAAGAGGAAATAAATTTTTGAACATGTAAAGACGACACCAGCACGAGTACTAAGAAACATTCTTTAATTCTGTCCCTTTACAAGGATATATTTAAGAATTCTTCAACATTTGATACAAAAAGTGTGTCTTTACACACAGGATACATTAGAACATTAGACAGTGCTGCAGGAGGACATTACAAAACACTTGAACAAAACAAAATCTGTACAAAAACAACATTTTCAAAGACATGTCATAATACCACCAATAAATATTCAGTTCACTGCTGCGCTCACATTAGTCTGATAAAAGTGGAACAGGACAGGAGCATTTAAAAGGGACGAGGTTAAAAAGACTGAATGACCCTGACTTTGTAAACTAGGAGCTACCAGCTGCACTATGTCACATTCACTAAACAGACTGTCCTCACATGCACAAACTCACTCTCACTACAGTACGAGCCGCAGTCGCCTGGGGTAGAAGAGGAGCCTGCTCTTCACCACACTGTGGCGGCTGCTGTGGGGCTGCTGTGGGGGCTATGGCTTCAGAGTGTCTGGCCTCACTCAGGCTCCTGGGGCTGGGGGCTCTCTGTGAGGAGGCTCAGGCTCATGGAGGAGCTGATGCTACCAGACCTCAGGCACCTCAAAGAGCGCGGATGAGGACGCTGCTCCTGGAGGCCACAACACACGGTCAGGAGGGAAAACACAAACTAACGTCGTGAAAATCTGACATGGACCGTGTGTGATTAATCGACAGTTTTTTTTATGATGTGCAGCTCCTTAGATGTATTGTGTCATTTTCTACAAGTGAAATATCCCACTTGGTGCACTATAGGGGGCACCACACTATGATGCACCACACTGTGGTGCCCCCTACAGGCAGAGCAGTGCTACAGTCCTCACCTGCACTCTTTTTCTTGTGCTTGTGTCCCTTCTTGTGCGCTCCTGTGGCCTGCTGCCAGCCGCCTGTGCCCTCCGTGTCCACAGCCTCTGGACTGCTCTGCTCTTGGGCTGGACCCTGACTCTGGTCCTGGTCTGGGCTGGAGCCGGAGGACTCTGACGTGTCTCTACAGCACAGATGTGGGTCAGACAGAGTGCCAAAAGCGCACACACACAGAGTGCCAAAAGCGCACACACACAGAGTGCCAAAAACACACACACAGAGTGCCAAAAACACACACACACACAGACAGAGTGCCAAAAACACACACACACACACAGACAGAGTGCCAAAAACACACACACACACAGAGTGCCAAAAACACACACACAGAGTGCCAAAAACACACACACAGAGTGCCAAAAACACACACACAGAGTGCCAAAAACACACACACACAGCCAAAAACACACACAGCCAAAAACACACACAGCCAAAAACACACACACACACACACACCATGCCCAAAACACACACACACAGAGTGCCAAAAACACACACAGACACACACACACACAGACACAGACAGACACACACACACACACAGACACAGACACAGACAGACACACACACACACAGACACAGACAGACACACACACACAGACACACACACACAAAGAGACACACACACAGAGACACACAGAGACACTTACCCCGTTTTTAACCAGCCTTCTGTGGTAGTGCTTTCGACTGCCTCAGAGTTGGACTCTCCTGAAATGACAGCAGTGTAGAAGCACATGCAGTGAGGCCACACACTCCGTTTGGTTTGCATATTTGCATGGGTCTACTGACTCCAACTTTATCAGTCTGTGCAACATTGGCTTCAGTTAGTTTGAACTAGGGAAAGTGGGGAAGTGGCTACTTTTCCCTAAACCAAACGCACAGCTGCGCTCTGTGTGAAGCCGAGGCTCTGTAGGTTTGGCTTCCGTCTGGATTTTATAATAAGGAGAAATAAAGCTGCATTTGGGAGAGGTGGTCTGATAAGACATAATGTTTACATGCACAGGAGCTTAATGGGCCTCTATGACATGTGCCCCCTCTTGAATAGTGCAATGTCCACACACATGTATTCTCACCGTCAGTCTTGAGCTTCTTTCCTCCGGCCACCTCAGCGTAGGAGTAGTGAGCCCAGCCGTCTGCTGCTCCCTGGGCCCGGGCCTGCTCAGGCTGCACTGGGCTCATGCTGCGCTTCCTCAGAGCCCTGTAGAACACACAGGACACACACAGGACACTCTTTAGAAGGCCATGGAGCAGGGCTGTTCAACGGGTTTGCACTCCAAGCCTTTGTCAAGAGCTTGTGTTTGACACAACAAACTTCACACTGGGAGCCTGTTGCTGTGATAAAGCTGCACTGTGACAGGTGCACATGTACTTCTCATGGTGCCTTTTTAAAACAAGTGTATAGACCAAATGGAAACGATCCACCTACAGAAACATGTATGGTACATGTGCCTAAATGAACTACAGAATGACCCAGATGAAAGGTTTTACATTGATTCAGCATTTGCATCACACATCAGGAGAATACCAGAAAGCAGCTCAGTTTAAACAAAGTATTGCTGAGTGCATGAAGACAGAGTATCCAAACACACCGTGCGTATGAGAGGGTGGAGGAGGTGCTGGAGGGGTAGTGGCTCTTGGTCCAGCTGTCTCCCCAGGAGCCATGGCCCTGGCTCTGCTTGTGTTTGTCCTTCTCCTGCTGTTTGGCCTGGACGTACTCTGCATACGTCTGGATCCTGTAGCTCTCAGCATAGCGACTCGTGTTCATCGCTGCACCAAACCAAAAGAGTCTCAATCACACAGAACCAGCTCATGTTCAGCTTGAACTCAAGTGCTGGAAATGCACATGCTTTATGCGTTTATGTGTGTTTGGAAAACAGGAAACCTTTTATTAGGTTAAGATCCTTCCAGTGTCACTTCGGCATTTCAGCTCATCTGTATGGAAAGTGCACATGGAACATGAGGCATGACTTACCTATCTGCACCTGGTCTGTCTGGCTCAGACACACAAAGGCAGAGGTGTCGTCGATCCATGACACCTGGATGTTCCCTAAGAGCACAGGTTACACAGTATTATACATGGAAGTATACACTACACAGGACTTGGCATGTGCAGTATTATACATGTAAATACACACAGAAGTACATGAGGGGTGGACTCACCGAAGGCACTGAAGAGCTGGTACAGGTCACTGGTCTTCCACTCCTTTGGGAAGGTCACGTACAGGACGTGGTCCCGCTTGGGTTGCACTGCGCAAACACACAGACACACAGAGTCTCAGGTTGGGGCTTCTTTACTACATTTTGGCCAATAAGCAGACTACTTTCCATCATAATACACACAGCCAGATGTGTACATTTTAGACCATTTCATTCATGTTACAGTGCGCTGTCCTCGCATCAGCCAACCATTAGGCTTAAAGCTATAGTGTGCAACTTTTTACCCCCAAAGAATCCAAAGCATGCATTTACTGCACTGAAAAACATGCAGATTTATTTTGAGTGGGTTTAACATCTCCACTAATTGGACCTACTTTTTCCCATGAAAATGTTCCTCTGGCTATATCCCACCTCCAGAACGTTCCATACAGTACCTTTAGTGAACGTACTGGCCAATAAATAAGTATGACAACTAGTATGTTTACATTGTGGTTACAGTATTTTCTGGACTACAGTATAGAGCGCACCTGTATATACAAGCTGCATCCACTCTATTAAAAATAAATAAATTATATACAAGCCACAACCGGGCTAGAAGCTGCTGATTATCAATGTTGAAAAATGAGATATTTTCTGCATATACAGAACGATTTTGTACTGTAAATGTACATTTATGTACCTGAACAGAATCTTTCTGAACAGTAACTTTTAACACGGCAGCAACTGTGCTGATTAAAACGAGGTCAAAAACAGAAAAGAACCGGTAATTGATTACCTCCATTTCTCCTGTGCAGTGAAACCACAAGTCACTTTGACGCCAGGCTTACGTGCAGCACGGTAGAGGTCTGCGCGACAGAATTTTCAGTCCCACTCCCACCCGCTCCCGCATTCTTCAGTACCGCTCCGGCGTTGTGCGGTCGCGCTCCCGCCCACGCCCACAATAAGCTTATCTTGTTTTTAAAATTCCGGTTAGAGCGCCCCTAGCGGTGGAAGAAAAATCCACAGAATAGCCGCACCTTTGTAAAAGCCGCATGGTTCAAAGCCTGGGAAAAAAGTAGCGGCTTGTAGTCGAATTTCGAGTCGAGTTTAGAATTAAATTCAAAGTTCTCCTGACATAGAAAGCCTTAAACAGTATGGCCCCATCATATCTTCAGGATGCCATTGTCCCGTATCAACCAAATCGAGCACTTCGCTCTCAGAATGCAGGATTATTAGTGGTTCCTAGAGTGTCTAAAAGTACAGTGGGGGGGAGAGCCTTCAGTTACCAAGCTCCTGTGTTATGGAATCAACTCCCTGTTGATGTTAGAAACAGGCACCCACAGTCTCTTTATTTAAGACCAGGCCTAAAACCTTCCTCTTCGGAATAGCTTATGACCAGGTTACTTAGTTTGATGTCACTCCTAACTAACTATGACCAGGTTGGTTGGGAGTGACATTAAAACCCAGGTTAAGATAAGCTGCTGCAGGAGATAACAAGCTGGGGGAAGTGTGGCAACCTGAGCACTATCCTCTGTTTCCTCCTATTTTCTCATCAGCATCACTTACTATGTTCTCATCTGTAGTTCGTTCATTGCTATTCACATGTTGTCCCCTGTCCCACTCCCCCTGTGGAGTGTAACTCTTTCAGATGCCTGATGACATCTGGACCCCTCTCCTCTTCCTCACCTGACTCTCCTCCTCCTCGCCTGGCCCCCTCCTCCCCGCCTGGCCCTCCTCCTCCCCACCTGGCTCTCCTCCACCCGCTGCCCAGCCCTCCTCCTCGCCCGGCTCCTCCCCGGCTCCTTCCCCACCTGGCTAGATGTGGCCATACCGAACTGGCCCACGGGCCTGGACATCTATAGCCTGTCCGTCCATGGGAGTGGATATCTCCTTCACTGTAGTTCTCCCCAAGGTTTCTTCTTGTTCCCAGGACCCTGGGTTTTTTGGAGTTTTTCCTTGCTGAGGAGGAGGGTCTAAGGACAGGGGATGACTGGACGATGTTTCATTTGCTGCTTTACATGAATGTTGTTTATTCCTGTTTTGATATGTCTGTGTTGTATGTTTTACTCATCAAAAATCTTGGAACGCCCTTAGAGGCAACTGTTGTGATTTTGGGCACTACAAAAATAAATTGAATTGAATTGAATATAGTCCAGAAAATACGGTACTTGTTTAGAAGTTAAAATGCTTCCACATTATCCCTTCAGGTAATCAGACCTGCTGTGTCCATGACCAACACTCATGTCTCCCCTTCACAAAGAGTGTGTGTGTGTGTGTGTGTGTGTGTGTGTGTGTGTATATGTGGGTGTGTGTGCGTGTGTGTGCGTGTGTGTGTGTACACAGCACTCACAGTCTGGTCCAGTCATGTTGAGGTAGGGAATGTCGATGATCCTCATGAGGAACAGCCTGCACACAAACAAAACCAGTGCCAACACAGTCCATGGTCACAGGAAACACTCGGATAAGGTCTTACTTATTGTAGAAGGGCTCGATGAGTTTGGAGCGAGCAGAGATGTGGCCTTTAGGGGGCGTCAGGAACGAGCCTGAAGTGGACACACACCACACAGTTAGAAAGAGCTGAGGCACCACCATCCTTCACTCAGAGGACCTAAGCTACATTCAGGGAATTTAGAGGCTTTTCTCCTTTGACACACGACTGAGAAAAGGATGAGGGGTGGAGGGTAGGACAAACATCTGTCATCACTATAATTTATGAAGAAAACGGTGTTAAAGAGGGGCATTTCGTGTTATGTTGTTCCCTCATCAAAACTTGTCTGAAGAGCTTTTAGACATCATCCATGCATGTTTGAGTAATCTAGTGATCTCTCCTGGGTCATATTCAGATTGTAGCCTATGTCACCCATGCTTCCAAATGACAATTCTCAGTAAATTTACAAAAGCACAATACAAAACTGTACACGGCAACTTAACAGAGCTGATGTGACGTGTAGTAGTTTCATTAGTGATGTACGCTGATTGTTTTACACGGAGAGCAAAATGAGGAGGTCAAAAACGAAAGTGAAACTTATAAAACATGTCTATATGTCGTTTTTGGTGAATCCAGCATTTTCAAAACAGTAAAAAGTGAAGATGCTAATTTAAATGTGTTATGTGTTAACAGCAGTTTATGCCCGCACCCCTATGAACTAACATCAAGGACCATGTTGTCCACCCTCCTGTGGGCTCACCACCTGCAGAGGGGTTCATAGGGGGGGGTCAGGTGCTATGAGGATTGGGCAGCAAGCTGCCCCCGCGACCCAGCCGGATTAAGCGGGAGAAGATGGATGGATGGATGGATGGATGGATATGTGTTAACAGTTAAAACCACATAAATGTAAAATACCCCCTCTTTAATGTCCTGAAGTTCATATTTTGCTCAGAACTTGGAGCTAGATCATGGTTTTTGATCTTCATGATTTTTGTAACTGTCTTTTTCGGTTGCCTTAAAGAGGTAGATGAAGTCATTTGCTTTTTCTGATCATTTACACGTCACTGTGATTTGTTAAACCCAGGGGTCAATCACTCAGAGCCTTGCAGAGGATGACCAATAACAATGGCTATTGGAGAAGTAGTAACTCTGACAATATGACTAAAATAGCACAAATCAGATCCCAATTCTATTTTGCTCACCTTTCCACTCAGATTTACTTTATACCCTTGTTTGGAAGATACTTTAGAGCCCTTTTTGCAGCCATTTTCAAATATATTTTACTCGCCCAGCTCTCCTCCTCCTCACCCGGCTCCTCCTCCTTCTCGCCCGGCTCCTCCCCCACCTGGCTAGATGTGGCCATACCGAACTGGCCCACGAGCCTGGACATCTATAGCCTGTCCGTCCATGGGAGTGAATCTCTCCTTCATTGTAGTTCTCCCCGAGGTTTCTTCTTTTTCCCAGGACCCTGGGTTTTTTGGGGTTTTTTGGAGTTTTTCCTTGCCGAGAAGGAGGGTTTAAGGACAGGGGATGACTGGACGATGTTTCATTTGCTTCTTTACATGAATGTTGTTTATTCCTGTTTTGATATGTCTGTGTTGTATGTTTTACTCATCAAAATCTTGGAACGCCCTTAGAGGCAACTGTTGTGATTTTGGGCGCTACAAAAATAAATTGAATTGAATTCAAGATATTGGCACGTCTTCAAAAGAACTGCAATGGTAGGCTACGCCACAAAGATTGTGTATCCTAATAAGTAGAAGCCATGAAAGTATCACGTGTTGTACCCAGGTAGTTGGTCATGGAGATGAAGCAGAGGCCGGTGATGTAGGCGTCGTAGCCCGCCTCGTGCAGCTGCTCCTGGGCTGTGTCGTAGCTGGGAAAGCCCTCTGCAGTTTCTGATAAACACCACAACAGAGGAGTCTTACTACATGAACAAAACGTAGTAAAGTCCCTTAAAGTTTAACGAGTCTTGCCCCAGTATCAACTGTCTGTGTTTTCACCTCTGTAAACTAGAAAGTGCGCTGTTAGCTTGCAATTTATCATTAGCTTTACTGTGATGGATATTTTTAGAGTGGCCTCAGAGTTTCAGTTAAGACAGTGAGGAATAATTTGACCACATGTGGACTGACCGACTTGTGGACATTTGAAGGGGCTCTCCTTCAGCTGCTTCTCCAGCTCTGCCAGGGACGTGTTTGTGATGAACTCCTGAAACACACAGGTCAAGACAGTGGTGAGAGGACTGGTGCTGGAGGGTCTAGTCTGACAGACCCAGGGCGGAACACACTGCCTTTGTGCACAGACCAAACACTGTTGACAGGTTAGACTACCATGTTTTTCAGACTACAAGTCACTTTTTTCATGGTTTGGGTGGTCCAGCAACTTGTGCTGTAGGAGTATGTGCCAGTATCTGCTACTCCTATTACTCCTGTACTGCTGTTACTTCTCACTATACTGCACATGTCTCCTTTACAAAGAGCCGCTGTCCTGTCTGGTATCATGTCTCCTGCACAAAGAGCCGCTGTCCCGTCTGATATCATGTCTCCTGTACAAAGAGCCGCTGTCCCGTCTGGTATCATGTCTCCTGTACAAAGAGCCGCTGTCCTGTCTGGTATCATGTCTCCTACACAAAGAGCCGATGTCCTGTCTGGGTATCATGTCAGTGTCTTGTAATTTCAGCAGATTTCAGGCTCTCCAGGGGGCGGGGACAGGTGTGTCGATCAGGTACGAGTTGATGTCCCGCTCCTGAAGTTTGAGACATTTCTTCTTGTCATTTACGCACTCACCTGAATTTAACACATACATGAGTCATCAAGACGTATCCCACTCACGGTGGGTGATAAATGTTAATCACATTCTGCGGATTACAAGCTGCAAGGAGTGAAATATGCAGCCAAAAACAGTAATCGAGCAGCAGAAAGAAAGTCTAGATTGAGCAAGAATTTGTGAGGGGCTGGTGAAAAGCCCAACGATGCTCGAACTGCAGTAAGGAAAACAAAGAAGCTCATCGTGGACAAGCTAAATTTAGCTGGAGTTGCTCAGAAGTGACAGTGAAGATGAAGAATTCAATGGATTTAGTGATTTGGAGTAAGATGGAGAGTTTGGTAAACTTGTTCTGTTGTTTCTGCTCTAGTTTTGTGAATAACAGTTCATATGTGATGTGATCTCACCAGACACATGTTCAGCCTGTTGTTCTCTGTTCAGTTGTTATCACTATAACTTGCCTTTCAACATGAAATGTCTGTTCCTGGTCTGATTTTATCAAATTTCCCCCCAAAAATACAACTTATATTTTTTCCTTCTTCATTATGTATTTTTTAGCTGGTGTGACTTATAGTTTGGTACTCATTTTACTAATACACTTAAGATCAATAGATCTGAGATTGTATTTATCCATCTGATATCTGTGGACACCTAAAAATGCACAATTGTGTATGTTTAAAAAATGGAAACTCTTTGAGAGATACAGGTCATCTTACCTTAAAAGGCTGAGTTGAAGACATGAGCTTTGTGTCTAAAAGTCTGTAACACAGAGAATGAATAAAGCGAAACACCACTGAAGAAAGTGGAGATGTGACAGTTCAACACGTTACCTGGGAAACACACACATGGTGACCTCCTTAAAGTCCTGCAGGTCCTGGATACACAGTGGGACATGTGGCATGCAAGTTACAAAGGTACAGTAGCAAGAAAAAGTATGTGAACCCTTTGGGATTTCTCTGATTTCTGCATAAATTTGGGATAATGTTTCCTGATCTTCATGTAAGTCACCACAATATACAAAACACCTTCTGGTTTAACTAATACTATACAAAATGATGTGTTTTCACCTTTTCACTGAACACATCATGTAAAAAACTCACAGTGCAGGGTGGAAAAAGTATGTGAACCCCTACGCTAATGACTTCTACAATAGCCAATTTGAGTCAGGTCTCACCCATTATGGAGTCCAATTACTGTGATGAGATTGCAGGTGTTGATTGAAGCTGCCCCACCCTTTAAAAACCCACACTAATCTTGAGATAGCTGTTGTGAAGAAGCATTGTCACATGGGAACCATGCCACGCACCAAAGAGCTCAGTGAAGACTTGCGAGCAAGAATTGTTGAACTGCATAAAGCTGGGATACAGAAGTATCTCTAAAAGCCTTAATGTCCATGTCTCAACAGTGAGACAGATTATCTACAAATGGAGGGAGTTCAAGACAGTTGCCACTCTCCCCAGGCGTGGTCGTCCTACAAAGATGACAGCAAGAGCACAGCGCAGAATTGTCAGTGAGGTGAGAAAGACTCCTAGAGCATCAGCTAAAGACTTAGAAACATCTCTGGCACATGCAAACATTTCTGTTCACACCTGCACAATACGTAAAACTTTGAACAAGAATGGTGTTCATGGGCGGACACCATGGAGGAAACCTCTGCTGACAAAAAAGAACATTGCTGCACGTCAAAAGTTTGCAAAAGATCACCTCGATGTTCCACAGCAGTTCTGGCAAAACATTCTTTGGACAGATGAAACAAAAATTGAGCTATGTGGAAGGAACACACAACGCTATGTATGGAGGAAAAATGGCACAGCATACCAGCATCAAAACATCATCCCAACTGTGAAATATGGTGGAGGAAGCATCATGGTTTGGGGCTGTTTTGCAGCCTAAGGTCCTGGACGGATTGCGGTCATCAATGGAAAAATGAATTCCAAAATGTACCAAGACATTTTGCAGGAAAACTTAACACCATCAGTCCGCCAGCTGAAGCTCAAATGAGGATGGGTGATGCAACAAGACAACGACCCCAAACATACAAGTAAATCAACAAAAGAATGGTTCAAAAAAAAAAAAAAAGAAATTGCGCCTTCTGGAGTGGCCAAGTCAGAGTCCGGACCTCAACCCCATTGACATGCTGTGGCATGACCTCAAGAGAGCAATACACACCAGACAACCCAAAAATATTGTTGAACTGAAACAATTCTGTGAAGAAGAATGGTCCAAAATTCCTCCTGCCCGTTGTGCAGGTCTGATCTGCAACTATAGAAAACGTTTGGTTGAGGTTATTGCTGCAAAAGGAGGGTCAACTAGCTACTAAATGTTGAGTTTCACATACTTTATCCTCCCTGTATTTGAATGTTGACTGCTTGTGTTTAATAAACAAAAATCAAAACACATTTTTTGCCCCTGCAGTATTACTTTAGAAGAATGTATAATTGTATTGTTGTGACTTAAATTAAAAACAGAACACATTTTATGACTAATTTATGCAGAAAACAAAGAAAGCCCAAGGGGTTCGCATACTTTTTCTTGCCACTGTATAAAGTAGGGACAAATATACAATTGTGATTTTTTTTTTTTAGACAAGCATTGTGATTAGATCTGTGATTTATGTTTTAAAGTAAGATTCTGTTCAAAGTTAGTGTTTTAAAACATTCAGAAGACAAAAAGTGTGAAATCAGAACTGACAAAAACAAGAATCACACTTCGGGACATGTTTGTACAGATAAAACTACAGGAATAGCAGTTTTTATGCAGAATAAGACAGGACATTTAATTGTGGGAGGAAATAAGACACTGAGATTAGAGTGAGAGCCATACCTCGGGCAGGGGACAGTAGAACTGGTGAATGGTGTGCATGACGTCCAGCAACATGTTGTGCCCCACCACCAGTTTACCCTGACACCGCACACACCACATTAGAACAGGAAACACCTCATTAGATCATCATTATTACAATATAAAGAGCTGAACGAATAGTTGAGCTCACTCACAGATTTAGAGATGGCATGGATCACTCTGGAGAAGCCCACCGCATCATTCAACTCCTCCTGTCACGTGAAAATGTCTTTAAAATTAAAGATGTTCACACTCCTGTACCAAATATGTTGCATTCAAGTGTGTGATACAAACGGCTCTGTACACAAGTGTAAGAGCAAAAAAACAACTCAACTTCTTGCGAGCTGTAAGCCATGTTAGAATGTTGTTACCTTCACTCACACATATTTACTCAAAGTCCAAAATGCTCTGTTCCATCTTGTGATGTCATGAAGCTGTAACATCACAAGGTCAAACGAGTGTTTGAGAGAAGACCTCAGTCTAAATCTGCAGGATTTGTGTGTCAAACATGTGTGAATGAAACAAAACAACTCCAGGTATGTTTCTGAAGAGGAAACAATCACAGATCAGAAAATAGCGTAATATTGGCCCTTTAAATCCAGGTGAGGGTCTATCTTTTCCAACCTAAACTTGGGTGCATGCTCCCAGCCCTAATGACAGTCTCACCTGCTCCTTCTCCACCTTCTGCTGCTCTCGTCTCTTCCTCTCCTCCTCATCCACTTTACTCACTTGGATGAAGCGCTCCTTCTGTAAAAACACCACAGGGAGCTCCTCTATACCACGCCCATCATCACAGTTGGCATTTTACAGTTTGAGAGATGACTTACCTTTTCAGTTTCTACTGTTTCTATATGAAGCCCTTTAGGAAACCTACACACAGTGACAGATTAGTGTCCATTTTCCATAATGTCAGTAATTCTAGAAATAATTCGATATACCGTAAAAGCACTCACTTCCAGTTCAGTGTCTGGTATATGAGCTTCCTCTGGAACCTGGAGGAGGAATGATGCACAATTACACAACAGAAGGCGTAAAACTGTTTGGTTATTCTTGTCATAAACTGTCTCATTAGTACATCTAAAATTTAAAAAAAAAATAGTAATAAGAATAATAAAGCTAGTGCATGAGGACATAGGTCTTACCCTGTGCATGGATCCAAGTCCAGAGATTTGTCTGAGTTACAGAGGAGGGCCTCCACCTTTTGTCTGAAAAAGACAGGTTATTCTCACGCTATCACTCAAGGATGGGCTGATATACGGTAGATTTTTTGAGCAGATATATCAGATAATTGCTCTGCTGCGGTGGCCGATCACCAGTTTATAGCAAGGCCCACAAATTGAGCTTAGATTGAGGGCAATATTACAAATTAACTTTTCACTTGGGCAAAAGTAACAGTGTATTTGTCTGGGAAATAAAATCATTAGTTAGAAGTTTCTGTCATTTCTATTTTTCCTCATTTAGTTTGTAAGGTAATCAGATGCACCGGACAAACTGACTGACACAAAGACACCGACTGGAGCAGCAGCAAAAAAAAATATCAGTACTGAATATCGATATCACCCAATACATATACTGGAACTGAATGTAACTAAACTCATGACCTTACAGGACTCAAGCTGTAGTGAGAGCCACTTACACCACCCTGTTGATGAAGTCCTTGTGCTCGTCAGGCACGTGGGCGGGGCTCTTGGCAGAGGGGGAGATGAAAGATGGCGTCCCAACACCGTTGGCATGCTGGTTCCTCCTCTCCTCCGTCTGCTCCCTCAGCTGTACCTCCTCCTCCTGGTTCAGGTAGGGGATTCCTGTAAAACACATCTCGCTTACAAATCACCTATCAGCATTTGTACTAGCAGGTACAGAGGCGCTGATCATCAACAGAAAACAATGAGCCCACACCTTAGACTGTGTAAAGAAGTGGACTAAAGGAGTGCCATGTCGCCCATAGTGTTCGTCTGCACTCTTATGACACTCACAAGGCCAGCAGTTATAGGGCAGAGGTCCATGTTAGGAGTAAGAATTAATTTACGAACAAAACAGCAAAATACAGGGTGTCCCAAAAGACTTGACACTACCTCAAATTTTCACAGAATGTATAGAAACAGATCAAGATTTGATATTTGATGTTTTATTTTTGTTCCGTTTTTAGGTTGAGCCACTCCCAAAGAGAAGTAATTTTGAGTCTTGGAATTTGCTCACGCACACTCACCCAAGACTGTGCAGCTTTCAGTGAAAATTTGGAAAAACTTCAACTGGCAAACAAATTTGGACTTGGTACCAAATGTTTTAAGAAGAAGTCTGCTTTTGCAGGACTAAAGGATCTGGTAGGCAAACATCAACATCATCATTGAGTTTAGACTTACTAGTTTTCAAGATAACTGATTTTAAAATTGTAAATTTTTTGGGACACTCTGTACAATAAAACCAGGAACATGTAGAGCGGGTTAATCTGAACATTTTAAGACCAAAATGAGGAGCCTGACAGCAGCAGTTACGGAGAGAAGTGATGTTTTTTTAAATACAAAGTCAAGTCTGGCAGGTGGAGCCAGAAGTGCGCCCATGCTCATTTCACATTTGGAATGCGTTGGCTAGCAGGTTAACTATGTCCATTTACATACACAGTCTATGGTCCATACGTACCATGGCAGAAGACTTTGTTAAAGTCAAAACCCTGACTCGCCAAGAAGTCTATACTGGAACTCTGCAGTGAGAGAAACACTGGTCAGTCTTTGGATTCAAAATTCAGCTATCAAAACAAACCTGAGCTCACCTGGCAGATGAACTTGATGTCTGGAGAGGATCTGTTGAAGGGCTTGGGAAATATATAAAAATTAAAAGGCTTTGTGATGTACCTGGAGGAGACAGGATAGAAGAGCACTGGATGAAGTACGAGATCGACATTTCAGGCATTGGTGTTTTGTATTTGCATTTATCTACTCACTTTGACTGTGACTGATCATATTTGAATGTACATAGCCCGAACTGAAAGAGGAGGAAGTCCATAGAATGCTGGAGTAGAGAAGAACATGCGTTACAGATGATAAACACTATTCAACCCACAGCCTGGTGAGACGGGTTGTCAAAAGTATTGAAAATCAGACACTAAATCAATACTAAAACTAGTATCAAAACTAGATACTCGTTTTAGCAGGTATTGATCCTAAATAAGTCCCATTTAGAGGACAGAAATTAACCTTTCCTGAGTCGCTTCAGAATGATCTTGAGAGCACACTGACTAGTATACAACACCCATGGACCACTATGGAAGGGATTCCATATATTTAAGCACATGGTAATAGAAAAGAAAGTACCGTATTTTCCGGACTACAGAGCGCACCGGTATATATGCCGCATCCAGTCTTTTTTTTTTTAAATTAAGAAAAAAGTTATACAAGCCGCAACCGGGCTATAAGCCGCTGATATCTATGTTGAAAAATTAGATATTTACTGCATATACAGAATGATTTTGTACTGTAAATGTACATTTATGTACCTGAACAGATTCTTTCCGAAACAGTGCCTTTTAACACGGCAGCAACTGTGCCGATTAAAACAAGGTCAAAAAACAGAAAAGAACTGGTACTTGATTATCTTCATTTCTCCTGTGCAGTGGAACCACAAGTCACTTTAATCATCTCCGCTGACACTGAGCTTACATGTAGCAGCACGGTGGTCTGCGGGGGACAGAATTTTCAGTCCCGCTCCCGCCTGCGCTGTGCGGTCGCACTCCCGCCCGCACCCGCAATAAGCTTTCAGAATGTTCTTTCAGAATGTTCTTCTTGATCTTGTTTTTGAAATTCCGGTTAGCCGTGGAAGAAAAAAATCTAAATTTAGCCGCTCGCAACTAATAGTCGCATGGTTCAAAGTCTGGGAAAAAAGTAGCGGCTTATAGTCCGGAAAATACGGTACTAGGATTTCAAGTTGAAAAATAAATTCTATTGTCTAAAGAGTTTAAATCATCAGTATCAAGTCTATTCCTTAGTATCAAAACTGAGTTTGAGATTTTACTATCGTGCTGGTGGGGTGTGGCACTCAGACCTTCTTGAGCTTGGCATAGCGCTCCTCAGGTGTGTCCAGTCCATTGGTCAGCGCGCTCACATTTGGACCATCACTGATGCCTGCACATAGAGGAGGAGCGGTCAGTGACAGTATCAGCAACTAGGCCTGTGGCTCTCCAAACTATTCAGTACTTCTATCTGACCTAAACTAACTATATGGTAAAGTACTTGGAAAAATGTATTCATATGCACTCACGATAGCTCATTTTGAAGCATGATATACTGCTAGAGAGATCCTGTGATAATTGAGAATACTGAAACTACTTTATACCACTGACACAATAAGGCAGGAGAATCCTTGTAAACTATTTTCCTAACGGCCCAGACCATTAAGTGGCATGATACAAAAAATAATAGCAGAATGAAGCAATAATTATGATTAGCCACAGAAGTTACTTTTAAGTTACTAACAATTCAAATCTCATCGTATTACAAAAAAATTATAATAATCATTTCCACAATTTTACAAAGAAATTGTCCACACAACAAATTCTGAGGCCAAAATATATTGTTCCAGCTTTCATATATTGAACAGTAAGTTGATAGTCATTACTGTGACAGGCCTATTTACTAAGATATTAAACACAGGATTTACATTCAAAATCGTCAGAGAACTCACCACATATCTCCTTTCTGCTGATGTCCAATATAAAGCTTTTTTAGGTTGACTAAAGGCCGCCACACACTACAGGATTTTTCAGTCTTAAAGCATTTTTTTGCACACCACAGAAACGAGGAGATTCAGATGTGATTAAATCTCTGAGCGCAATACTTCAACGGGAAGGGATATGGCTGTGGACGACAAGCTGAAAGTTGTGATCGTGTCAGCTGTTTCTGATTTTTAATGCACAGAAGTTTGACGTTAAAGTACAGAGGAAGTAGAGTCACCATCGCTAATCTGCAGCTTCACCTTGATCTGTGCACTGTGTGGATGTAAACAGACACATGTGAGGAACTACTCTCACTGTTTTACTTTAAAAGAATGCTTCAAACTGGATTAACAGTACTGTTTTGAGGACTGAGGGTCAATATTTGCAGAGGACAAATTTTATGGATAATATGCACAGGCATCCAATGAATGAATCTAAAAGTAGTAAAGCACACGGTCAAATAGAGATCTAGAAGCACCTGAAAATTCCCCATCAATGGCCAGGAAATCTGCCTCTTCTATGGCCCCGTACACCGTGTCCAGGCTCTCCTTAAAATCTGAAAACACATCAACATCAACATCAACATCAACAGGACATTTCAATGCACATTGCAATACAATGCATCATTTTTCAAACAAATCTGTAATCCTCCCACAAGGCAACAGAAGGATGAAAATTAGACAAGTTTTTTCTACATATCTGTAGGCCCGCTTCTAACCAGCTGAACTTGGGTGGGCAGACTGAAAGGTGGGCAAAAAATATAAAGATATACGTGTTTTCGTATTAGTAGGTTTGATTGTGTAGGCAAGAATTTCATTTGGGCTCGTCTTTCAAGCAGATTTACAGAAAATCTAAGTTAAAATCATGCATTTGGGATGCATTATCTTCAGTGCTGCAGAGGAATTTAAATGTCCATTTCTAGTTGGGACGTGGTTGGACTCTGGACACACTAACCTTTTTTGTACAAATTAACCATTCCCACTATTCCTATTTATTTGAACTCCTTCAGTCCCAGGTCCATCCAGAGGCCTGCGCTCTGCAGACCAGCACCTCCTGGTTGTTCCCAGGACCAGGCTGAGGACCAGAGGAGATAGGGCCTTCTGTGTGGTTGGATCATGATTGTGGAACACTTTGCCATTGCACATTAGAACTGCACAGTTACTGGAGCACTTTAAATCTTTGCTCAAAACACAACTTTCTCTTTGGCATTTGCCTAGAGTTAGGAAGAGATGCCATGGCACCTTGCTGTTATTATTTTTATCATTTTAATTCTGCTTTTTTTTTGCTTTTGCTTTGCTATTGTATGTTTTATTTTACTGTAAATGTTGTTAAGCACTTTAGTAAGCTTTGGCTGTTTTAAATGTGCTACACAAATAAATTTGATTTGAACAAAATAAAAAGCAATATCAAAGTTCTGGGTTGTAAATAAATTAATGAACAACTTAAATACATCAATGACATTTTTTGGAGGTTTTTTATTATAAATTTTGTGAAGTATTTGCCCATCTCAATATTAAAGAGCCCGTTTTACTCTATTTTCTGATCCATGTTATAATGATTCCTCATCACAAAACAGACCTGGAGTTGTGTTTTGTTTTATTCACACGTTTAACACACAAACCTGCAGATTTAGACTGAGTTCTTCTCTCAAACTGAAAACACTCATGTCATGTAGCAATACAAGAAGTGCTCTACTGTGTTTTTAAACTCCACACACCTCTCTAGAGTCATTTGGATCATTTCAGCCGTGGAATTGGCAAACTTTGCTGAACTAAAGATAAAATGAGCTGTTGTCTTGTAAAACGCCCGCTTCATGACATCACAAGGTGTAACAGTGCATTTTGGGCGTTGGACATGTACACAGACTAATAATGCAGGGTTATTCAAACATGTGTGAATGAAATAACACAACTCCAGGTGTGATTTTGAGCAGGTAACAACATTATAAAATATATCTTAAAGCTATGTAATATAGGACCTTAATATAATTGCGTGCGAGGCATTTTTTGTTCATTTGCATTGATGAAGAGAATATTTTGTATCGATAACGGGCTGATCGAGAAGCACAAAACCTGCCCAGAGCACAGCCTCGGCGTGTGCTATGTGCTGCGGGCTAAAGCTAACAGCTAGCCCCGCTCTGCAGCCTGGTGAACACACTTGTGCACAGATTTACACGGACGACGCGTGTCTTTGGAGCCCGTAGGTGCAGAGGGCCGCGGCGCACGATCATACTCACTCCTACGTGTCAGCTCCATCCCGCAGCAGCACAAAGATTCCCGGTGCGCTGCCTCCTCACGTCCCGCTGCTGATGCTAATGCTAACCTTGCGCTAGCCCCGCTGGCTTTAAAACACTTCCGGGGTGGACCTGTCACGTACAGCGTCAGATTCAAATCATAATCATAATCATAATCATAATCATAATCATAATCATAATCATAATCATAATCATAATCATAATCATAATCATGGTGTTTGCATGTTCTCCCCGTGTCTGGTTGGGTTTCCTCCGGGCTCCGGTTTCCCCCATCAACTCAAAACATGCAGCACCTCCTATGAACCAACGTCAAGAACCATGACGTCCACCCTCCTGTGGGCTCACCACTTACAGACGGGTTCATAGGGGGGGTCAGGTGCTATGTGGATTGGGCAGCAAGATGCCCCCGCGACCCAGCTGGATTAAGCGGGAGAAGATGGATTATTATTATTATTATTATTATTATTATTATTATTATTATTATTATTATTATTATTTACACGGGATAAAGAATCAGACAAATGCAATGGAAAATATTACATGACATTTGTCCTAATTTGCTCATTTCAAAAATTATGGAAAATGGGTGAAGTCCTCCTTCCAATTGCCCTCTAGGGGTTCCCCAAGGGTCAATTTTGGGCCCCCTTTTATTTTCCCTTTACATTAATGACCTTCCGGACATTTGTAAAGATGTGGACATACAGCTTTATGCAGACGATGCAGTGCTCTTTACAGGTGGGAAAAATTTCAAAGTATCTCAAATTCTTTCATCAGCATTAATACATGTTGACAATTGGCTCAAAAACAAAAACAGTGTGTAAGGTTTTTTTCTAAGAAAAAAAAATCAGATCAAATGTGTATTTTAAAAGTCAAGAATTAAAATTAGTGAAGGAGTTCAAATATCTGGGAGTAATGTTGGACTCTGCACTTACATTTAAAAGTCATGTTAAAATGGTGTCCAGAATAGTCAAATACAATCTATACCATTTTAATCAAATACGTAGGTCATTAACTCATGAAGCTGCAATAATGTTTTTACATTGTATGATCTTCTCTTACATTAGTTATTGTATAACCAGTTGGTCTTTGTCAGATGTTACAACTCTTAAGCCAATAGAGTCCCTCTATAAAAAAGCTTTGAAAATATTGGATAAGAAACCCTTTATTTACCACAGTTGCAATGTTCTCTCCAAATACAATCTATTGAGCTTTCAGAATTTCATCAAATTTAGAAATGCCTGTTTGATGTATAAGACTTTACATGGTTTAGCTCCACCCCCACTCAACGACTATATTAGGTACAGGTCAACTCTTACATGTCTCTCCACCAGGGCCACAACCAGAGGTGACTGTAATATGTCTGACAGAAAAACCTCTTCATATAAGGGCAGTGTTCTGTGGAACAGTCTACCACCCTCAGTTAGAGACTCCCCCAGCTTCACTACTTTTAAAGGCCATTTAAAGACATGGCTCAGGTCAACACAGGTATGTGATCATGTACAATAGTTAATAATGTGCAATGAGCAATGTGCAATATACTATTAATCAATTAATTATTATTTATTAATATTTTACTTACGGGCAATATGCAATATACTAATGAATTTTACCTTTGAGGGCACATGCAATATATTGTAGAATAACAAATTATAAGACGGGTTATTTAGCAATTTCACCTTGCACGTTATCTTTTCTTTCTTTTTTTCTTTTTTTTTTAGGGTCGTGCAATGTACTATAATTATTTTAGCAATGGGCTGGTGCAATACTTATACACTGGCACCTTAACTAAACAGGGCAGTGTGCAATTATGATCAAATAATCCAACTTTCTTTAGTTGACCTGAGTCTGTGATCTTGAGACTGACCATCTCTTTATGTCTGCTTGTATTATTGTGTTGTCTGTCTGGTGTATTGGTTTTACTGTGTGTATTTGTTTTATGATTACATCAACCTGTCTAGGGACAGCAGATGGAAATTAGCCTTGGGCTACAATCTGACAACATATTTACATATCTTGTATTGTTCATTAATGTGTTTTGTCCCTATTTAAAATAAATAAAATAAAATAAAATAAATAAATGCCAAAATGGAAATGTCAAATTGCCCAATGTTCAAACCAATAAAAGATTCTGTGTGTCTATATGTGGTGTAAAATTCTGGAACAATCTGGATACACATCTCAAGCAATGCCACAATATCCATAAATTCAAGTTGTAAACATATGGTTTGGTCAGAGTATATAGAGAGTGGGTTTTAATATCTGACCAGTATTGCCTTCTGTAGTGCTGTTTATGCTTGTTGTTTGCTTACCATTGCTGGTTTGTGACGTTCGTTACCATGACTTGTATCTGTTGTCTGTTACCACTGTTGGTATCCATTTGTATTATTATAATATGATGACAGTTATGTTACCAAGCTAGAACAGTGTCTTTGTCCGCACTTGTAAATAGTTCATATGACCTAATGTAAAATGTCTGAAAAAGGTGAGAGAAAGCTCATTATGTTAGATTAGAAGGGGGGGTGGGATTGAATAAATTTTCTTCTTCCCATTACTTTTTGGGCAATTTCTTTTTGTCGTCATTGTTGCTATTGTTATTTCTGTTATGATTTCACTAATATTATGAATATGTTGTGATGGATGGATGGATGGATTTCATTAAACATATAACAAGGGACTGTACGCATGCAAAGTGGCCACCAGGGTGCAGTGTGCACTTCAGATAATGTTTATTGTTATTATTATTATTATTATTATTAAACGCTCCGCCGCCGCCGCCGCCGCCGCCGCCGCCGCCGAGCAGGATTCTAGACACGGCGCCCCGGTCCTGGAGCTCTTCTCTGGGGACAAACCTCGGAGTGAAGCGGAGGAAGACACCGAGGAGGAGGGTGGGTCGTGGACTCGCTGCTAGCTAGTGTCGCTAGCTGGCCACAGTCTAGCCGCGGATGTGGGTCGGCCGTAGATCACAGTCTACTTGTTGATTCTGCTAGCGGGCTAGCACGGACATCCGCTGGAGGATTCAACTGAAACACTCAAGCTTTTAAATGTGCTCCAGAGACTGAGAAGTGTGTTTCTCACTGACCTACAAGCTAATGCGGTGACAAATTGGCCTCCAAAGCTAGTTGACAAATTTAAGTTTTATGGTTGGAAAAAAGCATCAAGTTGCAAACATTTTTATACTCCGGACAATCTTAAATGTGTATCAACGCTTTGGTTAAAGTTTTGTGCATTGAAGAAGCGAGAAGTGAAACAGTTTTCGAAGATGGAACATCAACGACGCTAAGAGGAGCCAAATCTAAGTCAAATACAACCTCCAGCCTACTTCAAATGTGATCTTTGTCCACTTAACATTTGCTACCAATCACGTAAAACATTCATCTAAGTACATGTAGAAAACGATTGGGTCATTCACAGTCTAATCCTCTGATTTCAGGAGAGCAAAATCGAACACTAAATGATTCAAATAACAACGCTAGCTCATTTGTGTGTAGTCAACCATCTACACAAATTTGGGGTTCTTTGACTAAAGAAGACGTCTATCTAGTAATTGATGAAACATACAACGAGATTGTTTTCTGGAGACGTAATTTATTTATGCTACCGAGTGGAGCTGCAGGAAAGAAATTCATCACAGAAACCACTAAGTGGATTGAATATTGGAACAATGACTCTGTTTACTTCAGAAATATTGCTTACAAAGTGTTGATGGTCATGCCTCCACTACTTCTGCAAAACCATCATTCAAATCAACATCAATGGAACATTCTCAATGCTTATTAAGACGCATCTAGCACAATGGGAATGTGGGGATTTAGCTGCTTTACTTCGAGAGGCCCGTACAATTCAAGATAAATTACGCTTCTCAACAATCGAATAGCCTTACGAGGAACGCTTTGGCAAAAACCTTTGCCAAACTTGTGTTTGAAGGAAAGATTAATGCTGCATTAAAACTTCGAACAACAGAACAGTAGGGCGTTTTGCCACTATCCCAAACCACAATAGATGAGTTAATACGAAAACACCCAGACGCCACTGAAGCAGAAACATCTGTGCTGATAAATGGTCCAATACCTTTCGTTGACCCTGTTATGTTTCAAAACATAACAGAATCTACTATCATGAATGCAGCACTAAAAACAAAAGGGTCAAGTGGACCTTCGGGTCTAGATGCTGATGGATGGAGGAGGATACTCGTCTCAAAGAACTTTGCAACTGCTGGCCGAGATCTTAGATGTGCACTTGCCACCTTTGCACAAAAAGTCAGCACGATAGAAATTGAAACTACAATGGAAGACGACAGGAGCTGCACTAATCTGGAAGCATATCTAGCTTGTCGACTGATACCTTTGGACAAGAACCCAGGAGTTAGACCTATAGGGGTTGGAGAAGTGCTGCGGAGGATTGTGGGTAAAGCTATTCTATCAGTCATAAAGCCGGACATCATCAGCTCAGCAGGAAATTTACAACTATGTGCAGGCCAGGCAAGCGGATGTGAAGCTGCTGTACATGCAATAAGAGATATCTTCGATGCCCAGTCTACTGATGCAGTGCTTCTTGTGGATGCAGATAACGCCTTCAACTCTCTCAACCGTGCTGCCCTACTTCACAATATACGCTATTTATGTCCCCCAATGGCTACATACATAAGGAACTGCTATAGCACACCATCTCGCTTGATTGTTCTTGGTGGTACTGAAATCTTGTCATCGGAGGGAACCACGCAAGGTGATCCCCTTGCAATGCCAGCGTATGCCATAGGAATGATCCCGTTACTAGAAGTCATTAAACCAGACAATGACAGTGTGAAACATGTTGCATTTGCAGATGATTTGAGTGGTGCAGGCAATCTAGCCCCTCTTCGAACATGGTGGGATAATTTGGTAACACTAGGACCTAAACTGGGATACTTTCCCAAGGCGTCTAAATCTTGGTTGGTGTTAAAACCAGAAGTAGAGGATGAAGCCCATCAAGTTTTTGCTGGCACGGATATCAAGATAACAACCAAAGGAAGACCGTGTCTCGGAGGATTTGTCGGTAGTGAAGCTGGACAGTCCGAATATATTGATGGGCTAGTGGACTCGTGGTGTAATCAATTGATACTTCTGTCCAAAATAGCAAGATCTGAACCACATGCCGCTTATGCTGCATTTACCAGTGGTTTTAGACACAAACTGACCTACTACATCAGAACAATTCCAAACATCAAGCAACATCTAATTAAAGTAGATGAAGTGATAGACAACACGTTTATTCCAGCAATTACAGAAGGTCATATCTGCAATGTTGAAGAACGACTCTTGCTGTCCTTACCAGTAAAGAAAGGAGGTCTAGCAATACCTGTCTTTACTAATATCGCTGACTTTGAGTATTCAAATTCTCCAGTCAGCAACTGACCAACTAGTTACAAATATCAAGAATCAAGACAGCGCAGCGCTGATAGATAATGAACTATTGAAGCAGACCAGAAAGAACATTGTGAAAGCCAGAGAGGAACAACACAAAGCCACTTTACAGCAAGTCCGTGAAAAGATGAACAAAGAGCAACTAAGAGCAAACGACCTAAACATGATGAAGGGAGCAGCGAGCTGGTTAACTACTCTACCAGTACAATCAGAGGACCTCAACTTGAGCAAAAGAGAATTCTATGATGCTCTTTGCCTTAGATACCGCTGGACTCCAAAGTACCTACCAACAATGTGCGCCTGTGGTAAACGTTTTGATGTCGACCACGCCATGTCATGTATGAAAGGCGGTTTTATACACAGACGCCACGATGAAGTAAGAGGATCTTTGCAGATTTACTCAACGATGTATGTCACGATGTTCAAATCGAGCCACAACTTGAAACGTTAACCGGCGGCTTTTGCACAGTAGCGCCAACTCATCAGATGAAGCCAGGTTAGATGTCTGCGCAAGAGACTTCTGGATAAGGGGGCAACGAGCATTTTTTGATGTCAGGGTGTTCAACCCATTTGCTAAGAGCCACCTGAACCAGAAACTAGAAACAACATTCACCACTAACGAGAACGAAAAGAAACGTGCAATATAACCAACGCGTCATTCAGATTGAACATGGTTCCTTCACGCTCTAGTCTTCACCCCTATGGAGGGAATGGAAGGGAAGCGGAACGCTTCATTAGCTTAATTATCAATTAAAGTTTCAAGGAAAAAGGACCAAAATTACAGTACTGTCCTACACTGGCTAAGAGTCAAACTGTCACTCAATCTTACCAAATCAGCAGTATTAAGTCTGAGAGGATCGAGAACCATCAAGAAACTAAACAATGACTTTGAAAATGCGGACATAGTCAAAAACTATCGAATCAAATAATTTATTTCAACTTTGTAAATAGTAAATATTTTAACCCCTGGACAGGGTTTTAGAGGTTTTTGGGTTTTTTTTTTGTTTTGTTTTTTTTTGTTTTTACATTTATTTGTATATTATAGTTTTATCTATTGAGAGATATTGTTAATAAAGTATATTTTTATTTACATTATTATTATTATTATTATTATTATTATTATTATTATTATTATTATTATTATTATTATTATTATTATTATTATTATTATTATTATCAATTGTCTTAGCACTTAAAAAAAAAATACTTGGTTTAGTTTGATTGTGTGGTTCAAACCTGTATCTGAACAAGAGCTCAGGTGCTCACTTCATTTGGAACATTTCTCATCAGTTTACACAGTTTTTAGGCTCTTTCTCAGAATATTTCAGCTCTCACTCACAAACACATGAGTCAGTGTATTCAGCTTATTTAGTTGATTTCTGATGTATCTTTGCAAAAAGAAAGAAACAGGCGCAGTGGCACGGAGATGGTTCTTTAATGATGTTAGAGCAGGTTTCACAGCATCAGACAAAAAAATATGAGGGATTCTATAAGTGTCTATCAGAGGGAGAGTCTGAGAGTCTGCTGGTCTAACCAAAGCTTTGTATCATCCATTTCTAAATGTTATCTTTAGCTGATACTTTTATTATGGGAATCTTACGGAGCTTCTGCAGTTTGTATCATAAAACAGAGCAGCATCATTCCAGGTATCTGAGCAGAGCATTTTGCACATGAACTGTAGCAGGCATTAAGTATGACATGAATATAATAAGATTATTGTTCCCATTTTTTCAGTACTAAAGGCACATGGGCTAAATATAGAAATTCAAACGTAACAACAAAAAGCAACTATTTGATTGAGTACTGATGGCTATCTGACATCTCTCAGCTTTTTCATCATAAGCTATGTGCATAAATGTACATTTATGTCAGTTATGTTGTTTACAGAATAGTTAGATAGACCCTATTGATCAAAACAAACAAACAAACAAACAAACAAACAAAAATATCCAGGATGACAGGAGCTAGTTTAAGGCCCTTTTCTCAGCCACAGATGTGAGTGAGTCAAGCTCTGCACCCACTACAGATCCTGCTGTCCTCTCCTTCTTATCCAACCACATCTGTAGACCACAGCGGTGAAGAGGACACTGGAGATGATGTCTGGTAGAACATCAGCAGAAGTCTCAAAGGACTTCATCCTTCTGAAAAAGTACAGCCTGGTCTGTCCTTTCTGTAGAGCAGGTCTGTATTCTCAGAGCAGTCCAGTATGTGGTCGAGATGTAGGACCAAATACAAAACTCTTTACAACCTCCAGTGTCCCCCTCAGTAGTCACAGTTTGCAGCTGTGGTCTGCTCCTCGTGAAGTCCACCACCATCTCTTTGGTCTTTGCAGTTTCAGATGAAGGTGGTTCGCCCTGCACCACTCCACTAAGTCCTTTATGAGCTGGTGTACTCCCCTTCGTCATGGTTCCTGATCCCCCCACACTGACTGTGTCATCAGAGAACTTCTGCAGGTGACACAGCTCTGAGTTGTGCCTAAAGTCTGATGTGTACAGGGTAAACAGAAGTGGTGACAGTCTCCTAATATGGTTAAATTTATTCATGATTGATGATTAATGTATTTTTATTACTATTTTATTTATTATCAATGCAGTCTTATATTTGACTTGTAATTATTTTGTGTTAACTCTATATTTCCTTTAATTTCATAGTCTCTCACATATCTATTTCATATTATTTCAGAGTAAATGTGTTGTCCGCAGTGGCCGTCTGATGGTATAATTTTGGGGGGGCGCATAGGCCAAAATTATAAATATATGTGTTATGTATAGACTATATAATATAACAAATACCAGAAACAGAGTCATTCTGGTCACTATTGGCTGAACTTTATCTAGAGCACAAAGCACAGCCAAGCGCAAAGTTTACGCAACAGCACAACCTGAGCCACTGCTTCGGAAACCCAATTTGACTGGCCGTTCCATTGCACTTTCTGGAGGTGGGTTTTCTCTGAGTCCTGAGCACAAGAGAATGCAGCATTTATAGTCTCTGCAAATGAAAGGGAAAATGTTTTAAGTACATATGACAGGCTTTGAATATTCTCTCATTTCTGCTTAAATTGGTGGGATAATTCCTGTTGTACATATTCATTTCTTACATGGATGAAGAAGAAAATTATGCAAAAAATTTGAAAAATATGTTGAAAATGACAGGAAACGGAGAGTTCTAAAACACATTGATATGTTAGGTGTTAGGTGCAGGTGTTTTCACATTTTTTTGTAGGAATTTTGTCCAAGTGTACCACATGGTTGCTAGGTTACAGTTACGCAATTCCTGAGTATTATGTCATGATTTACACCCAGGAAGAAAAAAATTGTAAAATGTTTTTGGAAAAAAAAGAAAAAGTATGAAAGTATTTTACATTTATTATACTTCCAAATACAACAGTTCATAAAATCCACTGATTCACGGACACGTGTCACCAGGTGTTTTGAGAATCAGACTTTTTTTGTGCTGTAAACAAACCAAACACCAGGTCTAGTTATCATCTTATCTCATTATTCTGGTAATCTGATTCTGCAAGTAAATATGCTGTTGCTTTAATATGTGCATTTACTCGGCTCTAATAAAGTCTTGATTATTGTAAAATGTCAAATGTCAGAGTTTGCCATTGGGTCACACGGAAATCATAGTCTGTGTCCAAATGTCCACACTATTCCCTACTTAGGGCATGATGTAGGAGGTTAGCGCAAGCTTATTAGCTCCGAGTAGCACCATGAATAAACAGACTTATGAGTTCCTCTTCATATTTCACACATACACGACGTTGACAGTGAATCATCACACATATGGCTGAGGGGCCTAAATACTGAGGGGCCCATCAGAGTGTTAGACCACAGTGAAAGGGAGTGAAGAACACACTGGCCTATGGCTATACCCGAAAAATGAACTTTGTCATAGACAAATGAAATTTGGGTGGATAGGTCTAGTCGGTCCAAACAAAAAAATATATTAGGGGGTTTCTAGGCAACCAACAGGAAGTCGGCCATATTGGACTGCAACCTGGCGCCGAAGGTGCATTTTCATGTCCTCATACTTTAACGAACTCGTCCTAGGGTTTTTGACGCGGCCTCACCAGAATCATTCTGTATAATGTCGACATGTGGGACATTAAAAGTTGTTAAAAGCTTTTTAAAAGACCAAACGGTGCTGCTGTGACAACGACCTAAATTTCGGGTTTGTTTTTGCGACTCGATATCAAACTTCAACAAACGATAATTCGCACAAACTTTGGCTGATTTCACTCAAACTTTAATCGTTCGTAGACACCCCGACCCTGAACAGATTTCCATCCATCCATCCATCCATCTTCTCCCGCTTAATCCGGCTGGGTCGCGGGGGCAGCTTGCTGCCCAATACTCATAGCACCTGACCCCCCCTATGAACCCCTCTGCAGGTGGTGAGCCCACAGGAGGGTGGACAACATGGTGTTAGTGATGTTAGTTCATAGGGGTGCGGGCATGTTTTGGGTTGATGGGGGAAACCGGAGTACCCGGAGGAAACCCATCCAGACACGGGGAGGAACATGCAAACTCCACACAGAAAGGCCCGGGTGACCCGGGGATCGAACCCGCAACCTTCTTGCTGTGAGGCCTGAGTGTTGCCACTCAGCCACCGTGCCGCTGAACAGATTTATATAAGAAAATCTCAAATGGGCACGATGGCGCCCCCTAAGGAGATTGCATGGAACAGCAAAAATTTACTTTGCTGTAGACATAAAAATTTGGTATACATTTTCGTGACATGGTCTTGATCAAAAACATCAATAACGCCTCCACGCCATTTCCCATTGTGTTGCCATGGCAACGGGCCAAACATCTGTCCTTGCCAATAGGACGCCCAGCAAAAACTTTGGCATAGCCAAACCAAATTTGGTACATAGATGCATCATGAGAATAGGAACAAACAAGAGCTCCTCCAGCGGGGCAAAATACGCCCGTACTTTGAATTATTGTATATAGAATTAAGTTAGAATTTGTCAAACCTAGTTAAAGATGAATTGTTGGTGCAGTTTGGAAGTTTGACATTCCTAGGTGAGACGGTTGTCGAGTTAGAGCGCGGACAAGAAATTGTCCACAGACAGACGGACAGACGGACAGACAGACGGATGGATAATCAATAGGGAAATCTGGCTCTTGCAGTAGGAGTATGAGTATGACATCATCACATTCTAGAATCGGAATTCCACCAATCAGATTGCAGCAACAGAACTTAATTCCACCAATCAGATTGCAGCAACAGAACTTAAAGACACTACAAAGCTTTAATGTGTCAAAGCTCAAAGAAGCAGAGAATGTGGGTTGTTCTCGCTTTCAGCAGCAGAACATTTGAGAAGAGAGTTCAGATCTTTCATGAAGACAAAGCTTCAAAGACTTCAAAGGTTTGAAGTGTCCACAGACGGATAGATGGACGGACGGACAGCGCCATACCATAATACGTCCCGTCTTATTACAACGGGCGTATAAAAAGTATATCACACGGTTGCTAGGCAACCAACAGGAAGTAAGCCATATTGGATAGACCATGTGATCTGGTGACAAAGGGACATTTTCCTGTCCTTGTACTTTAACAAACTCGTCCTAAGATTTTTGACCCAGCCTCGCCAGAATCATTCTGTGTCATCTCCACAAGTGCGAAGCTGTTAAAAGCTTTTTAGAAAATCAAATGGTGTTGCCGTGGCAACGGCCCAAATTTCGGGTTCATTTTTGCAGCTCGCCATCAAACTTCGACGAGTGATAATTCGCACAAACTTTTGCCGATTTCACTCAAACTTTAATTGTTGGTGGACACCCTGAGCCTGAACAGATTGATATAAGAAAATCTCAAATTGGCAAGACAGCGCCCCCTAGGGAGATTGTGTTTAGGGTTGGGGTTAGGGTTGAGATTATGTTAGGGTTAGGATTAAAATTAGGGTTAGGGTATGGTTAAATCTAGCGTTAGGATTAAGGCTAGGGTTGGGGCTGGGGTTAGATTAGGGTTAGGAGTTCAGGTAGGGTCAGGGTTAGTGTAAGGAGATATGCCTAATTTAGGAGTTAGGACTAGGAGTAAGGTGCGTTTGGGGCACGGCATGTGCAAGGTGCAGTGTGGCTGGGGTGAGGCATAACCACAAGCAATTTTATTGTTTCTGAAGAACGAGCTTGTTTATTACCTGGTAATGCTCCAGTGAATGGGTCAAAGGTCCTTTTTACCTACCACGCGATGGCAGGTAAAAAGGACCTTTGGTTACGCCACGTGATGTTGCAGAGACATGTCATCCAAGACTGCCCCACAACATCCAGAGACTTAAGGTTGGATCTCAGGATGGATCTCATCCACCCTTGGAGCCTTGCCACCAAGGAGCTTTAACCACCTTAGTGACTTCAGCCAGGGTGATGGAGGAGTCCGCCTCTGGGTCCCCAGCCTTTGTTTCCTCTTCGGAAGACGTGACGGTGGGATTGAGGAGATCCCCAAAGTATTCCTTCTACCACCCGACAACATCCTCAGTCGAGGTCAACAGCTCTCCCCCCGCAGCTTCTCCCGGAGGTGTGAGTTGAAGGCCGCACTGACAGAGGGTTCCTCCAGACGTTCCCAACCGACCCTCACGATACGCTTGGGCCTGCCAAGTCTTTCCGGCTTCCTCCTCCGCCAGCGGATCCCAACTCACCACCAGGTGGTGCTCTACAGCTCTGCCCCTCTCTTCACGCGAGTGTCCAAGACACACGGCCGGAGGTCAGATGACACGACAACAAAGTCGATCATGGACCTCCGGCCTAGGGAGTCCTGCGGCCACGTGCACTGATGGACCCTTGTGCTCGAACATGGTGTTCGCTATGGGCAAACTGTGACTAGCAAAGAAGTCCAATAACAGAAAAATGGGTTCAGATCAGGGAGGCCATTCCTCCCAATCACCCCTCTCCAAGTGTCAGTGTCGTTGCCCACGTGGGCGTTGAAGTCCCCAGTAGAACAATAGAGTCACCAGTCGGTGCACTGTTCAGTCCCCCTCCCAGAGACTCCAAGAAGGCCGGGGCCTCTGCACTGCTGTTGGGCCCGTAGGCTTACACCACAGTGAGAGACCTGAAGGCGCTGGGAAAATTTACCTAGAAAGAGGAAACTTGGCATGGAAAAATATAACATCAAGGACTGCAAAAAAAATCTATTCTACACTCTTCAATCTTCACATCTTTTTTTCTTTCTTTACATGGATAGACTTCGTATTAACTTAGTTCTAGTTATTTTTAGATAATGGGAAAAAGACGGTCATATTGCTGCTTCAAGTGGTTTCTGACCCAATGATTAAAATACCCAGTGTAGTACTGTCAGTACTGTGACAGAGAGTGACTGAAAGTGTTAAAAAGGTTCTCAGATGCAGGTTTGAAACTATCTGTAGTATCTATATCTGCCTCCAACATGTGATCACTCTGCTGCTACACACAACATATTCTCACACTCATTTAGTCAGTGGAAATTAGGGTTGATTTTATTTTTTCTGAAGAACGAGCTTGCTTATTTCCTGGTACTGCTCCAGTGAATGTGTCAACGGGCCTTTTTACTGTTAAGCTTTCAGTAAAAATTTCATCAGAGTTTCCACAAGTCACAACATTCAAATGCACAGATTTCGTGGAACCTCTGAAATATGTGGCAAATATGTACAACTATCAACTCTTCACCTGCATCTTCTCAATCTTGGTAATAGACAGACAAATAAAACTTTATTGTTAGAGAGATAAAACTTTATTAGCTACAATGATATCACACAGAGACAAAAACACACCGCACGATTTAACGTCTTCTGTGCCTCTTGGCAACTCTGATTTTATGAATGAAGCTCCTCATTTGGCTTCAGGATAGACTGATGTATGAAGGACTGTGTGAGCCTGACCCTGTTAAAGTGTGGACACAGCACACTCCTGGATGGTACCAGCACATACTGTGTGTGTAGAACATGTCCAGGGTCAGAGATCATGTCAGCCCCTTTAATTGTTGAGGGGCTGAATAGTCTCCATGTGTCTTGACGTGTAGAAATTGTCTTATATTCTCACACTCATTTAATAAGCTCATAAAGCACAGTAATAGAAGGAAATTTCAGGGTTAATCTTTTAATTGCTTCTGAAGAACGAGCTTGTTTATTACCTTGTAATGCTCCAGTGAATGGGTCAAAGGTCCTTTTTACCTGTAAGGGTTCAATATGTCAACAAAGTATGTAGCAAGACATAAACCAAATGAATGTCTTGAATTTCATGTCCTGTTTGTGGTGGTGGAATACAATGAAGTAAAAGTAGTAAAGTGATGTACTCAACTTTTTACATATCTGCACTTTACTGTACATTTTATAGAGGATACGTCTTACTTTTACTGCATTACATATGAGTGAAGGTATCTGTACTTTCCACTCCACCACATTTATAAACGTAACTGAAAAGTAAAAGTATTTTTCATTATTGTCTGAGACTTGCTGAAAACACATTCTTAGTATGAGCAAAGAAAATACACAAATAATAACTGCTGGGAAAAAAAGCTATTGTTTCTGTTGAAAAAAAGAAATCTGCTGAGATTTTCTTTTTCAGGTATTACTTTTACTTTTATTTATTTTTTTGCTCTGGTACCTGTAATTTTACTCAAGCAACAAAATGAAGTACTTCTTCCACTACTGTTTACATAGTTAAAATGTACTCAATTACAAGTCAAGTACTGCTGCCAAAGCAACACACAATCTCCTCATTTACAGTATTGGTAATAAAATACATTACACTCCTGATAAGACTGGAATCAATGTTTACAAATTCCACAGGCTAATGCCAGGTCCTACCTCCTAGTCTTTTATTTTGCATTCTGTACACGAAGCACATGTTTATATGTTTCAGTTGAGTGTGGTGGTATCCAGGATCCAACCCATATATTTGTTGGTGGTGTTTCCTCCAGCACAGCTTAAAATATATGAGTTTAAAAAGCCCTCACCTCAGCACAAACACTTGAGTGGGAAACCACGCCCAGGGTTAGGTCATTTAATCAGATTCAGATAAAATACAGAGGACTTGCCTAAACATGCAGTGGTTCACAGCTGTGTCCTTGAGGGTGGTTGATAGATTGAAGACACGAGAAGTCCATCATAATGGCAAAGCCAACATCCTTAGCCCAGGCACATTCACAGTTGACTTTAGAAGTCGAAGGATCAAATGTGACCCATAGAAGACCTCTGTGTGAAGGTGGAGAGACGGTGCTCCTTCTCATCAACACTGGAGGAACCATTGCGATGAAATACAAACCTGGCGGTACAGTATTAGCAATGTCATAGTGTCTTATTTGGTCTGTTTGTCTTTTTAGACCTCTGATGTGACAACAACATATACATGTGTGCTGAAATAACCAGTTTAAGGCTGTTGGAGCCAGCAGCATCAGCTAGCTGCATCAATTGAGTTTGTGTTGCTGGGGTCAGATGTTCATTTGTTTATCGAGCAGAAATATACTGAACATACTCAAACTGCAGATGACTCAGGATTAGACGTAGTGGGCTTACCTGATAGGTAACTTCAATTTTCTCTCAATGAATAACTAGATGTTTACATCAGATGGTGGTTCTTGCTCCCTGCGCAGGAAGTGGCCAGGCTCTTTTCCCTTGCGTACTTCAGCAGAGTGTGCAGACAACACGCCAAAGCACCACACAACCCAAACTGCTGATTAAACATCAGCAGTTTGGGCTGTGATGGCTCCAAATGACAATGATTCTAGACCTTCTTTTCTCTTTCATAGTCTTTTCTTTCAAGCCTTGGATCTGACCTAACCAGCCCACACAGACAGTGAAGAGGACAAACATATTCAGCATTTTTGCTTGTATACACCTGTTCTGTGGGCTGTACGCTGCTCTAGATTTCACCATAATGACACACAGAGGCAGCAGCTGCAGGCCCTCCTCTCCGCTAGCTGCCTATCCGAAAGTCCAACTAGTATATCATTAATCCTGATCAAACACACACAGTGAAATATGATATCTTCATATCTCCCTCCCAAACTAAGCAATTCAAACATCTTTTATACCACGTCTGTCCTCTAATATTTCCATTTTCCAAGTTTCTCATTTGCACATCCATGCTTTGTTTAGCTCTGCTCTGTAGGTCAACTGCCTAAATCTGTGATGCAAATAAGGTCATTCTATTTTACGCCTATAAGAAATGCTGACTGGATTCATTTAACTTCCCCTTTTTGAATGAGTTGTGGTTTTATGTGAACTAACCCTAGATATCAGTATAATACCAGTATGTGTGAAGTCCCATGTCATCTTCCATCATGTAATACCTGTCCGTACATGTGATGCTCCCAGGGCTTGAACCCGAACCCAATGCACTTGAAAACTTCCTACGTCACCTTCCCATTCTCCACGATGAGGAGTATGCCCAAACATACGACCTCTACGGACGTTATGGAGAACACGCTCTGGTCCTACCGTGAGTTTGAAGTTTTCTTATTTTTTGTTTTTACACACATGTTTTCCTAGCTTTAGACGGCAAGACCACCAACACCCTAAATTCGAGTTTGACTTGTGGGTTTCAATGGGATTTGCCGGCCTTCTCTGCTGTGCCTTTCAGTTACTTTGCCCACATTTTAGGCTGATCTGTGATAATGTGAACGGGGGTTGTTAGGCTCTTTGAAGTAAAAGATAAAGGCAAAAATCAGTTACTTTTTCTTATAACATAATTGTATTTTAGTGTAAAATGCATGCTAAATCCTGTCCTTTAATAGTAAATAAACATTGCATATAAAGCAAACTAGATATGCAACATGAAAATCAAATGTATTGTTATTTATGTTACAATTTACCCAACACCAATCACCTATTTTTTACCCTTCCCATGTGCTCTGCCAAAAGGATCAGCACAATAGATTTGTTCTTGCTTCATAAACTCACTGTGGGTTCTCCAGTTTCCAGAGTCCTCTTTAAAGGACCCATGTTATACTGTTTTCTGATCTGTTCTAATGTAGTTTCCTCATTACAAACAGACCCGGAGTTGTGTTTTGTTTCATTCACACATGTTTAAACACACAAACCTGTCATTTTAGGCTTAGCTCTTCTCTTAAACTGAAAACACTTGTAGGCAGATTTGCATGTGTGTATGAATGGTGTAAATGGGGAATATGTGTGTAGGTATGATGAGTTTATAATTAACACAGCTTAACTTTATACTAAAAAGAGGCACCAGATTATGAATCACAATAAATGTCCAATTTACACTATTCTATCAGTCTGAAGGACACAACTCTTAACAAAACACCAAAGCCAAAATTACTTCGTGTGGTTTATTTTTAGCAAACAAATGGAGCATAAACATTCACTTTCAAAATACTAGCTCAAGTCACAACAATGAGGAACCGATTCTACAACACTGAAGAATAATCAGAGTTTTATTTTAAGTCCAGGTGAGGCGCTCTCGTTTCGGGTTACTTTACTACTTGACAGGGAAATAACAGTAATAATTTAAGGACCAAAATGGCATCCTCTGTGTTACAACACTGCATGGATCAGATCTTACTGGTTTGATGTGTTTCTGAGGTGATCGTGCCCGGAGATGAATACCAGGGACCGTAAAGTTTGGTGATGAAGATGGCAGCGATGGCTGCATCAGGTGAGTGGGTGGTGCAGGGGCGACGAGCTAGATCCGGTGTTCCAGCAGCAGTTCAGCGTTGTGCGGTGCAGCTCCCGTAACTCCCCACCTCCTGGACGACTCCTGGAAGACTTGGGCGAACTGGCTAAACCGTGTCCGAAAGCTGTTTTGCTCCCTGCATGGGATGGACATTATCAAATACAAATCAGAGGAACCACCTCCACTGGACTTAGGATTTCAATGTTTAAAATCGATTGTTTCTGTTTTTGTAATGATAAAAATTGTGCTCATGTGTTTTTGCAGGCAGAATGAAAAGGACAAAATGGACCCCAGGATAGTCTACATAATGCTGGAGTACGACCCGCTGTTGGACTCTTCAAACATGACTCCAGCCGACTGGGCCAAAATTGGAAACGACATCGAGGTCCACATTCACATCCACTAGGGGTGGCACGGTATATGTATTCGTATTGAACCGTCATGGTACGGGGGTCACGGTGCGTGCATTTTGACGGAGAATATACGGTACAAAAGTTTAATATTGAACTGACCACGAGACTTCCCTTTTGCGACGGTTTCCTTAACCATTGCCATGTGCAAGCCCTGATTGGTCCATGAACATGTATACATGTCTGGATTGGTCTAGCTAGCAAACTCCGCCTTCAAATACAAAACTGCTGTTGTTGTTGCTGCTGTTAGGTCGTTGCGAGAGGGGTGAAAGACTATGGGCAGTAATTCAAGCTCGGAGTTAGAA
The DNA here is from genome assembly GCA_034769755.1 of Odontamblyopus lacepedii. Classification (NCBI taxonomy): domain Eukaryota; kingdom Metazoa; phylum Chordata; class Actinopteri; order Gobiiformes; family Gobiidae; genus Odontamblyopus; species Odontamblyopus lacepedii. Next base: position 13,361,976 of record CM068353.1, read on the forward strand.
GACCCACCACCATCATTTAAGTCGGTGGTGTGGGCAGGGCTCTACAGTGCGCCCATTTCACTCGCATTTGCGAGTAAATATTTCGGAGTGCGAAATTCTAAACGTTCTAAATGTATCAAACATTAGGGGCGCACTCACACTAGGACTTCAGAATCGTGTCCAAGCCTGGATCGCCCCTAAAGCGCGGCACGCTTTCCCAGCGCGAGCGCAACCGAACACCTCCGACCGCGCACGACCCCAGCATACGAGCGCCGCGTGTGCGGCGATATCACTCATAGAACAATCTCCGCTTCAAAACACACCCATGCCCACCTTTTGAGGTGCGCCGCAGCAGGACCCACACCTGTCCCACACAGTAGACACCCCCGTGCCGCTGGACTTCCTCCTCCGCTAAAGCAAGAGCTTTGTCTTGGTTTTGTCTCGGACTCGAGCGCATTTGGACTCAGTCTCGTCACGGACTCAAGGTCTGAATACTGAGTGTGGTCATATTTCATTACTGCCGCTGCTTTCGGCAATAAACTTGTGCCGGTGTGCGGGACCTATGCGCTGGAGCGACGCGGACACTCCGTGCGGCACCACCAGTGCGCAGCTTGTCCACCACTGCGCGCACCCAGAAGGTACCTAAAAGGCACCTAAAAAGACCATGTGTTAAAACTTCACTGATGTACCCAGCTCAGTAACCAATCAATATACTCAATGTGGTGCTTGCGTGGTCACTTGTTTTACATGTTTTACTTTTACTACAAGTTGCAGTAATCTCAGTTGGAGATTTAGGCAATAAAAAGCTGCCTTTGAGGACAGCCTTTCTGGTTATGGTTTTTTTCCTGCACTGTACCGAAAATGTACCGAACCGTGGGGTCTGAACCGAGGTACGTACCGTACCGTGAATTTTGTGTACCGTGCCACCCCTACCATCCACACATTCAACTTAGAAGCACAACACATTTGACATGTCTCTTGTTTAACCTCTTGGGTTCTTTTTAAAGTCAATACAGTAGGAGATGTATTTACCTTGTTGACGTGTTTCTGAAAGTGACAATAAGATAAATACATCTCCTATTGTATTAAACACGTAAAAAGAACTGTACAAAAGAAGACTGTTTTTGGATTACGTCTGTTTGTGTTTTGTCTCAGAAAAACTATAGGTCCCATGATGGGTTTGTGATTCTCCATGGGACAGACACTATGGCTTACACAGCCTCAGCCCTGTCCTTCATGTGTGAGCATCTAGGGAAACCTATTATAATCACAGGCTCACAGGTAAATAGGACTTTGATTTTTTGTGGTGTAAAAATCTCTCCAAAATAGTCACTTAAAATGGTCTGATTTCAGGTGCCAATATATAACGTAAGAAATGATGGCATGGAAAACCTCTTGGTGGCACTGTTGATCGCAGGACTATCACGGGTCATCCCTGAGGTAATTTTTTTTTTTTTTTTTTTTTAAAGTTCTGTGGAAATTGCATGCATCATTCATAAAATGTATTCAAATATATCTTTGAGATAACAAATATAGTTTATTAGCACAACAAAATGAATCAGATTGAATTGACAGTATCTAGAGAGGTCACCATGACAACAGAAGCCCTAGGATCTTCTGTCAAGACAGTGATTTGTGTTTCATGACATTGAATGGCAGTTAACAGAGCAGAGAAAGGAGTTTTGTCAAATATGGGGCACATTTCAAACTTGTGTCGATTTGTTCTTATCTTTAGGTGGGTTTATATTTCCATGACAAACTGTACAGAGGCAATCGTGTAACCAAGGTGGATGCTGAGGGCTTTGAAGCGTTCACTTCTCCAAACTTGGAACCTCTGGTCTCCACTGGAGTGGACATTACAGGTAAGCCAGAGGGACCGTCTGTTTCAGGCTGTTAGATCCTACATATGTAATGAAAGTGTCCTGATGTGTGGAGTAAAAACCTTTGTCCTTCACTTGTAGTTAACTGGGACATCGTGTGGAAGGACAAATGTCCGGCAGAGTTTCAAGTGAGCACAGAGCTGAACCAAAATGTGGGGCTTTTGCGGATCTTTCCAGGCATCACTCCTGCCACTGTGAGTCCCTCCAAACACAAGCACACAGCAGATCTGCAACTCCTGCACAAGCAGTAGATTTGTGAAACCACATTTGAATAATGCGCATGGTCCTTTAGGGAAGTGAGTATCTTTGAGTGTCTCTCTTTTCAGAAACATTTGGCAACATCTGCTGTACTGCTGACATTACTGCTGACAATACATTTCTAATAGTTTCTTTTCTCTTTTGTGGTTGGAAAACATTAAACCAAGTATGAAAATCTAATGTATAATCATAGAACTTGAATTAGACAAACATTATTTATCCACATGGGAATTGTACTTTTCCTCAACTCGAGTTACATCAGAGTTACAAAGTACTTATGATTACCCAACCAAAAACATGCACTGTAGGTGTGAAAGTGGTGTGTGTGTGAGTGATGGTGGTCTTTGGGGACATATGTCTGTGAATATAAATAAAAGTTACCTTACCTTACCTAATGATTAGGGGTGAGACGAGACAGAATTTTCATGAGAAGAGACACAAGATGAGACAAGGTGATGATTTACTATATACTGAAATAATTATAAATAAATTTACAGTTTTTCCACACAATTTTTTATTAGTTTAATTTTAGAAATGTATTGTGTTGTAAAGCTATAAAAAAAATACCAGATAAAATCATCATCATATGTACACATAAAGATTTTCTTATACTGGTAATGCATAAAACTGGACTGAATCTGCTCCTCTTTGTCACTCATCTGTCTCTGTCGCCCCACTCCCTCCTCTCCTCCCTCTCCCCCACCTCCCTAAAACTAAGCAATGGATGCTGAAGGCTCTCTTTCTATCTCTTTTTTTTCAGTGTTGAAGTGTTAAAGTGTGTTAAAGTGTGTTCTGCACACTTTAACACTGAGTCAATATCAGTGCTATCACTACAAAATAATTCAATTCAATTCAATTTATTTTTGTAGCGCCCAAAATCGCAACAACAGTAGCCTCTAAGGGCGTTCCAAGATATGGATGAGTAAAACATACACACAGACATATCAAAACAGGAATAAACAACATTCATGTAAGGCAGCAAATGAAACAACGTCCAGTCATCCCCTGTCCTTAGACCCTCCTTCTCAGCAAGGAAAAACTCCAAAAAACCCAGGGTCCTGGGAAAAAGAAGAAACCTCGGGGAGAACTACAGTGAAGGAGGGATCCACTCCCATGGACGGACAGGCTATAGATGTCCAGGCCCGTGGGCCAGTTCGGTATGGCCACATCTACCCAGGTGGGGAAGGAACCGGGCGAGGAGGGGAAGCGGGGCGAAGAGGAGGAGGAGCTGGGCGAGGAGGAGGAGCCAGGCGAGGAGGAGGAAGCCAGGCGAGGAGGAGGAGAGGGGTCCAGCTGCCATCAGGCGTCTGAAAGAGTTACACTCCACACGGGGAGTGGGACAGGGGGCAATATGTGAATAGCAATGAACGAACTACAGATGAGAACATAGTAAGAGATGCTGATGAGAAAATAGGAGGAAACAGAGGATAGTGCTCAGGTTGCCACACTTCCCCCAGCTTGTTATCTCCTGCGGCAGCTTATCTTAGTAACATCTAAGTAACCTGGTCATAAGCTATTCCGAAGAGGAAGGTTTTAAGCCTGGTCTTAAATAGAGACTGTGGGTGCCTGTTTAACATCAACAGGGAGTTGATTCCATAACACAGGAGCTTGGTAACTGAAGGCTTTCCCCCCACTGTACTTTTAGACACTCTAGGAACCACTAATAATCCTGCATTCTGAGAGTGAAATGCTCTATTTGGCTGATAGGGGACAATGGCATCCTGAAGATATGATGGGGCCATATTGTTTAAGGCTTTGTATGTCAGGAGGAGAAATTTGAATTTAATTCTAAGCTCGACAGGAAGCCAGTGAAGTGATTTTAACACAGGACTGATGTGATCACGTCTTTTAGTTCCTGTTAGGACTCTGGCCACTGCATTTTGGACCAACAGGAAGCTTCTTAAAGTACCTTTAGCGCAGACGGTGAGCAGAGAATTACAGTAATCTAGTCTGGATGTAACAAATGCATGGATAAGTTTTTCAGCATCATTTTTAGGCAAAATATTTCTGATTTTAGTTATGTTTCGCAGGTGAAAATATGTAGTTTTACAAGCTTGGTTTATATGAGCTGTGAATGAGAGATTTTGGTCAAATACAACTCCAAGATTTTTTACAGTAGAGCTAGAGGCTATACTCACATTGTCAAGTGAGATTATCTGGTCGGACAGAGAATCTCTCTGACCTTTAGGACCGACAACAATGAACTCTGTTTTTTCAGGGTTTAAGAGCAGGTAATTCAGGGTCATCCAGGTTTTGATGTCCTTCACACAGGCACTGAGTTTATCGATTTGATCGGTCTGACTAGGTTTCATTGATAAGTACAGCTGAGTGTCATCAGCATAGCAGTGGAAATTAATGCCATGTTTTCTGATAATGTTACCTAATGGCAACATATACAGAGTAAACAGGATTGGACCAAGCACAGATCCTTGTGGAACACCGCAAGCTACTTTAGTGCACGGAGAGGTGCACTGGTTTACACTAACAAACTGGTACCTATCTGACAGATAGGATTTAAACCATTTGAGGGCGGTCCCTCTGACACCTATGTCACATTCTAACCTCTGCAGTAGAATGTTGTGATCAATGGTGTCAAACGCTGCACTGAGGTCCAGTAGGACCAGGACTGAAGCCAGCCCGTTATCAGCAGCTAGTAGCAAATCATTTGTCACTTTAAGCAGAGCAGTTTCTGTGCTGTGGTGAGCTCTGAAACCAGACTGAAATTTTTCATATAAATTATTGCCCTGCAGATGGTGACAAAGCTGTTTCACCACAACTCGTTCCAGAATCTTTGAGAGAAATGGAAGATTCGAAATAGGTCTGTAGTTGGCTAGTTCATCAGGATTTAAGATTTTTTTCAAAAGCGGTTTAATTACAGCATATTTAAAGGACTGAGGAACATAGCCATTTTCTAACGACATATTTATTATGTTATGAATGGAACCTATTATTAGGTGGAGAGCTTCTTTGAGGAATTTGACTGGAATAGGGTCGAGCAAACAAGTTGATGGTTTGGACGACATCGACAGGAGTAAATTTGTCTAATGCTGTTAGAGGATTTACGTGGGATATTGGTGTTACGGACTCGATTTGCTGAATTTGCTCGGGGCTGATTTTTGGAGTGGCTTCGTTGATCTTGTCTCTAATGGTTGTAATTTTGTAATCGAAGAATTCAAGAAAGTAATCACAACTGAACTTCGAGGGGAGAAGAGACTCAGGAGCAGTGTGCGAGTTTGTCAGCCTGGCTACAGTGCTGAACAGAAATCTGGGGTTGCTTTTGTTTACTTCTATTAGGTTTGAATAGTATCTGGTTTGCGCTTTTCGCAGAGCGGCCTTATAAGAGAGCTGGCAGAGCTTCCATGCCTTCAGAGACTGCTCGGAGCGCGAGCGGCACCAGAGCTTCTCTGTGCGTCTTGCGTGTTGTTTGAGTGATCGCAGTTCTGGAGTATACCAAGGAGCCGGAGGTCTTGGTTTAATGCTTTTCTGTTTTAGCGGAGCTGCAACATCGAGAGCAGATTTTAAGGTGAGCATTGTCCTATCAACAAACTGATCCATGATAATTGGATTAAAGTTGTTCTCATTGTCACATGGAATATCATTTAATACTAACTCAATTATTTCTTTGAACTCGGCTACCGATTTTTCTGATATTGTTCTTTTCATTATAGTTTTCTCCTGCCGAGCTGGATAATCTTTTAGTACGAATTGAAAGGTAATTAAAAAATGGTCAGAGAGTATAGGGTTTTGAGGAATTACAATTAAATCATTAATCTCAATACCATAAATTAGGACGAGATCAAGAGTGTGATTGTGACAGTGAGTCAGCTTGTTCACACTCTGGGTAAAACCGACCCCATCCAGGAGAGCACCAAAAGCACTGCTGAGGCACTCACTGCTGTTATCAACATGAATGTTGAAATCTCCAACTATAACAATCCTTTCCCATTCCAAAACTAAACTTGAAATAAAGTCAGAAAATTCTGTCAGAAACTCGGCATATGGACCAGGAGGTCAGTAGATTGTTATGAATATAACAGCTTTTTGGTTTTTACAGTTGGCGCACGTAATAGATAGTGCGAGGCTTTCAAAGGAGTGGAATGTATAATTAGATTTGAGGCTGAGAATTAGGCTGGAGTGAGAAATGACGGCCACATCGCCACCTCGACCTGTGCTCCTGGCACTTTGAAAGTTCACGTGACTTGGAGGTGTAGATTTGTTTAATCTAACATAATAATTTTCCTGAAGCCATGTTTCAGTTAAAGCTAGAAGATCAATATTAAAGTCGCCAATTAATTCATTTATTAAAAGAGATTTAGAGGAGAGGGACCTGATGTTTAGCAGTCCATATTTTACACACTTATCATTTTGTTTATTTGCGACACATGTATTTATTTTTATTAAGTTATGAGATCTAACGCCCTCCTGTGGGCTCACCACCTGCAGAGGGGTTCATAGGGGGGGTCAGGTGCTATGAGTATTGGGCAGCAAGCTGCCCCCGTGACCCAGCCGGATTAAGCGGGAGAAGATGGATGGATGGATGGAGATCTGATGCCTTTCCTATCAGAGTTTAGCTGTGTTTTATTTGTGCTTTTTGTGTGTGGGACATAAACGGCCTCAGCCAGTCTGGGAGAATTGTTCATGCAGGGTGGCTCAGAGGAGGCCCCTGTACGTGGGGCACACACAGTCTCAGCCTGTTTGGAGCTGTTCTCGCTAACAGAGCAGTGCCTCACTAGTCTACTCTGCTCCCTAGCGTCACTGACACTCCCTGAGCTATTCTGTGTGCTAGTCTTACCTGATGGTCATCTAAGGCTAGCAATCATATTCTGAGCTAACAGGGAGGAGCCAGCCGCTGTGGGATGAATGCCGTCGCTACGTATAAGCCTGGGCTTCCCCTCAAATGCCCTCCAGTTGACTATGAAGACGACACCATTCTGCGGGCACCAATTGGACAACCACTGGTTGACAGCTGAAAAGCGGCTGAACATTTCACAATTGGCATAATTTGGAAGGGGGCCAGAGAAGTACACGGACTCCGACATCGACTTAGCCAATTCACAAACTGCCGCTATCTTCACCACCTCTGACTGACTGCGCTGAGTATCGTTACCCCCCTGCGTGTATAACGATCCGGTGGTACCTGTTCTTACTTCTCTTTAAAAGCCTCAGATTCCCCTCGATGTCACCCAGTCTGGCTCCAGGGAAACACCGTGTGGAAGCTGCAGGCAGTTCCACGTCCCTGACTATGGAGCTCCCTATGACTAGAGTGTCCCGCGTCCAGCTCAGGTAAGTGAACCTGTTCTGGACGGGAAGCTTGCTACTCTCAGCCCTATGTCCCTGGTCTCCTGCAGTCCTACACTCAGCTATGTGTCCTTGATCTGCAGTCCTAGTCTTAGCCCTGCGCTTGCTTCTAACTGTCACAAACCTGTCCTGGCCTGGTCTCGGCTGCACGGGATGCGCCGGGGGGCTACTCTCGCTAGTTGTGCCTATGCTAATGCGGTCCGCGGTCCCTGCTACTGCCTGACTATAACTCGGCTTCAGCGCCTCCAATGAGTGGATCCGCATTTCTAACTCTGTAACCCTGGCCCCGAGGACTGCCACTATGCTGAACTTAGCGCAACTATCCCAGTCAATATCAAATAAGCCAGGGTTCTCACTCCACATGTGGCAACTAGAACAGGAAATGGGGGCGAGAGTTTTAGCCATGATGCTAGGCTAGGCTAGATCAGGCTGAAACTACAAGCTGAAACTACAGAGATAGAAAGGCTTAGACCACGAATTACGGAGCACAAGATGCTGAATAAACTTCGATGGTTTGACGAAGTACTCAGGCACTAGTTTAGATGTTGGATTCATGGATTAACAGATTCAGTAGAGAGACGCTAGTAATAATGCTCGCAAAACAGAATTCACTCACCAGAAATGACGTCACCGGAGTTCACACAGGTGCAGTTCAGTAAGAGTTTATAGTGTGTCTGTCTGAATATGTGAGCTACAAGTCTCTGTGTGGATGAGTCTTTTAGCTACAACTGCTCAAAGACACACAACTGTCCAGAGCCTGAGGGAGGTGGAGGATCAAATCTCTCAAGATTTTTTCACATGTGCGCAATCCCCATGTCCTTCATGGCAATGTCATGTCCCGAGATCTCGTCCCATCCCTAACAACTAATACTGACATACATTAGTCTGTGTGCATTTACATTAAACTAAAAGAAGTTCAGCGACTACATTTTGTAAAGCTACAAAATGATTTACATCTTTGTGTATGGCCAGTTTTCTCCTCCTTCTGTGTTCATGTAAATGTCCACAGCTCATCCCCATAGGGCTAAGGGAGTATATGAGGCATGACAATCACCCTGCAAAGAGGGAGGATTGCCATTCTAGTCATCTGCTTTCTGCATCATTGCTAAAGAGATGGTATAGGGCCTCTGAGTGCCAACCAACTGCAGGGAGGGATAATGAATGTGGAGGTGGTTCCAGATGGGCTTTTAGGGAGCTGGAGTTAGTTATTCGCTTTACCAGATAAAACTGCGAGACATCGAGCGCCTGTGGTCGTGAGGGAGACTTCGGAAGGAACCAGCTACTAGATGGTTCGATTAGTCTTTCGCCCCTATACCCAGGTCAGATGACCGATTTGCACGTCAGGACCGCTGCGGGCCTCCACCAGAGTTTCCTCTGGCTTCGCCCTGCCCAGGTATAGTTCACCATCTTTCGGGTCCTATCAGGCCTCACAGCAAGAAGGTTGCGGGTTCGATCCCCGGGTCACCCGGGCCTTTCTGTGTGGAGTTTGCATGTTCCTCCCCATGTCTGGATGGGTTTCCTCCGGGTACTCCGGTTTCCCCCATCAACCCAAAAAAACATGCCCGCACCCCTATGAACTAACATCACTAGCACCATGATGTCCACCCTCCTGTGGGCTCACCACCCGCAGAGGGGTTCATAGGGGGGGTCAGGTGCTATGAGTATTGGGCAGCAAGCTGCCCCCGCGACCCAGCCGGATTAAGCGGGAGAAGATGGATGGATGGAGTTAGTTATTCTATGCCCCATCAGTACGCAAATAAGTTCACTAGAAGGGAAATGGCTTGCTGTGGTCTGTACAGACATGACCAAAACAACACTATACTGACACAGAAAGCAGTGAAACCTCATGTTCTTGTCTCTTTCAGGTCCGGGCCTTCCTCCAGCCTCCAATACAAGGAGTTATTCTGGAGACGTACGGCTCTGGAAATGCCCCAGACAAAAACAAGGAACTGCTCGATGTGCTGAAGAGGGCCACGGACTCTGGGATTATTATCGTCAACTGTACGCAGTGTCTGAGGGGAACGGTCTCCCTAGCTTATGCAACTGGGGCGGTATGGTCACTTACAGAAATTCTATCACTGCTCTTTATTCAACCAAGGAACCAAGATTTCATTCTTTTCTTTTGCTAGGCTCTGGAGAAAGCTGGAGTGATTCCTGGTGGTGATATGACCCCTGAAGCTGCACTGACAAAGCTGTCCTATGTGCTGGCAAAGAAAGACTTGACACTAGAAGAAAAGAAAAATGTAAGCCCACCCAATACATATTCAACTTTTAGTCAAGAAGTCATTTGTTTCCCCATCGGAAACATGAAGTTTATTTGGTTATGCAAATGGCTTGGTTGTGTTTGTCCAGAACAGGTGGAAAATATGCATCTGAAACCAGACACTGCAATGTGCTTTTAAAAAAAAACTTGAAAGAGCAACAACAAGGCGTGAATCTTGTCATCTTGTCATGTCATCTTTGTATGCAGTGTTCAAAGTAATAATGTGTTTGTAGGTGATGAAACAGAACATCCGAGGTGAGATGACCCAAGCTGTGCCTGGACCCAAGCTGTGCCTGAGTGACAGTCATTTCATCCAGGCCATTGCCAAATCTCTGAGCCTCAGCTGCACCGAGGTGAGGGCCAGGACTAGAGCACTGAAGCTTATGGATGCCTACAGTTTTGAATCTGTGCTTTTTACTTATGCTATTCCACTGTTTTGTCTGCAGGAGTTGAGAGCAATCGGTGATGCCCTGACTCCCATGCTCGCCTGTGCTGCTGCTAAGACTGGAGACATTGAGGCACTTGAGGCCTTAAAACAAATGGTACTTCATTCACATCATTCATACTGCAGTTAGTTCATGCAAACGTGCTACATTCCAAATGACGGCATGCTTTAATCTAGGCCAGAAGGTTTTTTTCTTGATATAGACTGTAATATGCTGTTAGATTTGTTTAAATAATAATAATAATAATAATAATAATAATAATAATAATAATAATAATAATAATAATAATAATAATAATAATAAATATTTATTAGGCACCATTTTGAACACTCAAGGTCGCCTTACACAAAATAAGTACGATTAAAACATACAGTTAAAGTCGAACAGTATTTAATTGATTGATTGTATTTAGTATTGTATTTAGTGCTGTATTTTATTAGTATTTAGTATTTAGTAATGTATTAGACAGTATTTGAATTAAATGACTTACAATTAGTGATCAGCTATTCTCCCTGGAGACTTGTAGCATGTATTGGAGCAGAGGGAACAGAAAGCTGGAGAGAGGAGGAGGAGCAGAGGGAACAGAGAGCTGGAGATAGGAAAAGGAGCAGAGGGAACAGAGAGCTGGAGAGAGGAGGAGGAGCAGAGGGAACAGAGAGCTGAAGAGAGGAGGAGGAGCAGAGGGAACACAGCGCTGGAGAGAGGAGGAGGAGCAGAGGGAACAGAGAGCTGGAGAGAGGAGAAGCAGAGGGAGCGGCGGGTGTGGCAGTGTGGAGGAGTTCAGAGAGATATGGAGGTGCTTTGAATGTGAGGAGCAGGATTTTGTATTGGATGTGGTGTGAGATGGGGAGCCAGTGGAGCTCCTGTAGGATGAGTGATGTGGTTGATGGAGGAGGTGTGATGTGGTTGATGGAGGAGGTGTGATGTGGTTGGAGTAGGTGGTGTGATGTGGTTGGAGGAGGTGGTGTGATGTGGTTGATGGAGGAGGTGTGATGTGGTTGGAGGAGGTGGTGTGATGTGGTTGATGGAGGAGGTGTGATGTAGTTGATGGAGAAGGTGTGATGTGGTTGATGGAGGAGGTGTGATGTGGTTGGAGGAGGTGGTGTGATGTGGTTGATGGAGGAGGTGTGATGTGGTTGATGGAGGAGGTGTGATGTGGTTGGAGGAGGTGGTGTGATGTGGTTGATGGAGGAGGTGTGATGTAGTTGATGGAGAAGGTGTGATGTGGTTGATGGAGGAGGTGTGATGTGGTTGGAGGAGGTGGTGTGATGTGGTTGATGGAAGAGGTGTGATGTGGTTGATGGAGGAGGTGTGATGTGGTTGGAGGAGGTGGTGTGATGTGGTTGATGGAGGAGGAGGTGTGATGTAGTTGATGGAGGAGGTGTGATGTAGTTGATGGAGAAGGTGTGATGTGGTTGATGGAGGAGGTGTGATGTGGTTGGAGGAGGTGGTGTGATGTGGTTGATGGAGGAGGTGTGATGTGGTTGATGGAGGAGGTGTGATGTGGTTGGAGGAGGTGGTGTGATGTGGTTGATGGAGGAGGTGTGATGTAGTTGATGGAGAAGGTGTGATGTGGTTGATGGAGGAGGTGTGATGTGGTTGGAGGAGGTGGTGTGATGTGGTTGATGGAGGAGGTGTGATGTGGTTGATGGAGGAGGTGTGATGTGGTTGGAGGAGGTGGTGTGATGTGGTTGATGGAGGAGGAGGTGTGATGTAGTTGATGGAGGAGGTGTGATGTAGTTGATGGAGAAGGTGTGATGTGGTTGATGGAGGAGGTGTGATGTGGTTGATGGAGGTGGTGTGATGTGGTTGATGGAGGAGGTGGTGTGATGTGGTTGATGGAGGAGGAGGTGTGATGTAGTTGATGGAGGAGGTGTGATGTGGTTGATGGAGGTGGTGTGATGTGGTTGGAGGAGGTGGTGTGATGTGGTTGATGGAGGAGGTGGTGTGATGTGGTTGGAGGAGGTGGTGTGATGTGGTTGATGGAGGGGGAGGTGTGATGTAGTTGATGGAGGACGTGTGCTGCGGTTGATGGAGGAGGTGTGATGTGGTTGATGGAGGAGGTGTGATGTGGTTGATGGAGGAGGTGTGATGTGGTTGATGGAGGTGGTGTGATGTGGTTGAAGGTGGGGGTGTGATGTGGTTGATGGAGGAGGTGTGATGCGGTTGATCGAGGAGGTGTGATGTGGTTGATGGAGGAGGTGTGATGTGGTTGATGGAGGAGGTGGTGTGATGTGGTTGATGGAGGTGGTGTGATGATGCAGACAGCTGAGTTTTGGACCAGCTGAAGTTTGTGGAGAGGTTTTTTGTGGCAGACCAAACAGGATGGAACTGCTGTAATCCAGACAGGAGGTGACAAGGCTGTGAACAAGGATAACAGTGGAGTGCGGAGTGAGGGAAGGGCGGAGGCGGTAGATGTTACGGAGGTGGAAGTAGGCGTAGCGAGTGATATTGTTGATGTGAGAGGTGAAGGATCACACCTAGACTCTTTACCTGAGGGGAGGGAGAGATGGAGGAGCAGTCAGTGGAGATGGAGAAGGGATTAATCTTGTTTCGGGTGGATTTGGTGCCGACAAGGAGAAGTTCGGTTTTATTGTTGTTGAGTTTGAGGAGGTTTGAGGTGAACCAGGATTTAACTTCTTCAAGACAGTTGATAAGGGAGGAGGGTGTGAGTGTGGAGTTTGGTTTACTGGAGAGGTAGAGCTCATCCGCATAGCAGTGGAAGTGGATGTGGTGTTTACAGAAAATGTGACCGAGGGGAAGGAGGTAGAGGATGAACAGCAGGGGACCGAGGACAGAACCTTGGGGAACGCCAGTGGTAATGGGGACTGGATGAGAGGTGAAAGATTTGAGTTGAATGAACTGGGTGAATCAGAAAGATAGGAGTGAAACCAGGAGAGGGCTGTGCCAGTGATGACAGTAGAGTCGGTCAAGAAGAGAAAATACATTTTTGAATTAGAGGTTTACAAAAAGGGTTGGAAGTCCCATGTGACTATAAAAGCCAGATAGAGAGAAGAAAAGATGCATAGGAAAACATGAAACTAAACATGAGGCACCTCTTGTGTCATGTGTTTTGTTCTCTATCCAAATGCATTTTCTGTTGTTTTTGTTTTTTTCTAATAAATGAGTACAGATCACCTTTTTTCTGTGACAGGGCAGCCATTTGTTTTTCGGAGACTATGATGGACAGACGCCTCTGCACGTGGCGTGTTGTCAGGGCAACTCCGAAGCAGTGCAATACCTGCTGAGCCAGGGCGCCACAGTGCATTCTAAAGATCGCTATGGGGCCACTCCCCTGAGCAAAGCAGCACACTTTAGGTAAGACCTGGTTGTAATAAGGCACACCATCTTAAAGCTGGGACAGTGACGCCCCCTGCTGGCCACAAGCACCTGTAGCACTTACACTTTGGTTTCCTCCAGGGATCATGTTAATGCCTCTTTAAGGTGCATCTTTCCTCAGAGAACTACTCCCACTTAAAAACGGAATCGTGAACCCTACAGAAAACTAGCTCTGATTTGAAGAACATGACACTGACTGTTATCACACTTAGGCTAGTGCAGGGTTTTCTAAAGCATGTGTGCTTTTCAGTTATTCACTGACACGTGTGCACCAGGAATCCTCTTCTTCATGTTTAAGTGCGGTGCTTAGCCGTATTACAAGTGTCACTGTGTTGAGTGGGTGGTTTATTAGGAGGGTTAGCAACATGCCAACATGCCAACCAACTCTACACACCTTCATATAGTATTTAATTGTATTTTTATTTATTTTCTTTAACGTTGCTATTGTTGTTCTAGTCCAAATGTCTAAATCACTTTTCAAATTTATCAGAATAAACATATTTTATTCTCTGGTTTCTTTTAATGGAACTTATACTGATGTAAACCTGTGAATTCTAGACACAAGGACGTGGTGGAGCAATTGAGGAAGACTGGAGCTCACTTGTCTCGTGATGAACTGGATAAAGCAGGCGGAGAGCTGTGCAGGTGAGGAACTCTTAAAAACAGGAAAAGAATGTCTGTCCACAGTGACCCTTCCTCCACAGTTGATGCAGGCCTAATCTGTCGTCTTACTCAAATGAAGGAACTCTGCCTGGCAACACATCTCAGCGTCTCATGTGAAGTCCCATAACCTGCTCATTATAGAGCATTGAAAAATGTAAAATCACTACTTACTGTAGTGATTTTAACTAAAACACAGGAGAAAAAATTTAACTGGATCAAAATGTCAACATTAAAGCCATATTGTGTTTTAATTCAGCTAATATTAAATACAATATTAAAGCATTAATTCAATGATGTGATTTTTTTTTTCATTTTTCATAAGCCATGAAACACATGCCTCTTTTCTGTGAGTGGGCTTGCCTCTCCACAGGTCTGACATGTAACTTGGCCTGGGGATATGCCCCCTGTCTCCATGGAAATGTTATATCTAATCTGACCTGTTCTGCAGTGTGGTATAAAACAGTTATCTCTTAAACTGTGTTCTAATAACCATTGCCTTTTTGTCTTTGTCAGCCTGGCTGCCTGCGGTGACTTGGAGGGTCTGGAAATCTGGAGACTTGCTGGAGCGGATTTTACCAAACCAGGATCTGATGGACGGAGCGTCATTCAAGTGGTGTGTTAAACATTATCACAACTTTCTAAAAGTAAAAGAAAATGTGCTCAGCTTTTTCTTGAGAGAGGACTTTTCTCTTTGTCACAGGCCCAGGCGGCTGGCCAAGAAAAAGTGGTAGCTGCTTATTCCTGCTGCTCATGAGCAACAGAACCAAGGTAAAACAAAGAATGGGCACATAATACGTGTGGACTTGTTAGTGGAGAACTGTAAAACATTGAAACATTTTCAAGCCTTAAAAATGCAAAGGTTTGGAAACTTCATCACATAATATTGTCCCATATCATTAGCACTCACCATGTGAGTTCTTCTGACTGTCTCCAGCATTTTAAATGTGCATTTAGCACAAAGTCCCATTTGTGTGTGTTAGGTTTTGTGGGTGTAGACATACATCATACTCCACTGAGGTTCACTGGTCTTCTGATCATTTATTTTTGATCAATTCTTTTTTTCAGAGCAAGGTTTAATTTGTTTTCACATCTGACTGTTTTGACTGCCAGTATGAATTCCAAACTGTCAGCTATGAAAACAAACTAAACCTTGTCCTGAAAAAAGAACCAATCAAAACAAGGGTCCCCCTGTTTGCACCGAAACTACAAGGTAATAATTCTAAAGTTTGAAAGACCTCACTTCACCCTTTGTTTTGTGTCCAAGTCTCGTCAGATCTAGTGTAGTGGCCTCTCATTCCATTTGGTGAATGTTGAAGCTGCAGTCTGCCTCTCAAAGTGTCAAAGTGTGGGTTTTATCTAAACACACAGTTTCCCATTTTGTTCTTTTTAGTAACTTTTTACTTCTGTTTTTGTCTTAGAAGGGGATCAAGTTCATTGCATCAGGATTGTGAAACCCCATGCCATCTTTCCATCCACTTTGCAGTTTTCCTTCAGCTTCATTTACCACTGAATCATGAATATGTCAACTTCTCTGTCCCTGAGCTCTCAAGGGACTTTGAAATATATCTAACCTACTATGTGCCTGCAAATTTTATTTTACTGCCAGCCTTGACTGTGTCTAAAGCCATATCATGTTTCTATCCAAAATGAGAAAAAGAGATTTTCAAAATCATAATTTGTTTGTATGTCACTGTTGTTGGTATGGTCAGGTTTGCAGGTTAATCAGAAAATTGTAACATAGTGGACTAGTTTCGCTGTGGCCACTGCTACAGAATCCTACAGAATCCGGCTGCAAACAGGAAAGAAAACAATTTGTACAAAACTGAGAAGTCCCAGTTGGAGGAGGTGGGCCAAAGTATAAGGGGCCATTCAAGACATTATCCATTCTGGCCCTCTCACATATAGACATTCTCCCTCTCACATACATATATTCTCACTCTCACATACATATCGAGGGCTGAGAAGCAAGAGGGCGTAAGTGACATTTCCCCAATTTTACAGGAGAGCCAAAACAAAAAATGGCCATAGTTTCCTCTTACTTTCTGTACTGATTTCACCTATTTAAAGCATATTTTTTAACCCAGATGGATGACACAAAACCTAATGAATAATCATTTATCTTTAAATAAAAAAAAAAATATTTTCTACATTACTAAATTTAGTAGTCACATACGCCTTTTTGGCACCAATATTTTAATGTAATTTGGGTATAACATATGAGCGTATCTGATTATTTCATAAGCAGGAAAGAACATGAGCTTTTAAATGAGCCACAGTCATTTTTACACAACAAGGCAGTGAACAATATTTATATGAGATTTCTTACCTATTTCAGTGCAATTAGTGTAATTAGACAATAAGCAATTATACGGATACTATACAATAAACAACTATGAATTGAAGAATTCAATTTAATTATCACATTTATTTCATTGAAACATTTCTGTTAAATTATTGTTTAAATCTAATGTTAGACAATAGGAATGAATGTTTTCATGTAGGAGGTGCAACAATATTCATGTATTAATGACACTAACTGTACTAATCATGTGAACAGTGAAAAAAATCTTTTTAAAAGCAAAATTAAAAAAACTTGCTATCATGTATTCATCTTATTTGTTGAACTCTGGATTAGACAACAATATTAAAATATTTAAAATATGCGCAACAATATTCATGAATTAATGACACTGACTAATCACGTGAACGCAATATTAAATTGCTATTATGTGGACCAGACAACTGTAGGAATTAATGTTTTCCAGTATTTGGAGTATGTACAACACTATTCATGAATCAGCATTTACCTATCAGATGAACTAAATGTTCAAAAGCTTTTAAGCTATACATTACATTTCAATTTATTCAGAAGCCTTCAAAGACTGGTAAAAGTCTAGATATGAGCTGGGGATACTGCCATTTGTGCATAGAGTGAGCAAGTCTTTTTTTTTTAGTGCACTGATTCCTGGTGGGGATTTGTTCAACTTTTTAGGCTCAATTGCATGTGAACCTCTTGTCTCCTGTTTCCCAACCTCAAGAATTCCTCACTCATTTCATACTTAACCCTGTAAAGCCCACACCATTAAATAATTGGCAGAAAATTCCAATTCTTTGAACTTGGAGCCTTTATTGGTCCCTCTAAACAAACAAACAAAAAAATTCAAATATCATTTTCCATATATTATTATTTATGGCAATCTTGTATTGTCACTGGAGCACCCTCTAATCAGTGAATCACACCCACTGTTGGATTATTTGTGCACTGCATGTATCTGATTGTATACATCAGGTTTTTCAGGGAAAAAAATGTCACACTGCTCATGTGGAGGGCATGTATCAAATATGATACATTTGGCGTTATAGGGTTAAATTGGATACACCTTGGAAAGTGAGGACAGATACCTGAACACACATGTATTATTCATTATTGAACACAGTTTTTCAGAAAATCAATATGTAAGATTTTTTTTTAAAATTGTTGTTCATGTTGGGACCACACTGGAACTAAACCAGGACTAGTGCAGGGTTAAACACACACACAAACACACTTGTCACTGTTGGGGGCTTGTTTTGTGGTCAGTTTGATGTAGACCTGGTTTGGTCTCGTCCCAAAAAGTATGGATGTAGAGAAAGTTCCAATTTCACCATCTCACCAACAGTGCTAGAGCAGCCTTTTATTTAATGCATATGTTGGTCAGACCATCTTCAGACCGATCTCACCTGGGCTCTTTTGCTGAGCAGGGCTGGGCCTGCTTAGTACTTTAATGGGAGACCACTGGGAATACCAGGTGCCATAGTGAGGCAGCAATGGCTCCATTATAAACTGTTGTTGTGTCCATCAGCAAGACACTTCACTGGTTGTGGTTACATACGCATTCAATATCAGAATTTTGGATCAGCATGGCAGAAGTAGAAGCAGTAGAAGTCCCAGAAGTAATGATAATCAGATTATATATCAGATTTTGGTGTTCATGTGAACATACTGTCTAGTATGAGTGTGTGTGTGTGCGTGCTACAATATTGGGTATTTTTTATAACATGGTAAAATCCCAAAGGGATTAACATATGGTCACGGTAAGTCACAAACCTCACATTTTCTCACAAAGGTCTAGCAGTCCGAGTCAGGTGGTGATCAGTACATATCTAGGCGAAAAGTTCTGTCTATTTTCAGAAGAAACAATCCAACAGTGGCGGCTGGTGAATAGAGGGCGCAAGTGCGCCGCACTCTCTTAATTGAACCTTGATTAAAAAAAATAATAAATAAATAAATTATAAAGTTATTTTGTATTAGGCTATATGTTTAATATTTTGTTTAAACGTGTATCTGCATAGACTTATTTTTTATCATGTTAAATGTGCTCATATCGCTGTATTTAAGTCACGTGTTTTATTTGAGTGCGCAGAGACTCTGGGCTCCAATGGAGGTCTATGGAGGGGCCTGAAACATTCAGTCATTACGTTGCTTTTGCCCATTAGTTTGTATTGCAGCCCCTGAAAAACGTCCTGGTGCGCAGGGTGGGGGCGCACTCAAATCAACTGATTGGTCTTTAGAAACATTATCACAATTCTGACCTATGAGGATTCAGCTGCTCTGTCCCGCCTCAGCCCAACTCTGCACTGGCGGCTAATGCTACAAGCTAATGAATGGAGAACTACAGAGCTGTGTGCTATGACCGCTAGCTACTTTCACCTAAACCAAAACAGGAGAGCGGGAGGAGAGACCTAAAGCACGGGACACAATGGCACAGACCGGGTCCCGGAGCACTCGCCGCCAGGACCGCGGCATCCGCTCCGGCAGCAAGTGCCCCGCACTTGTTGCCGTAGATTGGGGGAGTCGCTCGCTGCCGCCGGCGGGGCACCCTGGGCATAAAAGCGTAGTGCAGAGGTCTTAAGTCCACCGGGTGCCCTGGTGCTAATATGGACTGTCGTAACTTTCAGACTGAAGTGGGAAGTGGGATTAAGACGAGTTTTAGAACCAGCTCGTGCACTGCTCCAGGACCTTGTCCCGTGGACCGGACTGGAGGACACACTCTATATCAGTCCCGTGGAGAAGGTAAGAGGCTTGTTTTTGTTAGTTTGGGGCAAATCTGAGGATGGAGCCTCACAGGTAAACTGCTATAGTGTTAATTAGGTAAATGCTTAAATGAATGAGCGATGGAGCCGCTCTGGTGTTCTGCCGTGTGCTGTAGGAGCAGCGCCGATGCCGTGTTGTGACCAGAGCCTCATTTTTGCTGCATTTTCATGACGTTACGGGGGCTGGTTGTGGGGGCTGTGTGTGAGCGGTGTGTTATGGTTTGTTAGAGTGTTGTACTTTGTGTTGTTTGGGTTGGGTGTGAGTAGGTGCATCAGATTGTGTTGCTGTAAACTTTGCGCTCGGCTGTGCGTTGTGCTCCTGATAAAGTTCAGCAAATAGTGACTAAAATGACTGTCTGTTTCTGGCATTTGTTATAATTTTATATAGCCTATACATAATACATATATTTATAATATATTTATAATTTTGACTTATGCGCCCCCCCAAAAAAAATTATACCACCAGCCACCACTGTAAACAGAGTCACAAGCGCAGGGTTTTGTTGCAGTGGAGTTTCACTTTCTAAATGTTTCTAAATAACGTAAACATGCATGCATCTTCATGTGACCTACATACAGGCTCTAAATAGAGACGCAGTGCATCATCATAGGCTGACTTGCCTGATGTTAGGAGAGCAGACAGTTGGAGAAGTATCCCTCTCTGCTGAACGCATAAACTGTACAGTTCAAAGTCCAAAGCCGCAAAATAGCCATGAGTCTATTGTATTTCTCTGTTGTGTGTACTTTGAACAACAAATGCATGTGTGATTTAAAGCTAGGGTGATTCTGCACTTACAGCCTAATTGCCCTGCAGAGACACTAATTAAGTGATCTTGAATCAGTGATGGCTGGTGTGGGCCCCAATGGACTTCACAGTGAAAAAACATGGAAACATAATCTGACATAGATATCAGCAAACAAATTGTCTCATCCTCACTCTCTCAATGAACACCCAATCCTTGGTGCCAGAGAGCAAAAAACCCACCGGCGGGTGCAGTATGGGAAAATTCTCTCCAGACACTGTTGCCAACCAGCTGTCGCCATGCGGCACCTTCGGACCTGAGAGCTTTGGGGTAACCGAAATAGAACACTATTTAACTATTAACACTATAATACTATTTAACGATTAACACTATTTAACTATTAACACTATAGCACTATTAACACTATTTATTTAACTATCAACACGAGAATACTATTTAACTATTAACACTATTTAACTATTAACACTATAATACTATTTAACGATTAACACTATAACACTATTTAACCATAAACAATATAACACTATTTAACTATTAACACTTTAACACTTGGTGGCACTCACAGCAAGAAGGTTGCGGGTTCGATCCCCGGGTCGCCTGGGCCTTTCTGTGTGGAGTTTGCATGTTCCTCCCCGTGTCTGGATGGGTTTCCTCCGGGTGCTCCGGTTTCCCCCATCAACCCAAAACATGCCTGCACCCCTATGAACTAACATCAAGGACAATGTTGTCCACCCTCCTGTGGGCTCACCACCTGCAGAGGGGTTCATAGGGGGGGTCAGGTGCTATGAGTATTGGGCAGCGAGCTGCCCCCGCGACCCAGCCGGATTAAGATGGAGAAGATAGATGGACTTTAACACTATTTAACAACACGAGAACACTATTTAACTACTGACACTATAACAGTTTGACACGAGAACACTATTTAACTATTAACACTATGACACTATTTAACTAGTAACACATTAACACTATTTAACTATTGGCACTATAACACTATTTAACCATTAACACTATAACCAGGGGTGCACATAACTGGTACGCTGGTACGCATGCGCAGCAAAAATAACGAATGCGTAATGCCACTTCAGTTACTGAGCGCCTTTGCGTTAGAGGTCAGATCTTAAGCCCGAGCCCGAGCCCGACCCGACCCGAATGTCAATCATTGCTTCGGGTCGGGTCGGGCCGGGCTTCTCTCTCGCTGACTTTTTTAAAATAAATAAACAGTTAAATTCGTGCGCAGAGCCAGAGCGGCTCCTGTAACAGGAGCCGCAGAGCCAGAGCATGCTCTGCGCACGTGAACGACGCCCTCTTAATAATCTTCCCCTCCGCAGGTCCGCATGAAATTTCGGGTTTGCTTCGAGCTCGGGCCTGCGAATCAAGTTAATTGGTCGGGCTCGGGTCGGGTTTTAATACCCGCGGGTCGGGTCGGGTCGGGCTGGATTTTTTAGGCCAGATCTTACCTCTAGTGCGTACCAAACTCCATCTCCTGGTACTCACCTGAGTAACTCACTGAAAAAGTTATGTGCACCCCTGACTATAACACTATTTAATTAATAAGGCAAGGCAAGGCAAGTTTATTTGTATAGCACAATTTGTACACAAAGTAATTCAAAGTGCTTTACAGAATAAGAAATACATTAAAAATCACAATACAAACAATTCAAAACATAAATAATCATCATACAATTTTAAAATAGAGATGAGACATTAAATTAGAGAGAATTAGAGAGAAGAGTAGAGTGCAGAATGGAAAATGAAAAACCTTTCAGTCATATGCACAGCTAAACAACTGTTTTTAGCCTGGATTTAAACAGAGTCAGAGTAGAGTCTGTCTCACATGTTCAGGGAGACTGTTCCAGATTTTAGCTGCATGAGTCTGAAATGCTGACTCCCCGAGTTTAGTCCTGCCTCTGGGCACCAGCAGGAGGCTGGTCCCTGAGGTCCTCAGAGTGCGAGATGGTTCATACAGCACTAACATGTCACAGATGTACTTTGGTGCTAGGCCATGGAGAGACTTGTACACAAGCAGAGCTGCTTTAAAGCCTATTCTCTGAGCCACAGGAAGCCAGTGCAGAGACCTGAGCACAGGACTTATGTGTAGGGCTGAAACGATTCATCGAGTTAATCGATTAAATCGATTAGAAAAATGCATCGATTATTATTTTTTGCCTCGATGCTTCGTTTTATTTTCATACGCTCGGCGATGGCTGGAACCTTTTGTGGTAGAGGTAAAGTTTCCGCACGACCACTGCACTTCACTCTACACAAAACAGCGCGGCGCCCATGGATGTATAATAAGAGCATAACCTCCGGTACGCTCCGCACCCCGCATCTCCGGTACGCAGCACGCTCCTCATCTCCCCTACGCCGCGCACTCTGCGCATGGATTGTGTCTTGTCGCGTACACTCCGTGGACCGCGCTTCCTCCTGTGCCCCTCTAAACCAGAACTCACACCAGGACTAAGCCAGGTCTAAACCAGATCTAAAACCAGGACTAATCCAGGTCTAAAACCAAACAAGAATTTGCAGGAGTTGGTTGCTACATTTATGTAGTTTTAAAAATCATGACAATATCAAGTAATCCAAAGTATTCAGATTACGTTACTCACTTTAAGTAATTTAATTGATTACGTCACAAACTACATTTTGGGGAATGTAATCTGTAATCTGTAGGGGATTACATTTTAAAAATCGCCTTCTCAACACTGATGCTACAACATCTAAACAGAAAGCCCCGTACATTACATCAAGTGGAAAAGAAACCGCGAGGTGAGTCAACCTTAGCCCAGCGATAATTACGTTTTTCATGTCCAAAACACGTGTATCTGTCAATGCACGTGGTGAGTACTTAACATGTGCAAAGTAGACACGACAATAACAAAGGATTACTCGATTATTCGAACAAAATAATCGACAGAATAATCGATTACTGTAATAATCGATAGCTGCAGCCCTACTTATGTGCTTGTATTTCCTGGTTCGAGTCAGGACCTGAGCTGCAGCATTCTGGATGTACTGTAGCTGTTTTACAGCTCGTTTGGAGAGGCCAGTGAGCAGGCCATTACAGTAGTCTAACCTACTGGAGACAAATGCATGGATAAGTCTCTCCAAGTCTGCTTTAGACAGCAGACCTTTGATTTTTGCTATGTTTTTTAGATGGTAAAAGGCTGCAGATGTTATTGATTTGATGTGGCTGTTAAAGTTCAAGTCTGAGTCCATTATTACCCAGAGATTTCTAGCCTGATTTGAAGGTTTTAGAGAAAGAGACTGGAGGTAACTGCTGACACTGTCTTTTTGTTTCTGTGGGCCAAAGACTATGACTTCTGTTTTGTCTGAGTTTAGCTGGAGAAAGTTGTTTTGCATCCACACACTGATCTGTTGGATGCAGTGGCAGAGTGAGTCCACTGGTCCATAGTTTCCTGCTGCCGGTGAGACATAGATCTGAGTGTCGTCTGCGTAGTTGTGGTAGGACACATTATTGCTGCGTATTAACTGGCCTAAAGGCAGCATGTAGAGATTGAACAAAAGGGGGCCCAGGATCGACCCCTGGGGCACCCCACAGGTCAGGGCCATTTGATCTAAGACACAGTTTCCAATTTCAACAAAATACTTCCTGTCTTCTAGATAGGACTTGAACCAGTTTATTAACACTATAACACTATTTAACTATTAACAGTATAACACTATTTAACCATTAACACTAGAACACTATTTAACTATTAACACTAGAACACTATTTAACTATTAACAGTATAACACTATTTAACTATTAATACTAGAACATTATTTAACTATTAACACAAGAACACTATTTAACTATTAACATTATAACATTATTTAACCATTAACACTATAACACTATTTAACTATTAACACTAGAACACTATTTCACCATTAACACTATAACACTATTTAACCATTAACAATAGAACACTATTTAACTATTAATACTGGAACACTATTTAACTATTAACATTATAACACTATTTAACCATTAACAATAGAACACTATTTAACTATTAACACTAGAATACTATTTAACCATTAACATTATAACACTATTTAACTATTAATACTAGAACATTATTTAACTTTTAACACTAGAACACCATTTAACTATTAACATTATAACACTATTTAACCATTAATGTAACAGACCCAGGTCCTGGGCCTGTTGGGCAGATTAAATGTTTCCTGTAAAACACAGGGAAAGAATGAGACAGGCGATTGTGAAGTTGCTCTTTGCCTCGCTTCTGCCATATTTATTTATACAATCATGTATTTTCATCAATAGTCAGCTTTTCAACATTTTCTTGGTTTACAAGTCACAATCATGCATGCAATTTTCCTTTTCAAAATCATGTTTCAAAATCATGTACAGTAAACATTTCCATTAGACATGTGTTCACATTAGCATTGTTCACATTTTTTCAATATCACTATTTTAAAGTTTTTAACCAAAATACACTATCTATTTTTACATCTGCAGCTGGACTGTTTTTAACATAGCATTTTTAATATATAACCGCTACCTTAACGGCTCATGAATTTCATGGTAGCAACCATGTACTAGACTGGCTTTTAGCTTTAGCTTGAGACCTTTTTAACTTTCACTTATTAACCCATGAACTTGTCTTTTACACTTTAACACTTAAAACAATGTCAGAGCACTTTTAAAACATTCTCAGTTACAAAAACGGGAGCTTAAAATAACGGTACATTAAACTCAAAATGGTGCCCGTGCTGTCACCTTGTCCTGTCTTTTCACGTCTTTTTACATGGCTCAAACTCAACAAAAATACAGTATTTACGAACTGATTTATACTCTCACAATTAGCTGTGTTTGTTATTAATAGTTTATGACCAATATAATGTGTTTTTTACTTCGGTACAAACCTGTAAAACACAGGGAAAGAATGAGACAGGCAATCGTGAAGTTGCTCTTTGCCTCGCTTCTGCTATATTGGAGAGGAGGGCCTCTGACCTCACAATACCGTCTCGCGGAGTCACGCGCCACCTATTGGCAGGAGGGTGTAATTGCAACTACTTAAATGCTCAAGTTCGACTTTCTCAATACATACAAAAATAAAACATAATGTGAATACTCATTACTTTGTGTCACATTAACACTATTAGTGCTGCCACTAACGACTAATTTTCTAACGATTAATCTCTCGACTAATTTTTCGATTAGTCGACTAATCTAAACGACTAATTAAAAAAACAAAACAAGCGGTTCTAACACACACAAGTGTGTGTGTTAGATTTTCCCGGGAGGTTACCTTGTGTGTGCTGTGCATGCGAGTTGCAAAGGTTATTGCTGTTATGTCTGTTGTGTGTGCTCATTCGACAATGTTGAACAACGATATGCACACACAATTTAACGAGTATGCACGAGCAGCATATTGCAATGGTATTCTCAATACCTCATGCATCGTGGTCGTGTTCCCGTGATAAGCCAAAGAAGTCTTACAGAGTGTACAAACCACTCTATCACCATCTGTCCGAAAGTATTCCCAGACTTTCGAGGCTTTAGGTCTTGGTCTAGAAGAAGTCGCCACTGTTCTTGGATCCGACTCTGACCCACGGGCCGCTGCCATTTTCATACCACTCTCAAATGCTCAAATCGGGGGAAGGGGGAAGAGAGAAAGAGAGAGACCAGCCAGCAGAGTGCGCACGGCAAATACTTCCTCAAGTTTGTTTTCTTTGGCGGTGCCATTATATACCACTGCTGTTAGCCACCTCGGCGTCAACCCCGGATGTAGCCGCTGTCAGCAGCACCGGTGTCCGCCTCGAGTGCAGCCGCTGTTAGCCGCACCGGTGTCCGCCTCGGGTGTAGCCGCTGTTAGCCGCGCCGGTGTCCGCCTCGGGCACAACCGCTGCCCGCCGCACCGGTGTCCGCCTCGGATGTAGCCGCTGCCTGCCGCACCGGTGTCCGCCTCGAGTGTAGCCGCTGTTAGCCGCACCGGTGTCCACCTCGGATGTAGCCGCTGCCTGCCGCACCGGTGTCCGCCTCGAGTGTAGTACTACTAGTGGTGTGGAGGGGAAATACCTGATCTCAGGCAAGCAAAAGGTCTCTGGACGAGCCGTTTGAGACCAAAAATAAATAAAGGCGAATATTCGACCAAAAAAATTGTATTCGACTCATTTTCACATTCGATTACGTCGACAGCGTCGAATAATCGTGGCAGCACTAAACACTATAACACTATTTAACTATTAACACTATAACACTATTTAACCATTAACACTAGAACACTATTTAACTATTAACACGAGAACACTATTTAACCATTAACACTAGAACACTATTTAACTATTAACACTAGAACACTATTTAATATTAATACTATAACAGTATCTTTTATTGGTGAAATTACTGCAAATATGTTTCAAATCCTAACAGATTCTCGTTTGTTTGGTGCAAGATTTAGGGGGAAGACTTTGTCTTTCTAAGGAATACCAAGCAATGTCATGTCAAAGTGAATTTGGGAGGGACAAATGGCAGCCGACACAACGCTTGATTGGAGTTTTGACTTGATAGGTTTATTTCAATTCAATTCAATTTTATTTATATAGCCCAGAATCACAAAAAGAATTGAGTTGCATGAGTTTCAGGAGCAAACCCTACGGTTTCTTCTTATTCTTATTATGTTGATGACATGAGATTTTCATCTCTCAAATTTTTAGGGAGGGCTGCGCCCTTAATAAACGAGCCGCCACTGCCTTGGATCCGACCTGATTGACAGATCTGCTTATGGTGCTTTTTTATTTTACTGCAGCATTTTTTTATGGAGAGTTACTTTCATGTTTCGATATTTGGGGGTTCTTGGCTGCCCCCCTGCACCTGCCAGAGCATTGATGACATAGTGACTATTCATACATGGGTCCAAATCTTGTGACCAGCAGGCTGGGGCTCTCTGCCAGGGCTGGGGAAGTTGCTGCTCTATCGTTTCTTGGCTTAAGTCCACGTGGTGCCCTGGTGCTAAGATGGACTGGTGTAACATTGAGATTGAAGTGAGATTAGGACGAGTTTTACAAACAGCTCGTGCACTCGGCTCCAGGGCCTTGTGTCACGGGGCTGATTGGACCGGGATATATTGGAGACAGAGGCTGTGTGCTGTAGAAGTTGCGCTGCCGTGCTGTGACCATAGCCTCTTATTTTTGCTGCCTTTTCCTGACACTGTCGGGGTTGGTTTTGAGCGCTGTTCCGTTGTGTTGTTGGGGTTGGATGTGCTTGGCTGTTTGTTGTGCTCTAGATCAGCCAATAGTGACGAAAATGACTCTCTGTTTCTGGCATTTGTTATAATATTATATAGCCTATACATAATACATATATTATCCCCCCCCTCCAACTATTCACTTTGGACTGGAATGTGTGTTGGTGGGCTAGTGATAGCAAACAGCATTTTTACTTGTCCGCACTATTGTTCTATCAGGATTACATTTAGTTAGGTTCTAATATATAGATCAATTTATAAGTATGAATTTTCAATGTACTTGATTGTACAGAGCTGAAGAACCCCCAGAAAAAAAACACATTTACGTAAATTATTCTGTATTATATATGATTTATTTCAAACCTGCAATTCTGACCATACCAACAACAGTGAGAGACACACAAATTATGATTTTGAAAATCTCTTTTTCTTATTTTGGATAGAAACATGATATGGCTTTAGACACAGTCAAGGCTGGGAACAGTAAGATAAAATTGGCAGGCACATAGTAGGTTAGATATATTTCAAAGTCCCTTGAGAGCTCAGGGACAGACAAGTTGACATATTCATGATTCAGTGGTAAATGAAGCTGAAGGAAAACTGCAAAGTGGATGGAAAGATGGCATGGTCCTGCGGGGTTTCACAGTCCTGATGCAATGAACTTGATCCCCTTCTAAGACAAAAACAGAAGTAAAAAGTTACTAAAAAGAACAAAATGGGAAACTGTGTGTTTAGATAAAACCCACACTTTGACACTTTGAGAGGCAGACTGCAGCTTCAACATTCACCAAATGGAATGAGAGGCCACTACACTAGATCTGACGAGACTTGGACACAAAACAAAGTGTGAAGTGAGGTCTTTCGAACTTTAGAATTATTACATTGTAGTTTCGGTTCAAACAGGGGGACCCTCGTTTCCATCGGTTCTTTTTTCAGTTTAGTTTCAGTTAGTTTAGTTTGTTTTCATAGCTGACAGTTTGGACTTCATACATTCAAACTAAACCTTGCTCTGAAAAAAGAATTTATCAAAAATAAATGATCAGAAGACCAGTGAACCTCAGTGGAGTATGATGTATGTCTACACCCACAAAACCTAACACACACAAATGGGACTTTGTGCTAAATGCACATTTAAAATGCTGGAGACATTCAGAAGAACTCACATGGTGAGTGCTAATGATATGGGACAATATTATGTGATGAAGTTTCCAAACTAGGGCTGGGCGATATGGACCAAAAATATATATCTCGATATATTTTTGCTATATCTCGATATACGATATATATCTCGATATCTGTACAGGAAAAATACAGCCCCCCCAAACTACTGCAAAAAGAAAACAAATTTTTTTTTAATCTGATTAATATTCATTCAGTACTGCACTTAAACACTCTGCAGCCCTTTTTGGACCCTCACCCACAGTTTAAGAACCTCTTCTTTAAGAGAACTTCCACTGGCACTTTACACAAAACTGCTTCAAAGTGAATAAAGTGTGCAGGATTTTTAAACCTGTATTTTCAAATTCCAAACTGGAGTTACATTCTCTTGTTTTAAAGTGGTATTTAGTCTCTGCACATTTACCAAACCAAACGCACATTGTGACAAATGGATTTATTTGGCATTTCGCACAGGCTGCAGAGAGAAGCCCCGCACGCTCCCGCACGCTCCCGCACGCTCCCGCACGCTCCCGCACGCTCCCGCACGCTCCCGCACGCTCCCGCACGCTCCCGCACGCTCCCGCACGCTCCCGCACGCTCCCGCACGCTCCCGCACGCTCCCGCACGCCAGGATGAGTTTATTGGCGCCAGCAGTGGCCTTAATGAAAAATGACCGCACTCAGTATTCAGACCTTGAGTCCATGACAAGATCGAGTCCAAATGCGCTTGAGTCCGAGACAAGACCAAGACTGAGCTTTGGCTGAAGTCCAGTGGTGTGGGGGTGTCTAATGAGTGGTGGGACAGGTGTGGGTCCTGCTGCGGGGCGCTCCTCGTTTAAGGTGGGCGTGGGTGTGTTTTGAAGCGGAGTTAGTTCGTATGAGTGATATCGGCGCACACGCGGAGCTCATATACTGGAGTCGTGCACGGTCGGAGGTGTCATGTGGTTGCGCTCGCGCTGGGAACCGTGCATTTAGAAAGTTTAACTCGTCATGTTACATCTGTGCGCAGCTCCTTATTGTGCTGCAGAAGCACTCGCACAGATGCGACTGTTTTGTTTTCCATGTTCGCACACCGACATATTTGCTCGCAAATGCGAGTGAAATGGGCACACTGTAGACCCCTGGTCCTAGTCCTGGTTTAATCCGCGACCGAGCCCCGGGCTCTGCAGCCGCGTTTAGTCCTGGTTTAGTCCTAATCCTGGTTTAGTCCCCGGCAGCTCCAGGCTCCGCGGAGGCGCTCGGGGGACAAAAGCAGGAGGCGGAGGTGAGCGCGGCACAGAGAAGGCAAAACAAGCAAAGCGGCGAAACCAGAAGTAAACGTAAGCATTATAGCGATATATCGATATGTCAGAATTCATATCGAGTTTCAAAAATATCTCGATATATTTTAAATATCGAGATATCGCCCACCCCTATTCCAAACCTTTGCATTTTTAAGGCTTGAAAATGTTTCAATGCTTTACATTTCTCCACTAACAAGTCCACACGTATTATGTGCCCATTCTTTGTTTTACCTTGGTTCTGTTGCTCATGAGAAGCAGGAATAAGCAGCTACCACTTTTTCTTGGCCAGCCTCCTGGGCCTGTGACAAAGAGAAAAGTCCTCTCTCAAGAAAAAGCTGAGCACATTTTCTTTTACTTTTAGAAAGTTGTGATAATGTTTAACACACCACTTGAATGACGCTCCGTCCATCAGATCCTGGTTTGGTAAAATCCGCTCCAGCAAGTCTCCAGATTTCCAGACCCTCCAAGTCACCGCAGGCAGCCAGGCTGACAAAGACAAAAAGGCAATGGTTATTAGAACACAGTTTAAGAGAGAACTGTTTTATACCACACTGCAGAACAGGGCAGATTAGATATAACATTTCCATGGAGACAGGTGTCATATCCCCAGGCCAAGTTACATGTCAGATCTGTGGAGAGGCAAGCCCACTCACAGAAAAGAGGCATGTGTTTCATGGCCTATGAAAAATGAAAAAAAATCACATCATTGAATTAATGCTTTAATTTCAGTATTTAATATTTGCTGAATTAAAACACAATATGGCTTTAATGTTGACATTTTGATCCAGTTACATTTTTTTTCTCCTGTGTTTTAGTTAAAATCACTACAGTAAGTAGTGACACAGTCCAACATTATTTGAGCTCTACCTGTGAGCAGGTGGGATTGAAATCATTCTTCTTCCTGTTCAGTATATTTTGTCCAAAGCAACATTTTTCGATGCTCTATAATGAGCAGGTTATGGGACCTCAGAGATACACATGAGGCGCTGAGATGTGTTGCCAGGCAGTAGGGCTGAAACGATTCATCGAGTTAATCGATTAAATCGATTAGAAAAATGCATCAATTATTTTTTTTTGCCTCGATGCTTCGTTTTATTTTCATACGCTCGGCGATGGCCGGAACCTTTTGTGGTAGAGGTAAAGTTTCCGCACGACAACTGCACTTCACTGTACACAAAACAGCGTGGCGCCCATGGATGTATAATAAGAGCATAACCTCCGGTGGCGGCATACCGGAGATGCGGGGTGCGGAGCGTACCGCACCCCGCATCCTCATCTCCCGTACGTCGCGCGCTCTGTGCGTGGATTGTGTCTTGTCGCGTACACTCCGTGGACCGCGCTTCCTCCTGTGCGCCTCTAAACCAGAACTCACACCAGGACTAAGCCAGGTCTAAACCAGGTCTAAACCAGATCTAAAACCAGGACTAATCCAGGTCTAAAACCAAACAAGAATTTGCAGGAGTTGGTTGCTACATTTATGTAGTTTTAAAAATCATGACAATATCAAGTAATCCAAAGTATTCAGATTACGTTATTCACTTTAAGTAATTTAATTGATTACATCACAAACTACATTTTGGGGAATGTAATCTGTAATCTGTAGGGGAATACATTTTAAAAATCGCCTTCTCAACACACTTCAACATCTAAACAGAAAGCCCCATACATTACATCAAGTGGAAAAGAAACCGCGAGGTGAGTCAACCTTAGCCGAGCGATAATTACGTTTTTCATTTCCAAAACACGTGTATCTGTCAATGCACGTGGTGAGTACTTAACATGTGCAAAGTAGACACGACAATAACAAACGATTACTCGATTATTCGAACAAAATAATCGACAGAATAATCGATTACTGTAATAATCGATAGCTGCAGCCCTACCAGAGTTCCTTCATTTGAGTAAGACGACAGATTAGGCCTGCATCAGCTGTGGAGGAAGGGTCACTGTGGACAGACACTCTTTTCCTGTTTTTAAGAGTTCCTCACCTGCACAGCTCTCCGCTTGCTTTATCCAGTTCATCACGAGACAAGTGAGCTCCATTCTTCCTCAATAGCTCCACCACATCCTTGTGTCTATAATTCACAGGTTTACATCAGTATGAATTCCATTAAAAGAAACCAGAAAATAAAATCTGTTTATTCTCATAAACCTGAAAGGTGATTTAGACATTTGGACTAGAACAACAACAGCAACGTTAAAGAAAATAAATAAAAAACACAATTAAATACAATATGAAGGTGTGTAGAGTTGGTTGGTATGTTGGCATGTTCCTAACCCTCTTAATAAACCACCCACTCAACACAGTGACACTTGTCATATGGCTAAGCACCGCACTTAAACATGAAGAAGAGGATTCCTGGTGCACACTTTTGACAGTGTCAGTGAATAACTAAAAAGCACACATGCTTTACAAAACCCTGCACTAGCCTAAGTGTGATAACAGTCAGTGAACAGTCATGTTCTTCAAATCAGAGCTAGTTTTCTGTAGGGTTCATGATTCCTTTTTTAAGTGGGAGTAGTTCTCTGAGGAAAGATGCACCTTAAAGAGTCATTAACATGATCCCTGGAGGAAACCAAAGTGTAAGTGCTACAGATGCTTGTAGCCAGCAGGGGGCGTCACTGTCCCAGCTTTAAGATGGTGTGCCTTATTACAACCAGGTCTTACCTAAAGTGTACTGCTTTGCTCAGGGGAGTGGCCCCATAGCAATCTTTAGAATGCACTGTGGCGCCCTGGCTCAGCAGGTACTGCACTGCTTCGGAGTTGCCCTGACAACACGCCACATGCAGAGGCGTCTGTCCATCATAGTCTCCGAAAAACAAATGGCTGCCCTGTCACAGAAAAGTATTTTCCGTACTTATTTATTAGAAAAAAAAACATTCAGAAAATGCATTTGGATAGAGAACAAAACACATGTGACTGGAGACAAACTTAGCTCTAACAAGAAGTGTCTCATGTTCAGTTTCATCTTGCATCTTTTTCTTTTCTCTATCTGGCATTTATAGTCACATGGGACTTCCAACCCATTTTGTAAACTTCTGATTCAAAAATGTCTTAAAAAGAAATCTAACAGCATATCACAGTCTAAATCAAGAAAAAAAACTTCTGACCTAGATTAAAGCATGCCATCATTCGAAAAGTAACACGTTTGCATGAAGTAACTGCAGTATGAATGATGTGAATGAGGTACCATTTGTTTTAAGGCCTCAAGTGCCTCAATGTCTCCAGTCTTAGCAGCAGCACAGGCGAGCGTGGGAGTCAGGGCATCACGGATTGGTCTCAACTCCTGCAGACAAAACAGTGGAATAGCATAAGTAAAAAGCACAAATTCAAAACTGTAGGCACCCATAAACTTCAGTGCTCTAGTCCTGGCCCTCACCTCGGTGCAGCTGAGGCTCAGACATTTGGCAATGGCCTGGATGAAACGGCTGTCACTCAGGCACAGCTTGGGTCCAAGCTCAGCTTTGGTCATCTCACCTCGGATGTTCTGTGTCATCATCTACAAACACATTATTACTTTGAACACTGCATACAAAGATGACATGAAGATTCACACCTTGTTTCAAATGACTTTCAAGTGACTTTTTAAAAAAACACATTGCGGTGTCTGGTTTCAGATGCATATTTTCTACCTGTTCTGGACAAACACAATCAAGCCATTTGCTTAACATAAAATAAACTTCATGTTTCCGATGGGGAAACAAATGACTCCTTGACTAAAAGTTGAATAAGTATTGGGTGGGCTTACATCTTTCTTTTCTTTTAGTGGCAAGTCTTTCTTTGCCAGCACATAGGACAGCTTTGTCAGTGCAGCTTCAGGAGTCATATCACCACCAGGAGTCACTCCAACTTTCTCCAGAGCCTAGCAAAAGAAAAGAATGAAATCATGGTTCCTTGGTTGAATAAAGAGCAGTGACAGAATTTCTGTAAGTGACCATACCGCCCCGGTTGCGTAAGTTAGGGAGACCGTTCCCCTCAGACACTGCGTACAGTTGACGATAATGATCCCAGAGTCCGTGGCCATCTTCAGCACATCGAGCAGTTCCTGGTTTTTGTCTGGGGCATTTCCGGAGCCGAACGTCTC
This sequence comes from Odontamblyopus lacepedii, assembly GCA_034769755.1. NCBI lineage: Eukaryota > Metazoa > Chordata > Actinopteri > Gobiiformes > Gobiidae > Odontamblyopus > Odontamblyopus lacepedii. The sequence goes on from CM068353.1 coordinate 13,395,684, forward strand.
CAGAATAACTCCTTGTATCGGAGGCTGGAGGAAGGCCCGGACCTGAAAAAGACAAGAACATGACGTTTCACTGCTTTCTGTGTCAGTAAAGTGCTGTTTTGGTCATTTCTGTACAGACCATAGCAAGCCATTTCCCTCCTAGTGATGGGGCATAGAATTGACTTATAAAAAGTGAGAGCCTCAGTATTTTTCATATCAAGGCTCTAACTTCCGATGATACATTTGCAGCTCTTCATCTCATAAAATCAAAATATCCTGCTGAGTGTGCTGACTGTTCAACTGTTCAAGGATGAAAACAAAGACTTCTTCCACATTATCTTTCCTGAAGCCCTCTTTCAACATCCAGGCCACAAGAGAAAAGAAACTATTAGAAATGTATTGTCAATAGTACAGCAGATGTTGCCAAATGTCTCTGACAAGAGAGACGCTCAAAGATACTAATTTCCCTGAAGGGCCATGCGCATTATTCAAATGTGGTTTCACAAATCTACTGCTTGTGCAGGAGTTGCAGATCTGCTGTGTGCTTGTATTTGGAGGGACTCACAGTGGCAGGAGTGATGCCCGGAAAGATCCGCAGAAGCCCCACATTTTGGTTCAGCTCTGTGCTCACTTGAAACTCTGCCGGACATTTGTCCTTCCACACGATGTCCCAGTTAACTACAAGTGAAGGACAAAGGCTTTTACTCCACACATCAGGACACTTTCATTACATATGTAGGATCTAACAGCCTGAAACAGACGGTCCCTCTGGCTTACCTGTAATGTCCGCTCCAGTGGAGACCAGAGGTTCCAGGTTTGGAGAAGTGAACGCTTCAAAGCCCTCAGCATCCACCTTGGTTACACGATTGCCTCTGTACAGTTTGTCATGGAAATATAAACCCACCTAAAGATAAGAACAAATCAGCACAAGTTTGAAATGTGCCCCATATTTGACTAAACTCTACTGTGTTAACAGCCATTCAATGTCATGAAGCTGCTCTAGGAGTTAGATGTTGGGGGAAGTATGGTACCCTGAGCCTCTGTGCTCTTATTCAAACTGCTCCCTCTCCTTCATCTCTGTCCCATACCCTCATGTTTTTCATGGACAAATGAGTTCACTGCTGTTCACCAGTGTCTCTCTCTCTTCTTCTCTACTGCTCCTCTTGGGGAGTGGAGCTGTTTCAGATGTTTTAGAGGTCCTCCCGTGAGCAGACGCTGACCAGACCTTAGCTCTACCCCTCTCCACTCACCTCCCTGAATCGAGCCCACCTGTCTGGATGGAGCCCCACCTACCTGGTTAGAGCCCCCACCTGTCTCGATGGAGACCCCACTTATGTCGATGGAGCCCCTGTCTGGTTGGAGCCCTCACCTGTCTGGTTGAAGAGCTCAACTCAAATGAGCTGATGGCCATTCCCCCACACATCTGCCTGTCCATATAAACCTCTGCTCTTTATAAACTGACTGGTTTCGTCAAAGCCCTCAGGTCTGAAGGTGCCACACGGTGACAGCTGTTGGCAACAGTATCTGGAGAGAATTTTCCCATACTGCACCCCTGTTCATCAAGAGACTGAGGATGGGAGAATGTGTTTGCTGATTGTTTTCGATCTGTTTGTCTCGATGTCCAAGTGTGTTTCAATGTGTTGATGTCTATGTCAGATTATGTTTCCATGTTTATTCACTTTCTGTGAAGCCCATTGGGGCAACCCATGTTGTGATTCTGGGCTATATAAATAAAATTGAATTGAATGAAACACAAATCACTGTCTTGACAGAAGACACTAGGGCTTCTGTTGTCATGGTGACCTCTTTAGATACTATCAATTCATTTTGATTCATTTTGTTGTGCTAATAAACTGTATTTGTTATCTCAAAGATATATTTGAATACATTTTATGAATGATGCATGCAATTTCCACAGAAGTTTAAAAAAAAAAGTACCTCAGGGATGACCGGTGATAGTCCTGCGATCAACAGCGCCACCAAGAGGTTTTCCATGCCATCATTCCGTACGTTATATATTGGCAACTGAAATCACACCACTTTAAGTGACTATTTTGGAGAGATTTTTACACCACAAAAAATCAAAGTCCTATTTACCTGTGCGCCTGTGATTATAATAGGTTTCCCCAGATGCTCACACATGAAGGACAGGGCTGAGGCTGTGTAAGCCATAGTGTCTGTCCCATGGAGAATCACAAACCCATCATGGGACCTATAGTTTTTCTGAGACAAAACACAAACAGACGTAATCCAAAAACAGTCTTCTTTTGTACACTTTTATGTGTATAATACGATAGGAGATGTATTTATCTTGTTGTCATGTCTGGATTGCCAGCTGCAAGCTGTCTCCAGAACTTTCAGAAATACGTCAACAAGGTAAATACATCTCCTGCTGTAATGATGTTAAAAAGAACCCAAGAGGTTAAACAAGAGACATGTTAAATGTGTTGTGCTTCTAAGTTGAATGTGTGGATGTGAATGTGGACCTCGATGTCGTTTCCAATTTTGACCCAGTCGGCTGGAGTCATGTTTGAAGAGTCCAACAGCGGGTCGTACTCCAGCATTATGTAGACTATCCTGGGGTCCTTTTTGTCCTTTTTGTCCTTTTCATTCTGCCTGCAAAAACACATGAGCACAATTTTCATCATTACAAAAACAGAAACAATTGACTTTAGTTTATGTGCAAATGAAAGAGCACAAACACATGATCATGAGTCCTCCATAGAAAAAATCGGCTCATATCTTTATTGAACCAATCTAACAAAGCTGGATAAAGTAGTGATTTATTTAAAGGCCTTATTACACAAACTGAATTACTGTGAGCTTTAAGCCGTGTTCTAATGTATGTTGTTTCCTCCTCAAAACACGCCTATCTATCGATTCACACTCCACTGTTGAAATAAACTCTTACACTTTTCCGTTTACAGTTGTCTAGACCCAATAAAGTGAACCTCCCCAATTTTACTACACATTTCTTTGGATTAGAAACAGTGGGTTTGCTGCTGTTTGCACACAGTGGTCTTTTTACCTTAGTTATGTCAGATTTACATTCATTTATATGAATATGCGTAGTTCATTTAGACAGTTGTATTACACTTTCACAGAACATATCGACAGGCCAATGTAGCCATCGAACAATACTCCCAGTGTAGAATCAACATTATTCACGCATTTATATGAATATGTGCAGCGGTAGCTCATTTTGACAGGCCTATATCTTTTATCAAATAAGGCTCCCATAAGGCCATCCATTCATCTAACGTAGGTATTCTGCTGCAAATCTAACACACACATGTCAATGCTTACAGGCCTAACTGGTCAAAACATACAATAAAACCAGTACACTTTTAAAATGTTACTTGTTACTCCACTTCTGCCTCAAATCGACGAGTAACTGAAATCGACAGGACAACGGCAAATCCCTTTAAACCAAGTCAAACTCGAATTTAGGGTGTTGGTGGTCTTGCGCTCTAAAGATAGAAAAACATGTGCGTAAAAACAAAAAATAAGAAAACTTCAAACTCACGGTAGGACCAGAGCGTGTTCTCCATAACGTCTGTAGAGGTCGTGTGTTTGGGCATACTCCTCATCGTGGAGAATGGGAAGGTTACGTAGGAACTTTTCAAGTGCATTGGGTTCGGGTTCAAGCCCTGGGAGCATCACATGTAATGTACGGACAGGTATTACATGATGGAAGATGACATGGGACTTCACACATACTGGTATTATACTGATATCTAGGGTTAGTTCACATAAAACCACAACTCATTCAAAAAGGGGAAGTTAAATGAATCCAGTCAGCATTTCTTATAGGCTTAAAATAGAATGACCTTATTTGCATCACAGATTTAGGCAGTTGACCTACAGAGCAGAGCTAAACAAAGCATGGATGTGCAAATGAGAAACTTGGAAAATGGAAATATTAGAGGACAGACGTGGTATAAAAGATGTTTGAATTGCTTAGTTTGGGAGGGAGATATGAAGATATCACATTTCATGTTTTACATTCCACAAACATTAAGCCTATTAAGTATAACTGATGACATATTACCTACATCTCAACGGTGTGTTTGATCAGGATTAATGAGTATGATACTAGTTGTACTTTTGGATAGGCAGCTAGCAGAGAGGAGGGCCTGCAGCTACTGCCTCTGTGTGTCATTATGGTGAAGTCTAGAGCAGCGTACAAATTGAAGTTACCTATCAGGTATGCCCACTATGTCTAATCCTGAGTCATATCTGCAGTTTGAGTATGTTCAAGTGTCATTACTACTTGATAAACAAATGAACATCTGACCCCAGCAACACAAACTTAATTGTGGATATAGCTAGCTGATGCCGCTGGTTCCAACATCAGGGGTCTAAAAAGAAAAACAGACCAAATAAGACGCTATGACATTGCTAATACTGTACCGTCAGGTTTGTATTTCATCCCAATGGTTCCTCCAGTGTTGATGAGAAGGAGCACCTTCTCTACACTTACAAATGGGAGGCAACACGGTGCGCTTCTACGGATCTCATCTGATGGTATGATTTCTGAAGGTGAAAGTGCCTGGGCTAAGGATGTCGGCTTTGCCATGATGATGGACTTCTCTTGTCTTCAATCTATCAACCACCCTCAAGGACACAGCTGTGAATCACTTCATGTTTAGGCAAATCGTCTGTATTTTATCTGAATCTGATGAAATGACGTAGCTCTGGGCGTGGTTTTGTGCTCAAGAGTGTGTGCTGAGGTGAGCGCTTTTTAAACTCATATATTTTAAACTGTGCTGGAGGAAACACCACCAACAAAATATATGGGTTGGATCCTGGATACAACCACACTCAACTGAAACATATAAACATGTGCTTTGTGTACAGAATGCAAAATAAAAGAGTCTTTAGATTCTTTAGTTTGTGTGTAGAACCTGGCATTAGCCTGTGGAAGTTGTAAACATTGATTCCAGTCTTATCAGGAGTGTAATGTATCTTATTACCAATGGTGTAAATGAGGAGATTGTGTGTTGCTTTAAGTACAAATTTGGCAGCAGTACTTGACTTGTAATTGAGTACATTTTAACTATGTAACCAGTAGTGGAAGAAGTACTTAATTTTGTTACTTGAGTAAAATTACAGATATCAAAAGAGAAAAAAAAAGAGTTAAAGTTGGGTACATTACTTTCCCAGAATGGGCTGTTGACACAATCACCAGAGCATTACCAGGAAATAACCAAGTTACTTCTTCAGAAATAACAAGATCAACTTCCTTCTGCTTTCAGCTTTAACGGTAAAAAGGGTTGTTGATACGGTCACTGAAGCAATACCAAAAAACAAGCAAGATTGTTCTTCATAAATGCCCATAGGCAAGGAAAGTTTATTTGTACAGCACAATTTGTACGCAAAGTGAGAATGCTATAGTATTTATAATTTTGTGAGGGTCAAGGTCATTTGGTAAAACTTTTGAATATATTTCAGCTGGGGGTGTACATGTAATTTTAAAAAGTCATGTAGTTTTAACTCCACTGCACTGTTATAACAAAAATGGCATTTGACTCGGGGTATGAATACTTTTGCAACCCACTGTATACATGTATACTAGTCTATTGCAAAAAATGTCAATATCATGAAAAAGTTTATTTTTTGTCACTCATTTCAGGAAGTCCAATCCATATATTATATAGACTCATGACACAGAGTGACATATTTCAAGAGTTTATTTCTTGAATTTTTAGGATTGCAGCTAATAGATAACGAAAAAACTAAATTCTGTGTCTCAGAAAAATAGAATATTACATAAGATTTAAAAAATTCAACATACATGAAAAGTATATTCATGTTCTATGCACTCAATACTTGGCTGGGCCTCTTTTGGCATGAATTCCTGCATCAGTGCACCGTGGCATGGAGGAGATCACCCTGTGGCACTGCTCAGGTGCAATGGAAGCCCAGGATGCTTTGATAGTGGCCTTCAGGTCATCTGCATTGCCGTGAGCAATCTTTTGGTACCTTTGGCTGTGTGGGCAGGTGCCAAGTCCTGCTGGAAAATAAAATCAGCACCTCCATAAAGCCTGTCAGCAGAATGAAGCATGAAGTGCTGTAAAATGTCCTGGTAGGTGGTTACACTGACTGTGGACTTCAGAAAACCCAGTGGACCAACACAGCAGAAGAAATGCAGCCCAAATCATCACTGACTGTGGAGACTTCACACTGGACTCAAGGAATGTGGATTTTGTGACTTCTTCCAGACTTTGGGACCTTAATTTCCAGAGGATATGCAAAATGTACTTTCATCTGAAAAGAGGACCACTAAGCAACAGTCCAGTTCTTAATCTCCACAGCCCAGGTCAGACTCTTCTGACATGTTCTCATGTTCCATATGGGCTTTGTCTGTGCATCGTGGCTCCTGATGCCTTGTGGAGGGTCAGTGACTGTGTTCTGGACATCGGTCTAGTCAGCTGCCTTCACCTTGATTGTTTAAAGGCTCAGGAAACCTTTGCAGGTGTTTTCAGCTGATTAAGGTGTGGCGTTATGACTTCCCAATATTCAGCTTTTTCATAATATTCAAATTTTCGGAGACACAGAATTTTGTTTTTTCATTATCTGTACACCTTAATAATAAAAATTAAAGAAATAAACTCTTGAAATAATTCACTCTAAGTCTATATAATATATGGAATTGAAATAAGTGACAAAAATATGGAACATTTTCATGATATTCTAAAAGCCTACACTTTGGGTCTTGTCTGGTGTGGTAAATCTGGCCTCTATTGCTGATGATCATAGCAGATGATTGGTGCCAGGATGATGTAGAGCAGGTTCATACAAACATTTTAAGACCAAAATGACGAGGCCACAGCAACAGGTCCAGAGAGAGGGACAATAAGATCTCAATGTGACTCAATGGGAAAAATGGAGAGAAGGAGCCAGAAGAGCCTGGCATGTGGGGGGCTAACGGGTTAGCTTTGTCCACTCATATATACTGTCTGAGTGTTACGCATAGGTGCACGGCAGTGATTAATGACCAAATTGTCCACTTTTTTACTGAGGGCTGGGCTGTAAAACTATGAAACCCTCTTGTTTCTGACATTGGACACATACGGGACATAGACCAGCGCTACGTCTCCTTTTCTCCCTCTTATCCCAGCTCATACAAGACTGTGCCCCCTGCAGGCTTGTTTTAAATGTGCGTGAGAGTCATGACACACAAGCACCCTCTTCTCTTGATGTCACCCAGGCTGAGAGCTGCCAAACACCGCATGCTCTCTGATTGGCTTTCACGTGTGTCTGGGAGCTCTCTGATTGGCTTTCACGTGCGTCTGGGAGCTCTCTGATTGGCTTTCACGTGCGTCTGGGAGCTCTCTAATTGGCTTCCATGTGCATCTGGGAGCTCTCTGATTGGCTTTCACGTGCGTCTGGGAGCTCTCTGATTGGCATTCATGTGCGTCGAGGAGGTGTGCGGGACAAGTGCGTAGATTTGATGCTGGACTATAAACCAGCCTTAAATGTACAGACTGAAAGTGGAGGAGATAATGAGGGAGAGTAAGGAGGAAATAGGCACTGAGAAGGGCAACAGAATGGAGGGCCAACCAGAGAAATTATGCATTATGCAAGATGCGAGTGCACATTGGTGTGCATGGAAGGCCTGTCACCCACTTGGCTGTGCGCACCTCCCAAAAAAATCCTACAAGCGCCCCTGATCGATCATCTCAGCCGGCGACAGCTGGTTGGCAACAGTGTCTGGAGAGAATTTTCATATACTGCACCCGCCGCTGGCACCAAGGATCGTGTGTTTATTGAGAGACTGAGGATGGGACAATGTGTTTGCTGACGTCTATGTCAGATTATGTTTCCATGTTTTTCACTGTGAAGCCCATTGGGGCAACTCTTATTGTGATTCTGGGCTATGTAAATAAAAAATAATTGAATTGAATCTCTCTTGGCGGCACGGTGGCTGAGTGGCAACACTCAGGCCTCACAGCAAGAAGGTTGCGGGTTCGCCCGGGTCACCCGGGCCTTTCTGTGTGGAGTTTGCATGTTCCTCCCCGTGTCTGGATGGGTTTCCTCCGGGTACTCCGGTTTCCCTCATCAACCTAAAACATGCCCGCACCCCTATGAACTAACATCAAGGACCATGTTGTCCACCCTCCTGTGGGCTCACCACCTGCAGAGGGGTTCATAGGGGGGTCAGGTGCTATGAGCATGCTGCCCCCGCGACCCAGCCGGATTAAGCGGGAGAAGATGAATGAATGAATGAATTGAATCTCATCTGTGCTGGAGGATACACCACCAACAAAACATTTTGTCAGGTAAGAAAATGTTCAAATATTTCAAACTCATGTAAAATAATTTTGGATTAAATTACTTTGTGATTTTAGGGTGATTCCCTAGTGTGCAAGAATACTGCAGTGGGAGTAGTATCTTTCAATAGACGGTAACTGTACTTACTGGGTTATTGGGTCACCCTGTTGTCATATCACTGAATACATCTTAGAACATTTAATAAACAAACTGTGAACTAAAACATGTTCAATTAATACTTTAGAATTTGGAAAAATATCAGAATAAATTTATATTTTTGTTAATTAATATAAATTGGCAAATATCGGTAGTGACTATTTTGTCTTCCCCAAATATTTTTTGACCTGTCCCCACCATCCTAATGCAAATCTATGCCCTTGTTTGCTTCATGTCTTGCGACATACTTTGTTGACATATTGAACCCATACCGGTAAAAACTGCCATTGACGCATTCACTGGAGCATTACCAGGAAATAAGCAAGCTAGTTCTTCAGAAATGACAAGATACACCCTGAAACTTCCTTCTGCTTTAAGCTTCACGGTAAAACGGGCCGTTAACAAATTCACTGAAGCAAAACCAAACAATAAGCATGATTGTTCTTCAGAAATGCACGTGGGGAAAGAAAGTTTATTTGTACAGCACAATTCGTATATAAAGTGATTCAAAGTGCTTTACAGAGTAAGAAATACACTAAAATCACAATACAAACAAATAATTAATCATCATAAAATTCAAAAGAGAGAAACATTAAATGAGAGAGCAGTGTGCAGAATGAAAAATGAAAACCTTTCAGTCATACACAGCTAAACAGAACTGTTCTGAACCTGGATTTAAACAGAGTCAAAGTAGAGTCTGTCACATGTTCAGACTGTTCCAGGTTTTATCTGCATGAATCTGAAACTCTGACTCCCTGAGTTTAGTCCTGACTCTGGGCATCAGTAGGAGGCCAGTCCCTGAGCTCCTCAGAGTGCAGATGGTTCATGTGGCACTAACATGTCACAAATGGACTTTGGTGCTCGGCCATCCAATCCAATCCACTTTATTTATATAGCACATTTCATAAACTGAAAGCGTTTCCAAAGTGCTGCACAAAACCATCATTTAAAATAAACAAGTAATCAAATGCCCTACCAGAGTGCATACAAATAAATATACCATAAAATAATAAAAAAAAATAAAAGATAAAAACACAAAAAAAATAAAATTAATAAAAAAATAAATACTATAAGAACAATAAAATAATAAAAAACCCTAGAATACAATAAAAGACACAGAGGACCACACAACTCAAGCGGTGTTAAAAGCCAGAGAATAAAAGTGGGTCTTAAGACGAGACTTAAAACACTCCACTGTGGGAGCTGCTCGGACGTGGGGGGGCAGGGCGTTCCATAGTTTAGGACCAACCACAGAAAAAGCTCTGTCCCCTCTGGATTTAAGTCTGGTCTTAGGCACCACGAGCTGGTGCTGGCCCTCAGACCTCAAAGCGCGCGCCGGAGTGTAGATTTGGATGAGGTCCGAGATGTAATCCGGGGCCAGTCCATTCAAAGCTTTAAAAACAAACATTAAAAATTTAAAATCAATTCTAAAATGAAAAGGAAGCCAGTGCAAAGACGCAAGAATTGGGGTGATGTGCTCACGTTTTTTGATTCCTGTTAAAAGTCGTGCCGCGGAGTTCTGGACTAACTGTAAGCGTGAAAGAGCATTATGTGATATGCCAGTATAAAGAGCATTACAGTAGTCCAGACGTGAAGAAATAAAAGCGTGAACGACTTGTTCAAAGTCCTTAAAACTTAAAACCGGCTTGACTTTGGATAAAAGGCGAAGATGATAAAAGCCTGATTTAACGACTGTGTTGATCTGCTTGCTGAGTTTAAAATCCCTGTCCATGGTGACGCCAAGGTTGGTGGCGAAGGGATGAACATTATCTTTAAAGGGGCCCAAGTCCAATGAGGGATCAGTGGGCCCAAAGAGCACAATTTCAGTTTTCCCTTCATTCAAACTGTTAGAATAAAATGCTTATAATGATGAAGTTATTAAAAATGTACATCAAGCTACAAGTAGTCTCAAGGAATGATACAAGCCAGGCTCAGAGGATGAAAGAGCCTGTGTTAAAGAGGTTATGAGGTACAGCACTATCTCTTCTAAAAAAACAGATGTGTGACCTTTTTGAACTCTACTTGAGGTTCCCAGACCATATTTCTGTGCTTATCTGATGAAATGTAAACCTAGCCATGATATACTTTGACCATGTTGTCTATTGTAAACCTAACACTGACATGATGTATTGTAACGAGACAATAAAAACCGTGCCAGAAGGGGAGGAGCTTTGGGAGAGAAGCGTGGACGAGCCTAGAGAAGCGCACGTCTGGTCTCCCCCGTGTGTGCACGTAAAAGAGAACTGGCTCAGGTGATTTAATCCTCAATTAGGTAGGAGACTGGCATTTATAAATTGTCAGAGTATTTTCACTGCTTGTGATTGTATATTTTATGACAAATTGGTCCTTCAAGCCGGATCGGTGAACTTCTGCGTGGAGGATGACCAACAGAGATTGGAAAGAGTGCGCGCACCCAGCTTGAGCTGAAAAATCCGTCTTTTCCCGGCGGCAACCTCCCTTTGTCATCCTCTCCGTGGAAGGACCTGGTCAACCAGAGCCAGTTTTATCACCTGAGGTCAGTAAATTTAACTTCTAAGGTAGAAGTGTTAAAGAACTACATAGAGATGAATCTAGTGTAGAAGTGTGAATGAATTGTTGAATGTATGGAAATTCAAATTGATCATTGTTAAGATGTATCAAGGTTGAATCTCATTAAGTACATAGGTCGATGTTTTGCTGAAAATTGATCCAGTGTCCTTCTCGGTGTGTGAATTAACACCAAGTTTATGACCGCCCATCGTGGTAGAAGCTTGTCATAAAACACAGAGAAGTCTTCCGTCGATCAACAGTAGGCGGAAACTAAACACATATTACGTCATGGCAGAAAAAACAGTAAAAATAGAAACAGACTCGGAGTATATGAAGCAAATTTATCCAGAGTCTTGCAAATTCCTACGAAAACGGAAAGTAAAAAGCGTAAAAGTGTTAACACAAAAAAGGCAGCAACATTCGCAGTGTCTCGTCCAGAGGACGTTGATAGCACAGTGGTGCAAAAGCGCCCTCTACAGGCAGAACAGGCAGGAGCATACGGTGGGGATCAAGATGAAGCAGAGAAATTTGCTGAAAAAGAAAAGGAGGAGTTTAAGACCCTGGGGCTTTATCCAAAACTTCCAGAATTAGAAGTACCAAAACCACAAGCCAACCAAAATCCGTTTTGGACTCTTCCCACTGCCCCAGGGGCTCAGGGGGGCCCCCACCCGCATATGATAAAAGAACTCCACCCCCCTGGCAACTCCCATCTCCTATATTAAAAGGTGCCAGAAGTAAGACAGAGGCGCAAGGCCTAGTCAAATATGCCATAGAACAGACATGGGATCAGATTGATTGTCCCACGAAAGAAAAAATAGCAGAAAGTTATCCCCTAATTTCCCTCCCAGATCCACATACACAAGGGGCGACGATACAAGTATACAGACCGTGGGCTGTAGTTGACATAAAAAAGGTAAAAGATAGGAAGGAGGGAAGATGTTATATATGTCACAAAAAAGGGCATTTTGCAAGAGATTGTAAACAGAAGGGGGGAGATAGTGACAGTGAGAGAGGAAGAGGAAGAGGAAGAAAGACAGAAGCACAAATCCCGTAAAGCATGACTAAATAAGAAATGCAAATATAAGTGTCAGGAAAATAAAGAATATTGACACATAGGCTTTGCCAGATGTGTCAACAGGGGGAAATATGGTTAATACAATAGGTTTTAATACATACTAAAAAAAAATTTTTGTAAATAATGTCTAATCTGCATTAAAAATAATGCACAAAGACAGCGGAGACCTAGAGGAGCTTTCCCTACCCCAGAGCATCCTTTTCACACGCTACACATGGATTTCATTCAATTAACAAAATCCAAAAGTGTAGAGTATTGCTTAGTGATAATTGACGCATTCTACAAAAGGGTGGAAGTATTCCCAACAGCTAAAACTGGATCTACAATTGAAGACAAAAGACCAACCAGACTCTGATCAAGATCTTATTGACTATATGAGAAAAACCCTGTTAACAAGAAACGTTGTAAATAGCAATAAACTGCCAGAAAGAACTATTTCTCCACAGGGCAACACGGCAAAACCAGGAGACCACGTGTTCATAAAGACTCTAAAGCGGAAGAACTGGACCAGTCCAAGGTGGGAAGGACCACACCGAGTCATCCTGGCTACATCTACTGCAGTAAAGGTCAAGGGCAGACCAACCTGGATTCATCAGTCGCACTGTAAGTTAAGGAACCAGTCGGACCTGACAGATCCTGACCCAGCCTCCGAGAACTCTCAAACGCAGAACGTCTAGACTACTGGACCTCCTAGACTCAGGACTTCAAGTCAACCAGACTCCAAGAGTGATCAGCAGGTAAACCACTGTTCACTCCACCGGTGTTCTTACGAGGAAGTTTACCCTCGGGCACTGAAAAAGATGACAGCTCCATCCATCCCAAGGGGAAAACCAACTGTCTGAGAGAAGAGAAGTCAGACAACTACATGACACCCAGTTAAGATGGTTAAATAAGGTGTTATTTGTTATGATTTTATTCATGGTGTACATAGCAATATTGTTTGTGATACAAATCAAACATACACACCCTGACTTGGTAGTGAGTACATAATCCACACAACACAAATGTAATGACTCCACAATCTTCGAGACTGTGGCACACCCTACAACCGCACTGACAAAAGAGGACAAGACAGAACTGACCCTGACGAAGACAACCAGGACTTTGAACGCAAATAGGCAAATGCAAACATAAATTAAAATGACCAAAAGCCAACATTACCCTAAGTGTACGATTTTACACATTTTTGTGATGGCATGTGCTAAAGTTATTAAAAAATGTTCTGATCTTATATGATGTAATTTTTATAAACAGGGGGAAAATGTTAGAATAAAATGCTTATAATGATGAAGTTATTAAAAATGTACATCAAGCTACAAGTAGTCTCAAGGAATGATACAAGCCAGGCTCAGAGGATGAAAGAGCCTGTGTTAAAGAGGTTATGAGGTACAGCACTATCTCTGCTAAAAAACCAGATGTGTGACCTTTTTGAACTCTACTTGAGGTTCCCAGACCATATTTCTGTGCTTATCTGATGAAATGTAAACCTAGCCATGATATACTTTGACCATGTTGTCTATTGTAAACCTAACACTGACATGATGTATTGTAACGAGACAATAAAAACCGTGCCAGAAGGGGAGGAGCTTTGGGAGAGAAGCGTGGACGAGCCTAGAGAAGCGCACGTCTGGTCTCCCCCGTGTGTGCACGTAAAAAAGAACTGGCTCAGGTGATTTAATCCTCAATTAGGTAGGAGACTGGCATTTATAAATTGTCAGAGTATTTTCACTGCTTGTGATTGTATATTTTATGACACAAACAGAGAAAATTTTGGGCCAACCAAGCCTTGACGTCACCAAGGCAGTTCAACAAGGGTGTCAGGGGGCCTTTCACGTGCTTAGAAATCAGAAGATAAATTTGACAGTCATCGGCATAAAAATGATATAAAATGCCATGCTTTTTAAAAATTGCACCGAGTGGGAGCAGGTAGAGGGTAAAAAGAATAGGGCCAAGAATTGACCCCTGGGGGACTCCACAGTGCAACGGAGCAGCAGACGAGGTGGAGTCCCCCAGCCTGACAGTGCAGGATCTCCCAGAAAGATAAGACCTGAACCAGTTTAAGGCGGTCCCCCTGACACCCACACAGTCTTCAAGGCGGTTTAAAAGAGTTGCATGGTCGACTGTGTCAAAAGCAGCAGTCAAGTCTAAAAGCACTAAAATGGCAGAGCTACCACCATCAGTCATTAAAATAGGTCATTAAAAACCTTTAAAAGTGCAGACTCCGTGCTATGCAGGGCTTTGTATCCTGACTGGAAACGCTCTAAAATGCCATGTGCTTTTAAAAAAGGCTGCAATTGACAAAGAACACATTTTTCCAATACTTTAGCCAAAAAAGGAAGCTTAGAGATTGGACGAAAATTTTAAACATTTGATGAGTCCAAACTTGGTTTCTTCAGGAGAGGTTCAATTACAGCCTTTTTAAAAAATGAAGGTACAACACCAGAGACAAGACTGCTGTTCATAATTTCACATATACTCGAGCCAATTGTTGTCCATACCTCCTTAAATAACCTTGGAGGGACGGGGTCAATAGGACTGGACGAAGCTTTAAGCTCATTAGCTATTTTAGAGAGAAACACCAAAGACACTGGCTCAAGTTTACAAAAAATTGGCTGAGCAAGACATGCTTATTCGTGGAACAGCAGGACAGTTTAAGTTGGCTCTAATCAACGCAACTTTCTCTGTGAAATAAGATAAAAACTGTTCACATTTTTCAGAACAAGAATCTAAAATAAAGGATTTGGATGGGTTCAAAACAGACCCAATTGTTTGAAATAAAATACAAGGATTATTGACATTTGTCAAAACCAAGTTTGAAAAATATTTCCTCTGTTCCTCTTTAACAGATTTCTGATACATTTTTAAACTGTCTCTTAAAATTTCATAAGACACTTGCAAATGATCACTTTTCCACTTCCTTTCCGCCTGCCTACATCTGCGCCTGGCCTCACGAGTGGTGTCATTTATCCATGGCACAGGTTTGACTCTGGGGCGCGCAGCTTTTTGTGGAGCTACAGAGTCCATGACTGTAGTGCATGCAGCCATAAAAGAGTTTGTAATTTCTTCAGTGTCCTGAAAGCCGGCGTCACCCAGGTCTGGCACATTTTTCATAAAAAAAGATGAAAATGACGCCGCAGTGTCCGGTTTTAGGATGCGGCAGTGACGCACTGAAATAGGCTTCAGACAGTCGCGCAGAATAAAATCAAACAAAATAGGACAATGGTCAGAAATGACAGCATCCCCTACCAATACATTGTTAATGGACAAATTGCATGAGATCACCAGATCCAATGTATGGCCATGTATCTGCGTGGGTTCTTTCACATGTTGCACCAAGTTAAAACCATCAATCAATTCCATAATAATCTTTTGCCATAGGCGCAGAAAGACAACAAATATGCAAATTAAAATCACCAACCAATAAAATTTTATCATAGTTTGTCAACACGGGAGCAATGGAATGTGAAAATTCACTGATAAAGTCTTTGTTATACTTCGGTGGTCTGTAAATCACCGCGCAAAACACAGGATTTTTTTCACAAAGTTCAAAGCAGCTCACTTCAAACGAAGCGAAAAAGTCTGTCGTCAGTGGCTTGGATCTTACGCTTTTCCTAAAAACTGAAGCGATGCCACCTCCATGTCCCGTGGACCTCGGTGCATTAATAAAAACACAGCCTGGAGGTAACAGTTCTGTAAAAGCGGCAGACTCACCGGAATTAATCCAGGTCTCCGTGAGGAAAAGCACATCCAGCGAGTGAGAAGTGAAATAATCCTGGACAACAAAAGTCTTGTTAACCACGGATCTTGCATTTAAAAGCGCACATTTCAGTGAAATCTGGATCATGTGGTCAGCCGGAGCAGCTCAGGGGCTGGAGGTTGCCGGAATCCACGCTGCTTGATCCCCGTAGACGAGACCGGCGAAGGCGCACCAGCATTGGGTCATCCCCTCGTCCACAAACCGGTAGTACGCAAGCAGCGACGGTGATGGGGGCAAGTTTCCGCTGCGCAAGAAAGTGGCGATAACAGGCTGCATAATCCTGGGGGATGTTCGCTGGACACTGTAAAAGTTCTGAACAAAGGACCAGCCAGCACTTCAGTCTGGCCAGCCGGCCGCTGCGTACTCCATGCCGCCTGCGTTTCTTGGGCAGCAGGGCCTTTACCCGGAGAAGGTAATCCGGGACGTTAGCCAGGTTAGTGGCACGCGGCTTGTTTGTCTCATCATAACGATATTCCGCGCAGTTATCCACATAATCTTTGATTTTTAATAAGTTCTGACACTCATACACCAGCAGTGAGTGTGTGATCCCCCCAAAACAGCTTAAAAACACAATAAAACACCCCAACAATGAGAGAGCCAAAGGGCAAACCAGACACTCCGGCGCCATCTTGATTTTATCAACCATGGAGCCATGGAGAGACTTGTGCACTAGCAGAGCTGCTTTAAAGTCTCTGAGCCACAGGGGGCAGGGCAAAGACCTGAGCACAGTTCCTTACTTCCTGGTTGGGTTAGGGCAGTGGTTCTTAACCTGGGTTCGATCGAACCCCAGGGCTTCGGTGAGTCAATCTCAGGGGTTCGGCAGGATCCTGCACAGGTCCATTTTTGGAGACCCGCACATTACAGCACCACATGTGCCCGTAAACCTATGATTATATCCACACCCGCTTGGCCCCGTTAACATTCCCCCCATTACCCCCCGTGCCCGTGATAAATCACACACAAATGTGAAGCATTCTAACAGCACTTTATTTTCTTCAATTGGCGTCTCAGCGAACAACAACAAACAAACTGCAATAGCAGGTCACCGCTAAGCTAAGCTTTGCTCCACCTGAGCCCTAAATCGCACAATAACAACGAAACAAACAATGAAAAAAACAACCGATGTCAGTTTAACACAAAATAAACACCTTTATTTTATCTAACCAAGGTCACTGTGCAGGAACAGTGTATCGTCCTCAGCCCCAAGTTTCGGCTGCGTTCTGCATTCTTCACAAATACAGCAGAGGAAAAGTCTCTCACTGTAGCGCTGGATACAGGATTGAGAGTGCACCACCTGACCCGCCTGTGTGTGATCACTACCCGCCTGCATACCCACCCGTAAAATTATACACCAATACACATCGCCCGGCCAAACAAGGTCTGCGTCAGGTGTCGAGGAACCAGGACACCTTGATGAGAAATGGGCTACTGGAACAAGACGGAAATGGGCGAGATGTGAGAACCAGGCTCTGTTGGAATGCTACTACTCCAGTAACCCTAGTCAGAGGGGTTACGTGAACAGGATGTGGGTGAAATGGTTACTACGATACCCACAGTCCAAGCTAACGGCCAAACAACTAGTAGCTCAGTGTTCCAACATCCACAAACGGCAACTGCTATCACAACCAGAGATTGACGAGGTACAACAAATGCTATGGCAAGGGGGAGCCAGGACGCCAGGCCAGAGGGGAGTTAACACTAACTCCCCAACCAGAGATTGGGAAGGAAGCCCCAATAAGTATCACGCTGAGCGAGGCAGCGACTGACCTGAAAGATAAGATCATGGCCCAGATGAACACAAGGCAACCCCGACCCCAGTTACACAGTACCGAGCGATGGCAATGTCAGGAAAAAGGAACACGAGAAACCAGAGAAATACCAGGGGCTCAAAGAAGAGCTGGAGAGGGCCTGGAAGGTGAAAGCATCGGTGGTGCCTGTGGTGATCGGAGCACTCGGGGCCGTGACCCCCAAACTGGATGAGTGGTTGCAGCAGATCCCAGGAAGGACAACAGACATCTCAGTCCAGAAAAGTGCAGTACTGGGGACAGCAAGTTATATATTATTATATATTATTATTATTATTATTATATATATATATAGTTTCTCGTGTTCCTTTTTCCTGACATTGCCATTGCTCGGTATTGCAATTTCCACCACCACGGCTTTGTTCTCTCGCTTATCCAGAACCACTATGTCTGGTTGGTTCGCCATCACCATTCTGTCAGTCTGTATTTGGAAGTCCCACAGGATCTTGGGCCGCTCATTCTCCACAACCTTCCACAACCTCCACCTTGATCCTGGGGTTTCCAGCCCGTACTCTGCACAGATGTTTCTGTATACTATGCCTGCTACTTGGTTATGTCGCTCCATGTACGCTTTCCCTGCCAGCATCTTACACCCTGCAGTTATGTGCTGGACTGTCTCAGGCACTTCTTTGCACAGCCTACACCTTGGGTCTTGTCTGGTGTGGTAGATCTGGGCCTCTATTGCTCGGGTGCTCAAGGCCTGCTCCTGTGCAGCCAGGATGAGTGCCTCCGTGCTGTCCTTCAGACCAGCCCTCCCCAGCCATTGGTAGGATCTCTTGATATCAGCCATTTCAGTTATGTTTCGGTGTTACGCCCCATGTAGGGGTTTGTCCTGCCATGATGGTCCCTCCAGCACCTCTTCCTCTGCGCCCCATTGTCTGAGACATTCTCTGAGCACGTCATCAGTCTGGGCCTTGTCACTGATGTACTTGTGGAGCTTGGATGTTTCATCCTGGATGGTGGTTACCACACTCACTAGTCCTCTGCCTCCTTCCTTCCGGCTCATATACCGTCTCAGGGTGCTGGACTTGGGATGGAACCCTCCATGCATGGTCAGGAGCTTTCGTGTCTTAACATCCTTGGTCTGTATCTCCTCCTTTGGGCAGTGCATGATTCCTACTGGGTATCTGATCACTGGAAGGGTGTAGCTGTTTTTTGCCTGCGCCTTGTTCTTGCCATTGGGCTGGGTTCTTAGGACCTGCCGTACTCTTTGCAGGCTGTCACCGCTTTGCTTGTTGCCTCGTCAAGGCTGCCATTTGCCTATGGGATACCAAAGTACTTGTAACTGTCCTCAATGTCTGTTATTGTTTCCTCTGGGAGTGAGACCCCCTCTGTGTGGACTACCTTCCCTCTCTTTGTCACCATCCTACTGCATTTCTCGAGCCCAAATGACATTCCAATGTCTGTGCTGTAGATCCTGGTGGTGTGGATCAGTGAGTCGATGTCTCGCTCGCTCTTAGCATACAGTTTGATGTCATCCATGTTGAGGAGGTGACTGATGGTGGCCCCGTTTCTGAGTCGGTATCTATAGCCAGTGTGGTCGATTATTTGGCTGAGGGGGTTCAGACCTATGCAGAACAGCAGTGGGGACAGTGCATCTCCTTGGTGTATGCCACATTTGATGGACACTTGTGCAAGTGGCTTGTCATTGGCTTCAAGGGTGGTTTTCCACAACCGCATCGAGTTTGCAATGAACGCCCTTAGAGTCCTGTTGATATTGTATAGCTCCAGGCACTCAGTGATCCATGTGTGTGGCATTGAGTCATAGGCTTTCTTGTAATCAATCCAGGCAGTGTACAGGTTGGTCTGACGGGTTCTGCAGTCACAAGCGACTGTTCGGTCAATCGGGAGTTGGTGTTTGGCTCCCCTGGTGTTTTTGCCATTGCCCTTCTGTGCTGCACTCATGTATTGATCCATGTGCCCGCTTATCTTAGCCGCAATGATGCCTGAGATGAGCTTCCATGTTGTGGAGACACAGGTTATTGGCCGATAGTTGGATGGGACTGTACCCTTTGATCCTTCAGGATCAGGATCATACGCCCTTGGATTAGCCATTCATTTGTGCTGCTAGGCGCTCGTGGAGAGCAGTGAGCTTCTTTAGCCAGTATGCATGGATCATGTCAGGGATGTCTGCCACTGAGATGGTAACTGGATTCTGTTCAGGGACATCAGTGTTATGTGATGCTTCTCTTTCCAGTACCTCTCAGTCTCCAGCCTTGGTGGGTCTGCTCTGCTGTTATTACCCTGCCATTGAGCGTACACTTTCACAGGTTGTGTTGCGAACAAGCGGTTTATTCGTCTGGCTTCATTCTCTCTCGTGTACCTTTTTAGGCGGCTGACCAAGGCTTGGAGCCTTTGTTTGGCAGTTTCGAGTGCTTCAGGTATGGGCATCTGGCTGTACCTCTTGGATACTCGCTTTTTCATTGCACCTTTCTGGGCCCCTGACAGTTGGCTCACTTCTCTCCGCACTTCCTTGATTTTAGCCTCTAACCGTCTCTTCCATGGTGGGTATCTCATGGCTCACATGGTTGCTCTTATAGCCAATTGGTTTCAGTGATGGTTGTGGTAGGGAGTGCTGCATTCACATCCTCTAGCAGACTTTCAGATGGTACTTCACTTAGCCTGTGTAACTGGCATCGGGGTTGCCTTGTGTTCATCCGGGCCATGATCTAGCTGCCTCGCTCAGCGTGATACTTATTGGGGCTTCCTTCCTAATCTCTGGTTGGGGAGTTAGTGTTAACTCCTCTGACATGGCGTCCTGGCTCCCCCTTGCCGTAGCATTTGTGTTGTACCTTGCCTATCTCTAGTTTTGGGAAAGTCCAATGAATAACCCATTGGTGAATGCACATATGATACTAGTGGGGTTCAGTACCTCCAACAAGGTTAAGAACCACTGGGTTAGGGTGTCTCACAGCTCGTTTGGAGAGGCCAGTGAGAGGCCGTTACACTATCTAATTTACTGGAGACAAATGCACAGAGAAGTCTCCAAGTCTGCTTTAGACCTGTGATTTTTGCTATGTTTTTTAGATGGTCAAAGGTGCAGATGTTATTGATTTGATGTGACTGTTACAGTTCAAGTCTGAGTCCATTATTAACCTGAGACTTCTAGCCTGATGTGAAGGTTTTGGAGAGAGACACTGGAGGTGACTGCTGACACTGTCTCTTTGTTTCTGTGGGCCAAAACTCCAATGTGCAGTTAAAGGCATGTACATGTGATTATATTAAGTGCTGTGGGAAGAAGCTGTTGTTGTCTGCAGAGTTGTGGTAGGAATCATTAAGCATGGAGAGATTGAACAAAAGGGGGCCCAGGATCGACCTCTGGGGCACCCCACAGGTTAGGGTCGTGTGATCTGAGACACAGTTTCCAGTTTCAACAAAATACTTCCTGTCTTCTAGATAGGACTTGAACCAGTGCCAGAGATGCTCACCCAGTCCTCTAGTCTCTGTAAGAGGATCCATTATCATCAGTGTCAAAAGCAGCACTCAGATCTAACAGGATCAACACTGACAATTTGGCTGCATCAGTGTTCAGGCCTGTATTGGTTCAAATCACCATGGCAATAAGTTTGATGGTGTTGGTATATTGGTAAGCAGCCTTCTATTACTGTGACAGACAGCTTTGTGAGCTGACTAAATGAGTGTGAGAATATGTTGTGTGTAGTAGCAGTGGGATCACATGTTGGAGGCAGATATAGATTCTACAGATAGTTTCAAACCTGCATCTGAGAACCTTTTTAACACTGTCAATCACTCCCTGTCACAGTACTGACAGTACTACACTGGGTATTTTAATCATTGAGTCAGAAACCACCTGAAGCAGCAATATGACCGTCTTTTTCCCATTATCTAAAAATAACTAAAACAAAGTTAATATGAGGTCTATCCATGTAAAGAAAAAAAAAAGACGTGAAGATTGTAGAACAGAATTTTTTGCATGTCCTGATGTTATATTTATATATACTGAAGAAAATGTAATCACAGCGTATGGGCGCCAGTTGCAAATTACATAAGAACTACATGACAGTTATAAAAACGCTCCTCCAACCTAACCTGGACATGGGTGTTGACTTGGGCATGGACATGAGTGTGGACATGGGTGTGGACATGAGTGTGGACATGAGCATGGACATGAGTGTGGACATGAATGTGGACATGGGTGTGGACATGAGTGTAGACAGAGGTCTGGACATGAGTGTGGACATGAATGTGGACATGGGTGTGGACATGAGTGTGGACATGGGTGTGGAAATGAGTGTAGACAGAGGTGTGGACATGAGTGTGGTGGACATGGGTGTGGACATGAGTGTGGTGGATAAGGGTGTGGACATGGGAGTGTACAGGGGTGTGGACATGGCTGTGGACAGCGGTGTGGTCATGAGTGTGGTGGACATGGGCGTGGCTCTGGAAATAAACAGCAAAAGAGAGGAAGCTCCCACTGTTATTAATGATGTGTGCATAAACGATGTGTAGAGTCACATCTGTGTTTGGGTGGAATGATCGACTCAGCATTATCTTAGAAACATCATACTGACTTCATCTTCAGCTTTGATTCAAATCTCCTCAAAGATTGTGGGTCCAGCCCTGGAGAGATGGTTTGAAGTCTCGTATTCAATTCAATTCAATTCATTTTTGTAGCGCCCAAAATCACAACAACAGCTGCCTCTAAGGGCATTCCAAGATTTTGATGAGTAAACATACACACAGACATATCAAAACAGGAATAAACAACATTCATGTAAAGCCGCAAATGCAAATCATCCAGTCATCCCCTACTAGCTGCTGATAACGGGCTAGCTTCAGTCCTGGTCCTAGTGGACCTCAGTGCAGCATTTGACACCATTGATCACAACATTCTACTGTAGAGGTTAAAATATGACATAGGTGTCAGAGGGACTGCCCTCAAATGGTTTAAATCCTATCTATCAGATAGGTACCAGTACCAGACTCTTCCCCCCACTGTACCTTTAGACACTCTAGGAACCACTAATAATCCTGCATTCTGAGACAAAGTGCTCTATTTGGCTGATACAGGACAATGGCATCCTGAAGATATGATGGGGCCATACCGTTTAAGGCTTTGTATGTCAGGAGGAGAACTTTGAATTTAATTCTAAACTCGACAGGAAGCCAGTGAAGTGATTTTAACACAGGACTGATGTGATCCCTTCTTTTAGTTCCTCTTAGGACTCTGGCCGCTGCATTTTGGACCAACTGGAAGCTTCTTAAAGTATCTTTAGCGCAGGCGGCGAGCAGAGAATTACAGTAATCTAGTCTGGATGTAACAAATGCATGGATAAGTTTTTCATCATCTCTTTTAGGCAAAATATTTCTGATTTCAGGTGAAAATATGCAGTTTTACAAGCTTGGTTGATATGAGCTGTGAATGAGAGATTTCGGTCAAATACAACTCCAAGATTTTTTACAGTAGAGCTAGAGGCTATACTCACATTGTCGTGGGAGATTATCTGGTCAGACAGAGAATCTCTCTGACCTTTAGGACCGACAACAATGACCTCTGTTTTTTCAGGGTTTAAGAGCAGGTAAATCAGGGTCATCCACGTTTTGATGTCCTTCACACAGGATCTGAGCTTATCGATTTGATCAGTCTGATTTGGTTTCAATGATAAGTACAGCTGAGTGTCATCAGCATAGCAGTGAAAATTAATGCCATGTTTTCTGATAATGTTACCTAATGGCAACATATACAGAGTAAACAGGATTGAACCAAGCACAGATCCTTGTGGAACACCGCAAGCTACTTTAGAGCACGGAGAGGTGCACTGGTTTACACTAACAAACTGGTACCTATCTGATAGATAGGATTTAAACCATTTGAGGGCACTGCCTCTGACACCTATGTCACATTCTAACCTCTGCAGTAGAATGTTGTGATCAATGGTGTCAAACGCTGCACTGAGGTCCAGTAGGACCAGGACTGAAGCCAGCCCGTTATCAGCAGCTAGTAGCAAATCATTTGTCACTTTAAGCAGAGCAGTTTCTGTGCTGTGGTGAGCTCTGAAATCAGACTGAAATTTTTCAAATAAATTATTGTCCTGCAGATGGTGACAACGCTGTTTCACCACAACTCGTTCCAGAATCTTTGAGAGAAATGGAAGATTCGAGATAGGTCTGTAGTTGGCTAGTTCATCAGGATTTAAGGTAGGTTTTTTAAAAAGTGGTTTAATTACAGCATATTTAAAGGACTGAGGAACATAGCCATTTTCTAACGACATATTTATTATGTTATGGATGGGATCTTTTATTAGGTGGAGCGCTTCTTTGAGGAGTTTGACTGGAATAGGGTCGAGCAAACAAGTTGATGGTTTGGATGCCATGATGACTGAGGTAATCTCCACCTCATCGACAGGAGTAAATTTGTCTAATGCTGTTAGAGGATTCATGTGGGATATTGGTGTTACAGACTGGATTTGCTGGATTTGCTTGGTGCTGATTTTGGAGTAGCTTCTTTGATCTTGTCTCTAATGGTTGTAATTTTGTAATCGAAGAATTCAAGAAAGTCATCACAGCTGAACTTTGAAGGGAGAAGAGACTCAGGGACAGTGTGCGAGTTTGTCAGCCTGGCTACAGTGCTGAACAGAAATCTGGGGTTGCTTTTGTTTTCTTCTATTAGGTTTGAATAGTTTCTGGTTCGCGCTTTTAGAAGCGGCCTTATAAGAGAGCAGGCAGAGCTTCCATGCCTTCAGAGACTGCTCGGAGCGCGAGCGGCGCCAGAGGTTCTCTGTGCGTCTTACGTGTTGTTTGAGTGATCGCAGTTCTGGAGTATACCATGCAGCCGGAGGTCTTGGTTTAATGCTTTTCTGTTTTAGCGGAGCTGCAACATCGAGAGCAGATTTTAAGGTGAGCATTGTTCTATCAACAAACTGATCCATGATAATTGGATTAAAGTTGTTCTCATTGTCACATGGCATATCATTTAATACTGGTTCAATTATTTCTTTGAACTCGGCAACCGATTTTTCTGATATTGTTCTTTTCATTATAGTTTTCTCCTGCAGAGCTGGATAGTCTTTTAGTATGAACTGAAAGGGAATTAAAAAAATGGTCAGAGAGTATAGGGTTTTGAGGAAAAACAATTAAATCATTAATCTCAATACCATAAGTTAGAACGAGATCAAGAGTGTGATTGTGACAGTGAGTCGGCTTGTTCACACTCTGGGTAAAACCGATCCCATCCAGGAGAGCACCAAAAGCATTGCTGAGGTACTCACTGCTCTTATCAACATGTATGTTGAAATCTCCAACTATAACAATCCTTTCCCATTCCAAAACTAAACTTGAAATAAAGTCAGAAAACTCTGTCAGAAACTTGGCATATGGACCAGGAGGTCGGTAGATTGTTATGAATATAACAGCTTTTTGGTTTTTACAGTTGGCGCACGTAATAGATAGTGCGAGGCTTTCAAAGCAGCGGAATGTATAATTAGATTTGAGGCTGAGAATTAGGCTGGAGTGAGAAATGACGGCCACACCGCCACCTCGACCTGTGCTCCTGGCACTTTGAAAGTTCACGTGACTTGGAGGTGTAGATTCTTTTAATCTAACATAATCATTTTCCTGAAGCCATGTTTCAGTTAAAGCTAGAAGATCAATATTAAAGTCGCCAATTAATTCATTTATTAAAAGAGATTTGGAGGAGAGGGACCTGATGTTTAGCAGTCCACATTTTACACACTTATCATTTTGTTTATTTGCGACACATGTATTTATTTTTATTAAGTTATGAGGTCTGTTGCCTTTCCTGTCAGAGTTTAGTTGTGTTTTATTTGTGCTTTTTACTCACTTTTGTTTATTTGCGATGTCCCTGTGCTCCTGCAATCCTCGTCTTAGCCCCGCGCTTGTTTCTAACTGTCACAAACCTGTCCTGGTCTGGTCCCGGCTGCACAGGATGCGCCGGGGGGCTGCTCTAGCTAGCTGTGCTAATGCCAACGCGGTCCGCGGTCTCTGCTACTGCTTGACTATAACTCAGCTTCAGTGCCTCCAATGAGCGGATCCGTATTTCTAACTCTGTAACCCTGGCCTCGAGGACTGCCACTACGCTGCACTATCCCTGTCATCATCAAATAAGCCAGGGTTCTCACTCCACATTCGGCAACTAGGTCAGGAAAGAGCGAGAGGTTCAGCCATGATGGTAGTCAGCTAGGCTAGATCAGGCTGAAACTACAGACAGAGGGGCTTAGTCCAGGAATTACGGAGCAATAGATGCTGAATAAACTTCGGTGGTTTGACGAAGTATTCAGGCACTAGTTTAGATGTTGGATTCGTGGATTAACAGTTTCAGGAGAGAAACGCTAGCTATAGTGCTCGCAAAACAGATTTCACTCACCGGAAATGACGTCGATCACCGGACACAGCAAAAATGGCATATCAATCATTCACAGAACTACATTGATAATCATAATAACACCATGAAACTGATCCAAGAACATCATCTCTGATCCTGGACATGTTCTACACACAGTATGTGCTGGTACCATCCAGGAGTGTGCTGTGTCCACACTTTAACAGGGTCAGGCTCACACAGTCCTTCATACATCAGTCTATCCTGAAGCCAAATGAGGAGCTTCATTCATAAAATCAGAGTTGCCAAGAGGTGCAGAAGACGCTCTTTGTTAAATCGTCCTGTGAGTTTTTGTCTCTGTGTGATATCCTTGTAGCTAATAAAGTTTTATCTCTCTAACAATAGTTTTATCTGTCTGTCTATTACCAAGATTGAGAAGATGCTGGTGAAGTGTTTATAGTTGTACATATTTGACCCATATTTCAGAGGTTCCGTGGAATTGGTGCATTTGCATGTTGTAATTTGTTCAAATGAAGAATCTTTGTACATGTTGAAACTCTGGATAGAAGTTTTCATGTAAAGCAATTAACTAAAATAAGTAGCAAAAGAATAATACCAAAATGTTTTTACTAATGGAGCATAATAATAATAATAATAATAATAATAATAATAATAATAATAATAATAATAATAATAATAAATATAGCCGCAAGCGGCGATGATCGGCCCTCGCTCAGCCACACTGCACCCTGCACATGTCGTGCCCCACAAACAAACCTTACCCTTAGTCCTAAATTAACCTTATCCCCTTACACTAACCCCTGACCCCACCTGAACTTCTAACCCTAATCTAACCCCAGCCTCAACCCTAGCACTTAACCCCACCCCTTACCTAATCCTAAAACGTAACTTTAACCTAACCCTACCATTTTTCTCAAATTTTACATGTGCTGATTTTTTTAATCCAAGATAGCAGACTTCAGGTTTGGGAGGGGGCATGGTCACAATATTTTTTGTTGTTGTTCCTTTTCCCATGATGCATCTGTGTACCAAATTACGTTTGGCTACAACAAAGTAAGATTTTATTGTTCCATACAAATTCCCCAGGGGGTGCTATTGTTCCCATTTGAGATTTTCTTATATAAATCTGTTCAGGGTCGGGGTGTCCACCAATGATTAAAGTTTGAGTGAAATTGGCCAAAGTTTGTGCGAAATATCGCTCGAGTTTTTGTTGCTGGGAAGTCGCCGAACTGTGAAAAAGTGGTCAGAAAAATAATAAGTCGAAATAAAACAGAACAATAACAATATAGTGCCATGAACGGGGGCACATATACATATCACTGGAAAGCACTTGCGTCCAGTAACGCACCTGTAGGGTTCTTGACCTCTTCGATTTCTCACATACTCAATGCACGTTTTTTGTGTTTACCCGAATTAACGATTCCAATGATGCCACTGTCGCGGCAGTGGGCGATGGCAGTCTGTACCACTGGATGCCATGAGTGTCAATGATGAGTGGCTTTGAGTGTTTGAGAAGAAGGAGAGCGCTTCGCGCTCTGTTTTCGCGCTCTGTTTTCATGCTCTGTTTGCGTGCACTACGCGCACGCAGCGCGGCAGTGCTTCACAAGGCTGAACAATTACAGAAGGCCCTACGCCTTGCAGGCACTTCGGCCTAATAATAATAATAATAATAATAATAATAACAATAACAATAATAATAATAACGATGATGATGATGATGATAATAATAATAATAATAACAATTATTATTATTATTATTATTATTATTATAATGAACACATCCGTTGACATTAGTCACAGTCACTACTTAATGCAAAACTAATATAGCTCCATCACAAGGTTATGTTCAATTTTGCTGTCGAAGGGCAGTTTTTGTCATGAGTTCGATTTGTGTGAAGGGCGTCACTGCTTATAAGTAAAAATATTGACTGGGTTGCTGAAATGTCCAGGTTTTTTGTCAGACATAAATGGCAACCCTATGTGAGTTTTTGGTTGGAAATCTGAGGCTTTCAGCTTTGCCTTCTGTTTGTCATGGCCAGGAGCTCCAAAGTCCCCTTCCATCACATGGACAAAAGGGAAGAAACACTCTGAATTTGAATGGCTCAGTTTGAGGTCAAATTCACAAGTTGTGACGTGCTTTACTCTGTCAGCGGTTTAACTCTACACTCACAGAATGGTGATTATTTGTGCAAACCATCAAACTAAGGTTCGACGAGAATGTTTTACTTGGAACATCTTGTCCAAGTTACACAGCAATTTCATCCATTTATTTGAAATGTGTTTAACCAGGGAGAACAAAGGAATCTAACCGGAGACCATCTTGTTTTGAGGGGAGAGCTAACCTCACTGCCACTGTGCCATTGGGCTCCACAGGCCGAGCTTCTCATTTCATCCCAGTATTGGATTGTTTTTGTCCTGACTGATTTGTTTTGCAAAAGTAGCAGTGAGGAGAGCGCCCCCTACAGGCCCTCCTCTGGACACAGCCTCCTGCCTGGCCCATGATGCATGAAGAAGAGTCCCACTTTTATCTGCAGAGCTACCATGCCCCCTAGTGGACACAGCGCCTCTATGCCTGTTTCCCCCTTTTAAAATCTTCTGTGCTTCTGATGAAAACCACTCCTCACTCTGGGCATGCGGTAACCATGGTAACTGTGTTGAAATTGTATATAGTGTCACATTTCCCATAAGGAGCTGTGTGAATGAAAGACACTGAACTGTGGAATAAAGTCCTGGTAATGTCCATGGGCCTGTTTATTCACTATTGATCACTATTGTAGAAAACAGTCAGGACTAAAACAAACAAAGGGAGGTCCAATACACCTAAAGTGTACACTAGTTAACTACTGTTAGTACTTTGCAGCCCGACCGATATGGATTTTTTTGGATCCGATATGAAACCAATAAAATGGGTTTTGGCGGTGTCGATAACTGATATATTTAGATGTGTAGAAATTCACTGTAAATTTTTGACTGATTATAAAATCCAATAGACCAAACCTAAGTTTTAAATTGGGTTTGTTTAGACCACGTCTACTGTTATTTAGACTCTTTGCACTCATATTTAAAACAGGCCTTATGGCATTTTTGCATGACATTGTAGCCTGTAAACAAAGTAGCTAAACTATCACTTAGCCTTTAGCGGTTAGTGTAAATGTGTGCGTGCTGTGGTAATTAGATATATACGTAAATGTGGACCATTCACGCCTCTATTCATAGCTCACCTACATTATGTCAGGTAGTGGTAATACACAGCCACTGTAGTCACTTTACAGTAGACCAGTGTAGCTTACTACTACTATTACTACTACTACTACTGCTACTACTACTGCTCCTGCTACTACTGCTACTACTACTGCTACTGCTAGTGCTGCTGCTACTACTAGTAGTAGTACTGCAACTGCTACTACTACTACTCCTACTCCTACTACTACTACAACTACTACTACTACTGCTACTACTACTACTACTATTGCTACTGCTATTGCTGCAGCCAGCAGCTGCTACTCGACTACTGCTGCTGCCAACTACTGCTGCAGCAGCAGCCGCTGCTACTACTACTACCGCGGCTGCTGCCAGCAACCATTTGCTACTGCTGCTGCTGCTGCTGGTTGCTGCTGCTTACCAGCAGCCAGCAGCAATGCTGCGACAGCAGCCGCTGGTGCCAACATGGCGCGATTAACAGCAACCTTAGCAACTGCTGCTGGTGGTGGTGGTGCTGCTACTACAACAGTTAGTAGCAGCTGCTGCTGGTGGTGCAGCTAGCAGCTGCTGCTGCTGGTGGTGCTACCAGCTGCTGCTGCTGCCAACAGCAACAGCAGCTATTGGCAGCAGCGGCAGCAGCCACTGCTGCTGCTGCCGCTGCCGCCTGCTGCAGCGGCAGCAACCGCTGCTGCTGCTACCAGCAGCAGCAGCGGCAGCCAGCTACTGCTGCTGCTACTACTACTGCTACTACTACTGCTACTGCTACTACTACTGCTACTGCTACTGCTACTACTACTACTGCTACTGCTACTACTACTACTACTACTACTACTACTACTACTACTACTACTATACTGCTACTGCTGCTGCTGCTGCTGCTGCTACTACTACTACTACTACTACTGCTACTACTACTATTACTGCTGCTGCTGCTGCTGCTACTGCTACTACTACTACTACAACTAGTAGTAGTACTACTACTAGTGGCGGCACGGTGGCTGAGTGGCTAGCGGGTTCGATCCCTGGGTTGCCCGGGCCTTTCTGTGTGGAGTTTGCATGTTCTTCCCATGTCTGGATGGGTTTCCTCCGGGCACTCCGGTTTCCCCCATCAACTCAAAACATGCACTGTAGGTGTGAAAGTTGTGTGAGTGAATGTTGGTGGTGGTCGGAGGGACCGTGAGTCTGCCCCAGGGCAACTGTGGCTACAACAGTAGCTTACCACCACTGGGTATGGAGTGAATGAAGAATACTCTGTAAAAAATGCTGTGTAAAGCACTTTGGGGACATGTGTCTGTGTAAAGCGTTATATAAATAAACCTTACCTTACTACTGCTACTACTACTGCTCCTACTACTACTGCTACTGCTACTGCTACTACTACTGCTACTACCACTGCTACTGCTACTGCTACTGCTACTACTACTACTACTACTGCTACTGCTACTGCTACTACTACTGCTACTACCACTGCTACTGCTACTGCTACTGCTACTGCTACTACTACTACTACTGCTACTGCTACTGCTACTGCTACTACTACTACTACTGCTGCTGCTACTACTACTACTACTACTGCTGCTGCTGCTGCTGCTACTGCTACTGCTACTGCTGCTACTACTACTGCCACTACTACTACTACTGCTACTACCACCACCAGCACCACTACCGCTACCGCTGCCGCTACCACTAGCACCGCCACCGCCGCTGCTGCTACCACAAATACCGCTAATGCCACTGCCACCGCCACCGCTACCACTACTACCACTACTACCACTACTTCACTGCCACCGCTGCTGCCCTGCTATCACTACTACCACTGCTGCCGCTAGCACTACCACTGCTGCTGCTGCCGCCGCTGCCACTGCTACCACCACTACCGCCACCGCCACTACTACTACTGCTACTGTTACTTCACCAGCAGTAGCACCGCCACTGCTACCGCCACTACCACTACCACTGCTGCCACCAGTACTACACCGCCGCTGCCGCCGATACCACTGCTGCTCAACCACTATTACCTACTACCACACTACCGCCGCCGCCGCCGCCTGCTGCCACTACCACTACCACCACCACCACCGCTGCCACTACTACCACTACCACCGCTGCCGCTGATACCGCCGCTGCCACTGCTACTACCACTGTTACTACTACCACTAGCACCACCACTACCACTACCACTACCAGCACCACCACCGCCTACCACTACTGCTGCTACTGCTACTACCACTAGCACTGCTACCGCTGCCGCTGCTGCCTGCTACCGCCGCTGCCACCACTAGCACCGCTACCGGTGCCACTACTACCACTACTACCACTACCATCACTACCAGCAGTACCACCCACTACCAGTACCACCACCACCGCTGCCTACCACGACGACCACTACTACCACCACCAGCACCACCACTGCTACCGCTATTACCGCTGCCACTGCTGCTACCACTAATACCACTACCACTACCACGGCCACCGCCGCTGCCTGCTACCACTACTACGACCGCCGTTACCTACTACTAATCACTACCGCCGCCGCTGCCGATACCGCCTACCGCTGCTACTGCTACTACTACTGCTGCTACTACTACTACTAGTACTACTACTGCTACTGCTACTACTACTAGTACTACTGCTACTGCTGCTACTGCTACTACTACTAGTACTGCTACTGCTACTGCTGCTTCTGCTACCACTACTACTGCTACTGCTGGTGCTACTACTACTAGTAGTAGTACTGCTACTGCTACTACTACTGCTACTGCTTACGCGCCTGTCATTCCCCATGTCTTCGCGGTGGGCCATTGACGCCTTTCATTTTAGCAGCTATAAATAGCCTTCGGCATGGGCACAGCTTAATGTAAGGAGTGTGTTTTGGGGAGAGGAGCGCTTCGCCCATTCACTCAATGTTGACGATGACTTGTTAGGAAGAACAAATATGCATGTCCCATGCCTTCGGCATGGGTTGCTAGGATACTGCTGTTCACGGACAGAGCGATCGTTGCGAAAGCAATAGGCCCTACGCCCTGTAGGGGCTTGGGCCTAAAAACACTCAGTCAGGGTTTATAAGAATATTTTATTGGTATTGACAATTAAAGGGCACATATTACGTTCTTTCCTGATCCTGATGTTATAATGTAGTTTCACAAACAGACCTAGAGTTGTGTTTTGTTTCATTCACACATTTTAACACAAAAACCCTGCATATTAATGAGGTCTTTTCTCAAATGGAAAACACTCCGTTCCACCATGTGATGTCATTTGGTTATAGGAAGTGCACCACTGTGTTTTAAAACTCCGTACACCTTCACTGGACTAATTTAGATGGTTTAAACCCTGGAAATGCCAATTATTATTAGTGAACAAGTGGTAAAAGGACTGTTACCTTGAAAACTACAGCTGACATCATAAGGTGGAACAGAGCATTTTGAGCTTTGGAGATGTAGACAGACTAATAATAAAGGATTACTCTGACATGTGTGAATGAAACAAAACACAAGTCAGGTACACTTTTGAGTAGGTAACAACATTCTAACATGACTAAAAAGCTCATAAAAATTCATTTTGCGCAAAGTTGTGAATCCTGAGGTTCGTTGATTCCACTGTGAACTTAGCCCGAGTGTTGCCAAAGTGGACTTTGCTCGTACATTAAAAACCATGTGAAAAAAACTGACAATTTCATTCACAGAAGCAGGTTTGGGACGTGGAGGCTACAGCACTGGATCTGAGGAAAAAATCACCAAGTAAGAAACTAAAATTTGAATTCAGCATGTGTCAGTCGAATCTATGGTGTGACAATTTTTAGTAAAGGTGGTAAGAAACTAGTTACATTTACTTTAATTATGTGTACTTATATCAATTCTGTATTTAAGGGCAATTTCAGAAAATACTGATACATATTACACTATTTTCTGATCTATGATATTATGTTGTTACCTCATAAAAAAAAATAAAAAAAATCTGTCCTAAAAAAAAGGACTGTTAACAATTTTGCATAATATAGGACTTTTAAGATATACATGCAGTTATGAAGTTATGAATATAAAAGGTTTTTATTTTGTATAAGGCTGGGTTGTATGTCAATATTTAACTTCATCATACTTCAATATTTTTTATTTTTTGTATTTATTTTTGCAAATGCTAGATACATTGCATATATTCCATTACATAAATACTTAACTATATAAGATGAAAAACTGACGGTCTACATTTTACTTTTCAACTTGAGTCATTTTATGTTTAGGGCATTTTAGCCTGGAGTTACATTTTTATTTATTTATTTATTTATTTATTTAAGCATTAGTGCATAACTCTGGACCTGAACTCTTGTATGGCATGCTTTATTGATTTCTCCTTGTTTTTTGGGATGATTGTTACCTGATGAATGCAAAAACAAAGAATTATATTTTTACATGATGTAGTTTCTGAGAAATAATATCTCCACATATGATATATAAAACATCCATTTTATGTTTTAATCATTTTGATGGAATACAATAAAATCACAATTGGGTAATGATTTGCAAAAACAATTAAGTGCCTGAACAACCCAGAATGTATTTGACATATATGACACCAGGTCCTAGGAGGCTACAGTTCACAAGAGTCTTTTTTTTGCATAATATAGCACCATCTGATTTGTACTTTAAACTGGTAGCAACACCTGCTTGACAATTTAATTCAAGCACAGCAATAATAATGAAAAAATATGCATACTTTAGAGGTCCTATATTACACAAAATTGACTCTTGTGAACTTTAAGTCTTTAATGTTATAATGTTGTTACCTCCTCAAAAACAGACCTGGAGTTGTGTTTTGTTTCATTCACACATTTAACACACAAACCCTGTGCATTTAGGGAGAGAGCCTTAAACTTTTTTATGATTAACATTTTTATGATTATCCAGCTGCCTGCATTTACAATCTGTTATTATCTTTTGTTATGTCACACTGCTGATGGGACTCTTTTCCTACTCCATGGGCTTGTCTTTGTGTAATCAGTGTTAACATAACATAGGAACACTAGATAATGAGTAATTAGTGGAGTAGTAGAACTGGCCTGACCCCAGTCTCCATGAACTCAACCATGGACAGAGGTCAGGGCCTAGTAACTGAATACTTGGGTTATCAACATGTTGCCAAAAACATCCTTCTAATCAAGCCAGCAAAGAATTTTTTTTGAGTGCTAAATAAGAGAAAAACATCTGTCACATAAGGGTTGTATAGGGTCAGTAACTGTAGTGTTGTCACAATACTAAAATTTAAAACTCGATTCCAATAATAAGAAAAAGACTCAATATTGATTCCAATCCCACAAATATGATGAAAATGACACTCTTTATTTAGACAACAGAATGTCATTTTCAACATTAAATCGTGGTCTTGTATACAACCACACCTGCTTAACAATTGAATCTAGCCACAGCAATATAAAAAAAGAAAGTTACATAATGTGATTTTAATGGTCCTATGACGTACAGTGGACTAAGTCATGTTATAATGTTGTTGCCTCATCAAAAAACATACCTGGAGTTGTGTTTTGTTCCATTCACACGTTTGAGAAACCCTTTATTATTCTGTCATCATCCC
Source organism: Odontamblyopus lacepedii (assembly GCA_034769755.1). Lineage (NCBI taxonomy): Eukaryota > Metazoa > Chordata > Actinopteri > Gobiiformes > Gobiidae > Odontamblyopus > Odontamblyopus lacepedii. The sequence goes on from CM068353.1 coordinate 13,430,369, forward strand.
CACAGCTAAAAATGCTCAGTTCCACCTTGTCTTGTCATCTGAAAGGTTGAACAGAGTGGGAGTGTTTTTACGATACTAACATTATAAAATAATTTTTTATACGATGAATAGATTCAATATGCAATACCGATTGTGGTACCACAGTGATAATAAAAACACTCTTTATTTAGACAATAGAATGTCATTTTCAACATTAAATTTTAGTACTTTTTTTATATTACTATATTAAATATATACAGTCCCTGACAAAAGTCTTGTCGCTTATCCATTTTGTAGAAACAAAAGCTTATAACCTGACTTTAAATTAATCGATTGGTTTTAGAAATGTCTCATATGAAAGCTAAAACCCTCCCAAATTATGCTCAATATACTAAAATAAATTTGCTTCACTGAAGAAAGATTGATCATTTAATGAACACAGAAAGGTCAGATTTTGGCAAGACAAAAGTTTTGTCGCCTACAGAAAATTGAACAAATAATTTACTTCAAATACAAAAATATGTTGCATAACGTCAGTGAATTAAGTAGTGGTGCTGTGAGATCCATATTTAATATCTTGTATGACTTCCATGAGCTTGAAGGACTGCATCCATGCGGTTTGACAATGATTCATACAATTTGTTGATGAAGTCATCAGGAATAGCAAAGAAAGCATCTTACATACCTCCCAGAGTTCATCAAGATTCTTTGGTTTTGCCTTCCATGCTTCCTCTTTCATTCTACCCCAGACATGCTCAATGTCTGGTGCCTGGGCTGGCCAGTCCTGGAGCAGCTTGATCTTCGCCTTGAGGAACTTTGATGTAGAGATAGAAGTATGCGATGGAGCACCATCCTGCTGCAAAATTTGACCCCTTTTATGGATGGGAATGTAAGAGGTGCTAACACTTCTTGATATTTTAGGCTATTGATATTGCCTTCCACCCTGCAAATGTCTCGCACACCCCATACTGGATGTAACCCCAGACCATGATTTTTCCGCCACCAAACTTAACTGTTTTCTGGGTGAATCTTGGATCCATGTGGGCTCCAGTAGGTCTCCTGCAATATTTGCGGCAGCTGTGATGTAATTCAACCAAGGATTCATCTCAGAAATCCACCTTCTGCCACTTTTCCAGTGTCCATCCTTTTAGCAGGCTGTGGGCCTTGGCAAATGCCACACGGTTTTTTAATTGCCTTTTGTTTAGTGCTGGCTTCTGTGCACTGATTTGACCATGGAGGCCATTTCGAGACAGAATTCTACAAACTGTCCTGGTTGACACAGGGATTTGAGGTGACCAGGCCTGGTGGAGCTCTGCTGCAGTGGAAAAGGGGCTGGCCTTGGATTTTCGAATCAACAAACGGTCCTCCCGAGCAGTTGTCTTGTGGGGTCTGCCGGACCTGGGCTTGTCAAAAACATCTCCAGTCTTTTCAGATATTTTTCTTATTCTTTGTACTTGACGCTGAGACACATTGAAGGTGTCAGCCACCTCAGCAGTGGATCTGGTCTTCAGCCTCTTGATAATTAACGCTTTGGTCTCAGGGTGGATCTTAGGCATGTTGTCAGAGGTCAAGTTGCAGTTGATGTGAAGGTCTGGTGTGCTGGGGTTCTTTTTATACACACCCACTAATTGATTGATCAGTAACTGATCACAGGTGAGGCTGTAATCTAGGATTGGGTGCATCATATGACAAGGTGACAAGACTTTTGTCTTGCCAAAATCTGACCTTTCTGTGTTCATTAAATGATCAATCTTTCTTCAGTGAAGCAAATTTATTTTAGTATATTGAGCATAATTTGGGAGGGTTTTAGCTTTCATATGAGACATTTCTAAAACCAATCAATTAATTTAAAGTCAGGTTATAAGCTTTTGTTTCTACAAAATGGATAAGCGACAAGACTTTTGTCAGGGACTGTATATATGATGTTACAGCTATGTAATCCCTCAGTGGTCCAGGTGATTCTATAGTGGTCCATGGGCATGTACCAGTGTTCTTAGGGTGCATTCGCACCGCTAGTTCGATTATTTGGTCTGCACCAGCCAATAAAATATTTCTTAAGTAGCATATAGACTCCAGTGTGGTCTGCTTTCACAGACTGAAAGCAGACCACAGTCTGAGTTAAACAGAGTGGTGTCGTCTGCAAATAAAATATACTTTAATAATAAAGACAGCAAAGTAATATCATTAACATAAATTAGAAAAAGTAAAGGCCCAAGGACCAAACCTTGGGGCTCTCCACAGTCAATTTTACACATATCTGACTTATTATCTATTTCAACAAACTGATTTCTATCTTTTAGATAACTATTAACCCACTGGTGCGCTACACCTCTAATGCCACACTTATATAATTTATCAAGTAATATTGCATGGTCCAGGGTATCAAATGCTTTTTGAAGGTCCACAAATATGCTAACTAAATAATGTTTTTGATCAATAACATTTGAAATTTCCTCGGTTAGGTCCATTATCGCTGTGGCAGTTGAATGATTGGAACGAAATCCATACTGGTTATTTGACAGAATATTATATTTATTAATGAATTTGTTGAGCCTGGCAGCAAAAAGTTTTTACAGGATTTTAGAGAATTGTGGAAGTAGAGATATATAGTTAGCATATAGTTAGCATCTCATTGTTATGTACTTTCTAAAGAAAAACACTATTAACATTGTTAGGTTGGATTCCTCCTCCATCATTTTGGCCTGTTTTTGGGATTTGTTGTGCTAATTTAGAGCCAGTGTTTACAAAATAATCATTGAATTCATTTACAATGTCAGTTTTGTTATGAATGTCAACATTGTTCTTGGTAAAATAATTTGGGATTTTGGAATTTACTTTGTTACTTTTAAGAACTGAGTTAATGACACCCCATGTGTCCATACTGGTTATTTGACAGAATATTATATTTATTAATGAATTTGTTGAGCCTGGCAGCAAAAAGTTTTTACAGGATTTTAGAGAATTGTGGAAGTAGAGATATATAGTTAGCATATAGTTAGCATCTCATTGTTATGTACTTTCTAAAGAAAAACACTATTAACATTGTTAGGTTGGATTCCTCCTCCATCATTTTGGCCTGTTTTTGGGATTTGTTGTGCTAATTTAGAGCCAGTGTTTACAAAATAATCATTGAATTCATTTACAATGTCAGTTTTGTTATGAATGTCAACATTGTTCTTGGTAAAATAATTTGGGATTTTGGAATTTACTTTGTTACTTTTAAGAACTGAGTTAATGACACCCCATGTGTCCTTTGTGCTTCCTTTATTTTTATCTAATAATTTACTGAAATAATCTTTTTTTGTTTTCTTATAATGCTTACCAGTTTATTTTTATACTTTTTATATCTAACTTCGGATTCTCTTGTCCTTTGTTTCAGAAACAATTGATACAAATAGTTTTTTTTCTTGCAGGCATTCTTAAGAACTTTTGTCATCCAAGGATTATTTACAGTGTTCTTCTTGTTACTGGAATTTTTTTTTTTTTTAACAGTTCTCATCATACAGGTTAATCAATATATTCAATATATATAGTCTAAAATTTGATCAACACATATATTCTGTGGTCAGAACAATCTTCTTTCAGCTCCGCCTACTGGCAAATTAAACCCTTCTTGAGCCGTGGTGACCTGGAGAAAGCTATCCATGCCTTTGTTAGTTCCCGCATTGACTACTGTAATGCACTCTATGTGGGGATTAATCAAGATGGTCTTCACTGTTTACAGCTGTTTACAGCTCGTGCAAAATGCTGCAGCTCACTAACAGTCGGAAACATGATCACATCATCCCTGTCCTGTACTCCTTGCACTGACTCCCTGTCCAGTTCAGAATCCATTTTAAAATTTTGATGTTAATTTTTAATGCAGTCAATGATCTTACACCTTCCTACTTGTGATTTTGTCCCCTCACCAATCTAGCAGAGCTCTACGATCTGCTGGGCAACATCTGCTGGAGATCCCCTGGTCCCGGTGCAAACAGTGGGGTGATAGTTCTTTTGCAGTGGCCGGTCCAAAACTCTGGAACTCTTTGCCCAATGAGTTACGTTCCATCACTGACCTGCCTTTGTTCAAAGCCAGACTTAAAACCTACTTATCTAAAATTGCTTTTAACACTTAGTGGCCCTATGACACTTTCTTTATTTTATTTGGTGTAATGTGCTTTGTTGATATATGTGTATGAAGTTTACTGTTTTTTTTATCTTGTTTTTATTGTTGTACAGCACTTTGGTCAGCTTTGGCTGTTGGAATGTGCTATAGAAATAAAGTTTGATTGACTGATTGAGTGACTGAGTGATTGATTGATTGATATTTAGGCTGAGTTCTTTCAAACTACTTGTGTTTCATTTTGTGATGTCATGTGGTCAGACAGGAAGTGCTCCATTGTGTTTTAAACTCTATACACCTTTACTAGAATAACTTGGATTATTTTTGCCCTTGAATGGAAATGGAATGGAGATATAGACAGACAAATAATAAAAAATTACTCAAAAACGTGAATGACACAAAACACAACTCCAGGCCTGTTTTTTTGTTAAGGTGACAGCATTATAACATACCTTAAAGCTCAAAAGTGTTTATTTGCGTAGTATAGGGCCTTTAAATCCAAAATTATTCCAAGTGGAAGCATCTAATAATAAAACTTATTCTCTTCCTAGAATGAGGACCCCTCTCTCCCTCACTTTGTGCATCCTCTCTGCGGTGCTGCTGAGTTGCCCTGGTGGCGACAGCAGCAGGATTCTGGTGGTCCCAGTGGATGGCAGCCACTGGCTCAACATGGAGCTCATCCTGAGACAGCTACACTCCAGAGGCCATGAAATCACCGTGCTCCGCTCTGCAAAGAGCTGGTACATCCCTGAAAACTCCACTTTGTACACCTCAATCAACATACGCATGCTGGAGGACGAGGGGGACTTGGATGTTTACAACAGAATGCTTATAGATGTCATGGAATGTCGTAAGAAATCACAGTTCATGAGTTCCTTCTGTCAAAAGTACATTGTCACCCAATTGTTGGTTAAGGGTCATAAGGTTATTGCCGATTCCACTGCGTTTCTTCTGGATGATCCTGTGTTTATGAAGAAGATGTATGACGCTCAATTTGACCTAATGTTAACTGACCCCTGTTTGCCCCACGGCGCAATCCTCGGAAACTATCTAAAGTTACCGATGGTTTTCAATGTTCGCTGGATAAACACCGGAGACAGCCATTTCACAATGTCGCCTTCACCTCCATCTTACATTCCGCTGACGGGAACGGAACTTACTGACAAGATGGACTTCATAGACAGAGTGAAAAATGTCCTATTCCAGATATACAGCCAAATAGAGATGCAGTTTCTCATCTCATCTACCTATTCCAATCTCATGGCACGGCACTTCCCTCCTGGTTCTGACTTGTTGTCATTGCAGCTCTCTGCAGACATCTGGCTGGTAAGAGGGGATTTTGTCTTTGAGTTCCCGCGTCCGACTATGCCCAACTTGGTCTACATCGGTGGGTTCCAGTGCAAAGAACCCTCTCCCCTCCCTGATGAGTTGGAAAAGTTTGTTGAAAGTTCCGGTGATCAGGGAGTCATTGTAATGTCCATAGGAACTTTTGTGTCTGCCTTACCTCGACAAGCAATCGAGGCCATTGCGGCGGCGTTTGCGGAACTCCCACAAAAAGTTATATGGAGGTACACCGGACAACCACCGACCACTTTGGGCAACAACACCTTACTGGTGAAATGGTTGCCTCAAAATGATCTCCTCGGACACCCCAAAACTCGCGCGTTCGTAGCCCACGGAGGAACCAACGGTATGTACGAAGCCATCTACAACGGCATCCCTGTAGTTGGTCTGCCGTTGCTTTTTGACCAGTTTGATAACGTGGTTCGGCTACAGGCACGCGGGGCTGCCAGGATAGTTGAGGCAAACTCCATCACCAAAGAGTACTTCCTGGAAGCGATTAAGGATGTCGTAGAGAATCCGTCATACCGTGAAAATATTCAACGTCTTTCGAGACTGCATCGTGACACACCAATGACACCAATGGACACAGCCTTGTTTTGGATTGAGTATGTGATTAGAAATAAAGGCGCACCCCATCTTCAGGCGGTGGGTTACAGTTTGCCGTGGTATTCCTATTTCTGTTTAGATGTAGCTGCGTTTTTGTTAGGCATCATAGTTGCCCTGGTTTGGTTTTCGATGTTTTGTTGTAGATTACTGTGCTGCAGGAGATCAAAGAGGAAGTTAAAAGGAGAATGAATAAAACTAGAATATGTATTCTATGTTGTGTTATTCTTTAAAGTTCAAATAAACTATTATCTATTTATCTATCTGGCATTGCTTGCTGGTGTACTCGTGGGCTAGTTTAAAGTGTGTATTTACCTTTAAGCTTCTTTTTGACAGACCAGTGTGTTTTATATTCATAGCTTTATATATATTTACCAAGTTATCTGTTTATTAGGGATGCACCGATAAAATACTGGTATAGATATTTGAATAACCAATAGCCAAAGTATCAGTGTTGGAACAAAAAACTGGATCGATGCAATCCTACATCAATCTATTTATCTAAATATCTATCATTGATTACTACCCAATTTGGTGGGTGGAGCTATTGTTTGTTGATCTATCATAAGTTTAGGTCCTTTGCGAATTAGAAAGTGCACTGTTATCATGCTAGTTGCTTGGCTCTAGCCTCTGACATTTGTGAAAAGTGCTCATGAACTCATTACGATCAAGAATTGGGATGCTAGGAATGTAATAAGAATAAGAGGAATAACTTTGGACCACTGCAAACCATTGCCACCCAGATCTCCTTGCACCAGCCCCCTATGGATCCTCCTATGGGTGGTGGTCCCACGGAACGGTGGCCCCACATCACTCCTTGGGGATGTACCCGGCCGAGCCCCATGGGGGAAGACCCAGCCTCCATGCGCTTGCTGTTAAGCACCAACCCCTGGTCTGGCTCCAGGGTGGGGCCCCGGTAACACGAATCCGGGCGACATAACTGGCCTGGGTTTCATACTCATCATAAGGGCTTCTGAACCGCTCCTTGTCAAGTGGAGGAGGACAGGTGGGTTGGTAGTTGGTAGATTTACTGATCAACCTACATTCCAACCCTCATGTATGGTCATGACCTTTGGGTAATGATCGAAAGGATCAGGTTGCGGATACAAATAGTCTAAATGAGTTTCCTCTGCAGAGTGGCTGCACGCTCCCTTAGAGATAGGGTGAGGAGCTCAGTCACACTGGAGGAGCTCAGAGTAGAGTCTCTGCTCATTCACGTTGGCTCGGGCATCTGTTTCAGATGGTCTTGGATGCCTCCCTCAGGAGGTGTTCCGGGCATGTCCCACCGGAAGGAGGCTGCGGGGAAGACCCAGGACCCAGGTGGAGGGACTAGGTCTCTCGGCTGGCCTGGGAACGCCTTGGGATCCCCCCAGAGGAGGGAGCTGGAGGAAGTGTCTGGGGAGTCTAGGAGTCCCTGCTTAGACTGCTGCCCCTGCGACCTGGCCCGGGATAAGAGGAAGAAAATGGATAGATGGAAAAAAATTAGGTACAGTGTCTTTAAAGGGACTATATTACATTACTGAGTTGTCTTTTGTTTCATTCACAAAAGCCCTGCATATTTAGGCTCTAAACAGAAAACACTTCCACCTTGTGATATCATATCATAATAGAGGAAGTGCTCCATTGTGTTTTCAAATATCTCAACTGAACTGAAGGTAAAAGGTTGTTACTAAATTGAAAACTACCACTTCATGACATTGCAACATGTGAACAAGCATAAGCATAGCTTTGGAGATGTAGACTGACTAATAGTAAAGGATTACTCATGGCTTAAAGCTTACACAGTCAATTTTGTGTGATATAGGACCTTTAATACCTGTCAGTAATCAACCAATACACAGAGTTAAATGTTGTAATAATATAACACTTGTAACTGAACTCCCATACTTGGCCCACAGCCCCATAAAGCCCTGTTATGCTGCAAAACAAAGCAGCTGTCAAGCAAGTGTATTAGAGTGTAACTAAAACTACTGAAACAGACTGGTATTGTTTTCTCTTATGCATGACTTTTTTCCATAAATCAGCCTGTGATATTTAAAGGGAAGTGGGAAGAGTGAGAAGGGAAGTGGGAAGAGTGATAGGACCTCCTCCCTCTACAACCAAGTGCAAATACAAATACAGCCCTGCACCAATTGTCTCCACAGTCATTCTTCCACCAAACAATTTTGATTGTGCCAGATGCCTTTCCTCCCTGATGCCTGGTCTAGGTTCAGCCTGGGTAAACAACAAAGGGTATAAAGGGTCCATATTACGCTATTTTCTGATTTATGTTTATAATGTTGTTTCTTCCTCCCGTGTGACCGAGCTCCTCACCCTATCTCTAAGGGAGCGCCCGGCCACTCTGCGGAGGAAACTCATTTCGGCCGCTTGTATCCGCGATCTCGTTCTTTCGGTCATTACCCAGAGCTCATGACCATAGGTGAGGGTAGGAACGTAGATTGACCAGTAAATCGAGAGCTTCGCCTTTCGGCTCAGCTCCCTCTTCACCACAACGGTCTGATACAGCGACTGCATCACTGCCGACGCCGCACCGATCCGCCTGTCAATCTCGCGCTCCATCCTCCCCTCACTCGTGAACAAGACCCCAAGATACTTGAACTCCTCCACTTGAGGCAGAGACTCCCCACCCACCCGGAGAGGGCAATCCACCTTTTTCCGGTCGAGAACCATGGCCTCGGATTTGGAACAGCTGATTCTCATCCCAGCCGCTTCACACTCGGCTGCAAACCGCCCCAGTGCACGCTGCAGGTCCTGGTTCGATGGAGCCAACAGGACAACATCATCCGCAAAAAGCAGCGATGAATTCCTGTGGTCCCCAAACTGGACCCCCTCCGGCCCCTGGCTGCGCCTAGAAATTCTGTCCATAAATACAGTGAACAGAACCGGTGACAAAGGGCAGCCCTGGCGGAGTCCAACATGCACGGGGAACAGGTCTGACTTACTGCCGGCAATGCGAACACAGCTCCTGCTCCGGTCATACAGGGACCGGACAGCACTTAGCAAAGTGCCCCGCACCCCATATCTCCGGAGCACCCCACAGGGCACCACGAGGACACGGTCGGTCGAATGCCTTCTCCAAGTCCACAAAACACATGTGGACTGCTGGGCAACTCCATGAACCTTCGAGCACCCGATGGAGGGTGTAGAGCTGGTCCAGTGTTCCACGACCAGGCCGAAAACCACACTGCTCCTCTTGAATCCGAGGTTCGACTATCGGCCGAACTCTCCTCTCCAGCACCCTGGCATAGACTTTACCGGGGAGGCTGAGGAGTGTGATTCCCCTGTAGTTGGAACACACCCTCCGGTCCCCCTTTTTATACAGAGGGACCACCACCCCGGTCTGCCAGTCCAGAGGTACTGTTCCCGACCGCCACGCGATGTTGTAGAGGCGTGTCAGCCAAGACAGCCCCACAACACCCAGAGACTTAAGGTACTCAGGACGGATCTCATCCACCCCCGGAGCCTTGCCACCGAGGAGCTTTCCGACCACCTCAGTGACTTCGGCCAGGGTGATGGATGAGTCCGCTCTGGGTCCCCAGCCTCGGCCTCCTCTTCGAGGACGTGGACGGTGGGATTGAGGAGATCCCCAAAGTATTCCTTCCACCGCCCGACAACATCCCCAGTCGAGGTCAGCAGCTCTCCCCCGCACTGTAAACAGTGTTGGTGAAGGACCGCTCTCCTGAGGCGCCGGACGGTTTGCCAGAATTTCCTTGGGGCCATCCGATAGTCCTCCTCCATGGCCTCCCGAACTCCTCCCAGACCCGAAGTTTTTGCCTCTGCAACCGCCTCGGGCTGCAGCACGCTTGGCCCGGACGGTACCCGTCAGCTGCCTCAGGAGTCCACCGGGCTAGTAAGGCCCGGTAGGACTCCTTCTTCAGCTTGACGGCATCCCTTACTTCCGGTGTCCACCACCGGGTTCGGGGATTGCCGCCGCGACAGGCATCGCAGACCTTACGGCCACAGCTACTAGCGGTCGCATCGACAATGGAGGACGAGAACGAAGCCCACTCGGGCTCCATGTCCCCAGCCTCCCCCGGGATCTGGGATAAGCTCTCCCGGAGGTGTGAGTTGAAGGTCACTGACAGAAGGTTCCGCCAGATGTTCCAACAGACCCTCACGATACGCTTGGGCCTGCCAGGTCTTTCCGGCTTCCTCCTCCGCCAGCGGACCCAACTCACCACCAGGTGGTGATCAGTTGACAGCTCTGTCCCTCTCTTCACCCGAGTGTCCAAGACACACGGCCGGAGGTCAGATGACACGACAATAAAGTCGATCATCGACCTCCGGCCTACGGAGTCCTGGTGCCACGTGCACCGATGGACCCCCTTGTGCTCGAACATGGTGTTTGTTATGGACAAACTGTGACTAGCACAGAAGTCCAATAACAGAACACCGCTCGGGTTCAGATCAGGAGGCCGCTCTCCCAATCACCCCCTCTCCAAGTGTCACTGTCGCTGCCCACATGGGCGTTGAAGTCCCCAGTAGAACAACGGAGTCCCCGGGTCGGTGCACTATCCAGTACCCCTCCCAGAGACTCCAAGAAGGCTGGGTACTCTGCACTGCTGTTCGGCCCATAGGCCGACACCACAGTGAGAGACCTGTCCCCGACCGAAGGCGCAGGGACACGACCCTCTCGCTCACCGGGTAAACTCCAACACGCAGCGGCTGAGCTGTGGGGCTATAAGCAAGCCCACGCCAGCTCGCGCCGCTCCCCCGCGGCCAGAGAAATGGAGAGTCCAACCCCTCTCAAGGAGTTGGGTTCCAGAGCCCAAGCTGTGCGTGGAGGTGAGGCCGACTATATCTAGCCGGTAACGCTCAACCTCCCGCACAAGCTCAGGCTCCTTCCCCCCCAGCGAGGTGACATTCCATGTCCCCAGAGCTAGTCTCCATGTCCGGAGATCTGGTCGCCGAGGCCCCTGCCTTCGACCGCCACCCAGATCTCTTCGCACCCAACCCCTATGGCTCCTCTCGCGGGTGGTGGGCCCACCAGAGGGTGGCCCCACGTCGCTCCTTCGGGCTGGGCCCGGCCGGGCCCCGTGGGGAAAGGCCCGGCCACCAGGCGCCGCCTGTCAGCACCACCCAGGCCTGGCTCCAGGGTGGGGCCCCGGTGTCGCCATTCCGGGCGACGTAACTGGCCTTTGTATGGTTATCGTCATTAGGGGCTTCTGAACACGGGAGGAGCTCGGAGTAGAGTCGCTGCTCCTCCACGTCGAGAGGAGCCAGCTGAGGTGGTTCGGGCATCTGGTCCGGATGCCTCCTGGACGCCTCCCTCGGGAGGTGTTCCGGGCATGTCCCACCGGTAGGAGGCCCCGGGGAAGACCCAGGACACGCTGGAGGGACTATGTCTCGGCTGGCCTGGGAACGCCTCGGGGTCCGTCCGGAGGAGCTGGAGGAAGTGGCTGGGGAGAAGGAAGCTTGGGAGCCCCTGCTTAGACTGCTGCCCCCGCGACCCGGCCCCGGATAAGCGGAAAAAGATGGATGGATGGATGTTGTTTCTTCACCACAAACATACCTGGAGTTGTGTTTTGTTTAGTTCAATACACTCTGTTCCAACTTGTGATGTCATGTCTTTTTAAACTCCATAAAAAAATCACTAGAATCATTTGGATCATTTCAGTCCTGGAATTGCCCATTGAACAAATGGTAAAAGGAAGCTGTCAACTTGAAATCTTCCACTTCATGACATCAATGAATGAATGAATGAATGAAACAACACATAACTCCAGGTATGTTTATGACGAGGTAACAACATTCTAACATGACTTAAAGCTCATAAGAGTCCATTTTGTGTAATGTAGGACCTGTAAGTTATGAATCCTGAGGTTCTTTACTCCATTGTGAACTAAGCTCTGGTGTTGCCAGAGTGGACTTTGCTCATAGATTATATAATGAAAATAGTGACGGCTTCATTCACCAAAGCAGATTTGGAACGTGGAGGCTACAGCGCTGGATCTGAGGGAAAAATCACCAGGTAAGAAACTAAAATTTGAATGCAGCAAATGTCAGTCCAGTCTATGCTGTGACAGTTTTTTATCAAAGGTGGGTAATAAACTACGATACTATGAATATAAAAGGTTCTGTTTTGTGAAAGATTGGGTTGTATTTCAGTATCTGACTTTATTATACTTTAATATTTTTTTATTATTTGTATTCACTTTTGCAAATACAGTTTACATTGCAGATATTCCATTACAGAAATACTCAAATATATATGATAAAAATGTGTTTGTATGTTAAACCTGTGTGAATGAAACAAAACACAACTCCAAGTATGTTTGTGATGAGTAAACATCATTAGAACATGACTTAACACACACAAGTCTATTTTGTATAATATAGGATCTTTAAACTAACTGCAAGCAGGCTCACCTCTCCACAGATCTAATGTATACCCAAAACTGGTATCAACACCCGCTCAACAATTTAATCTAGGCACAGCAATAACAAAAAAAAGGACCAAACTGTGACTTTAAAGGTGCTATATTATGCAAAATGGACTCTTGGGAAATTTAAGCCATGTTATAATGTTACTTCCTCAACAACACACATGGAGTTGTGTTTCGTGTTTTGTATGTCTGAGTAATTCTATATTATTAGTCTGACTACATCTCCAAAGCTTAAAATGCTCTGTTCCACCTTGTGATGTCATGATGCGAAAAGTTTCAAATGAACAGTTCCTTTTATCTTTGATAATCTGAAGTTTAAAAACACAGTGGCGCACTACCAGTATTACCACATGACATCAAAAGGTGGACCAGCATGTTTTCTGTTTGAGACTCTACCTAAATATGCAGGGTTTGTGTGTTAAACATGTGTGAATGAAACAAAACACAACTCCAGGTATGTTTGTGATCTAGATTGAACAGAAAATAGCATAATATGATCGATTTTATTGCAGGGATGGGGCTCGGTTCCCAGCGTACCTGGCGAGTCTCAATGGAGGCTGAGGTTAAGGGAGAGATGGCACTAGTATCGGGTCTACTTAGAACCAGCCCTGGCACTGTTGTTTTCACTTGCCTTCCACCTCCCCATCTCACCTGCACTTATGTAAGTATGAAACAAAATTCAGTTGGTTACAAAATATTTTGTAACTTAAGGGGGGGAGGGTGTTACGGCCCCAGGCCTCCATTTTACATCTTAGTTATTTTGTTACTTCCGTGGTCCCTAGCAGAGCTGGGTCGTAACAAGGTATGTGACCATTTATACTATAAAGAGGTAAAAACGTGAATGGTAGCATATGTGTTTTTATGTGAGTTTGAGTAGAGTATAGATCTAGGGCTAAAATAACTGAAAGGCTAATATTGTGTTTTTGTTTTTCTTCTACATAGGAAGTCAGACAACCCCACAATGAAGATGATGAGCCCACACATGCAAACTTAAGCAGTGGAATCATTCCACAGTGTGATTCTGCGCTTTGTGCCAAAAAGTGCATCTTTTCCTTTCCAGGGAATGCTTTGCAGGTAGATGAGTATTTGAAAGTACTTTGTTTAATTATGTAACAACAGTACTACTATTTCTTTATATATATATATATATATACACACACATATACACACTGTACCTGGCAGCTATGAATTTCAATGAGAACACCGGACGTGAAAAAGCTACAAAAGCAACTGGCGAATACATGTACAGGGTGTTTTACCCAAAGTATAAAAAGGGAGAAGGCATTGCAAGGCCCCTCAAAACTGCGGCTACTTTTCTTAAGCAATTGCTCTGTTTTTTATTAATTTTGTGTCCCAAAATTTACCATCACAAACTATCTAGTACTGTGCCATATATGCAATATTTTAATAACAGCTATACAAAACAAAAAAATATCAAATGTCACAAAACTTGCATAGCAGGAATACAAAATCTCTGTACCATAAATAATATCAACTCCAAAATTTAGAAAATGTATATACAGACGCATTATAAATAGAATATTTGAAACTGTCAAACAGGTAAAAGTAACAGATGATTGTCAATTTTTGTAGAATATGTTGACGACATTCTGGAGCTGATCTTCAAAGAGGTGTTTCCAGACCCAGCTCCATTTGTCCAGGTGGTGCTAAGGATCTCAATTCTGCCACCACTGTCCACTCAGCACCCTCGTCCAGACAAAGAAATTTGTCTCTGCGTTCACATCACGATTTAATCCAGCACCGGTCTGAAACCACCATACTGCCCCTCTTCATCTGGGAACTCCTGCCGTATTCGGAGGACGATGCAAGATGGCAGAACCACACTCTCCCACCCAGCCATCCCCAGCACCAAGGCACAAAAGATCTGTATGCACAGTACCTGTAACGACTAAAGCACAGAACTCATTATACAGCATGCAATAATTAATTTATTCTTATCCATTTATATTTTTGTTTTGTAGTGAAAATAAGTTATGTAGCATGCAGTAATTTTTTATTCTAAAAAGTTAAATGCATATTTATATTGCAGTGTGCAATACTTCTTTATTCTATTTGTTTGTTTAAAGTTTATTGGGTTTGCTTGCTGTGAAGCTAAAGTAAAAATGTGTATTTATATTACAGTGTGCAATACTTATTTATTCTATTTGTATGTTTACAGTTTATTCAGTGTGCCTTAAGTGAGACTACAGTTATATTGTATATAGTTATAAAGTGTGTAATACTTATTGTTAAATAAGTTTATATTGTCTGTGTTTTGTAGTGTCAGTAAAGTACTTAAAATATTTATTAATACAGTGATATTTTTTTATTATTGTAACTTTTAGTGTTTGACTATAAAATGGCACCATAATGAAAGTGAACTCACTGTACCATTCCTCTTAGATGTAATGGTCCAAACTGTGCTTTGTCCACATTAATGGCATTTTGAAGGGAGTAGATATTGAGACACAGGTTCAAATCCTGGATGTTCCACCACGCATGTGGGTTGGCTGGGGACTTCTTCCATTCTTGCTCGCACCTACCAAATACATTATAAATAACATGAGTGTACATAACATACAGTAACTGAAAACAAGTTTTTGTAAAACAAACGCACCTTGGGCGTTTCTTGACAGCATCTATTTTCCACTTCTTTAGGCATTGTAGCGCAGTAGCCACATGTGCACCTAAAGACACGAAATAAAGTAAATGAACTACAGCAAGTGCATGTATATATCTATGTGTACAGATTCTGAAGGCTCTGCTGTGAGGTACGCGCTTGTACGCACATGTAAACAAACTTCGTATGCACACTTGGTTTATGACAGAGTCTTATGTATCACTTTCAGTCATATTTGAGTCTTATATAGCCAAGCTAACTATATTTTTGTTAAATTAATTTGTAGAAGAGAAGCATGTAAATGGGCTTGAAAACGTATGAGCAACAAAACATGCATTATATGGACTTGTCACGGTTTAGCTAAGACCCAAAATCACGAACCACGACTGGTAAACGTGAAAATGATTTATTACAAGATTCTGGAAATAATACAGAAGGCAGGCAGGCAGGCAGGCAGGCAGACAGGCAGGCAGGCGGGCGGACAGGGAGGCTGGCAGGCAGGCACCTGGACACAGGAAGAGGTAAGTCCAAGAAATACAAGGCAAGGGTATTCACACAAATCTAGAGCCAAGGTTTCACTAACGTAGAGTAGACAACGAACTAGCGAGGACTGGTTGGAGAGCTGGGGTTCTTGTACTGCAGGTAATGAGTTGATGAATTGCAGGTGTGCGCTCTGCCAGCAGGAGGGAAACGCCCAGAGGAGGAGACTCAGGAGACACAGGAGGGAGGGGAGGACAAGAGAGGAGGAGAAGGCAAAGACCAGGAGTAGAGATGCCCGAGCAGTTGTCCAGATAAGCCGACAGCGCTGGAGATGGTCCTTTACTGAGGGGACTGCTATGTCTCTCTTCTGTTCAGGGAATAGAGGTGGCAAATATCCCAGTGAGCATTCAAATGGAGACATACCGGTAGCGGCGGAGGAGAGCGAGTTGTGAGCATATTCAACCCATGGTAGGTGGTCACTCCAGGTGGTTGGATCTTTGGCAGCAATGCAGCGAAGAGCGGCTTCCAGGTCCTGATTAGCTCTCTCGCACTGACCATTGGTTTGTGGGTGGAATCCAGAAGATAAATTGACCTTGGCACCAAGGGCTTCACAAAAACCTCTCCAAACTTTAGAAATAAACTGTGGCCCATGGTCTGAAACAATATCGAGGGGGATACCATGGATTCGTATAACATGTTGTACCAATAAGTTAGCAGTTTCGTGAGCTGAGGGAAGTTTTGGTAAGGCAACAAAATGAACAGCCTTTGAGAATCTGTCTATTATTGTCAGAATGACCATGTTACCTTGGGAGACAGGCAGACCAGTAACAAAGTCGAGGGCAATGTGAGACCAGGGTCGACTTGGAACAGGGAGAGGACGTAGGTGACCTGGAGGAGGCTGGTGAGAAGATTTACCTCTGGCACAAACTGTACAGGCAGATATGAATTCTGGTGTGTCTTTTCTAAGTGTTGGCCACCAGAAATGACAACGGAGGAGGCTGATAGTCCGACCAATACCAGGGTGACAGCAGAATCGGGAGGTATGTCCCCAACGGATGACCTGTGAACGAACAGCGTTGGGGACAAATAGACGGTTAGGTGGTCCGTTACCTGGATCAGGTTCAGTCTGCTGTGCCTCCTTAACCACCAACTCTATCTCCCAGGTAATAGCTCCAATCACTCGGGAGGGTGGAAGTATGGTGGCAGTGTCCTCGGGATTCTCTGTGGAAGCAAACTGACGGGACAGTGCATCAGACTTAACATTTTTTGATCCAGGTCTGTACGTGAGGGTGAAATTGAACCTATCAAAAAACAGGGCCCATCGAGCTTGGCGAGAGTTCAAACGCTTTGCAGACTTGATATAAGACAAGTTCTTATGATCAGTCCAAACTACAAATGGTTGTTCAGTACCCTCCAAGAGATGTCTCCATTCCTCTAGTGCCAACTTAACTGCTAGTAGTTCTCTATCGCCAATAGTATAGTTACGCTCAGCAGGACTTAAGCGACGTGAAAAGAAGGCACAAGGGTGTAGTTTATGGTCTGAGGGGGAATGCTGGGATATAACTGCCCCAACCCCGGAATCAGAGGCGTCAACCTCGACCACGTATTGGAGAGATGGGTCTGGATGCACGAGGACAGGTGCTGTGGTGAACCTTTGCTTGAGTACCAGGAAAGCATTTTCAGCATCTGTGGACCAGATAAAGGGGACCTTGGGAGAGGTTAGTGTTAGTGGGGCAGCAATCTGACTGAAGTCATGAATGAATCGTCGATAGAAATTTGAAAATCCAAGAAATCATTGAAGTTGTTTGATGTTTCCGGGTTGAGGCCAATCAGCAACTGCCTGTATCTTTGTGGGGTCTGGCTTCACCTGCCCGCTGCCAATAATGTATCTGAGGAAACTGACTGAGTCCTTGTGAAATTCACATTTTTCTGCTTTCGCAAACAGTTTATTTTCGAGTAGTCTTTGGAGGACTTTACGTACATGGCAGACATGTTCCTCAGGGGAGGAAGAAAAGATCAGGATATCACCCAGGTAGACAAAAACAAACTTGTTTAAATAGTCTCTTAACACGTCGTTCACCAGTGCCTGAAAAACCGCAGGTGCATTAGTTAAACCAAAAGGCATTACCAAATATTCAAAGTGTTGAACGCTGTCTTCCACTCATCACCATCGCGACTACGCACGAGATGATAAGTGTTACGTAGGTCCAATTTTGAGAATGTGGTAGCTTTATGCAGTGGTTGGAAAGCGGAGTCAATAAGGGGGAGTGGATATTTGTTTTTAACAGTGATGTTATTAAGTCCTCGATAATCAATACATGGGCGTAAAGATTTGTCTTTTTTACCAACAAAGAAAAAGCCTGCACCGACCGGAGAGGAGGATGGTCTGATAATACCTGCTGCCAAAGAATCCTTTATGTAGCGTTCCATTGCCTCATGTTCGGGGCGAGACAGGTTGTATAGACGACTGTTAGGAAGAGGGGCACCAGGAAGGAGGTCGATAGCACACTCATATGGGGGGGGTGGGGGCAAGGACAAGGCCCGCTCCTTGCTGAACACTTCTCCCAAGTCATGATATTCATTAGGAACAAGGGACAAATCAGGTGGCTCATGATGAGATGGGGCAGCACCAGTGGGAGGAAGGGCAGACTGCAAACAGACAGAATGACATAATGAACTCCAACTCAGAACCTTCCCTCCTGTCCAATCGAACTGGGGGTTATAGAGTCGTAACCAGGGGTAGCCCAGAATTAAGGGTGAGTGAGGAGCTGCAATCAGGTGAAAAGTTATTTCTTCCTGGTGATTTCCAGACAGTAATAGAGTGAGGGGAACTGTGCGATGGGTTACCTTGGCCAACAACCGTCCATCCAAAGCATTAGCCACTAAGGGGGTGTCCAGGGGTTCCATCGCCAGCCCAGCTTCCAGTGCAATATTGAAATCTAGGAAATTCTCTTCGGCCCCAGAATCAATCAGACTAGCCTATATCAAATCCTGAGCAGCATATAAAAACTAAACGATTTATTTCGAGCTGGCTAGAAATGCACCTTTGTTAGTATATAATTACAAGTGAACCCACTAACCATTGAGAAGAGTTCATTTCAAGCCTAGAGTCCAAAGGTTCGTCTTGTTCGACATCTTGGTCCTCCGGGTCAGATTCCGGTTCAAACATGTAGAGTTGGACAGTAAATTCTTCTGGTTGTGCCATTTTTAATCCGTAGAAAAAAGTTATCTAATGTCAGGAAAACTTCCACACCGCACGGTTCTGTTATGTAGTGGACTACAACAATGGCTGCGGGGACATAGCCCAACAGTCCCAGGTGCCGGGAGGGGGGAGGGCTGTGAAGGAGCTCATTTGCATTAAAGGAGCCAGCGCAAAACGAGTAATTTTCTGTAAGTGCTCTGAGAGAGGGTAGGAGAATGGGCTCTGGAGCATAAATTATAAGAAATTAAGATGATAGGATCTCATATTACAGGTATTTTACACAATTCATACATGTTTTGGTACTTTGTAGGAGCATGGTATTTGTTCTTTAAGACATGTTATAATGTTGCCTCATCAAAAACAAACCTGAAGTTGTGTTTTTATTTGGCCCACACCAGGCAATAAAATAATGCTTATGTAGCATATAGACTCCTGTGTGGTCACACCTGCAAATGAACCTAAATTGGTCTGATTAACGTAAATCCACGAGTCCTGCTTATACTGATACAGCTCAAGATCATTCTAATGCAGGTGTCTCCAACCTGTAGCTTGTGAGCTACCAGTGGGTCTCCAACCCCTTCCAAGTAGTTTGCCAAGACATTTCTGAATTGTATGCATTATGCTGAAGAACAAAATTTTGTTTAATTAAATGGCTATTGCTATTATAAATGTATCGTTTTGATGCCTAACTTTGTGCAGTAATAAATGGTTTATGTTTTATAAGCATCTAACTGTACCCTATCTAACCCATGGCTCTTTTATATACTCAATTTCTTGCAACCTTAAAAATGAGTAGCTCTCTGATATTTCTTTGTTATGGTAATTCGCTGGAGGAAAAAAAGGTTGGAGACTGCTGGAGACCGATACTTTCTCAAATAAGTGACTAGTTTCAATACCAGTTTTAATATAGATTAGTATCAGATATAGATTAGTATCAGATATCTGTATAATCCCTGAGTGATCCAGGTAGGATCTATAGCAAAAGTAATATTAATTTATGTCAACTGAACAAATTTGCTATCAGTATGTGGAAAAAAGGGATTTTTTTTTTTTTGTCGGACTATCGAAACTCTTCTGTATTAACAGTTGGCTGTGGTACCCCCAAGCCTGAAAAGATTTGACTGACCAGCCAGACAATATTATATTATTATAGCCAGTATTGATTGGTATCTGCTTGATGCTTTTGACAAACCTAGGGCATGGTATAAATGTAGTCCTGGATCGTTAACTGTGGGATCATCTAATAATACAACTTCTTAGATTGTGGACCCCCTGTCCTTCACCTTGTCTGTACTCTTTGGTGTGCTGCTTGGTGGCGCCAGCATTGGTTCTTCATCACAAACATACCTGGAGTTGTGTTTGGTTTCATTCACATATTTAACTCATAAACCTTGCATATTTAGGCTGAGTTCATCTCTCAAACTAAAATCACCCTGTTTCACCTTGTGATGTCATGTGGTGATACAGGAAGTGCTCCACTGTGTTTTAAACTCTATACACCTTCACTAGAATCATTTGGATTACTGTAGCCCTGAAATGGAATGGACATGTAGACAGACTAATAATAAATGGTTACTCAAACACATGTGTGAGTGAAACAAAACACATCTCCAGGTAAGTTTTTGATGACGTGACATTATAACATACCTTAAAGCTCACAAGTGTTAATTTGCATAGTATAGGACCTTTAAATCCAAAATTAATCCAAGTGGAAGCATCTAATAATAAAGGTTCTTCTCTTCCTAGAATGAGGACCCCCCCTCTCCCTCACTTTGTGCATCCTCTCTGCGGTGCTGCTAAGTTGCCCTGGTGGCGACAGCAGCAGGATTCTGGTGGTCCCAGTGGACGCCAGCCACTGGCTCAACATGGAGCTCATCCTGAGACAGCTACACTCCAGAGGCCATGAAATCACTGTGCTCCACTCTGCAAAGAGCTGGTACATCCCCAAAAACTCCACTTTGTACACCTCAATCAACATACGCATGCTGGAGGATGAGGATGACTTGGATGTTTACAACAGAATGGTTACAGATATCATGGAATGTCGTAAGAAGTCACAGTTCATGAGTTCCTTCTGTCAAAAGTACGTTCTCACTAAACGGTTTTGGGTAGGTTACAAGATTATTGCAGATTCCACCGCATTTCTTCTGGATGATCCTGTGTTTATGAAGAAGACGTATGATGGTCAATTTGACCTGATGTTAATGGACCCCTGTTTGCCCCACGGCGCAATCCTCGGGAGCTATCTCATGATACCAGTGGTTTTCAATGTTCGCTGGATAAACACCGGAGACAGCCATTTCACAATGGCGCCTTCACCTTCATCTTACATTCTGCTGACGGGAATGGAACTTACCGACAAGATGGACTTCATAGACAGAGTGAAAAATTTCTTATTCCAGATATACAACGAAATAGAAATGCAGTTTGTCATCTCCCCGGCGTATTCCAATCTCATGGCGAGACACTTCCCTCCTGGTTCTGACTTCTTGTCTTTGCTGCTCTCTGCGGATATCTGGTTGGTAAGAGCAGACGTATAGTCGGACGTGGAAACTCAAAGACTTTCGTCTTCGAGTTTCCATGTTCGACTATGCCCAACGTGGTCGACATCAGTGGCTTCCAGTGCAAAGAACCCTCTCCCCTCCCCAATGAGTTGGAAAAGTTTGTTGAGAGTTCTAGAGATCATGGAGTCATCATAATGTCCATAGGAACTTTCCTGACCACCTTACCTCAAAAAGTGACCGAGGCTATTGCGGCAGCATTTTCGGAACTCCCACAAAAAGTCATATGGAGGTACACTGGACAATCACTAACCTCTTTAGGCAACAACACTTTGCTGGTGAAATGGTTGCCTCAAAACGATCTACTCGGACACCCCAAAACACGTGCGTTCGTAGCCCATGGAGGTACCAACGGTATGTACGAAGCCATCTACCACGGCATTCCTGTAACATAGTCCAGCTACAGGCACGCGGGGCTGCCAGGATAGTTGAGGCAAATGCCATTACCAAAGAGTACTTCCTGTAGGCGATTAAAGACGTCGTAGAGAATCCAACATACCGTGAACATATTCAGCATCTTTTGAGACTGAATCGTGACACACGGATGACGCCAATGGACACAGCCTTGTTTTGGATTGAGTTTGGGATTAGAAATAAAGGCGCACCCCATCTTCAGGCGGCTGGCTACAGCTTGCCGTGGTATTCCTACTTTTGTTTAGACATAACAGCATTTTTATTAGCCATCTTAATTTCCATGGTTTGGTTTTCCATGTTTTGTTGTAGATTACTGTGCTGCAGGAGATCGAAGAGGAAGTTCAAAGAAGAATGAATAAAACTAGAATTTGTATTTATTCTATATTGTCTTATTCCAAATAAACATTCTTTTTGACAGACCAATGTGTTTTTCACTCATATCTTTACTTGGATTTTATACGGGAAGACCACATGAGCCTATCTGATGTATACTGCATTTACCTAGCTATCCGTTTATTAGGGATGCACCGATATGATACTGGTATTGGATAACCAACATTTGAACATTTATTGTTTCGGATATTGGTTACAAAATATCGGTTAAGTCGATATCTCATTTGAGCTATAAATTGGTGATCCAAAACACCTCATATCATTATTATTATATAATTATAACTTTCTTTTTTTCAAAGCTGTTTTGTAGTTACTTTAAATGATGAATAATAGTTACAAAACACTTTTAGGTTAGATCCTATCCATCTATCTATCTATCTACCTATCTATCTATCTATCTATCTTACTGGATTACTGGAACAAAGTGTATAATTATCAAATACAAAAAGTAGAAAGATCTGAAAAGAAAATTTACAGATTTTGACTTACAACCTATGCAGAATTTATATTAGTTTTCATCATATTTTAATAATCCTAAATTATACAAATGACACCCTTGTGACCTTTAAGTTATGCTACAGTGTTGTTACCTCGAAACAAACCTGGAATTGTGTTTTGTTTCATTCACACGTATTTGAGTAATCCTTTATTATTAGTCTGTCTACAGTTTCAAAGCTCAAAATGTTTTGTTCAGTAGCGATTGGCAGTTTCAGGGCTGAATTCATTGTAATTATTCTCATAAAGGTGTACGGAGTTTACATGACATCATTTAGCATACATTTCTTTTACATTTCCCCAAAAAAAACCTAACACAGAAGCTGCTCACAGGCTGCTTCTTTATGTCCAATTTAAGGTCCCATATTACACAAAATTGACTCTTGTGAGCTTTAAGTCATGTTATAATGTTATCTCCTCAGGAACACACACACAGAGTTGTGTTTTGTTTTATTCACACATGTGTGAGTAATCTTTTATTATTAGGCTGTCTACAACTCCAAAGCTCAAAATGCTCTGTTCCACCTTGTGATCACATGGAGTGATAGGTTTCAAGTTAACAGTTACTTTTTAACTTGTTCAGTACAGATTGACAAGTGCACTTTATGCACTTCCTGTATCACCACATGACATCACAAAGTGGAGTGTTCTCAGTCTGAGAGAAGAACTCAGCTTAAAGGGGAACTCCAGCACATTTGAAGCTAAAGCCATTGCAAGAGGTGGTCGAATACTGTCAGAAGAAAAAAGGGTATAGATCAGTGTTGCCTTGGTGGAGATCTCGCTGTGGCCATGTGAAAGGCCAGAATACTCCATTGCTGATGTCTGTTTCTAATCCCATTTACGAGTGAATTATATTATTTGAAAAATGCTAAAAAATGCATTTCTGAACCATTTTCTTTCAACAGCTTTCAGTTTCTCTTCTTCTTCTTCACAGTCAGTAGTCTATCCTCACTTGTTGCTTCTGGTGGCTCCAGCCTCTTACTGCCAACCAGCAATGAGTCTTTTGGGCTTTCGCAATGCATAGTGGGAAATCAACAAAGGTAAGGCTAAGGCTGCTTATAAAGTTGTTTTATGACATTTACAGACACTAATGAGTGAGCCAGGCAGAGCATTTAGTTTGTTAGAAACTACTGACTTGAGCTACAACAGGTGATCTGATTCTTACTGTTAAACAATAACAGCCTCACAACATCATTTTGAGCATTAGCCAACAGTGTACAACATGTAGTGAGCCCATGTTATGTAATATATATATATATAGGATAAGAATAGGTCTGCTGATCTATTCTTGTTTAGGCAAAGTGTACAAATTGCACCTGCGTATTGTGTTTGTCCTGGGTCAGATCAAGCAAAGTACTTTGTCTGATATTTACATCCTGTTGTTATGACATTGAGAGTCATGTCTTCCGATTTCAGGTTTGTTCGTGTCAACGGTTTATAGCTCTGTTCTGTGCTTTCTTTCCACGGTTTACCTTGAACTTTCTCTGTAGATCAATCATATATGTAATCCAAGATGGCGCCGCGGACGGTCGCCCTGGTGTTTCGGAGAAGTGGGGATAAAGACCTCTACAAGGACGCCAAGTACCGGTTTAGCAGGGAAGTGGGCACTGCTAGACTCCAGTTCTCTCAGAATATGCAGCAGCAGATTTCAGAGGACGACTCGGCTTCTGTGTGGGGGAATTTTAGGAAAATCACCAACTACAAACCTAAAACTCCACACTCCACGGATGACCTGTCTCTAGCCAACAGTCTTAACGACTTCTACTGTCGTTTTGATGAGTCATCAAGCAGCTCTCACACCTCCAACTGTCCCAACAATAGAGACAATAGAGACAACCCGGACACTCATCCCCCCACTGTTTCCCCCTCACCAGAGCCATCTCCACCCTTTCACATTCATGAGGCAGATGTGAAGAAGCAGTTCAAGAGGATGAATGCCCGGAAGGCGTCAGGCCCAGATGGCGTCTCTGCTGCCACCCTGAGACACTGTGCTAACGAGCTGGCCCCAGTGTTTACGGACATCTTCAATTCTTCACTGCAGGCTTGTCATGTGTCTGCCTGCTTCAAAACTTCCACCATTGTTCCTGTCCCCAAGAAGACAAGGACCACCGGACTCAATGACTACAGACCTGTGGCTCTGACATCTGTGGTCATGAAGTCATTGGAGCGCCTGGTTCTACCCCACCTCAAGACCCTCACGGCCCCCCTCCTGGACCCCCTGCAGTTTGCCTACAGAGCCAACAGGTCTGTAGGCAGCGCCATCAACATGGCTCTACACTTCACCCTCACGGCATCTGGACTCCCCGGGAACCTACGCCAGGATCCTGTTTGTGGACTTCAGCTCTGCCTTCAACACCATCCGCCCAGACCTCCTCCAAGGCAAGCTGTCCCAGATGAACGTGCCTGATCCTCTCTGCAGGTGGATCACTGACTTCCTGACGGACAGGAAGCAGCACGTGAGGCTGGGGAAGAATGTCTCGGACTCCCGGACCATCAGCACCGGCTCTCCCCAAGGCTGTGTTCTTTCTCCTCTGCTCTTCTCCCTGTACACCAACTGCTGCACCTCTTCCCATCAGTCTGTCAAGCTCAAGTTTGCAGATGACACCACGGTCATCAGGCTCATCTCGGACGGGGATGAGTCTGCCTACAGGACGGAGGTTGATCGTCTGGTGTCCTGGTGCAGCCAGAACAACCTGGTGCTTAATGCCCAGAAGACAGTGGAGATGATTGTGGACTTTAGGAAGCACACAGCCCCACTCCCCTCCATCATCCTGACCGACACCCCCATCACCACTCTGGACTCATTCCGCTTCCTGGGGATCACCATCACCCAGGACCTCAAATGGGAGCCCACCATCACCTCCATCATAAAGAAGGCCCAGCAGAGGATGTACTTCCTGAGGCAGCTGAAGAAATTCAACCTGCCAGCACGGACAATGGTGCAGTTCTACACTGCCATCATCGAGTCCATCCTCACCTCCTCCATCACCGTGTGGTATGCTGGAGCCACCACCAGGGACAAACAGAGACTGCAACGTGTTGTGCGCTCTGCTGAGAAGGTGATTGGTTGCAGCCTTCCATCTCTTCAGGACCTGTACACTTCAGGACTCGGACACGTGCAGGCCGAATTGCAAGCTGATCCTTCTCACCCTGGACATGGACTTTTTGACCTACTCCCCTCAGGCAGGAGGCTACGGTCCATTCGGACCAGAACCTCTCGCCACAAAAACAGTTTCTTCCCCTCTGCTGTTGGACTCATAAATAATAACACTCGGACTGGTCCCACCCCCCACTCTGCTTCTGTCACATGACCCTGTGTTCTCGCACCTGCCTGCACCTGCCTGTTTTGCACTGATCACTGATACTCTCATACTCTATATTATTATACTCCTGTAAATTTGTAAATTTTGTTATATTATACTATAGCTTTATTTTATTCTATTATTTGTTGCATGTCAGTGTTTGTCTACATCCTGCTCCAAGTACCGCAGCAATTTCCTAATGTTGTGAACCTGTTCACTCATATGGCAATAAAACACATTCTGATTCTGATTCTGATTCTGATTCTGATATTGTGTAATATAGGACATATTACACAAAATGGACTCTTGTGAGCTTTCAGTCATGTTATAATGTTGTAACCTCCTCAAAAACAGATCTGGAGTTGTGTTTTGTTTCATTCACGCATGTTTGAGTGAAGCTGCATTATTAGTCTGTTTGCATCTCCAAAGCTCAAAATGCTCTGTTCCACCTTGTGATGTCATGTAGTGAATGTAATTTTGAAGATGCACTTGGTGTTATAAGGTGTTTTTTTGTTTTGTTTTGTTTTTTACCTTTATTTACCCAGGAAAGTCCCATTGAGATTACTAATCTCTTTTTCAAGGGAGTCCTGCCCTGCACACCTCACTTTCATACTAGGCAATGTGGGTGAAGTGCCTTGTCTAAGGACACAATGACAGTTTTGCCACTGGCACCTTCCTGTGGCACCTGGAATTCCTAGTGGTCTCCCATCCAAATACTAACCAGGCCCAGCCCTGCTTAGCTTCTGAGATCTAACGGGATCAGGCTTTGACAAACTGGTATGGCCACGTTTTATCTGCCTGAACCAATCAGAACACAAATTTTACTTGGGACGATTTTTCATGTGATACTGTTACATTTGCTTGCTTCTTTGTTGCGATATCTGTACTTTTACTTAAGTGAGAAAATGGAGTACTTCTTCCACCACTGGTTCTCGTAGCATCCCTTACTGTTTTGAAAATCCCCCAAACGCTTGGTCAGCAGAGGCTTACATAGGGTCTTCCCACTATGTAAATTGAGTATGTGTTCCCCTTTGAGTAAAAAGACCTGAAATTAAAGATAGATGTGGAATGTAACAAAGTGAAAGCAGTGAAGGTCTGTACTTAATAGTGCACAGTGGAACTTTTTGGTTGGAGGTCTGTCACCTGCTTGTTTCTATGGCTATGTAGTTGCTTTGCCTGGACATTGAACATCTTTACCTACATTTATTCAATTACAGCTCAAAAATACCTTGGGACACGTCCCCCTCACATTTCAGAATTGTTCATTGTCCATCATTGTTCATCCAGCATTGTTTCGAAACAATCCATTCCACTTAATGGCGATCCGCTCCAGGTTTTCCGTGTTGCCTGTGTGTGCACATGTTGCCTAGGACTCATCAAAAAGTCCATCCAGTGTTGTTTCCCAAAACAATCCATTCCACTTAATCGCTGAGAGATACACATGCCACTGATGATCCAGTCCAGGTTTTCTATGTTTGCTGTCTGCGCGTGTGTTGCCTGGAACTCATCACATGCAAGTGAATCGTCAGTGCAACAGTTAGCTTCAGTTAGCTTCTAGGCTGCTCGAAGGAGGTAACGTCAGCCCCATCCAGCTTTTTTTCAAAACCCTATTTTTTGTTCTGTCCCTCAAAATTAAGCCTAGGCCATGTTAAGTCAATGCTCAACTGAACAATGACATATTAGGCGTAAGTTTTCTTATTTTAGCTTAGGCTAACAGTAAGAGATCCTTCTTGGTGGTTGGAGGTATTCTTGGTTGATGAGCAGACTTAGACTTAGACTTAGACTTGACTTTACTGATCCCATTGGGAATACCCTTCAGGGAAATTAAATTTCCAGCATCTTACAAGTAAGAATAGAACAAACAGTAAGAATAAGACAAACAGTAAAGATAGAACAAAAGAACTCTTAATATATAAAATATGGCATTGGTATGATACAAAAGGAGAATATATAAACTCGAATAGTCTAAAATAGAATAAAATAAGATAAATAAATAAAATAAGATAAAAATAGAAAATAAAATAAATAGGGTAGTATGGCACAGTTGACGTTAGGGTATTGTAGTGAGGGTGACCAAGTGAGATATTGCACATTATAAAAGACTATTGCACTTAATACAGTTATTGCACATTATGACATGTCTACCAGTCCTTCCTGTTATGTTATGTTATCTCCTCCCCCCAGTGAGGAGTTGTACAGTGTAATAGACTGGTGCACAAATGAGTTCTTCAGTCTATTTGTCCTGCACTTAGGTAGGAGCAGTCTTTCACTGAACAGGCTCCTCTGGTTGATGGTGCCGGCGTGCAGAGGGTGGCTGGCATTGTCCATAATGTCCAGCACTTTGTCCAGTGTCCTCGTCTCTGCCACCATCACCAGAGTGTCCAGCCTCATGCCAACCACAGAGCTGGCCCGCCTGATCAGTTTATCCAGTCTGGATGGGTTCTTCTTGGATATGCTGCTCCCCCAGCACACCACAGTGTAAAAAAGGACACTGGCAACCACAGACTGGTAAAACATCCACAGCAGTTTGCTGCAGATATTGAAGGACCGTAGTCTCCTTAGGAAGTACAGCCTGCTCTGTGTCTTCCCATACAGGTGGTTGGTGTGTGTTGTCCAGTCCAGTTTATTGTCCAGCCACAGTCCAAGGTATTTGTAGGAGTCCACAGTCTCCACCTCCTCTCCCTCTATCAGTGTTTTGATATTTGCTCCCTTCCCTGACAGACACTAATGGACATAAGGAAATTCCTGACAAAGAAACGGAAAGTAATTCAAAATTACGATGGTGGAAATGTTATTGCAGTCAATGCTATAAGCTAGCATTTCAACTGGAGTTATTTTCTCTGGTTAATGCAGTTAGCTGGCTGGTCAATATTATCAGCTACTCTAGCTTAATATTAGTATTTCATCCAAATTCATTGATGGCATAAAAACTATCACTGATTTATTTGTGATGACAAACATGAGGCAAAGTCTGCTCAAATATTTGTTGATTCCCTGTTGTGATTTGAAATTGCAAACAGTGAGTGACCAGAACACCTCTGTCAAATTTAGGCTTCAACTATGCCTAATGGCCTATAGCAGAGACATAGCACGCACCTGCTGATATTAATATTATCACCAAGAATTAAATAATCACATTAATCAAATTAATCACACACGTTTATTGGGAGTTAAGTATTTTGTTTTTATCTGGATGTATAAAATTGTTGAATCCAATTGGTAAAATTCAGATAATGGCAACCCCACTGGAAACAAGAGGAAATATGTCATTTTTCCCCCCCTGCTAATTTCTTGACAAAAAGCAAACAAACAAACAAAAAACAAAACGAACAATAAGCAATTAATCCATCTCTATCTGTCTTGACATAGGAGATTGATTCAGAGAGTGATCCAGAGGCAGGGTCAGCATGTAGGGACAGTGGAGAGAGTTCTATTGCTGAGGTGAGTGATGAAGGGTGCTGGGCAGTTATGGCTGAAATGCATCTCAGAATTTTATGGAGCCTAAATCTGGACTGAACTCACTTTAAAAGTACAAATCTAAAATGTACTCAAATCAATATTTACTTAATCAGTATTTACTTTAAGTACATTCCAGTAAGTTTTGTAAATTTACTGAATGACTTTACTGATTGAAAACCATAATTAAGAGCAGCATTCTCCAACAGGTGTAAAATAAATACATTGCAGTAAATACGTAAATAGGTCTCATAACAGTCAGAAAAGGTGTTAAACCTATTGAAATAGCTATGAATCATGTTCAAACATCCTGCTCTGTCTGACACAGACCCTTTCTGGGTCAGAAAATATTTCAGATTTAGATTACCCTTTCAGTGTTTGCACTGTGCTAGTGAATGTAACATTTATCTATGGGAGCATCAATAGATAACTGATGTAAAATAGGAGTAGAGCATCACCAGACCACATTCATTTTATGAAAGTACCTCTCAGGGTATGAAAATGATCTTTTTTTAATGTTAACTCCAATTTCTAGGAGCAAGAGACGACAGGCAGAAAAGAGGGAGGGGGAGATTTTGAGAGCAGAGACAGAGAAAGCATTTCGGACACAGCTGTACAAGAGAGGGATTCCAAGGAAGACAAGAGTCAGAGCCAATCTGAGAGACATGAGAGAGAGAGCCCTGGAGAGAGCCAGGAAGTGACATACCTCAGGCCAAATCATCCTGACCCAACTGTCCTTCCACACCAGGAACTTCACAATAAGACTTTAAAGTTTCAGGAGAGATGGTTCAGGGACTATCCTTGGCTACATCATGTGCCCAATGCAGATGGTGTGTTTTGTTTTTATTGCTTGGAAGACTTTAAAAAAGAGTAGCCCACTTGCAAAATCCATGGATGAAGCCTTTTTGTCAACAGGGTTTAAAAATGGGAAAAAAGCCATCGGAAAATTTAAAATTCACGAACAGAGTCAAGCACATAAAGTAGCATGACCACATACACATACCAACATAGAAGTGCAGGGCAGCTGTGGCTACAATAGTAGTTTACCAACACCGGGTCTGGAGTGAATAAATAATGCTCTGTAAAGCGTCTTTGAGTGTCCTGAAAAGCGCTATATAAAACTGATGCATTATTATTATTATTATTATTATAAGTGTTGAAACTCAGCTATCCACTGCTAAGGAGTAGCAGCAAAGACAGGCAAGATTGTGCTTGCTCAAAATAATTAAATCGATTCGTTATCTTGCTCGCCAAGAACAAATCGCCTTAAAATGAGTTTCGTTCCAGCTGCTATTGTATTTATGAATAAATTGTAATTTATTTATTTATCATGTTTTTGATATAGTTCGTATGTATTGCAATTTTTAGCTCAGTCAGATGAATTCTTTTATTTATGGAACAACCACTCTGCACTGGAGAACTGCAACACTTTATTTATATTTATATTTGTATTTTTATTGGTGTTTATTGTGCAGAATGTGGATGAATGAAATGTGGGACCAGCTTCTCAAATCTGCAAAGCAAATTTACCTACGGGTACAAATAAAGCAACCTAACCTAACCTAACCTAGCCAGGGTCTAGCATTACGTGGCCATGAAAGTGACGAGGGCAATCTTGTTATGTTACTTAAGGATAAAGCTGAAGAGGATGATGTGTTAAAGAAGTGGCTCAGGAAGTGACCACTACACAAGTCCAGAAATTCAAAATGAGATTTTGAATATTATGGCAAATGCAGTTGTTAGGACCATTCCAAGCACTTTAAATGGGCTGCCCAAATTACAGTTCTCCATCATTATGGATGGAGTCCAAGATATTTCAGGGTCTGAGCAAGAGTCCATATGCCTCCATTATGTAGATGGTGACCTTATACCACATGAAGACTTTATTGGTCTTTATGAAGTGTTATCTACTACAGGAAAGGACTTGGCTTGAGTGGCCACTGATGTTCTTTTGCGGTTAAATTTGCCTTTGTCTTCCTTACGAGGGCAAAGCTATGATGGCGCTGCCAATATGGCAGGTGGAGTTAAAGGAGTGCAAGCAGTTTTGAGAGAATCTCAGCCTTTAGCTCTCTATGTTCATTGTGGCCCTCACTGAGTTAACCTTGTGACTCAAACAGCCTGTGCCTCAAGCCCTGTTGTGACTGATGCGCTTGATTTAGTTTGCAAACTTGGTACCCTATTCCACCAGTCCAGCAAATACTTTTTAAGGAGATTGCCCAGTCTGAAGTGGGAAGTTTCAGAACTCTCAAGCCCCTGTGCCCTACGCGATGGCTTATGAGATGGCTTAGCAGCAATTAGGGCAGGGATGAGTCAGTATGATGAGGTTTTGCAGAGTCTTGAGGAAATGGCTGCATCAGGCTCCTCTGACACATGCAGAACTACAAGAGGACTGTTGGAAAGATTTCAGAAAGGGCAGGTTTTACTTGGTCTTTTTCTAGCCTCTCAAGTTCTTGAACACCTTGAGTGTCTAAACCGCTCCCTTCAGAGCAAGACTGCTAATGTTCCAGGGATGATGGCTGCCGTTGAGTGCTTAAGAAAAACAGTTCAGGTGAAGCGATCTGATGAAAAATTTCATCAGATTTATGCAACTGTTTGTGACAAGATATGTGAGTTAGACATTGAGCCTATCCAGATGCCGCATATCCACAGACCCCCACAACGTTACACAAGAAATGTACCTGCATTTTGGTTAAAGTTTTTAACCAAAATGCACTATCTATTTTTACATCTGCAGCTGGACTGTTTTTAACATGGCATTTTTAATATATAACCGCTACCTTAACGGCTCATGAATTTCATGGTAGCAACCATGTACTAGACTGGCTTTTAGCTTTAGCTTGAGACCTTTTTAACTTTCACTTATTAACCCATGAACTTGTCTTTTACACTTTAACACTTAAAACGATGTCAGAGCACTTTTAAAACATTCTCAGTTACAAAAACGGGAGCTTAAAATAACGGTACATTAAACTCAAAATGGTGCCCGTGCTGTCACCTTGACCTGTCTTTTCACGTCTTTTTACATGGCTCAAACTCAACAAAAATACAGTATTTACGAACTGATTTATACTCTCACAATTAGCTGTGTTTGTTATTAATAGTTTATGACCAATATAATGTGTTTTTTACTTCGGTACAAACCTGTAAAACACAGGGAAAGAATGAGACAGGCGATCGTGAAGTTGCTCTTTCCCTCGCTTCTGCCATATTGGAGAGGAGGGCCTCTGACCTCACAATACCGTCTCGCGGAGTCACAGGCCACCTATTGGCGGGAGGGTGTAATTGCAACTACTTAAATGCTCAAGTTCGACTTTCTCAATACATACAAAAATAAAACATAATGTGAATACTCTTTACTGTGTGTCACATTAACACTATAACACTATTTAACTATTAACACTATAACACTATTTAACCATTAACACTAGAACACTATTTAACTATTAACACAAGAAGACTATTTAACCATTAACACTAGAACACTATTTAACTATTAAGACTAGAATACTATTTGACGATTAACACTAGAACACTATTTAACTATTAACACTATAACACTGTTTAACCATGTTAGAATAAAATGCTTATAATGATGAAGTTATTAAAAAATGTACATCTAAGTTAAAAGGTGATCTCAAATTTGCAGAGGATGAAAGAGCCTGTGTTAACGCTATCTCTGCTAAAACCAGATGTGTGACCTCTTGTGACCTCTTGCTTCGTACTCAGCAGTTCCCAGATCATAAATCTGATCAAATGTAAAACAAAGTCATGATATACTTCACTATGTTATCTGTGGTAAGCTTAACAAGAGTATGTATACGTTGAATACGTTGTCTTTGTACTGACATGATGGATTGTTGGAAATTAATAAAACGGTACTGCAAGGGGAGGGGCTTTGGAAGAGCAGCGTGGACGAGCCTAGAGAGCTGCACGCACGGCCGAGCTCTCCCCGTGCAAGGCACGTAAAAAGAGAACTGACTCAGTAGTATGATTTAATCCCAATTGGTAGGAGACTGGAGTTTAAATGTCGTAAATACTTTCACTGGATTGTGATTGTATAAAAATTATGACATAATGGTCCTTGGAGCCGGATTCGGTGTACTTCTGCCTGGAGGATGAACGACAGAGATTGGAAAGAGCGCGCACCCAGTTGGAGCTGAGAAATCCGTCTTTTCTCGACGGCAACCCCTGTGGGGCATCCTCTTCGTGGAAGGACCCGGTCAACCAGATCCAGTTATATCACCTGAGGTCAGAAATTTAACTTCTAAGAGTGAAGTTATACAGAACTACATAGAGATGTAGTGTGTGAATGAATTGTTGAATGTATGGAAATTCAAATTGATCATTGTTAAGATGTATCAAGGTTGAATCTCATTCAGGACACAGGTCGATGTTTTGTTGAAAATTGATCCAGCGTCCTTCTCGGTGTGTGAATTAACACCCAGTTTATGACCGCCCATCGTGGTAGAAGCTTGTCATAAAACACAGAGAAGTTTCGTTGATCAACAGTAGGCAAAACTTAGACACAAAGTATCATGGCAGAGAAAAAGAAAAAAAACAGTAAAAATAGAAACAGACTCGGAGTATATGAGGTGAATTTATCCAGAGAGTTGCAAATTCCTACGAAAATGAAAAGTAAAATATAATTTTGATGAAAAACTAGATGAAATAAAGTTAAGCGAACTGATGATGAACCTATCAATTCATGATAAGTATTAAAGTGTCTCGTCCGAAGGGCGATGATAGCACAGTGGTGAAGAAAAAAGCCCTCTACAGGCAGGAAAGGCAGAGGGTGGTGAGGAACAAGGCGAAAATGAGAAATTGGGTGAAAAAGAAAAGAAAAGGAGGAGTTTAGGACCCTGGGGCTTTATCCAAAACTTCCAGAATTAGAAGTACGAAAAACACAAGCCAACCAAAATCTGGTTTGGGCACCTCCCACTGCTCCAGAGGCCCAGCAGAGCCCTCCACCCGCATATGATAAGAAAACTCCACCCCCCTGACGTCTCCCATCTCCTAAAGGTGACAGTAAGACAGAGGTGCAAGGCCTAGTCAACTATGCCAAGAGAAGGATAGAGAGAGGGGGGGGGAAAGAGATAAACAGAGAGATTGACAGAGAAAGCAAGAATAGAGAGAGGATAGAGAGACAAAGGGGAGAGAAAAGAAATTGAAAGTGAGAGAGAAGAGAGGGAGAGACAGACAAAGGGGAGATAGTGACAGTGAGAAAGACAGAAACACAAATTCCGTAAGCATGACTAAATAAGAAATACAAATATAAGTGTCAGGAAAATAAAGAAAATTGACACATAGGCTTTGCCAAATGTGTCAACAGGGGGAAATAAGGTTAATACAATAGGTTTTAATAAATACTAAAAAGAATTTTTGTAAACAATGCCTAATCTGTATTAAAAATAATGCACAAAGACAACAGAGACCTAGAGGAGCTTTCCTACTCCAGAGGATCCTTTTCACATGCTACACATGGACTCATGAAGACAAAAGAACAACCAGACTCTGATCAAGATCTTATTGACTATATGAGAAAAACCCTGTTAACAAGAAACGTTGTAAACAACAATAAACTGCCAGAAAGAACTATTTCTCCACAGGGCAACACGGCAAAACCAGGAGACCACGTGTTCATAAAGACTCTAAGGCAGAACAGGACCAGTCCAAGGTGGGACCCATCAAGTCGTCCTGGCTACATCTACTGCAGTAAAGGTCAAGGGCAGACCAACCAGGACACCTACAACTGCACTGTAAGTTAAGGAACCAGTTGGACCGGACAGATCCTGACCCAGTCATCACTCACTGACTCAGGACTTCAAGACAACCAGACTTCAAGAGTGAGCAGTAGGTAAACAACTGTTCACTCCAACGGTGTTCTTACGAGGAAGTTACCCTCGGGCACTGAAAAAGATGACAGCTCCATCCATCCCAAGGGAAAAACAACTGTCTGAGAGAAGAAGATGTCAGACAGCCACATGACACCCAGTTAAGACGGTTAAATAAGGTGTTATTTGTAATGATTCTATTCATGGTGTACATAGCAATATTGTTTGTGATACATATCAAACATACACACCCTGACTTGGTAGTGAGTACACAATTCACACAACACAAATGTAACGACTGTCTTTGAGACTGTGACACAGCCTACAACCACACTGACAAAAGAGGACAAGACAGAACTGACCCTGACGAAGACAACCAGGACTTTGAACACAAATAGGCAAATGTAAACACAAGTTAAAATGACTAAGAGCCAACATTATCCTCAGTGTACGATTTTACACATTTCTGTGATGGTATGTGCTAATATAAAATGAAATGGCATGT
Source organism: Odontamblyopus lacepedii (assembly GCA_034769755.1). Taxonomy (NCBI): domain Eukaryota; kingdom Metazoa; phylum Chordata; class Actinopteri; order Gobiiformes; family Gobiidae; genus Odontamblyopus; species Odontamblyopus lacepedii. Next base: position 13,466,042 of record CM068353.1, read on the forward strand.
TCTGATCTTATATGATGTAATTTTTATAAACAGGGGGAAAATGTTAGAATAAAATGCTTATAATGATGAAGTTATTAAAAAATGTACATCTAAGTTAAAAGGTGATCTCAAATTTGCAGAGGATGAAAGAGCCTGTGTTAACGCTATCTCTGCTAAAACCAGATGTGTGACCTCTTGTGACCTCTTGCTTCGTACTCAGCAGTTCCCAGATCATAAATCTGATCAAATGTAAAACAAAGTCATGATATACTTCACTATGTTATCTGTGGTAAGCTTAACAAGAGTATGTATACGTTGAATACGTTGTCTTTGTACTGACATGGTGGATTGTTGGAAATTAATAAAACGGTACTGCAAGGGGAGGGGCTTTGGAAGAGCAGCGTGGACGAGCCTAGAGAGCTGCACGCACGGCCGAGCTCTCCCCGTGCAAGGCACGTAAAAAGAGAACTGACTCAGTAGTATGATTTAATCCCAATTGGTAGGAGACTGGAGTTTAAATGTCGTAAATACTTTCACTGGATTGTGATTGTATAAAAATTATGACAAACCATTAACACTATAACACAATTTAACTATTAACACTAGAACACAATTTAACTATTGACCCTATAACACTATTTAACCATTAACACTAGAACACTATTTAACTATTAACACGAGAACACTATTTAACTATTAACACTAGAACACTATTTAACTATTAACACTAGAACACTATTTAATATTAATACTATAACAGTATCTTTTATTGGTGAAATTACTGCAAATATGTTTCAAATCCTAACAGATTCTCGTTTGTTTGGTGCAAGATTTAGGGGGAGGACTTTGTCTTTCTAAGGAATACCAAGCAATGTCATGTCAAAGTGAATTTGGGAGGGACAAATGGCAGCCGACACAAGGCTTGATTAGAGTTTTGACTTGATAGGTTTATTTCAATTCAATTTTATTTATATAGCCCAGAATCACAACAAGAGTTGAGTTGCAAGAGTTTCAGGAGCAAACCCTACGGTTTCTTCTTATTCTTATTATGTTGATGATATGAGATTTTCATCTCTCAAATTTATAGGGAGGGCTGCGCCCTTAATAAACGAGCCGCCACTGCCTTGGATCCGACCTGATCTGCTTATGGTGCTTTTTTATTTTACTGCAGCATTTTTTTATGGAGAGTTACTTCGATATTTGGGGGTTCTTGGCTGCCCCCCTGCACCTGCCAGAGCATTGATGACATAGTGACTATTCATACATGGGTCCAAATCTTGTGACCAGCAGGCTGGGGCTCTCTGCCAGGGCTGGGGAAGTTGCTGCTCTATCTATCTATCTATCTATTCTTGGCTTAAATCCACATGGTACCCTGGTGCTAAGATGGACTGGTGTAACATTGAGATTGAAATGAGATTAGGACGAGTTTTACAAACAGCTCGTGCACTCGGCTCCAGGGCCTTGTGTCACGGGGCTGATTGGACCGGGACATATTGGAGACAGAGGCTGTGTGCTGTAGAAGTTGCGCTGCCGTGCTGTGACCATAGCCTCTTATTTTTGCTGCCTTTTCCTGACACTGTCGGGGTTGGTTGTGAGCGCTGTTCCGTTGTGTTGTTGGGGTTGGATGTGAGCGGTGGATCAGGTTGTGCTGCTGCATAAACTTTGTGCTTGGCTGTTTGTTGTGCTCTAGATCAGCCAATAGTGACCAAAATGACTCTCTGTTTCTGGCATTTGTTATAATATTATATAGCCTATACATAATACAAACCCCCAAACTATTCACTTTGGACTGGAATGTGTGTTGGTGGGCTAGTGATAGCAAACAGCATTTTTACTTGTCTGCACTATTGTTCTATCAGGATTACATTTAGTTTGGTTCAAATATATAGATCAATTTATAAATATGAATTTTCAATGTACTTGATTGTACAGAGCTGAAGAACCCCCCCAGAAAAAAACACATTTACATAAATTATTCTGTATTATATATGATTTATTTCAAACCTGCAATTCTGACCAGACCATACCAACAACAGTGACAGACAAACAAATTATGATTTTGAAAATCTCTTTTTCTTATTTTGGATAGAAACATGATATGGCTTTAGACACAGTCAAGGCTGGGAACAGTAAGATAAAATTGGCAGGCACATAGTAGGTTAGATATATTTCAAAGTCCCTTGAGAGCTCAGGGACAGAGAAGTTGACATATTCATGATTCAGTGGTAAATGAAGCTGAAGGAAAACTGCAAAGTGGATGGAAAGATGGCATGGTCCTATGGGGTTTCACAGTCCTGATGCAATGAACTTGATCCCCTTCTAAGACCAAAACAGAAGAAAAAGTTACTAAAAAGAACAAAATGGGAAACTGTGTGTTTAGATAAAACCCACACTTTGACACTTTGAGAGGCAGACTGCAGCTTTAACATTCACCAAATGGAATGAGAGGCCACTACACTAGATCTGACGAGACTTGGACACAAAACAAAGGGTGAAGTGAGGTCTTTCGAACTTTAGAATTATTACATTGTAGTTTCGGTTCAAACAGGGGGACCCCTGTTTTGATCGGTTCTTTTTTCAGGACAAGGTTTAGTTTGTTTTCATAGCTGACAGTTTGGACTTCATACTGGCAGTCAAAACAGTCAGCTGTGAAAACAAACTAAACCTTGCTCTGAAAAAAGAATTTTTCAGAAATAAATGATCAGAAGACCAGTGAACCTCAGTGGAGTATGATGTATGTCTACACCCACAAAACCTAACACACACAAATGGGACTTTGTGCTAAATGCACATTTAAAATGCAAACACTGGAGACAGTCAGAAGAACTCACATGGTGAGTGCTAATGATATGGGACAATATTATGTGATGAAGTTTCCAAACTAGGGCTGGGCGATATGGACCAAAAATATATATCTCGATATATTTTGCTATATCTCGATATACGATATATATCTCAATATCTGTACAGGAAATATACAGCCCCCCCCAAACTACTGCAAAAAGAAAACACAATTTTTAAAAATCTGATTAATATTCATTTAGTACTGCACTTAAACACTCTGCAGCCCTTTTTGGACCCTCACCCACAGTTTAAGAACCTCTTCTTTAAGAGAACTTCCACTGGCACTTTACACAAAACTGCTTCAAAGTGAATAAAGTGTGCAGGATTTTTAAACCTGTATTTTCAAATTCCAAACTGGAGTTACATTCTCTTGTTTTAAAGTGGTATTTAGTCTCTGCACATTTACCAAACCAAACGCACATTGTGACAAACTGATTTATTTGGCATTTCGCACAGGCTGCAGAGAGAAGCCCGGCACGCTCCCGCACGCCAGGATGAGTTTATTGGCGACAGCAGTGGCCTTAATGAAAAATGACCGCACTCAGTATTCAGACCTTGAGTCCATGACAAGACCGAGTCCAAATGCACTCGAGTCCGAGACAAGACCAAGACTGAGCTCTCGCTTTGGCTGAAGTCCAGTGGTGTGAGGGTGTCTAATGAGTGGTGGGACAGGTGTGGGTCCTGCTGCGGGGCGCTCCTCGTTTAAGGTGGGCGTGGGTGTGTTTTGAAGCGGAGTTAGTTCGTATGAGTGATATCGGCGCACATGCGGAGCTCATATACTGAAGTCGTGCACGGTCGGAGGTGTCATGTGGTTGCGCTCGCGCTGGGAACCGTGCATTTAGGAAGTTTAACTCGTCATGTTACATCTGTGCACAGCTCCTTATTGTGCTGCAGAAGCACTCGCACGGATGCGACTGTTTTGTTTTCCACGTTCGCACACCGAAATATTTGCTCGCAAATGCGAGTGAAATGGGCACACTGTAGACCCCTGGTCCTAGTCCTGGTTTAGTCCGCGACCGAGCCCCGGGCTCTGCGGACGCGTTTAGTCCTGGTTTAGTCCTAGTCTTGGTTTAGTCCCCGGCAGCTCCGGGCTCCGCGGAGGCGCTCGGGGGACAAAAGCAGGAGGTGGAGGCGAGCGCGGCACAGAGAAGGCAAAACAAGCGAAGCGGCGAAACCAGAAGTAAACGTAAGCATTATAGCGATATATCGATATGTCAGAATTCATATCGAGTTTCAAAAATATCTCGATATATTTTAAATATCGAGATATCGCCCACCCCTATTCCAAACCTTTGCATTTTTAAGGCTTGAAAATGTTTCAATGCTTTACAGTTCTCCACTAACAAGTCCACACGTATTATGTGCCCATTCTTTGTTTTACCTTGGTTCTGTTGCTCATGAGCATCAGGAATAAGCAGCTACCACTTTTTCTTGGCCAGCCGCCTGGGCCTGTGATAAAGAGAAAAGTCCTCTCTCAAGAAAAAGCTGAGCACATTTTCTTTTACTTTTAGAAAGTTGTGATAATGTTTAACACACCACTTGAATGACGCTCCGTCCATCAGATCCTGGTTTGGTAAAATCCGCTCCAGCAAGTCTCCAGATTTCCAGACCCTCCAAGTCACCGCAGGCAGCCAGGCTGACAAAGACAAAAAGGCAATGGTTATTAGAACACAGTTTAAGAGAGAACTGTTTTATACCACACTGCAGAACAGGGCAGATTAGATACAACATTTCCATGGAGACAGGTGGCATATCCCCAGGCCAAGTTACATGTCAGACCTGTGGAGAGGCAAGCCCACTCACAGAAAAGAGGCATGTGTTTCATGGCTTATGAAAAATGAAAAAAAAAATTAACATCATTGAATTAATGCTTTAATTTCAGTATTTAATATTTGCTGAATTAAAACACAATATGGCTTTAATGTTGACATTTTGATCCAGTAACATTTTTTTTCTCCTGTGTTTTAGTTAAAATCACTACAGTAAGTAGTGACACAGTCCAACCTTATTTGAGCTCTGCCTGTGAGCAGGTGGGATTGAAATCATTCTTCTTCCTGTTCAGTATATTTTGTCCAAAGCAACATTTTTCGATGCTCTATAATGAGCAGGTTATAGGACCTCAGAGATACACATGAGATGCTGAGATGTGTTGCCAGGCAGAGTTCCTTCATTTGAGTAAGACGATAGATTAGGCCTGCATCAGCTGTGGAGGAAGGGTCACTGTGGACAGACATTCTTTTCCTGTTTTTAAGAGTTCCTCACCTGCACAACTCTCCGCCTGCTTTATCCAGTTCATCACGAGACAAGTGAGCTCCAGTCTTCCTCAATTGCTCCACCACGTCCTTGTGTCTATAATTCACAGGTTTACATCAATATAAGTTCCATTAAAAGAAACCAGAGAATAAAATCTGTTTATTCTCATAAACCTGAAAGGTGATTTAGACATTTGGACTAGAACAACAACAGGAACGTTAAAGAAAATACATAAAAATACAATTAAATACAATATGAAGGTGTGTAGAGTTGGTTGGCATGTTGGCATGTTCCTAACCCTCTTAATAAACCACCCACTCAACACAGTGACACTTGTAATACGGCTAAGCACCACACTTAAACATGAAGAAGAGGATTCCTGGTGCACACTTTTGACAGTGTCAGTGAATAACTAAAAAGCACACATGCTTTAGAAAACCCTGCACTAGCCTAAGTGTGATAACAGTCAGTGAACAGTCATGTTCTTCAAATCAGAGCTAGTTTTCTGTAGGGTTCACGGTTCCTTTTTTAAGTGGGAGTAGTTCTCTGAGGAAAGATGCACCTTAAAGAGTCATTAACATGATCCCTGGAGGAAACCAAAGTGTAAGTGCTACAGATGCTTGTAGCCAGCAGGGGGTGTCACTGTCCTAGCTTTAAGATGGTGTGCCTTATTACAACCAGGTCTTACCTAAAGTGTACTGCTTTGCTCAGGGGAGTGGCCCCATAGCAATCTTTAGCATGCACGGGTGCACCCTGGCTCAGCAGGTACTGCACTGCTTCGGAGTTGCCCTGACAACACGCCACATGCAGAGGCGTCTGTCCATCATAGTCTCCGAAAAACAAATGGCTGCCCTGTCACAGAAAAGTATTTTCCGTACTTATTTATTAGAAAAAAAAACATTCAGAAAATGCATTTGGATAGAGAACAAAACACATGTGACTGGAGACAAACTTAGCTCTAACAAGAAGTGTCTCATGTTCAGTTTCATCTTGCGTCTTTTTCTTTTCTCTATCTGGCATTTATAGTCACATGGGACTTCCAACCCATTTTGTAAACTTCTGATTCAAAAATGTCTTAAAAAGAAATCTAACAGCATATCACAGTCTAAATCAAGAAAAAAAACTTCTGACCTAGATTAAAGCATGCCATCATTCGAAAAGTAACACGTTTGCATGAAGTAACTGCAGTATGAATGATGTGAATGAGGTACCATTTGTTTTAAGGCCTCAAGTGCCTCAATGTCTCCAGTCTTAGCAGCAGCACAGGCGAGCGTGGGAGTCAGGGCATCACGGATTGCTCTCAACTCCTGCAGACAAAACAGTGGAATAGCATAAGTAAAAAGCACAGATTCAAAACTGTAGGCACCCATAAACTTCAGTGCTCTAGTCCTGGCCCTCACCTCGGTGCAGCTGAGGCTCAGAGATTTGGCAATGGCCTGGATGAAACAGCTGTCACTCAGGCACAGCTTGGGTCCAGGCACAGCTTGGGTCATCTCACCTCGGATGTTCTGTTTCATCACCTACAAACACATTATTACTTTGAACACTGCATACAAAGATGACATGAAGATTCACGCCTTGTTTCAAATGACTTTCAAGTGACTTTTTAAAAAAACACATTGCGGTGTCCGGTTTCAGATGCATATTTTCTACCTGTTCTGGACAAACACAATCAAGCCATTTGCTTAACATAAAATAAACTTCATGTTTCCGATGGGGAAACAAATGACTCCTTGACTAAAAGTTGAATAAGTATTGGGTGGGCTTACATCTTTCTTTTTTTCTAGTGTCAAGTCTTTCTTTGCCAGCACATAGGACAGCTTTGTCAGTGCAGCTTCAGGAGTCATATCACCACCAGGAATCACTCCAACTTTCTCCAGAGCCTAGCAAAAGAAAAGAATGAAATCATGGTTCCTTGGTTGAATAAAGAGCAGTGACAGAATTTCTGTAAGTGACCATACCGCCCCGGTTGCGTAAGTTAGGGAGACCGTTCCCCTCAGACACTGCGTACAGTTGACGATAATGATCCCAGAGTCCGTGGCCATCTTCAGCACATCGAGCAGTTCCTGGTTTTTGTCTGGGGCATTTCCGGAGCCGAATGTCTCCAGAATAACTCCTTGTATCGGAGGCTGGAGGAAGGCCCGGACCTGAAAGAGACAAGAACATGACGTTTCACTGCTTTCTGTGTCAGTAAAGTGCTGTTTTGGTCATTTCTGTACAGACCATAGCAAGCCATTTCCCTCCTAGTGATGGGGCATAGAATTGACTTATAAAAAGTGAGAGCCTCAGTATTTTTCATATCGAGGCTCTAACTTCCGATGATACATTTGCAGCTCTTCATCTCATAAAATCAAAATATCCTGCTGAGTGTGCTGACTGTTCAACTGTTCAAGGATGAAAACAAAGAGTTCTTCCACATTATCTTTCCTGAAGCCCTCTTTCAACATCCAGGCCACAAGAGAAAAGAAACTATTAGAAATGTATTGTCAATAGTACAGCAGATGTTGCCAAATGTCTCTGACAAGAGAGACGCTCAAAGATACTAATTTCCCTGAAGGGCCATGCGCATTATTCAAATGTGGTTTCACAAATCTACTGCTTGTGCAGGAGTCGCAGATCTGCTGTGTGCTTGTGTTTGGAGGGACTCACAGTGGCAGGAGTGATGCCCGGAAAGATCCGCAGAAGCCCCACATTTTGGTTCAGCTCTGTGCTCACTTGAAACTCTGCCGGACATTTGTCCTTCCACACGATGTCCCAGTTAACTACAAGTGAAGGACAAAGGCTTTTACTCCACACATCAGGACACTTTCATTACATATGTAGGATCTAACAGCCTGAAACAGACGGTCCCTCTGGCTTACCTGTAATGTCCGCTCCAGTGGAGACCAGAGGTTCCAGGTTTGGAGAAGTGAAAGCTTCAAAGCCCTCAGCATCCACCTTGGTTACACGATTGCCTCTGTACAGTTTGTCATGGAAATATAAACCCACCTAAAGATAAGAACAAATCAGCACAAGTTTGAAATGTGCCCCATATTTGACTAAACTCTACTGTGTTAACAGCCATTCAATGTCATGAAGCTGCTCTAGGAGTTAGATGTTGGGGGAAGTATGGTACCCTGAGCCTCTGTGCTCTTATTCAATCTGCTCCCTCTCCTTCATCTCTGTCCCATACCCTCATGTTTTTCATGGACAAATGAGTTCACTGCTGTTCACCAGTGTCTCTCTCTCTTCTTCTCTACTGCTCCTCTTGGGGAGTGGAGCTGTTTCAGATGTTTTAGAGGTCCTCCCGTGAGCAGACGCTGACCAGACCTTAGCTCTACCCCTCTCCACTCACCTCCCTGAATCGAGCCCACCTGTCTGGATGGAGCCCCACCTACCTGGTTGGAGCCCCCACCTGTCTCGATGGAGACCCCACTTATGTCGATGGAGCCCCTGTCTGGTTGGAGCCCTCACCTGTCTGGTTGAAGAGCTCAACTCAAATGAGCTGATGGCCATTCCCCCACACATCTGCCTGTCCATATAAACCTCTGCTCTTTATAAACTGACTGGTTTCGTCAAAGCCCTCAGGTCTGAAGGTGCCACACAGTGACAGCTGTTGGCAACAGTATCTGGAGAGAATTTTCCCATACTGCACCCCTGTTCATCAAGAGACTGAGGATGGGAGAATGTGTTTGCTGATTGTTTTCGATCTGTTTGTCTCGATGTCCAAGTGTGTTTCAATGTGTTGATGTCTATGTCAGATTATGTTTCCATGTTTATTCACTTTCTGTGAAGCCCATTGGGGCAACCCATGTTGTGATTCTGGGCTATATAAATAAAATTGAATTGAATGAAACACAAATCACTGTCTTGACAGAAGACACTAGGGCTTCTGTTGTCATGGTGACCTCTTTAGATACTATCAATTCATTTTGATTCATTTTGTTGTGCTAATAAACTGTATTTGTTATCTCAAGGATATATTTGAATACATTTTATGAATGATGCATGCAATTTCCACAGAAGTTTAAAAAAAAAAGTACCTCAGGGATGACCGGTGATAGTCCTGCGATCAACAGCGCCACCAAGAGGTTTTCCATGCCATCATTCCGTACGTTATATATTGGCAACTGAAATCACACCACTTTAAGTGACTATTTTGGAGAGATTTTTACACCACAAAAAATCAAAGTCCTATTTACCTGTGCGCCTGTGATTATAATAGGTTTCCCCAGATGCTCACACATGAAGGACAGGGCTGAGGCTGTGTAAGCCATAGTGTCTGTCCCATGGAGAATCACAAACCCATCATGGCAGCTATAGTTTTTCTGAGACAAAACACAAACAGACGTAATCCAAACACTCTTCTTTTGTACACTTTTTATGTGTATAATACGATAGGAGATGTATTTATCTTGTTGTCATGTCTGGATTGCCAGCTGCAAGCTGTCTTCAGAACTTTCAGAAACACGTCAACAAGGTAAATACATCTCCTGCTGTAATGACGTTAAAAAGAACCCAAGAGGTTAAACAAGAGACATGTCAAATGTGTTGTGCTTCTAAGTTGAATGTGTGGATGTGAATGTGGACCTCGATGTCGTTTCCAATTTTGACCCAGTCGGCTGGAGTCATGTTTGAAGAGTCCAACAGCGGGTCGTACTCCAGCATTATGTAGACTATCCTGGGGTCCATTTTGTCCTTTTCATTCTGCCTGCAAAAACACATGAGCACAATTTTCATCATTACAAAAACAGAAACAATTGACTTTAGTTTATGTGCAAATGAAAGAGCACAAACACATGATCATGAGTCCTCCATAGAAAAAATCGGCTCATATCTTTATTGAACCAATCTAACAAAGCTGGATAAAGTAGTGATTTATTTAAAGGTCTTATTACACAAACTGAATTACTGTGAGCTTTAAGCCGTGTTCTAATGTATGTTGTTTCCTCCTCAAAACACGCCTATCTATCGATTCACACTCCACCGTTGAAATAAACTCTTACACTTTTCCGTTTACAGTTGTCTAGACCCAATAAAGTGAACCTCCCCAATTTTACTACACATTTCTTTGGATTAGAAACAGTGGGTTTGATGGTGTTTGCACACAGTGGTCTTTTTACCTTAGTTATGTCAGATTTACATTCATTTATATGAATATGCGTAGTTCATTTAGACAGTTGTATTACACTTTCACAGAACATATCGACAGGCCAATGTCCCCATCGAATAATACTCCCAGTGTAGAATCAACATTATTCACGCATTTATATGAATATGTGCAGCGGTAGCTCATTTTGACAGGCCTATATCTTTTATCAAATAAGGCTCCCATAAGGCCATCCATTCATCTAACGTAGGTATTCTGCTGCAAATCTAACACACACAGGTCAATGCTTACAGGCCTAACTGGTCAAAACATACAATAAAACCAGTACACTTTTAAAATGTTACTTGTTACCCGACTTCTGCCTCAAATCGACGAGTAACTGAAATCGACAGGACAACGGCAAATCCCTTTAAACCAAGTCAAACTCGAATTTAGGGTGTTGGTGGTCTTGCGCTCTAAAGATAGAAAAACATGTGCGTAAAAACAAAAAATAAGAAAACTTCAAACTCACGGTAGGACCAGAGCGTGTTCTCCATAACGTCCGTAGAGGTCGTATGTTTGGGCATACTTCTCATCGTGGAGAATGGGAAGGTTACGTAGGAACTTTTCAAGTGCATTGGGTTCGGGTTCAAGCCCTGGGAGCATCACATGTACAGACAGGTATTACATGATGGAAGATGACATGGGACTTCACACATACTGGTATTATACTGATATCTAGGGTTAGTTCACATAAAACCACAACTCATTCAAAAAGGGGAAGTTAAATGAATCCAGTCAGCATTTCTTATAGGCCTAAAATAGAATGACCTTATTTGCATCACAGATTTAGGCAGTTGACCTACAGAGCAGAGCTAAACAAAGCATGGATGTGCAAATGAGAAACTTGGAAAATGGAAATATTAGAGGACAGACGTGGTATAAAAGATGTTTGAATTGCTTAGTTTGGGAGGGAGATATGAAGATATCACATTTCATGTTTTACATTCCACAAACATTAAGCCTATTAAGTATAACTGATGACATATTACCTACATCTCAACGGTGTGTTTGATCAGGATTAATGAGTATGATACTAGTTGTACTTTCGGATAGGCAGCTAGCAGAGAGGAGGGCCTGCAGCTGCTGCCTCTGTGTGTCATTATGGTGAAGTCTAGAGCAGCGTACAAATTGAAGTTACCTATCAGGTATGCCCACTATGTCTAATCCTGAGTCATATCTGCAGTTTGAGTATGTTCAAGTGTCATTACTACTTGATAAACAAATGCACATCTGACCCCAGCAACACAAACTTAATTGTGGATGTAGCTAGCTGATGCCGCTGGTTCCAACATCAGGGGTCTAAAAAGAAAAACAGACCAAATAAGACACTAGGACATTGCTAATACTGTACCGTCAGGTTTGTATTTCATCCCAATGGTTCCTCCAGTGTTGATGAGAAGGAGCACCTTCTCTCCACTTCCACAGCGGCGAAACAGTGGTCTTCTACGGATCTCATCTGATGCTATGATTTCTGAAGGTGACAGCGAAAGTGCCTGGGCTAAGGATGTCGGCTTTGCCATGATGATGGACTTCTCTTGTCTTCAATCTATCAACCACCCTCAAGGACACAGCTGTGAATCACTTCATGTTTAGGCAAATCGTCTGTATTTTATCTGAATCTGATGAAATGACGTAGCTCTGGGCGTGGTTTCGCGCTCAAGAGTGTGTGCTGAGGTGAGCGCTTTTTAAACTCATATATTTTAAACTGTGCTGGAGGAAACACCACCAACAAAATATATGGGTTGGATCCTGGATACAACCACACTCAACTGAAACATATAAACATGTGCTTTGTGTACAGAATGCAAAATAAAAGAGTCTTTAGATTCTTTAGTTTGTGTGTAGAACCTGGCATTAGCCTGTGGAAGTTGTAAACATTGATTCCAGTCTTATCAGGAGTGTAATGTATCTTATTACCAATGCTGTAAATGAGGAGATTGTGTGTTGCTTTAAGTACAAATTTGGCAGCAGTGCTTGACTTGTAATTGAGTACATTTTAACTATGTAACCAGTAGTGGAAGAAGTACTTAATTTTGTTACTTGAGTAAAATTACAGATATCAAAAGAGAAAAAAAAAAGAGTTAAAGTTGAGTACATTACTTTCCCAGAATGGGCTGTTGACACAATCACCAGAGCATTACCAGGAAATAACCAAGTTACTTCTTCAGAAATAACAAGATCAACTTCCTTCTGCTTTCAGCTTTAACGGTAAAAAGGGTTGTTGATACGGTCACTGAAGCAATACCAAAAAACAAGCAAGATTGTTCTTCATAAATGCCCATAGGCAAGGAAAGTTTATTTGTACAGCACAATTTGTACGCAAAGTGAGAATGCTATAGTATTTATAATTTTGTGAGGGTCAAGGTCATTTGGTAAAACTTTTGAATATATTTCAGCTGGGGGTGTACATGTAATTTTAAAAAGTCATGTAGTTTTAACTCCACTGCACTGTTATAACAAAAATGGCATTTGACTCGGGGTATGAATACTTTTGCAACCCACTGTATACATGTATACTAGTCTATTGCAAAAAATGTCAATATCATGAAAAAGTTTATTTTTTGTCACTCATTTCAGGAAGTCCAATCCATATATTATATAGACTCATGACACAGAGTGACATATTTCAAGAGTTTATTTCTTGAATTTTTAGGATTGCAGCTAATAGATAACGAAAAAACTAAATTCTGTGTCTCAGAAAAATAGAATATTACATAAGATTAAAAAAATTCAACATACATGAAAAGTATATTCATGTTCTATGCACTCAATACTTGGCTGGGCCTCTTTTGGCATGAATTCCTGCATCAGTGCACCGTGGCATGGAGGAGATCACCCTGTGGCACTGCTCAGGTGGAATGGAAGCCCAGGATGCTTTGATAGTGGCCTTCAGGTCATCTGCATTGCCCTGAGCAATCTTTTGGTACCTTTGGCTGTGTGGGAAGGTGCCAAGTCCTGCTGGAAAATAAAATCAGCACCTCCATAAAGCCTGTCAGCAGAAGGAAGCATGAAGTGCTGTAAAATGTCCTGGTAGGTGGTTACACTGACTGTGGACTTCAGAAAACCCAGTGGACCAACACAGCAGATGAAATGCAGCCCAAATCATCACTGACTGTGGAGACTTCACACTGGACTCAAGGAATGTGGATTTTGTGACTTCTTCCAGACTTTGGGACCTTGATTTCCAGAGGATATGCAAAATGTACTTTCATCTGAAAAGAGGACCACTAAGCAACAGTCCAGTTCTTAATCTCCACAGCCCAGGTCAGACTCTTCTGACATGTTCTCATGTTCCATATGGGCTTTGTCTGTGCATCGTGGCTCCTGATGCCTTGTGGAGGGTCAGTGACTGTGTTCTGGACATCGGTCTAGTCAGCTGCCTTCACCTTGATTGTTTAAAGGCTCAGGAAACCTTTGCAGGTGTTTTCAGCTGATTAAGGTGTGGCGTTATGACTTCCCAATATTCAGCTTTTTCATAATATTCAAATTTTCGGAGACACAGAATTTTGTTTTTTCATTATCTGTACACCTTAATAATAAAAATTAAAGAAATAAACTCTTGAAATAATTCACTCTATGTCTATATAATATATGGAGTTGAAATGAGTGACAAAAATATGGAACATTTTCATGATATTCTAAAAGCCTACACTTTGGGTCTTGTCTGGTGTGGTAAATCTGGCCTCTATTGCTGATGATCATAGCAGATGATTGGTGCCAGGATGATGTAGAGCAGGTTCATACAAACATTTTAAGACCAAAATGACGAGGCCACAGCAACAGGTCCAGAGAGAGGGACAATAACATCTCAATGTGACTCAATGGGAAAAATGGAGAGAAGGAGCCAGAAGAGCCTCCTGGAGCACTGCCTGTTTGGCATGTGGGGGGCTAACGGGTTAGCTTTGTCCACTCATATATACTGTCTATGAGTGTTACGCATAGGTGCGCGGCAGTGATTAATGACCAAATTGTCCACTTTTTTACTGAGGGCAGGGCTGTAAAACTATGAAACCCTCTTGTTTCTGACATTGGACACATACGGGACATAGACCAGCGCTACGTCTCCTTTTCTCCCTCTTATCCCAGCTCATACAAGACTGCGCCCCCTGCAGGCTTGTTTTAAATGTGCGTGAGAGTCATGACACACAAGCACCCTCTTCTCTTGATGTCACCCAGGCTGAGAGCTGCCAAACACCGCATGCTCTCTGATTGGCTTTCACGTGCGTCTGGGAGCTCTCTGATTGGCTTTCACGTGCGTCTGGGAGCTCTCTAATTGGCTTCCATGTGCATCTGGGAGCTCTCTGATTGGCTTCCATGTGCATCTGGGAGCTCTCTGATTGGCTTTCACGTGCGTCTGGGAGCTCTCTGATTGGCTTCCATGTGCATCTGGGAGCTCTCTGATTGGCTTTCACGTGCGTCTGGGAGCTCTCTGATTGGCATTCATGTGCGTCGAGGAGGTGTGCGGGACAAGTGCGTAGATTTGATGCTGGACTATAAACCAGCCTTAAATGTACAGACTGAAAGTGGAGGAGATAATGAGGGAGAGTAAGGAGGAAATAGGCACTGAGAAGGGCAACAGAATGGAGGGCCAACCAGAGAAAATGTCCAAATATGCCTCTGTGACCATTATGCAAGATGCGAGTGCACATTGGTGTGCATGGAAGGCCTGTCACCCACTTGGCTGTGCGCACCTCCCAAAAAAATCCTACAAGCGCCCCTGATCGATCATCTCAGCCGGCGACAGCTGGTTGGCAACAGTGTCTGGAGAGAATTTTCATATACTGCACCCGCCGGTGGGTTTTTTGCTCTCTGGCACCAAGGATCGTGTGTTTATTGAGAGACTGAGGATGGGACAATGTGTTTGCTGACGTCTATGTCAGATTACGTTTCCATGTTTTTCACTGTGAAGCCCATTGGGGCAACTCTTATTGTGATTCTGGGCTATGTAAATAAAAATTAATTGAATTGAATCTCTCTTGGCGGCACGGTGGCTGAGTGGCAACACTCAGGCCTCACAGCAAGAAGGTTGCGGGTTCGCCCGGGTCGCCCGGGCCTTTCTGTGTGGAGTTTGCATGTTCCTCCCCGTGTCTGGATGGGTTTCCTCCGGGTACTCCGGTTTCCCCCATCAACCTAAAACATGCCCGCACCCCTATGAACTAACATCAAGGACCATGTTGTCCACCCTCCTGTGGGCTCACCACCTGCAGAGGGGTTCATAGGGGGGGTCAGGTGCTATGAGCATGCTGCCCCCGCGACCCAGCCGGATTAAGCGGGAGAAGATGAATGAATTGAATCTCATCTGTGCTGGAGGATACACCACCAACAAAACATTTTGTCAGGTAAGAAAATGTTCAAATATTTCAAACTCATGTAAAATAATTTTGGATTAAATTACTTTGTGATTTTAGGGTGATTCCCTAGTGTGCAAGAATACTGCAGTGGGAGTAGTATCTTTCAATAGACGGTAACTGTACTTACTGGGTTATTGGGTCACCCTGTTGTCATATCACTGAATACATCTTAGAACATTTAATAAACAAACTGTGAACTAAAACATGTTCAATTAATACTTTAGAATTTGGAAAAATATCAGAATAAATTTATATTTTTGTTAATTAATATAAATTGGCAAATATCGGTAGTGACTATTTTGTCTTCCCCAAATATTTTTTGACCTGTCCCCACCATCCTAATGCAAATCTATGCCCTTGTTTGCTTCATGTCTTGCGACATACTTTGTTGACATACTGAACCCATACCGGTACAAAGGGCCATTGATGCATTCACTGGAGCATTACCAGGAAATAAGCAAGCTAGTTCTTCAGAAATGACAAGATACACCCTGAAACTTCCTTCTGCTTTAAGCTTCACGGTAAAACGGGCCGTTAACAAATTCACTGAAGCAAAACCAAACAATAAGCATGATTGTTCTTCAGAAATGCACGTGGGCAAAGAAAGTTTATTTGTACAGCACAATTCGTATATAAAGTGATTCAAAGTGCTTTACAGAGTAAGAAATACACTAAAATCACAATACAAACAAATAATTAATCATCATAAAATTCAAAAGAGAGAAACATTAAATGAGAGAGCAGTGTGCAGAATGAAAAATGAAAACCTTTCAGTCATACACAGCTAAACAGAACTGTTCTGAACCTGGATTTAAACAGAGTCAAAGTAGAGTCTGTCACATGTTCAGACTGTTCCAGGTTTTAGCTGCATGAATCTGAAACTCTGACTCCCTGAGTTTAGTCCTGACTCTGGGCATCAGTAGGAGGCCAGTCCCTGAGCTCCTCAGAGTGCAGATGGTTCATGTGGCACTAAAATGGACTTTGGTGCTCGGCCATCCAATCCAATCCACTTTATTTATATAGCACATTTCATAAACTGAAAGCGTTTCCAAAGTGCTGCACAAAACCATCATTTAAAATAAACAAGTAATCAAATGCCCTACCAGAGTGCATACAAATAAATATACCATAAAATAATAAAAAAAAAAAAAAAGATAAAAACACAAAAAAATAAAATTAATAAAAAAATAAATACTATAAGAACAATAAAATAATAAAAAACCCTAGAATACAATAAAAGACACAGAGGACCACACAACTCAAGCGGTGTTAAAAGCCAGAGAATAAAAGTGGGTCTTAAGACGAGACTTAAAACACTCCACTGTGGGAGCTGCTCGGACGTGGGGGGGCAGGGCGTTCCATAGTTTAGGACCAACCACAGAAAAAGCTCTGTCCCCTCTGGATTTAAGTCTGGTCTTAGGCACCACGAGCTGGTGCTGGCCCTCAGACCTCAAAGCGCGCGCCGGAGTGTAGATTTGGATGAGGTCCGAGATGTAATCCGGGGCCAGTCCATTCAAAGCTTTAAAAACAAACATTAAAAATTTAAAATCAATTCTAAAATGAAAAGGAAGCCAGTGCAAAAGCGCCAGAATTGGGGTGATGTGCTCCGCGTTTTTGATTCCTGTTAAAGAATTCGTGCCGGAGTTCTGGACTAACTGTAAGCGTGAAAGAGCATTATGTGATATGCCAGTATAAAGAGCATTACAGTAGTCCAGGCGTGAAAAATAAAGCGTGAAGCGACTTGTTCAAAGTCCTTAAAACTTAAAACCCGGCTTGACTTTGGATAAAAGCGAAGATGATAAAAGCCTGATTTAACGACTGTGTTGATCTGCTTGCTGAGTTTAAAATCCCTGTCCATGGTGGCGCCAAGGTTGGTGGCGAAGGGATGAACATTATCTTTAAAAGGGGCCCAAGTCCAATGAGGGATCAGTGGGCCCAAGAGCACAATTTCAGTTTTCCCTTCATTCAAACTGTTAGAATAAAATGCTTATAATGATGAAGTTATTAAAAATGTACATCAAGCTACAAGTAGTCTCAGGAATGATACAAGCCAGGCTCAGAGGATGAAAAGAGCCTGTGTTAAAGAAGGTTATGAGGTACAGCACTATCTCTTCTAAAAAAACAGATGTGTGACCTTTTTGAACTCTACTTGAGGTTCCCAGACCATATTTCTGTGCTTATCTGATGAAATGTAAACCTAGCCATGATATACTTTGACCATGTTGTCTATTGTAAACCTAACACTGACATGATGTATTATGTGAGACAATAAAAACCGTGCCAGAAGGGGAGGAGGCTTTGGGAGAGAAGCGTGGACGAGCCTAGAAGGCGCCGTCTGGTCTCCCCCGTGTGTGCACGTAAAGAGAACTAGCTCAGGTGATTTAATCCTCAATTAGGTAGGAGACTGGCATTTATAAATTGTCAGAGTATTTTCACTGCTTGTGATTGTATATTTTATGACAAATTGGTCCTTCCAAGCCGGATCGGTGAACTTCTGCGTGGAGGATGACCAGCAGAGATTGGAAAGAGTGCGCGCACCCAGCTTGAGCTGAAAAATCCGTCTTTTCCGGCGGCAACCTCCCTTTGTCATCCTCTCCGTGGAAGGACCTGGTCAGCAGAGCCAGTTTTATCACCTGAGGTCAGTAAATTTAACTTCTAAGGTAGAAGTGTTAAAGAACTACATAGAGATGAATCTAGTGTAGAAGTGTGAATGAATTGTTGAATGTATGGAAATTCAAATTGATCATTGTTAAGATGTATCAAGGTTGAATCTCATTAAGGACATAGGTCGATGTTTTGCTGAAAATTGATCCAGTGTCCTTCTCGGTGTGTGAATTAACACCAAGTTTATGACCGCCCATCGTGGTAGAAGCTTGTCATAAAACACAGAGAATTCTTCCGTCGATCAACAGTAGGCGGAAACTAAACACATATTACGTCATGGCAGAAAAAACAGTAAAAATAGAAACAGACTCGGAGTATATGAAGCAAATTTATCCAAAGTCTTGCAAATTCCTACGAAAACGGAAAGTAAAAAGCGTAAAAGTGTTAACACAAAAAAGGCAGCAACATTCGCAGTGTCTCGTCCAGAGGACGTTGATAGCACAGTGGTGCAAAAGCGCCCTCTACAGGCAGAACAGGCAGGAGCATACGGTGGGGATCAAGATGAAGCAGAAATTTGCTGAAAAGAAAGGAGGAGTTTAAGACCCTGGGGCTTTATCCAAAACTTCCAGAATTAGAAGTACCAAAACCACAAGCCAGCAAAATCCGTTTGGACTCTTCCCACTGCCCCAGGGGCTCAGGGGGGCCCCCACCCGCATATGATAAAAGAACTCCACCCCCCTGGCAACTCCCATCTCCTATATCAAAAGGTGCCAGAAGTAAGACAGAGGTGCAAGGCCTAGTCAAATATGCCATAGAACAGACATGGGATCAGATTGATTGTCCCACGAAAGAAAAAATAGCAGAAAGTTATCCCCTAATTTCCCTCCCAGATCCACATACACAAGGGGCGACGATACAAGTATACAGACCGTGGGCTGTAGTTGACATAAAAAAGGTAAAAGATAGGAAGGAGGGAAGATGTTATATATGTCACAAAAAAGGGCATTTTGCAAGAGATTGTAAACAGAAGGGGGGAGATAGTGACAGTGAGAGAGGAAGAGGAAGAGGAAGAAAGACAGAAGCACAAATCCCGTAAAGCATGACTAAATAAGAAATGCAAATATAAGTGTCAGGAAAATAAAGAATATTGACACATAGGCTTTGCCAGATGTGTCAACAGGAAAATATGGTTAATACAATAGGTTTTAATACATACTAAAAAAATTTTGTAAATAATGTCTAATCTGCATTAAAAATAATGCACAAAGACAGCGGAGACCTAGAGGAGCTTTCCCTACCCCAGAGCATCCTTTTCACACTACACTACACATGGATTTCATTCAATTAACAAAATCCAAAAGTGTAGAGTATTGCTTAGTGATAATTGACGCATTCTACAAAAGGGTGGAAGTATTCCCAACAGCTAAAACTGGATCTACAATTGAAGACAAAGACCAACCAGACTCTGATCAAGATCTTATTGACTATATGAGAAAAACCCTGTTAACAAGAAGCGTTGTAAAGCAGCAATAAACTGCCAGAAAAGAACTATTTCTCCACAGGGCAACCACGGCAAAACCAGGAGACCCACGTGTTCATAAAGACTCTAAAGCGGAAGAACTGGACCAGTCCAAGGTGGGAAGGACCACACCGAGTCATCCTGGCTACATCTACTGCAGTAAAGGTCAAGGGCAGACCAACCTGGATTCATCAGTCGCACTGTAAGTTAAGGAACCAGTCGGACCTGACAGATCCTGACCCAGCCTCCGAGAACTCTCAAGCGCCCAGAACGTCTAGACTACTGGACCTCCTAGACTCAGGACTTCCAAGTCAACCAGACTCAAGAGTGATCAGCGAGTAAACCACTGTTCACTCCACCGGTGTTCTTGAGGAAGTTTACCTCGGGCACTGAAAAGATGACAGCTCCATCCATCCCAAGGGAAAACCAACTGTCTGAGAGAGAGAAGTCAGACAACTACATGACACCCAGTTAAGATGGTTAAATAAGGTGTTATTTGTTATGATTTTATTCATGGTGTACATAGCAATATTGTTTGTGATACAAATCAAACATACACACCCTGACTTGGTAGTGAGTACATAATCCACACAACACAAATGTAATGACTCCACAATCTTGAGACTGTGGCACACCCTACAACCGCACTGACAAAGAGGACAAGACAGAACTGACCTAGCGAAGACAACCAGGACTTTGACGCATAGGCAAATGCAAACATAAATTAAAATGACCAAAGCCAACATTACCTAAAGTTATGCGATTTTACACATTTTTGTGATGGCATGTGCTAAAGTTATTAAAAAATGTTCTGATCTTATATGATGTAATTTTTATAAACAGGGGGAAAATGTTAGAATAAAATGCTTATAATGATGAAGTTATTAAAAATGTACATCAAGCTACAAGTAGTCTCAAGGAATGATACAAGCCAGGCTCAGAGGATGAAAGAGCCTGTGTTAAAGAGGTTATGAGGTACAGCACTATCTCTGCTAAAAAACCAGATGTGTGACCTTTTTGAACTCTACTTGAGGTTCCCAGACCATATTTCTGTGCTTATCTTGATGAAATGTAAACCTAGCCATGATATACTTTGACCATGTTGTCTATTGTAAACCTAACACTGACATGATGTATTGTAACGAGACAATAAAAACCGTGCCAGAAGGGGAGGAGCTTTGGGAGAGAAGCGTGGACGAGCCTAGAGAAGCGCACGTCTGGTCTCCCCCGTGTGTGCACGTAAAAGAGAACTGGCTCAGGTGATTTAATCCTCAATTAGGTAGGAGACTGGCATTTATAAATTGTCAGAGTATTTTCACTGCTTGTGATTGTATATTTTATGACACAAACAGAGAAAATTTTGGGCCAACCAAGCCTTGACGTCACCAAGGCAGTTCAACAAGGGTGTCAGGGGGCCTTTCACGTGCTTAGAAATCGGAAGATAAATTTGGCAGTCATCGGCATGAAAATGATATAAAATGCCATGCTTTTTAAAAATTGCACCGAGTGGGAGCAGGTAGGAGTAAAAGAATAGGGCCAGAATTGACCCTGGGGGACTCCACAGTGCAGCGGGCAGCAGACAGGTGGAGTCCCCCAGCCTGACAGTGCAGGATCTCCCAGAAAGATAAGACCTGAACCAGTTTAAGGCGGTCCCCTGACACCCACACAGTCTTCAAAGGCGGTTTAAAAAAGAGTTGCATGGTCGACTGTGTCAAAAGCAACTGATCAAGTCTAAAAGCACTAAAATGGCAGAGCTACCACCATCAGTCATTAAAATAGGTCATTAAAAACCTTTAAAAGTGCAGACTCAGTGCTATGCAGGGCTTTGTATCCTGACTGGAAACGCTCTAAAATGCCATGTGCTTTTAAAAAAGGCTGCAATTGACAAAGAACACATGTTTCCAATACTTTAGCCAAAGGAAGCTTAGAGATTGGAATGAAAATTTGAAACATTTGATGAGTCAAACTTGGTTTCTTCAGGAGGTTCAATTACAGCCTTTTTAAAAAATGAAGGTACAACACCAGAGACAAGACTGCTGTTCATAATTTCCCATACACTCGAGCCAATTGTTGTCCATACCTCCTTAAATAACCTTGGAGGGATGGGGTCAATAGGACTGGTGACTTTAAGCTCATTAGCTATTTTAGAGAGAAACACCAAAGACACTGGCTCAAGTTTACAAAAATTGGCTGAGCAAGACATGCTTATTAGTGGAACAGCAGGACAGTTTAAGTTGGCTCTAATCAGCATAACTTTCTCTGTGAAATAAGATAAAAACTGTTCACATTTTTCAGAACAAGAATCTAAAATAAAGGATTTGGATGGGTTCAAAACAGACCCAATTGTTTGAAATAAAATACAAGGATTATTGACATTTGTCAAAACCAAGTTTGAAAAATATTTCCTCTGTTCCTCTTTAACAGATTTCTGATACATTTTTAAACTGTCTCTTAAAATTTCATAAGACACTTGCAAATGATCACTTTTCCACTTCCTTTCCGCCTGCCTACATCTGCGCCTGGCCTCACGAGTGGTGTCATTTATCCATGGCACAGGTTTGACTCTGGGGCGCGCAGCTTTTTGTGGAGCTACAGAGTCCATGACTGTAGTGCATGCGGCCATAAAAGAGTTTGTAATTTCTTCAGTGTCCTGAAAGCCGGCGTCACCCAGGTCTGGCACATTTTTCATAAAAAAAGATGAAAATGGCCTTGCAGTGTCGGTTTTAGGATGCGGCGAGTGGCGACTGAAATAGGCTTCAGACAGTCGCGCAGAATAAAATCAAACAAAATAGGACAATGGTCAGAAATGACAGCATCCACTACCAATACATTGGACAAATTGCATGAGATCACCAGATCCAATGTATGGCCATGTATCTGCGTGGGTTCTTTCACATGTTGCACCAAGTTAAAACCATCAATCAATTCCATAAAAATCTTTTGCCATAGGCGCAGAAAGACAACAAATATGCAAATTAAAATCACCAACCAATAAAATTTTATCATAGTTTGTCAACACGGGAGCAATGAAATGTGAAAATTCACTGATAAAGTCTTTGTTATACTTCGGTGGTCTGTAAATCACCGCGCAAAACACAGGATTTTTTTCACAAAGTTCAAAGCAGCTCACTTCAAACGAAGCGAAAAAGTCTGTCGTCAGTGGCTTGTATCTTACGCTTTTCCTAAAACTGAGCGATGCCACCTCCATGTCCGTGGACCTCGGTGCATTAATAAAAACACAGCCTGGAGGTAACAGTTCTGTAAGCGGCAGACTCACGGGAATTAATCAGGTCTCCGTGAGGAAAAGCACATCCAGCGGTGAGAAGTGAAATAATCCTGGACAACAAAAGTCTTGTTAACCACGGATCTTGCATTTAAAAGCGCACATTTCAGTGAAATCTGGATCATGTGGTCGGCCGGAGCAGCTCAGGGGCTGGAGGTTGCCGGAATCACGCTGCTTGATCCCCGTAAGGCGAGACGGCGGCGCACCAGCGTTAGGTCATCCTAGATCCACAAACCGGTAGTACGCTTAAGCAGCGGCGGTGATGAGGGGCAAGTTTCCTGCGCAAGAAAGTGGCGATAACAGGCTGCATAATCCTGGGGATGTTGGCTGGACACTGTAAAGTTCTGAACAAAGGACCAGCCAGCACTTCAGTCTGGCCAGCCCGGGCCTTCGTACTCCATGCCGCCTGCGTTTCTTGGGCAGCAGGGCCTTTACCCGGAGAAGGTAATGCGGGACGTTAGCCAGGTTAGTGGCACGCGGCTTGTTTGTCTCATCATAACGATATTCCGCGCAGTTATCCACATAATCTTTGATTTTTAATAAGTTCTGACGCTCATACACCAGCAGTGAGTGTGTGATCCCCCCAAAACAGCTTAAAAACACAATAAAACACCCCAACAATGAGAGAGCCAAAGGGCAAACCAGACACTCCGGCGCCATCTTGACTTGATTTTATCAACCATGGAGCCATGGAGAGACTTGTGCACTAGCAGAGCTGCTTTAAAGTCTCTGAGCCACAGGGGGCAGGGCAAAGACCTGAGCACAGTTCCTTACTTCCTGGTTGGGTTAGGGCAGTGGTTCTTAACCTGGGTTCGATCGAACCCCAGGGCTTCGGTGAGTCAATCTCAGGGGTTCGGCAGGATCCTGCACAGGTCCATTTTTGGAGACCCGCACATTACAGCACCACATGCGCCCGTAAACCTATGATTATATCGAAGTTATATCCACACCCGCTTGGCCCCGTTAACATTCCCCCCATTACCCCCCGTGCCCGTGATAAATCACACACAAATGTGAAGCATTCTAACAGCACTTTATTTTCTTCAATTGGCGTCTCAGCGAACAACAACAAACAAACTGCAATAGCAGGTCACCGCTAAGCTAAGCTTTGCTCCACCTGAGCCCTAAATCGCACAATAACAACGAAACAAACAATGAAAAAAACAACCGATGTCAGTTTAACACAAAATAAACACCTTTATTTTATCTAACCAAGGTCACTGTGCAGGAACAGTGTATCGTCCTCAGCCCCAAGTTTCGGCTGCGTTCTGCATTCTTCACAAATACAGCAGAGGAAAAGTCTCTCACTGCAGCGCTGGATACAGGATTGAGAGTGCACCACCTGACCCGCCTGTGTGTGATCACTACCCGCCTGCATACCCACCCGTAAAATTATACACCAATACACATCGCCCGGCCAAACAAGGTCTGCGTCAGGTGTCGAGGAACCAGGACACCTTGATGAGAAATGGGCTACTGGAACAAGACGGAAATGGGCGAGATGTGAGAACCAGGCTCTGTTGGAATGCTACTACTCCAGTAACCCTAGTCAGAGGGGTTACGTGAACAGGATGTGGGTGAAATGGTTACTACGATACCCACAGTCCAAGCTAACGGCCAAACAACTAGTAGCTCAGTGTTCCAACATCCACAAACGGCAACTGCTATCACAACCAGAGATTGACGAGGTACAACAAATGCTATGGCAAGGGGGAGCCAGGTCAGAGGGGAGTTAACACTAACTCCCCAACCAGAGATTGGGAAGGAAGCCCCAATAAGTATCACGCTGAGCGAGGCAGCGACTGACCTGAAAGATAAGATCATGGCCCAGATGAACACAAGGCAACCCCGACCCCAGTTACACAGTACCGAGCGATGGCAATGTCAGGAAAAAGGAACACGAGAAACCAGAGAAATACCAGGGGCTCAAAGAAGAGCTGGAGAGGGCCTGGAAGGTGAAAGCATCGGTGGTGCCTGTGGTGATCGGAGCACTCGGGGCCGTGACCCCCAAACTGGATGAGTGGTTGCAGCAGATCCCAGGAAGGACAACAGACATCTCAGTCCAGAAAAGTGCAGTAATGGGGACAGCAAGTTATATATATATATATATATATATATATATATATATATATATATATATATATATATATATATATATTTTTATATATTATTATTATTATATATATATATATATATATATAGTTTCTCGTGTTCCTTTTTCCTGACATTGCCATTGCTCGGTATTGCAATTTCCACCACCACGGCTTTGTTCTCTCGCTTATCCAGAACCACTATGTCTGGTTGGTTCGCCATCACCATTCTGTCAGTCTGTATTTGGAAGTCCCACAGGATCTTGGGCCGCTCATTCTCCACAACCTTCCACAACCTCCACCTTGATCCTGGGGTTTCCAGCCCGTACTCTGCACAGATGTTTCTGTATACTATGCCTGCTGCTTGGTTATGTCGCTCCATGTACGCTTTCCCTGCCAGCATCTTACACCCTGCAGTTATGTGCTGGACTGTCTCAGGCACTTCTTTGCACAGCCTACACCTTGGGTCTTGTCTGGTGTGGTAGATCTGGGCCTCTATTGCTCGGGTGCTCAAGGCCTGCTCCTGTGCAGCCAGGATGAGTGCCTCCGTGCTGTCCTTCAGACCAGCCCTCCCCAGCCATTGGTAGGATCTCTTGATATCAGCCATTTCAGTTATGTTTCGGTGTTACGCCCCATGTAGGGGTTTGTCCTGCCATGATGGTCCCTCCAGCACCTCTTCCTCTGCGCCCCATTGTCTGAGACATTCTCTGAGCACGTCATCAGTCTGGGCCTTGTCACTGATGTACTTGTGGAGCTTGGATGTTTCATCCTGGATGGTGGTTACCACACTCACTAGTCCTCTGCCTCCTTCCTTCCGGCTCATATACTGTCTCAGGGTGCTGGACTTGGGATGGAACCCTCCATGCATGGTCAGGAGCTTTCGTGTCTTAACATCCTTGGTCTGTATCTCCTCCTTTGGGCAGTGCATGATTCCTACTGGGTATCTGATCACTGGAAGGGTGTAGCTGTTTTTTGCCTGCGCCTTGTTCTTGCCATTGGGCTGGCTTCTTAGGACCTGCCGTACTCGTTGCTTCGCACCTGCCGTACTCTTTGCAGGCTGTCACCGCTTTCCTTGTTGCCTCGTCAAGGCTGCCATTTGCCTATGGGATACCAAAGTACTTGTAACTGTCCTCAATGTCTGTTATTGTTTCCTCTGGGAGTGAGACCCCCTCTGTGTGGACTACCTTCCCTCTCTTTGTCACCATCCTACTACATTTCTCGAGCCCAAATGACATTCCAATGTCTGTGCTGTAGATCCTGGTGGTGTGGATCAGTGTCGATGTCTCGCTCGCTCTTAGCATACAGTTTGATGTCATCCATGTAGAGGAGGTGACTGATGGTGGCCCCGTTTCTGAGTCGGTATCTATAGCCAGTGTGGTCGATTATTTGGCTGAGGGGGTTCAGACCTATGCAGAACAGCAGTGGGGACAGTGCATCTCCTTGGTGTATGCCACATTTGATGGACACTTGTGCAAGTGGCTTGTCATTGGCTTCAAGGGTGGTTTTCCACAACCGCATCGAGTTTGCAATGAACGCCCTTAGAGTCCTGTTGATATTGTATAGCTCCAGGCACTCAGTGATCCATGTGTGTGGCATTGAGTCATAGGCTTTCTTGTAATCAATCCAGGCAGTGTACAGGTTGGTCTGACGGGTTCTGCAGTCACAAGCGACTGTTCGGTCAATCGGGAGTTGGTGTTTGGCTCCCCTGGTGTTTTTGCCATTGCCCTTCTGTGCTGCACTCATGTATTGATCCATGTGCCCGCTTATCTTAGCCGCAATGATGCCTGAGATGAGCTTCCATGTTGTGGAGACACAGGTTATTGGCCGATAGTTGGATGGGACTGTACCCTTTGATCCTTCAGGATCAGGATCATACGCCCTTGGATTAGCCATTCATTTGTGCTGCTAGGCGCTCGTGGAGAGCAGTGAGCTTCTTTAGCCAGTATGCATGGATCATGTCAGGGATGTCTGCCACTGAGATGGTAACTGGATTCTGTTCAGGGACATCAGTGTTATGTGATGCTTCTCTTTCCAGTAC
This sequence comes from Odontamblyopus lacepedii, assembly GCA_034769755.1. Lineage (NCBI taxonomy): Eukaryota > Metazoa > Chordata > Actinopteri > Gobiiformes > Gobiidae > Odontamblyopus > Odontamblyopus lacepedii. Next base: position 13,493,134 of record CM068353.1, read on the forward strand.
CTCTCAGTCTCCAGCCTTGGTGGGTCTGCTCTGCTGTTATTACCCTGCCATTGAGCGTACACTTTCACAGGTTGTGTTGCGAACAAGCGGTTTATTCGTCTGGCTTCATTCTCTCTCGTGTACCTTTTTAGGCGGCTGACCAAGGCTTGGAGCCTTTGTTTGGCAGTTTCGAGTGCTTCAGGTATGGGCATCTGGCTGTACCTCTTGGATACTCGCTTTTTCATTGCACCTTTCTGGGCCCCTGACAGTTGGCTCACTTCTCTCCGCACTTCCTTGATTTTAGCCTCTAACCGTCTCTTCCATGGTGGGTATCTCATGGCTCACATGGTTGCTCTTATAGCCAATTGGTTTCAGTGATGGTTGTGGTAGGAAGTGCTGCATTCACATCCTCTAGCAGACTTTCAGATGGTACTTCACTTAGCCTGTGTAACTGGCATCGGGGTTGCCTTGTGTTCATCCGGGCCATGATCTAGCTGCCTCGCTCAGCGTGATACTTATTGGGGCTTCCTTCCTAATCTCTGGTTGGGGAGTTAGTGTTAACTCCCCTCTGACATGGCGTCCTGGCTCCCCCTTGCCGTAGCATTTGTGTTGTACCTTGCCTATCTCTAGTTTTGGGAAAGTCCAATGAATAACCCATTGGTGAATGCACATATGATACTAGTGGGGTTCAGTACCTCCAACAAGGTTAAGAACCACTGGGTTAGGGTGTCTCACAGCTCGTTTGGAGAGGCCAGTGAGAGGCCGTTACACTATCTAATTTACTGGAGACAAATGCACAGAGAAGTCTCCAAGTCTGCTTTAGACCTGTGATTTTTGCTATGTTTTTTAGATGGTCAAAGGTGCAGATGTTATTGATTTGATGTGACTGTTACAGTTCAAGTCTGAGTCCATTATTAACCTGAGACTTCTAGCCTGATGTGAAGGTTTTGGAGAGAGACACTGGAGGTGACTGCTGACACTGTCTCTTTGTTTCTGTGGGCCAAAACTCCAATGTGCAGTTAAAGGCATGTACATGTGATTATATTAAGTGCTGTGGGAAGAAGCTGTTGTTGTCTGCAGAGTTGTGGTAGGAATCATTAAGCATGGAGAGATTGAACAAAAGGGGGCCCAGGATCGACCTCTGGGGCACCCCACAGGTTAGGGTCGTGTGATCTGAGGCACAGTTTCCAGTTTCAACAAAATACTTCCTGTCTTCTAGATAGGACTTGAACCAGTGCCAGAGATGCTCACCCAGTCCTCTAGTCTCTGTAAGAGGATCCATTATCATCAGTGTCAAAAGCAGCACTCAGATCTAACAGGATCAACACTGACAATTTGGCTGCATCAGTGTTCAGGCCTGTATTGGTTCAAATCACCATGGCAATAAGTTTGATGGTGTTGGTATATTGGTAAGCAGCCTTCTATTACTGTGACAGACAGCTTTGTGAGCTGACTAAATGAGTGTGAGAATATGTTGTGTGTAGTAGCAGTGGGATCACATGTTGGAGGCAGATATAGATTCTACAGATAGTTTCAAACCTGCATCTGAGAACCTTTTTAACACTGTCAATCACTCCCTGTCACAGTACTGACAGTACTACACTGGGTATTTTAATCATTGAGTCAGAAACCACCTGAAGCAGCAATATGACCGTCTTTTTCCCATTATCTAAAAATAACTAAAACAAAGTTAATATGAGGTCTATCCATGTAAAGAAAAAAAAAGACGTGAAGATTGTAGAACAGAATTTTTTGCATGTCCTGATGTTATATTTATATATACTGAAGAAAATGTAATCACAGCGTATGGGCGCCAGTTGCAAATTACATAAGAACTACATGACAGTTATAAAAACGCTCCTCCAACCTAACCTGGACATGGGTGTTGACTTGGGCATGGACATGAGTGTGGACATGGGTGTGGACATGAGTGTGGACATGAGCATGGACATGAGTGTGGACATGAATGTGGACATGGGTGTGGACATGAGTGTAGACAGAGGTGTGGACATGAGTGTGGACATGAATGTGGACATGGGTGTGGACATGAGTGTGGTGGATAAGGGTGTGGACATGGGAGTGTACAGGGGTGTGGACATGGCTGTGGACAGCGGTGTGGTCATGAGTGTGGTGGACATGGGCGTGGCTCTGGAAATAAACAGCAAAAGAGAGGAAGCTCCCACTGTTATTAATGATGTGTGCATAAACGATGTGTAGAGTCACATCTGTGTTTGGGTGGAATGATCGACTCAGCATTATCTTAGAAACATCATACTGACTTCATCTTCAGCTTTGATTCAAATCTCCTCAAAGATTGTGGGTCCAGCCCTGGAGAGATGGTTTGAAGTCTCGTATTCAATTCAATTCAATTCATTTTTGTAGCGCCCAAAATCACAACAACAGCTGCCTCTAAGGGCATTCCAAGATTTTGATGAGTAAACATACACACAGACATATCAAAACAGGAATAAACAACATTCATGTAAAGCCGCAAATGCAAATCATCCAGTCATCCCCTACTAGCTGCTGATAACGGGCTAGCTTCAGTCCTGGTCCTAGTGGACCTCAGTGCAGCATTTGACACCATTGATCACAACATTCTACTGCAGAGGTTAAAATATGACATAGGTGTCAGAGGGACTGCCCTCAAATGGTTTAAATCCTATCTATCAGATAGGTACCAGTACCAGACTCTTCCCCCCACTGTACCTTTAGACACTCTAGGAACCACTAATAATCCTGCATTCTGAGAGCAAAGTGCTCTATTTGGCTGATACAGGACAATGGCATCCTGAAGATATGATGGGGCCATACTGTTTAAGGCTTTGTATGTCAGGAGGAGAACTTTGAATTTAATTCTAAACTCGACAGGAAGCCAGTGAAGTGATTTTAACACAGGACTGATGTGATCCCTTCTTTTAGTTCCTCTTAGGACTCTGGCCGCTGCATTTTGGACCAACTGGAAGCTTCTTAAAGTACCTTTAGCGCAGGCGGCGAGCAGAGAATTACAGTAATCTAGTCTGGATGTAACAAATGCATGGATAAGTTTTTCATCATCACTTTTAGGCAAAATATTTCTGATTTCAGGTGAAAATATGCAGTTTTACAAGCTTGATTGATATGAGCTGTGAATGAGAGATTTCGGTCAAATACAACTCCAAGATTTTTTACAGTAGAGCTAGAGGCTATACTCACATTGTCGTGGGAGATTATCTGGTCAGACAGAGAATCTCTCTGACCTTTAGGACCGACAACAATGACCTCTGTTTTTTCAGGGTTTAAGAGCAGGTAAATCAGGGTCATCCACGTTTTGATGTCCTTCACACAGGATCTGAGCTTATCGATTTGATCAGTCTGATTTGGTTTCAATGATAAGTACAGCTGAGTGTCATCAGCATAGCAGTGGAAATTAATGCCATGTTTTCTGATAATGTTACCTAATGGCAACATATACAGAGTAAACAGGATTGAACCAAGCACAGATCCTTGTGGAACACCGCAAGCTACCTTAGAGCACGGAGAGGTGCACTGGTTTACACTAACAAACTGGTACCTATCTGATAGATAGGATTTAAACCATTTGAGGGCGCTGCCTCTGACACCTATGTCACATTCTAACCTCTGCAGTAGAATGTTGTGATCAATGGTGTCAAACGCTGCACTGAGGTCCAGTAGGACCAGGACTGAAGCCAGCCCGTTATCAGCAGCTAGTAGCAAATCATTTGTCACTTTAAGCAGAGCAGTTTCTGTGCTGTGGTGAGCTCTGAAATCAGACTGAAATTTTTCAAATAAATTATTGTCCTGTAGATGGTGACAACGCTGTTTCACCACAACTCGTTCCAGAATCTTTGAGAGAAATGGAAGATTCGAGATAGGTCTGTAGTTGGCTAGTTCATCAGGATTTAAGGTAGGTTTTTTAAAAAGTGGTTTAATTACAGCATATTTAAAGGACTGAGGAACATAGCCATTTTCTAACGACATATTTATTATGTTATGGATGGGATCTTTTATTAGGTGGAGCGCTTCTTTGAGATTGACTGGAATAGGGTCGAGCAAACAAGTTGATGGTTTGGATGCCATGATGACTGAGGTAATCTCCACCTCATCGACAGGAGTAAATTTGTCTAATGCTGTTAGAGGATTCATGTGGGATATTGGTGTTACAGACTGGATTTGCTGGATTTGCTTGGTGCTGATTTTGGAGTAGCTTCTTTGATCTTGTCTCTAATGGTTGTAATTTTGTAATCGAAGAATTCAAGAAAGTCATCACAGCTGAACTTTGAAGGGAGAAGAGACTCAGGGACAGTGTGCGAGTTTGTCAGCCTGGCTACAGTGCTGAACAGAAATCTGGGGTTGCTTTTGTTTTCTTCTATTAGGTTTGAATAGTTTCTGGTTCGCGCTTTTCGCAGAGCGGCCTTATAAGAGAGCAGGCAGAGCTTCCATGCCTTCAGAGACTGCTCGGAGCGCGAGCGGCGCCAGAGGTTCTCTGTGCGTCTTACGTGTTGTTTGAGTGATCGCAGTTCTGGAGTATACCATGCAGCCGGAGGTCTTGGTTTAATGCTTTTCTGTTTTAGCGGAGCTGCAACATCGAGAGCAGATTTTAAGGTGAGCATTGTCCTATCAACAAACTGGGTTCAGTGTCCATTCCAAGATGGCGCCGGAGTGTCTGGCTTGCCGTTTGGCTTTCTCATTGTTGGGGTGTTTTATTGTGTTTTTAAGCTGTTTTGGGGGGATCACACACTCACTGCTGGTGTATGAGCGTCAGAACTTATTAAAAATCAAAGATTATGTGGATAATTGCGCGGAATATCGTTATGATGATACAAACAAGCCGCGTGCCACTAACCTGGCTAACGTCCCGGATTACCTTCTCCGGGTGAAGGCCCTGCTGCCCAAGAAACGCAGGCGGCGTGGAGTACGCAGCGGCCGGCTGGCCAGACTGAAGTGCTGGCTGGTCAGGATTATGCAGCCTGTTATCGCCGCTTTCTTGCGCGTCGGAAACTTTCCCCCATCACCATCGCTGCTTGGGTACTGCCGGTTTGTGGACGAGGGGATGACCCAGCGGCTGAGTGCTTCGCGGTCGTCTCACGGGGATCAAGCGGCGTGGATCCCGGCAACCTCCAGCCCCTGAGTCGGGCTGCTCCGGCTGACCACACGATCCAGACTTCATTGAAATGTGCGCTTTTAAATGCAAGATCTGTGGTTAACAAGACTTTTGTTGTCCAGGATTATTTTACTTCTCACTCGCTGGATGCGCTTTTCCTCACGGAGACCTGGATTAATTCCGGTGAGTCCGCCGCTTTTACAGAACTGTTACCTCCAGACTGTGTTTTTATTAATGCACCGAGATCCACGGGGACGTGGGTAAGCATCGCTTCAGTTTTAGGAAAAGCGTAAGCTACAAAGCCACTGACGACAGACTTTTTAAGCCGTTTGAAGTGAGCTGCTTTGAACTTTGTGAAAAAAATCCCGTGTTTTCTTGTGGTGATTTACAGACCACGAAGTATAACAAAGACTTTATCAGTGAATTTTCACATTTCATTGCTCCTGTGTTGACAAACTATGATAAAATTTTATTGGTTGGTGATTTTAATTTGCATATTTGTTGTCTTTCTCGCCTATGGCAAAAGATTTTATGGAATTGATTGATGGTTTTAACTTGGTGCAACATGTGAAAGAACCCACGCAGATACATGGCCATACATTGGATCTGGTGATCTCAGGCAATTTGTCCATTAACAATGTATTGGTAGGGGATGCTGTCATGTCTGACCATTGTCCTATTTTGTTTGATTTTATTCTGCGCGACTGTCTGAAGCCTATTTCAGTGCGTCACTGCCGGCGTCCTAAAACCCGGACACTGCGGCGTCATTTTTCGTCTTTTTTTATGAAAAATGTTCCAGACCTGGGTGACGCCGGCTTTCAGGACACTGAAGAAATTACAAACTCTTTTATGGCCGCGTGCACTACAGTCATGGACTCTGTAGCTCCACAAAAAGCTGCGCGCCCCAGAGTCAAACCTGTGCCATGGATAAATGACACCACTCGTGAGGCCAGGCGCAGATGTAGGCAGGCGGAAAGGAAGTGGAAAAGTGATAATTTGCAAGTGTCTTATGAAATTTTAAGAGACAGTTTAAAAATGTATCAGAAATCTGTTAAAGAGGAACAGAGGAAATATTTTTCAAACTTGGTTTTGACAAATGTCAATAATACTCGTATTTTATTTCAAACAATTGGGTCTGTTTTGAACCCATCCTAATCCACTATTTTAGATTCTTGTTCTGAAAAATGTGAACAGTTTTTATCTTATTTCACAGAGAAGGTTGCGTTGATTAGAGCCAACTTAAACTGTCCTGCTGTTCCACGAATAAGCATGTCTTGCTCAGCTATTTTTTGTAAATTTGAGCCTGTGTCTTTGGAGTTTCTCTCTAAAATAGCTAACAAGCTTAAAGCTTCATCCAGTCCTATTGACCCCGTCCCTCCAAGGTTATTTAAGGAGGTATGGACAACAATTGGCTCGAGTGTATGTAAAATTATGAACAGCAGTCTTGTCTCTGGTGTTGTACCTTCATTTTTTAAAAAGGCTGTAATCGAACCCCTCCTTAAGAAACCAAGTTTGGACTCATCAAATGTTTCAAATTTTCGTCCAATCTCCAAGCTTCCTTTTTTGGCTAAAGTATTGGAAAAATGTGTTCTTTGTCAATTGCAGCCTTTTTTAAAAGCACATGGCATTTTAGAGCGTTTCCAGTCAGGATACAAAGCCCTGCATAGCATGGAGTCTGCACTTTTAAAGGTTTTTAATGACCTATTTTTAATGACTGATGGTGGTAGCTCTGCCATTTTAGTGCTTTTAGACCTGACTGCTGCTTTTGACACAGTCGACCATGCAACTCTTTTAAACCGCCTTGAAGACTGTGTGGGTGTCAGGGGGACCGCCCTAAAGTGGTTCAAGTCGTATCTTTCTGGGAGATCCTGCACTGTCAGGCTGGGGGACTCCACCTCGTCTGCTGCTCCGTTGCACTGTGGAGTTCCCCAGGGGTCAATTCTTGGCCCTATACGTTTTACCCTCTACCTGCTCCCACTCAGTGAAATTTTTAAAAAGCATGGCATTTTATATCATTTTTACGCTGATGACTGCCAAATTTATCTTCCGATTTCTAAGCACGCGAAAGGCCCCCTGACACCCTTGTTGAGCTGCCTTGGTGACGTCAAGGTTTGGTTGGCCCAAAATTTTCTCTGTTTAAATGAAGGGAAAACTGAAATTGTGCTCTTTGGGCCCACTGATCCCTCATTGGACTTGGGCCCCTTTAAAGATAATGTTCATCCCTTCGCCACCAACGTTGGCGTCACCATGGACAGGGATTTTAAACTCAGCAAGCAGATCAACACAGTCGTTAAATCAGGCTTTTATCATCTTCGCCTTTTATCCAAAGTTAAGCCGTTTTTAAGTTTTAAGCACTTTGAACAAGTCGTTCACGCTTTTATTTCTTCGCGTTTGGACTACTGTAATGCTCTTTATACTGGCATATCACAAAATGCTCTTTCACGCTTACAGTTAGTCCAGAACTCTGCGGCATGACTTTTAACAGGAATCAAAAAACGTGAGCACATCACTCCAATTCTTGCCTCTTTGCACTGGCTTCCTGTTCATTTTAGAATTGATTTTAAAATTTTATTGTTTGTTTTTAAAGCTTTGAATGGACTGGCCCCGGATTACATCTCGGACCTCATCCAAATCTACACTCCGGCGCGCTCTGAGGTCTGAGGCCAGCACCAGCTCGTGGGTGCCTAAGGCGAGACTTAAATCCAGAGGACAGGGCTTTTCTGTGGTTGGTCCTAAACTCTGGAGCATCCCTGCCCCCACGTCCGAGCAGCTCCACAGTGGAGTGTTTTAAGTCTCGTCTTAAGACCCACTTTTATTCTCTGGCTTTTAACACTGCGTGAGTTGTGTGGTCCTCTGTGTCTTTTATTATATTTTAGGGTTTTTTATTATTTTATTGTTCTTAGAGTATTTATTTTTTATTATTTTTATTTTTTTTTAGTGTTTTTATCTTTTATTGTTTTTATTATTTTATGGTATATTTATTTGTATGCACTCTGGTAGGGCATTTGATTACTTGTTTATTTTAAACAGTTTCTGTAGTTATTTGTTTATTTTAAATGATGGTTTTGTGCAGCACTTTGGAAACGCTTTCAGTTTATGAAATGTGCTATATAAATAAAGTGGATTGGATTGGAACAAACTGATCCATGATAATTGGGTTAAAGTTGTTCTCATTGTCACATGGCATATCATTTAATACTAACTCAATTATTTCTTTGAACTCGGCTACCGATTTTTCTGATATTGTTCTTTTCATTATAGTTTTCTCCTGCCGAGCTGGATAGTCTTTTAGTACGAATTGAAAGGTAATTAAAAAATGGTCAGAGAGTATAGGGTTTTGAGGAATTACAATTAAATCATTAATCTCAATACCATAAATTAGGACGAGATCAAGAGTGTGATTGTGACAGTGAGTCAGCTTGTTCACACTCTGGGTAAAACCGACCCCATCCAGGAGAGCACCAAAAGCACTGCTGAGGCACTCACTGCTGTTATCAACATGAATGTTGAAATCTCCAACTATAACAATCCTTTCCCATTCCAAAACTAAACTTGAAATAAAGTCAGAAAATTCTGTCAGAAACTCGGCATATGGACCAGGAGGTCAGTAGATTGTTATGAATATAACAGCTTTTTGGTTTTTACAGTTGGCGCACGTAATAGATAGTGCGAGGCTTTCAAAGGAGCGGTATGTATAATTAGATTTGAGGCTGAGAATTAGGCTGGAGTGAGAAATGACGGCCACACCGCCACCTCGACCTGTGCTCCTGGCACTTTGAAAGTTCACGTGACTTGGAGGCGTAGATTCTTTTAATCTAACATAATCATTTTCCTGAAGCCATGTTTCAGTTAAAGCTAGAAGATCAATATTAAAGTCGCCAATTAATTCATTTATTAAAAGAGATTTGGAGGAGAGGGACCTGATGTTTAGCAGTCCACATTTTACACACTTATCATTTTGTTTATTTGCGACACATGTATTTATTTTTTATTAAGTTATGAGGTCTGATGCCTTTCTTGTCCGAGTTTAGTTGAGTTTTATTTGTGCTTTTTACACACTTTTGTTTATTTGTGATGTCCCTGTTATCCTGCAGTCCTAGTCTTAGGCCCGTGCTTGTTTCTAACTGTCATAAACCTGTCCTGGTCTGGTCCCGGCTGCATGGGATGCGCCGGGGGGCTGCTCTAGCTAGCTGTGCTAATGCCAACGCGGTCCGCGGTCTCTGCTACTGCTTGACTATAACTCAGCTTCAGTGCCTCCAATGAGCGGATCCGTATTTCTAACTCTGTAACCCTGGCCTCGAGGACTGCCACTACGCTGCACTATCCCTGTCATCATCAAATAAGCCAGGGTTCTCACTCCACATTCGGCAACTAGGTCAGGAAAGAGCGAGAGGTTCAGCCATGATGCTAGTCAGCTAGGCTAGATCAGGCTGAAACTACAGACAGAGGGGCTTAGTCCACGAATTACGGAGCAATAGATGCTGAATAAACTTCGGTGGTTTGACGAAGTATTCAGGCACTAGTTTAGATGTTGGATTCGTGGATTAACAGTTTCAGGAGAGAAACGCTAGCTATAGTGCTCGCAAAACAGATTTCACTCACCGGAAATGACGTCGATCACCGGACACAGCAAAAATGGCATATCAATCATTCACAGAACTACATTGATAATCATAATAACACCATGAAACTGATCCAAGAACATCATCTCTGATCCTGGACATGTTCTACACACAGTATGTGCTGGTACCATCCAGGAGTGTGCTGTGTCCACACTTTAACAGGGTCAGGCTCACACAGTCCTTCATACATCAGTCTATCCTGAAGCCAAATGAGGAGCTTCATTCATAAAATCAGAGTTGCCAAGAGGTGCAGAAGACGCTCTTTGTTAAATCGTCCTGTGAGTTTTTGTCTCTGTGTGATATCCTTGTAGCTAATAAAGTTTTATCTCTCTAACAATAGTTTTATCTGTCTGTCTATTACCAAGATTGAGAAGATGCTGGTGAAGAGTTTATAGTTGTACATATTTGACCCATATTTCAGAGGTTCCGTGGAATTGGTGCATTTACATGTTGTGATTTGTTCAAATGAAGAATCTTGGTACATGTTGAAACCCTGGATAGAAGAAGTTTTCATGTAAAGCAATTAATTAAAATAAGTAGCAAAAGAATAATACCAAAATGTTATTACTAATGGAGCATAATAATAATAATAATAATAATAATAATAATAATAATAATAATAATAATAATAATAATAATAATAATAAATATAGCCGCAAGCGGCGATGATCGGCCCTCGCTCAGCCACGCTGCGCCCTGCACATGTCGTGCCCCACAAACAAACCTTACCCTTAGTCCTAAATTAACCTTATCCCCTTACACTAACCCCTGACCCCACCTGAACTTCTAACCCTAATCTAACCCCAGCCTCAACCCTAGCACTTAACCCCACCCCTTACCTAATCCTAAAACATAACTTTAACCTAACCCTACCATTTTTCTCAAATTTTACGTGCTGATTTTTTTAATCCAAGATGGCAGACTTCCGGTTTGGGAGGGGGCGTGGTCACAATATTTTTTTTGTTCCTTTTCCCATGATGCATCTGTGTACCAAATTACGTTTGGCTACAACAAAGTAAGATTTTATTGTTCCATACAAATTCCCTAGGGGGCGCTATCGTTCCCATTTGAGATTTTCTTATATAAATCTGTTCAGGGTCGGGGTGTCCACCAATGATTAATGTTTGATGTTTGATTGATGTTTGAGTGAAATTGGCTCGTCAAAGTTTGACGCAAAATTTTGTGAGTTTTTGTCGCTGGGAAGTCGCCGAACTGTGAAAAAGTGGTTAGAAAAATAATAATAAGAAAAAAAACAGAGCAATAACAATATAGTGCCATGAACGGGGGCACGTATACATATCATTGGAAAGCACTCGCGTCCAGTAACGCACCTGTGGGGTTCTTGACCTCTTCAATTTCTCACATACCCAATGCACATTTTTTGCGTTTACCCAAGTTAACGATTCCAATTATGCTACTGTCGCGGCAATGGGCGATGGCAGTCTGTACCACTGGATGCCATGAGTGTCAATGATGAGTGGCATTGAGTGTTTGAGAAGGGGGAGAGCGCTTCGCGCTCTGTTTTCACACTCTGTTTTCATGCTCTGTTTGCGTGCACTGCTGAACAATTACAGAAGGCCCTACGCCTTGCATGCGCTTCGGCCTAATAATAATAATAATAATAATAATAATAATAATAATAATAATAATAACAATAACAATAATAATAATAACGATGATGATGATGATAATAATAATAATAATAATAACAATTATTATTATTATTATTATTATTATTATTATTATAATGAACACATCCGTTGACATTAGTCACAGTCACTACTTAATGCAAAACTAATATAGCTCCATCACAAGGTTATGTTCAATTTTGCTGTCGAAGGGCAGTTTTTGTCATGAGTTCGATTTGTGTGAAGGGCGTCACTGCTTATAAGTAAAAATGTTGACTGGGTTGCTGAAATGTCCAGGTTTTTTGTCAGACATAAATGGCAACCCTATGTGAGTTTTTGGTTGGAAATCTGAGGCTTTCAGCTTTGCCTTCTGTTTGTCATGGCCAGGAGCTCCAAAGTCCCCTTCTATCACATGGACAAAAGGGAAGAAACGCTCTGAATTTGAAGGGCTCAGTTTGAGGTCAAATTCACAAGTTGTGACGTGCTTTACTCTGTCAGCGGTTTAACTCTACACTCACAGAATGGTGATTATTTGTGCAAACCATCAAACTAAGGTTCGACGAGAATGTTTTACTTGGAACATCTTGTCCAAGTTACACAGCAATTTCATCCATTTATTTGAAATGTGTTTAACCAGGGAGAACAAAGGAATCTAACCGGAGACCATCTTGTTTTGAGGGGAGAGCTAACCTCACTGCCACTGTGCCATTGGGCTCCACAGGCCGAGCTTCTCATTTCATCCCAGTATTGGATTGTTTTTGTCCTGACTGATTTGTTTTGCAAAAGTAGCAGTGAGGAGAGCGCACCCTACAGGCCCTCCTCTGGACACAGCCTCCTGCCTGGCCCATGATGCATGAAGAAGAGTCCCACTTTTATCTGCAGAGCTACCATGCCCCCTAGTGGACACAGTGCCTGTTTCCCCCTTTTAAAATCTTCTGTGCTTCTGATGAAAACCACTCCTCACTCTGGGCATGAGGTAACCATGGTAACTGTGTTGAAATTGTATATAGTGTCACATTTCCCATAAGGAGCTGTGTGAATGAAAGACACTGAGCTGTGGAATAAAGTCCTGGTAATGTCCATGGGCCTGTTTATTCACTTGTTTATTGATCACTATTGTAGAAAACAGTCAGGACTAAAACAAACAAAGGGAGGTCCAATACACCTAAAGTGTACACTAGTTAAACTACTGTTAGTACTTTGCAGCCCGACTGATATGGATTTTTTTGGATCCGATATGAAACCAATTAAATGGGTTTTGGAGGTGTCGATAACTGATATATTTAGATGTGTAGAAATTCACTGTAAATTTTTGACTGATTATAAAATCCAATAGACCAAACCTAAGTTTTAAATTGGGTTTGTTTAGACCACGTCTACTGTTATTTAGACTCTTTGCACTCATATTTAAAACAGGCCTTATGGCATTTTTGCATGACATTGTAGCCTGTAAACAAAGTAGCTAAACTATCACTTAGCCTTTAGCGGTTAGTGTAAATGTGTGCGTGCTGTGGTAATTAGATATATACGTAAATGTGGACCATTCACGCCTCTATTCATAGCTCACCTACATTATGTCAGGTAGTGGTAATACACAGCCACTGTAGTCACTTTACAGTAGACCAGTGTAGCTTACTACTACTATTACTACTACTACTACTACTGCTACTACTACTGCTACTGCTCCTGCTACTGATACTACTGCTACTGCTACTGCTACTGCTACTACTACTACTGCTACTGCCGCTACTACTCTACTCTGCTAGTAGTACGACTACTGCTACTGCTGCTGCTACTACTAGTAGTAGTACTGCTACTACTACTACAACTACTACTACTACTGCTACTACTACTACTACTTTTGCTACTGCTATTGCTACTGCTGCTGCTGCTACTACGACTACTACTACTGCTGCTGCTACTACTACTGCTGCTGCTACTACAACTACTACAACTAGTAGTTTTACTACTACTGCTACTACTACTGCTACTACTACTACTGCTACTGCTACTCTACTACTACTACTACTACTACTGCTACTACTACTGCTACTACTACTGCTACTGCTACTACTACTACTACTACTACTACACTGCTACTGGTACTGCTGCTGCTGCTGCTACTACTACTACTACTACTGCTACTACGACTACTGCTAATGCTGCTGCTGCTGCTGTTGCTGCTGCTGCTACTACTACTACTACTGCTACTACTACTATTACTGCTGCTGCTGCTCCTGCTGCTACTGCTACTACTACTACAACTATTAGTAGTACTACTACTAGTGGCGGCACGGCGGCTGAGTGGCTAGTGGGTTCGAACCCCTGGTCACCTGGGCCTTTCTGTGTGGAGTTTGCATGTTCTCTCCATGTCTGGATGGGGTTCCTCCGGGCACTCCGGTTTCCCCCATCAACTCAAAACATGCACTGTAGGTGTGAAAGTTGTGTGAGTGAATGTTGGTGGTGGTCAGAGGGACCGTGAGTCTGCCCCAGGGCAACTGTGGCTACAACAGTAGCTTACCACCACTGGGTATAGAGTGAATGAAAAATACACTGTAAAAAATGCTGTGTAAAGCACTTTGGGGACATGTGTGTGTGTGTAAAGCTTTATATAAATAAACCTTACCTTACTACTACTACTACTACTGCTCCTACTACTACTGCTACTGCTACTACCACTGCTACTGCTACTGCTACTACTACTACTACTACTACTACTACTACTACTACTACTGCTCCTGCTACTGATACTACTGCTACTGCTACTGCTACTGCTCCTGCTACTGATACTACTGCTACTGCTACTGCTACTGCTACTGCTACTACTACTACTGCTACTGCCGCTACTACTCTGCTGCTGCTGCTGATGCTACTGCTACTGCTACTACTACTGCTACTACTACTAGTAGTACGACTACTGCTACTGCTAGTGTTGCTGCTACTACTAGTAGTAGTACTGCTACTACTACTACAACTACTACTACTGCTACTACTACTATTGCTACTGCTATTGCTACTGCTGCTGCTGCTGCTACTACGACTACTACTACTGCTGCTGCTGCTACTACAACTACTACAACTAGTAGTAGTACTTTGCATGTTCTCCCCGTGTCTGGATGGGTTTCCTCCGGGCACTCCGGTTTTCCCGATTAACTCAAAACATGCACTGTAGGTGTAAAAGTTGTGTGAGTGAGTGTTGGTGGTGGTTGGAGGGTCCGTTGGCGCCGCTTGGCTTGGCAGCCGTGCCTCCGTCAGTCTGCCCCAGGGCAACTGTGGCTACAACAGTAGCTTACCACCACCGGGTATGGAGTGAATGAAGAATACTACAGAATACTACTGTAAAAATGCTCTGTAAAGCGCTTTGGGGACATGTGTCTGTGTAAAGCGCTATATAAAGATACCTTACCTTACCTTACTACTACTACTGCTGCTGCTGCTGATACTACTACTACTACTGCTGCTGCTGCTGAGACTGCTGCTGCTGCTACTACTACTGTCACTACTACTACTACTAGTAGTAGTAGTAGTAGTACTAGTAGTAGTATTAGTCCTACTACTACTGCTACTACTACTACTACTGCTACTGCTACTGCTGCTGCTGCTACTACTACCAGTACTGCTGCTACGACTACTGCTGCTGCTGCTCCTGCTGCTGGTGCTGCTGCTACTGCTACTATTACTACTGCTGCTACTACTACTCCTACTACTGCGACTGCTACTGCTGCTACTACTACTACTAGTAGTACTACTACTGCTACTGCTACTGCTGCTGCTGCTGCTGCTACTACTACTAGTGGTACTGCTACTACTACTACTATGACTGCTACTACTACTACTGCTGCTGCTACTACTACTACTGCTGCTACTACTACTACTGCTGCTACTACTACTACTCCTACTACTGCGACTGCTACTGCTGCTACTACTACTACTAGTACTGCTACTGCTACTTCAATTCAATTCAATTTCTTTTTGTAGCACCCAAAATCACAACAGTTGCCTCTAAGGGCGTTCCAAGATTTTGATGAGTAAACATACACACAGACATATCAAAACAGGAAAAAACAACATTCATGTAAAGCAGCAAGTGAAATATTGTCCAGTCATCCCCTGTCCTTAGACCCTCCTTCTCAGCAAGGAAAAACTCCAAAAAACTCAGGAACCTGGGAAAAAGAAGAAACCTCGGGGAGAACTACAGTGAAGGACGGATCCACTCCCATAGACGGACAGGCTATGGATGTCCAGTTCGGTATGGGAACATCTACACAGGTGGGGAAGGAGCCGGGGAGGAGCCAGGCAAGGAGGAGGAGGCCGGGCGAGAAGGAGGAAGCTGGGCGAGGAGGAGGAGCCGGGCAGTGGGTGGAGGAGGGCCAGGCGTGGAGGAAGGGGGCCAGGGGAGGAGGAGAGTAAGGTGAGGAAGAAGAGAGGGGTCCAGCTGTCATCAGACGTCTGAAAGAGTTACACTCCGCAGGAGGAGTGGGACAGGGGACAACATGTGAATAGCAATGAATGAGCTACAGATGAGAACATAGTAAGTGATGCTGATGAGAAAATAGGAGGAAACAGAGAATAGTACTCAGGTTGCCCTCCCCCCCACCCGTACTTTAGACACTCTAGGAACCACTAATAATCTTGCATTCTGAGAGCGAAGTGCTCTATTTGGCTGATACGGGACAATGGCATCCTGAAGATATGATGGGGCCATATTGTTTAAGACTTTATATGTCAGGAGGAGAACTTTGAATTTAATTCTAAACTCGACAGGAAGCCAGTGAAGTGATTTTAACACAGGACTGATGTGATCACTTCTTTTAGTTCCTGTTAGGACTCTGGCCGCTGCATTTTGGACCAACTGGAAGCTTCTTAATGTACCTTTAGCGCAGGCGGCGAGCAGAGAATTACAGTAATCTAGTCTGGATGTAACAAATACATGGATAAGTTTTTCATCATCACTTTTAGGCAAAATATTTCTAATTTTAGTTATATTTCGCAGGTGAAAATATGCAGTTTTACAAGCTTGGTTGATATGAGCTGTGAATGAGAGATTTCGGTCAAATACAACTCCAAGATTCCAAATTTTTTTACAGTAGAGCTAGAGCCTATACTCACATCGTCAAGTGAAATGATCTGGTCGGACAGAGAATCTCTCTGACCTTTAGGACCGACAACAATGACCTCTGTTTTTTCAGGGTTTAAGAGCAGGTAATTCAGGGTCATCCAGGTTTTGATGTCCTTCACACAGGCACTGAGCTTATCGATTTGATCAGTCTGATTTGGTTTCATTGATAAGTACAGCTGAGTGTCATCAGCATAGCAGTGGAAATTAATGCCATGTTTTCTGATAATGTTACCTAATGGCAACATATACAGAGTAAACAGGATTGGACCAAGCACAGATCCTTGTGGAACACCGCAAGCTACTTTAGAGCATGGAGAGGTGCACTGGTTTACACTAACAAACTGGTACGTATATGATAGATAGGATTTAAACCATTTGAGGGCGGTCCCTCTGACACCTATGTCACATTCTAACCTCTGCAGTAGAATGTTGTGATCAATGGTGTCAAACGCTACACTGAGGTCCAGTAGGACCAGGACTGAAGCCAGCCCTTTATCAGCAGCTAGTAGCAAATCATTTCTCACTTTAAGCAGAGCAGTTTCTCTGCTGTGGTGAGCTCTGAAATCAGACAGAAATTTTTCAAATAAATTATTGTCCTGCAGATGGTGACAAAGCTGTTTCACCACAACTCGTTCCAAAATCTTTGAGAGAAATGGAAGATTCGAGATAGGTCTGTAGTTGGTTAGTTCATCAGGATTTAAGATTTTTTAAAAAGTGGTTTAATTACAGCATATTTAAAGGACTGAGGAACATAGCTGTCAAGTGTTTTGCCGGTGCAAGCTTTCCCACACTTGAAAGGGAAGGGCCTCACTCTCCTTTTTAAAAACCAGACGCAGGACTTCACTCAATGCACTTAAGATTCTTTTAATCCATTTTTGGCACAGGTGAAAAACCTTTGACACAATAAGAAAAAAAAAAACAATTATCAAAATTAGACAGATTAATAGCACATACTGCTAAATATCACATAATTTAATCTTTCAGAAATGTTTAGTGAAAAAGAAAAAGTATTTTAGCAGTAACAATTTTAGATTTTTAAATGAAATTAAATATTTTAAACTGCATATTTTAACAGGTTTTAGAGCACACAGTGTCACAGTTTTACTGATATTTTCATATAATATATAATTATTTAACCAAATAATTAACAAATAATCTGTTTAACACACCCCTTTTAACTGAAATATTTTAACAGTGCGTTTCCATGAATAACATCCCCACGTGCTTGCAAAACAAAGAAAAGAGTCCGGGCTTAAGCAACGCTTACCGGCAGTCCTTTTAGAGTTTTTTAGACCTTTTCCTTGCCCGTTTTCCATGAAGCGTCCGTCAACGCTCAGCGTGCATAAAACAAAGGCTTCCTACCCCGCTCCCCCACTCAGCTGATTACACCTCCGCGTCACCTGCGGAGCCTCACGCACAGCGGAAAAGTTCGGCGGCGGTGGGCGTGCGTGCGCGCTCCCCGCTCAGTACACAGTGCGACAACAAACGCTCGGCGTTGCCTCTAACTCGCCGCAACAATAGCCATTTTCTCACGACATATTTATTATGTTATGGATAGAATCTATTATTATATGGAGAGCTTCTTTGAGGAGTTTGACTGGAATAGGGTCGAGCAAACAAGTTGATGGTTTGGATGACATGATGACTGAGGTAATCTCCACCTCATCGACAGGAGTAAATTTGTCTAATGCTGTTAGAGGATTCATGTGGGATATTGGTGTTACAGACTGGATTTGCTGGATTTGCTTGGTGCTGATTTTTGGAGTAACTTCTTTGATCTTGTCTCTAATGGTTGTAATTTTGTAATCGAAGAATTCAAGAAAGTCATCACAGCTGAACTTTGAAGGGAGAAGAGACTCAGGGGCAGTGTGCGAGTTTGTCAGCCTGGCTACAGTGCTGAACAGAAATCTGGGATTGCTTTTGTTTTCTTCTATTAGGTTTGAATAGTATCTGGTTTGTGCTTTTCGCAGAGCGGCCTTATAAGAGAGCAGGCAGAGCTTCCATGCCTTCAGAGACTGCTCGGAGCGCGAGCGGCGCCAGAGCTTCTCTGTGCGTCTTACGTGTTGTTTGAGTGATCGCAGTTCTGGAGTATACCATGGAGCCGGAGGTCTTGGTTTAATGCCTTTCTGTTTTAGCGGAGTTGCAACATTGAGAGCAGATTTTAAGGTGAGCATTGTTCTATCAACAAACTGATCCATGATAATTGGATTAAAGTTGTTCTCATTGTCACATGGCATATCATTTAATACTGGATCAATTATTTCTTTGAACTCGGCAACCGATTTTTCTGATATTGTTCTTTTCATTATAGTTTTCTCCTGCAGAGCTGGATAGTCTTTTAGTACAAATTGAAAGGTAATTAAAAAATGGTCAGAGAGTATAGGGTTTTGAGGAAGAACAATTAAATCATTAATCTCAATACCATAAATTAGGACGAGATCAAGAGTGTGATTGTGACAGTGAGTCGGCTTGTTCACACTCTGGGTAAAACCAATCCCATCCAGGAGAGCACCAAAAGCATTGCTGAGGCACTCATTGCTGTTATCAACATGTATGTTGAAATCTCCAACTATAACAATCCTTTCCCGTTCCAAAACTAAACTTGAAATAAAGTCAGAAAACTCTGTCACTGTCACTGAAACTCGGCATATGGACCAGGAGGTCGGTAGATTGTTATGAATATTACAGCTTTTTGGTTTTTACAGTTGGCGCACGTAATAGATATTGCGAGGCTTTCAAAGGAGCGGAATGTATAATCTAAATTTGAGGCTGAGAATTAGGCTGGAGTGAGAAATGACGGCCACACCGCCACCTCGACCTGTGCTCCTGGCACTTTGAAAGTTCACGTGACTTGGAGGTGTAGATTTATTTAATCTATCATAATCATTTTCCTGAAGCCATGTTTCAGTTAAAGCTAGAAGATCAATATTAAAGTCGTCAATTAATTAATTTATTAAAAGAGATTTGGAGGAGAGGGACCTGATGTTTAGCAGTCCACATTTTAGACACTTATCATTTTGTTTATTTGCGACACATGTATTTATTTTTTATTAAGTTATGAGATCTGATGCCTTTCCTGTCAGAGTTTAGCTGTTTAGTTTAGCTACTTCTACTACTGCTACTGCTACTACTACTAGTACTACTACTGCTACTGCTACTACTAGTACTGCTACTGCTACTACTACTACTGCTACTGCTGCTACTGCTACTACTACGAGTACGGCTACTGCTGCTACTACTACTACTACTACTACCTACTACTACTACTACTGCTACTACTACTACTACTACTACTACTAGTACTACTACCACCGCCTACCTGCCTACTAGCACCGCTACCGCTACCACTACTACCACCGCTACTACTAATAATACCTACCACTTCACCACCACTGCCGCTACTACCACCGCCGCCACTACTACCACTAATACCGCTGCTGCCGCTGATACCGCCGCCGCCGCTGCCACTGCTACCACTGCTACTACTACCACCGTAACTGCCACCGCTGCTACCGCCACCACTACTAGCACCGCTACCGCCACTTCACTGCCGCCGCTGCCACTACCACCAGCACCGCTACCGCTACTGCCACTACTGCTACCGCTGCCACTGCTACCACTACGAGCACGGCCACCGCCGCTACTACTACCACTACTACCACCTACTACTACTACCACTGCTACCATCACTACTACTACTAGTAGCACCACTACTACTGCCACTGCCTACCAGCACCGCCACCGCTACTACCACTACCACTGCTACCACCAATAATACCACTACTTCACCACCACCGCTGCCACTACCACCACCACTGCCGCTACTACTACTAATACCGCTGCTGCTGCCGATACCGCCGCCGCTGCCGCTACCACTGCCACTACTACCACTACTACCACCCCACTGCCACTGCTGCCACCGCCACTACCACTAGCACCGCTACTGCTACTTCACTGCCGCCGCTGCCACTGGTACCAGCACTACCACTACCACTACCACCACCTACCACTACTACCACCGCCGCTACCACCGCTAGCACTGCCATTGCTAGTGCTGCTGCTATCTCACCAGTAGCACTGCTACCGCTACCACTACCACTACTACTACTACTACCATCCACCACCATTACTACCACCTACCACTACTACTACCATTACCGCCTACCACTACCACCGCTACCTGCCACTGCTACTACTGCCACCGCCACCACCACTACCACTACCACTGCCACCACTACTACTGCTGCTACTGCTGCTGCTGCTACTGGTACTAGTACTACTACTACTACTACTACCACTACTACTACTACTACTGCTGCTACTACTGCTAGTACTGCTATTGCTAGTGCTGCTGCTACTCCTACTAGTAGTACTGCTACTGCTACTACTACTACTACTACTACTACTACTACTACTACTACTACATCTACTACTATTACTACTACTACTACTACTATTACTGCTACTACTACTACTGCTACTGCTGCTACTACTACTACTGCTGCTGCTATTACTACTATTGCTGCTGCTGCTGCTACTGCTACTACTACTACTACTGCTATTGCTTCTGCTACTTCTACTGCTGCTACTGCTACTACTAGTACTACTATTGATACTGCTGCTACTGCTACTAGTAATACTACTACTACTACTACTGCTGCTACTACTACTAGTACTGCTATTGCTAGTGCTGCTGCTACACCTACTAGTAGTACTACTACTGCTAATACTACTACTACTATAACTACTACTACTATTACTACTGCTGCTACTGCTACTGCTACTGCTGCTGCTGCTGCTACTACTACTACTACTACTGCTACTATTCCTGCCACTGCCACTGCTACTACTACTGCTTCTGCTACTGCTACTGCTACTACTACTGCTACTACTAGTACTACTACTGCTACTGCTGCTGCTGCTACTGCTACGACTACTACTAGTACTGCTACTACTGCTACTCCTACTGCTATTGCTGCTACTACTACTACTAGTAGTACTACTACTGCTACTGCTACTGCTGCTGCTGCTACTACTACTACGACTGCTACTACTACTACGACTACTACTACTACTACTGCTGCTGCTACTACTACTACTGCTGCTGCTACTACTACTACTGCTGCTACTGATACTGCTACTGCTGCTGCTGCTGCTGCTACTGCTACTACTACTACCACTACTACTGCTACTACTACCACTGCTACTACTACTGCTACTACTACTACTACTACAACTACTACCACTGCTACTACTACTACTGCTACTACTACTACTACTATTACTACTACTACTACTACTACTACTACTATTACTAGATTTAGGCTTATAGCCAGCGATATGTCTCCAAGTGTCCATATTGGCAAGTAAAAGTAAAAACAATTTGTTGTAACACATAAACTTTGCTTCATGTTTTGGTCATGATGGTTATTTAACACATTTGATATGATACAATTGTCAGCATAAAGCTTTTCTCAAAGGAAAATGATGGGCATATAAAATGATTCTTACAAATAGAATTTGTTAGAACAAATGAGTGAATGTCGCTCATGAGCCTCCTGGGATCAAACTGAGGCCGAATGTCAGCGAAATGAGAGTGAAAAACAACTCTGAATGACTATATGGATGATTTGATTTAGACACATGAAAAGTGAAGATTCTCTTAATCCAAAAGAGTGCAGAGAGACACTGAGGAGTCTTCAGTCCAGAGCACAAACCCAGGGTAAAGAGGCTGAGTGAATGTGGTGTTGAAGGTGTGGAGGTGGGTCAGTTGGTCAGAGGAGACTGTGTAGAAGAACAGAGAGCCAGCAGGACAGTCCACAAACACTGCTACTCTCCCAGAAGAGCAGGCCCCGGGCTGACAGAGGAGGGTTTGGTTGTTATCATGCAAAACAGAGAGACGATCTTTAGAGCAGACCAGACTCCGGGACTGATCATTGCCTCCAAACAAACCGTTAACACAGTCTCCTTCCCTTGTGATTCTTCTGTAAGACACTGATACATAAACCCCTCCACTCCACTGGACCTCCCAGTAACAGTGACCAGTCAGACCAGTGGAACACAGAATCTGTTTCATGTACTCAAATCTGTCATGATGATCTGGATACTGCTGCTTCTCTCTCACACGTGTCACCTTCTTGTTGTTGTCAGACAGTTTGAGGTTTCTGTGAGCTGTGTTTGGAAACAGAGTGAGATCACATGTGAAGACACACATTTCATTAGAGTTTAATATGGACAAATGCATTCATGAAAGATGGATTTTAAGGCTTTCACTTATTTTGATTAATCATGAATTCTTTTTATATTATAGTATTTTTATTTAGTTTATAGTATTATCATATTTTATTTATTAATCATTAGAGTGTATTTGTCTATTTTTTTTTTGCATCAGCCCTATATTTCCTTTAGTCTCTCTCACACATCTATTTCATCTTATTCTCAGTAGTTTGCTGCTGCAGTGACAAAGTGCAGCTCCAGTCTCTGATGTCACTCCACACATTCCTCCACTCGTCTGTGCTCCATGACACACACTTTCTCCTCTAAAGAACAAGAGGGAGATACTTTATTGATCCAGACAGACATTAAAGTTATACTGCAACATTTACACTGTAAGTCTCAGTGGCCTTTGTGTCTAGGTCAAAGGTCTCAGTGCAGTATAACAGGAGGACTGGTCAGGTTGGGTCAGCAGATCTGTGTCAGGGCAGATTGAGGAAGAGCCAGAAGTGTCGCTCCGCTGTGTCCTACAGCATCACAGCAGTATCCAGGGGCAACCAGGTGAACACAACAGGAAAGGCCTCATTCTGACTCCACTCTGTTGTTTCACTGGTGATGAAATGTCCTTTCCTCTGTAAAGTCCGAACATCTGCGCTTTATTTCCACAAAAAGCACAACAGAGCGCCCATGCAAGACAAACACAGCAGACCATTAAAGTGGAACTCCGGCACGCTTTAAGCTAAAGTGTGTTTCTAGAGATGGTGGAATTCTGTCAGAAGCCAAAAAATGGCACAGATCAGTGTTGCCTCGGCGGAGATCTCACTGTGGCAGTGAGTCTGTCAAGACAACAAACTAGTGTAGTGATGGGGGCAAGTTCTTAAATTCCATGTAAAATTTGCTTCACACTGAAGAAGCTTAACACCACTTTAACCCATCTTACAACTGCCACGAGTCTAACAAACAAAACGCTCTGCCTGGCTCGCTCATTAGTGTCTGGAAACATTAGAAAACAACTTTATAAGCAGCCTTAGCCTTATGTCGATGTCGTTTCTAATCCCATTTATTTACTAGTGAATTATATTTTTTTAAATCGCTAAAAAAAATACATTCCCGAACCATTTTTTTTCAACAACTTTCAGTTTCTCTGCTCTTCACCGTCAGTAGTCAATCCTCACTTGTTGCTTCTGGCGGCTCGAGCCTCTCGCCGCCGCTGGAGTCGACAATCAAGTCTTTTCGGCTTTGGCATATGCATGTGTAAGGCTGCTTCCCCCTCAGGGGTCCAGGTAGGTTCCACAGTGCTCCATGGGTGTACACTAGTCTATGTGCTCTTATACTTGTTCTGATACAGCTCAAGAACATTCTAAAGCTGTTCAGGAAAGGTTCATTTCTGACCTGTGAATGGTTTTTAGTGTTTGCTCAAATGAGTATCTGATTTACTATGGATTAGTATCTGATTTTTGATACTTTTGACAGCCATAGTTCTGATGGGGCTTGGTGCTCCTCCTTTGCTCCAGCAGCAGTAGTTCTGATGGGGCTTGGTGCTCCTCCTTTGCTCTAGAAGCTGTAGTGTGTGTTAGTGTGATATCTGCTGTTGTTCTGCAGAGGCACAACTCAGAAGAGACCAGGAGACTGGTGTAAATCCGCTGTCTCCAGAAGAAGAATGAAGATCACTGTTGTACATGTTTGAGCTGAAACATGAGTGCAGTTCCACAGCTCTTGACTGAACTCTTCAGGATCTGCTTTAGGAACAACTCTGGATTCGGTCATGGACACAGCTGTGGAACGCACAGTCTGAGGACACCAGTGATGGGAATTACGCTGTTGAAAATAAATGCTTACTAACAATGAGTAATCTAACTAATCACTTTTTATCATTATAACGCCGTTACCATTACCAACACGCCTGACTGCACATTACTGAATCTACTCATTAGTTGTTAGATGTGTGTCTAACTCCTAAGTGCATAGAGTGTGTGTGGTGTGAGTGAGTGGGGCATGCACTTTTGAATGAGCCCGAGGAGCTTACAGGTATGTATGTGTATCTGTGTGTGTGTGTGTATCTGTGTGTGTAGCTGTGTGTATCTGTCTGTGTGTATTTGTGAGTCTGTTCGTGTGTGTGTATCTGTGTGTGTGTGTAGGTGCGTGTGTATCTGTGTGTGTGTGTGTGTATGTGTGAGTCTCTTTGTGTGTCTGTATGTGTGTGTGTGTCCGAAGACAGGAACACTTTGAAGCTGTCACCCGACTCCCCCGGGTCCTCAAAATTCGATGTAAGTGCCCCCACCCCACACCTCCACCACGGGTACTCTTTCCATGCTCTGCCACGTGACATGTACATAAACGGCATCATTGGGCCGTGGCCCTACAAATAAAACCAAAAAGTAACGCAACTCTTACTTTCCCTGGTAACTGGTAACTTTTATAGTGGAGTAACTCAGTTACGAACGCAATTACTTTCTGGGAGTAGTAACTAGTAACTGCAACTAATTACTTTTTCAAAGTAACAAGCTCAAGACTGGAGGTCTTTCACACAACAATAGATATTTTATGTGAGGACCCTGTTTCCCATCATGCATTGTGTCTGTGTGTCTGTTTCAAATGGAGTTAACTCACTTCACTTTCACTTTCTGAGTCCGGGTGCTCAGCTCCAGCAGGCTCCAGTCTGAAACACATGACAGCAGTCTGAAACATTGAGTTATTTAAAGCCATATAAGTCAACTGATTTGTTTTGGGGTTTTTACCAATTTTCAAAATAATAGCATAAAAACATGCAATACATGTCATGTTTTAAACAAACTAAAACAATGCATTTGCATAGGTCCACGTGTGTGTCACCTCCTGATGAAGGCTTTTCCATTCTCCACGTTCACTTCTGCTTTCTATTGTTTTAGCAACTCCTCTTTGGTTTATAGACACAGGTCCTAGTTCATATCCCTGCTGACGGACCAGGTCTCAGTGCAGCTGAACAGGAGGTCTGGTCAGGTAGTGTCAGCAGATCCAGAGTCAGGGCAGTTTGAGGGGAGTAACAGCTTCAGGACAAAAGACTCCTCTGTGTCCTGCAGCAGTTACCAGCTTCTTATGCCTCATTTAGACCAACTCTGTCACGTCTCCAGTCTGAGACCTGTGCCTCTCCCATAGCAAGTAGAATGTGTTCAAATGAAATTAGATTGTTTACACCACTGAGTCACGTCTCTGAGTCTATTTTGATGGATGCCGCTGCGATAAGAATGATTTTGAACCAGCTGTTTATAGACAGATAAACACAATGAACCAGTCAATAGGACTTTACTTTATCACGATAGAACCTTTCATTCCCTCTCTTCTGGTAGACCAAAAACCGAGACAGAATCAACACCGGCCCGCTGAGCTGACCAAAACTTTTTGTTTGTGTCTCTCCTGGACATATTCAGAATTTATCATGTAAATTAAAGCTGTGGAATGTTTACAAAAGATAGTGCACACCGCCTCTAAAAACACACAGCTTTACTTTCTACTTTGACTTCACAGTACAACCGTGGAGCCCCTGTTTAACACAGAGAGGAGAAAGCAGTTCGTGAAATGTTGGTTTGTGGATTTGCGAAGAAGAACAGTGAATGTAGGAGGAGAGGATGAGCGGAGGAGAGGCCAGAGGAGCAAGCAAAGGTGTAAATGAGGGGTTACTCCACTGCATATATTCTGATATTCCTTACATGAAGCTAGTTTGTCTTTCAACTAACAAACACTGTGCAATCAGGCACTGATTAAAAGTCTGCATTGTTTGGAAATTAATATTATATATACTATAGGCCTGTTTATTTGTTATAACAATGTAGAATCAAAACAAAAGTATAAACATATTATTCATTAATTAGTATCGTCTTTTTATAGTAAAGTGGTCCATACCTGAGAGTGTCCAGTGTGCAGTTGGGGTCCTCCTGTAGAGCACACAGGAGCTTTACTCCTTTGTCTCCTGGATGGTTGTAGCTCAGATCCAGTTCTCTCAGATGGGAGGGGTTGGACCTCAGAGCTGAGGCCAGAGAAGCACCGCCTTCCTCTGAGACCAGACAACCTGACAGTCTGAGGACAACGATTATTGTAAACAGTCAATTCATTAATAACATTCAACCTCATGAGAAAAATAACAGCTCCCATTTCTTTGTGTTTTATTTTTTTTAATCAAATATAAATCTCCAATGCAAAACCCAACAGTTTATGTAACAATAATATTGAATAATGAATGAATAAAATGAACCCCTCTGACCTGAGCTGTTCCAGTCTACAGTGAGGACTCTTCAGTCCAACAGACAACATCTTCAGCCCTGAGTCCTTCAAGTCATTGAGACTGAGGTCCAGGACTGTCAGACTAGAGGACTGGGAGCTGAGGATTGAGGACAGAGCTTCACAGCTTCTCTCTGACAGGTTACAGCTGCTCAGTCTGGAGAGAGAAAAGAAGAAGTTGAATCAAACATCCTCTGTTAAATAAAGGTTACACAGAGCTTTGTTGGAGGCCTTGACCACTGGCAGCAGTCTCACGAGAGTCTCCTATGATGCAGAGTATTTCTTCAACTCAAACTGCTCCAGATCTTCTCCTGATGACAGTAAGATGAAGGCCAGAGCTGACCACTGAGCAGGAGACAGTCCACCTTCAGACGGACGTCCTGAACTCAGGTACTGTTGGATCTGCTCCACCAGAGAACGCTCATTCATTTCATTCAGACAGTGGAGCAGGTTGATGTTCCTCTCTGCAGACACATCCTCACTGAGTTTCTGCTTTACTCTGCTGTTTTCTGATTGGTCTGGGAGCTACTTCCTGTCTGTGTCAGCAGACCTTCTAAAAGCCTCTGATTGGTCGACAGTGAAAGACCCAAGAGGAAGCAGAGGAGCAGGTCCAGGTCCATCCATCCATCCATCCATCTTCTTCCGCTTATCCGGGGCCGGGTCGCGGGGGCAGCAGTCTAAGCAGGGGCTCCCAAGCTTCCTTCTCCCCAGCCACTTCCTCCAGCTCCTCCGGACGGACCCCGAGGCGTTCCCAGGCCAGCCGAGAGACATAGTCCCTCCAGCGTGTCCTGGGTCTTCCCCGGGCCTCTACCGGTGGGACATGCCCGGGAACACCTCCCGAGGGAGGCGCCCAGGGAGGCATCCGACCAGATGCCCGAACCACCTCAGCTGGCTCCTTCCGAGCGTGGAGGAGCAGCGACTCTACTCTGAGCTCCTCCCGTGTGACTGAGCTCTCACCCTATTCTAAGGGAGCGCCCGGCCACTCTGCGAAGGAAACTCATTTCGCCGCTTGTATCCGCGATCTCGTTCTTTTCGGTCATTACCCAGAGCTCATCACCATAGGTGAGGGTAGGAACGAGATTGACCGGTAAATCGAGAGCTTCGCTTTCGCTCAGCTCCTCTTCACCACAACGGTCCGATACAGCGACTGCATCACTGCTGACGCCGCACCGATCCGCCTGTCAATCTCGCGCTCCATCCTCCCCTCACTCGTGAACAAGACCCCGAGATACTTGAACTCCTCCACTTGAGGCAGAGACTCCCCACCCACCCGGAGAGGGCAATCCACCTTTTTCCGGTCGAGAACCATGGCCTCGGATTTGGAACAGCTGATTCTCATCCCAGCCGCTTCACACTCGGCTGCAAACCGCCCCAGTGCACGCTGCGGTCCTGGTTCGATGGAGCCAACAGGACAACATCATCCGCAAAAAGCAGCGATGAAATCCTGTGGTCCCCGAAATGGACCCCCTCCAGCCCCTGGCTGCGCCTAGAAATTCTGTCCATAAATACAATGAACAGAACCGGTGACAAAGGGCAGCCCTGGCGGAGTCCAACATGCACCGGGAACAGGTCTGACTTACTGCCGGCAATGCGAACACAGCTCCTGCTCCGGTCATACAGGACCGACAGCCCAGCAAAGGGCCCTGACCCCATACTCCTCGAGCACTTCACAGGGGGCACCACGAGGACACGGTCGAATGCCTTCTCCAAGTCCACAAAACACATGTGGACTGGTTGGGCAAACTCCCATGAACCCTCGAGCACCCGATGGAGGGTGTAGAGCTGGTCCAGTGTTCCACAACCAGGCCGAAAACCACACTGCTCCTCTTGAATCCGAGGTTCGACTATCGGGCGAACTTCCTCCTCTCCAGCACCCTGGCATAGACTTTACTGGGAGGCTGAGGAGTGTGATTCCCCTGTAGTTGGAACACACCCTCCGGTCCCCCTTTATACAGAGGGACCACCACCCCGGTCTGCCAGTCCAGAGGTACTGTTCCCGACCGCCACGCGATGTTGTAGAGACGTGTCAGCCAAGACAGCCCCACAACACCCAGAGACTTAAGGTACTCAGGACGGATCTCATCCACCCCCGGAGCCTTGCCACCGAGGAGCTTTCCGACCACCTCAGTGACTTCGGCCAGGGTGATGGATGAGTCCGCCTCTGGGTCCCCAGCCTCGGCCTCCTCTTCGGAGGACGTGATGGTGGGATTGAGGAGATCCCCAAAGTATTCCTTCCACCGCCCGACAACATCCCCAGTCGAGGTCAGCAGCTCTCCCCCCGAACTGTACACAGTGTTGGTTACTCCTGAGGCACCAGACGGTTTGCCAGAATTTCCTTGGGGCCGTCCGATAGTCCTCCTCCATGGCCTCCCGAACTCCTCCCAGACCCGAGTTTTTGCCTCTGCAACCGCCCCGGCTGCAGCACGCTGGCTCGACGGTACGGGCCAGTTGCCTCAGGAGTCCACCGGGCCAGTAAGGCCCGGTAGGACTCTTCAGCTTGGACGGCATCCCTTACTTCTGGTGTCCACCACTCGGTTCGGGATTGCCGCGACAGGCACCGCAGACCTTACGGCCACAGCTACTAACTGTCAGATCGACAATGGAGGCCGAGAACGAAGCCCACTCGGGCTCCATGTCCCCAGCCTCCCGGGATCTGGGAGAAGCTCTCCCGAGGTGTGAGTTGAAGGTCATGACTGACAGAAGGTTCCGCCAGACGCCCCCAGCAGACCCTCACGATACGCCTTGGGCCTGCCAGGTCTTTCCAGCCAGCGGACCCAACTCACCACCAGGTGGTGATCAGTTGACAGCTCTGCCCTCTCTTCACCCGAGTGTCCAAGACACACGGCCGGGAGGTCAGATGACACGACAACAAAGTCGATCATCGACCTTCTGACCTAAGGAGTCCTGGTGCCACGTGCACCGATGGACCCCTTGTGCTTGAACATGGTGTTCGTTATGGACAAACTGTGACTAGCACAGAAGTCCAATAACAGAACACCACTGGTTCAGATCAGGGAGGCCGTTCCTCCCAATCACCCCTCTCCAAGTGTCACTGTCGTTGCCCACATGGGCGCTTGAAGTCCCCAGTAGGAACAACGGAGTCCCCGGTCGGTGCACTATCCAGTACCCCCTCCCAGAGACTCCAAGAAGGCCGGGTACTCTTGCACTGCTGTTCGCCCATAGGCCGACACCACAGTGAGAGACCTGTCCCCGACCAAGGCGCAGGGACGCGACTCCTCTCGCTCACCGGGTAAACTCCAACACGCAGCGGCTGAGCTGTGGGGCCTATAAGCAAGCCCACGCCAGCTCGCCGCCGCTCACGGCCAATGCCAGAGAAATGGAGAGTCCAACCTCTCAAGGAGTTGGGTTCCAGGAGCCCAAGCTGTGCGTGGAGGTGAGGCCGACTATATCTAGCCGGTAACGCCGACCTCCCGCACAAGCTCAGGCTCCTTCCCCCCCAGCGAGGTGACATTCCATGTCCCCAGAGCTAGTCTCCATGTCCGGAGATCTGGTCGCCGAGGCCCCTGCCTTCGACCTCCACCCAGATCTCTCCGCACCCAACCCCTATGGCTCCTCTCGCGGGTGGTGGGCCCACCAGAGGGCGGCCCCACGTCGCTCCTTCGGGCTGGGCCCGGCCGGGCCCCGTGGGGAAAGGCCTGGCCACCAGGCGCTCGCCGGCGTGCACCCACCCCAGGCCTGGCTCCAGGGTGGGGCCCCGGTGTCGCCATTCCGGGCGACGTAACTGGCCTTTGTATGGTTATCGTCATTAGGGGCTTCTGAACCGCTCTTCGTCTGACCCGTCCCCCCGGACCTGTTTGCCTTGGGTGACCCTACCAGGGGCATAAAGCCCCCGACAACATAGCTCCTGGGATCATTCGGGTACTCAAACCCCTCCACCACGTTAAGGTGGCGGTTCGAGGAGGGGGCAGGTCCAGGTGTCCATTTGAACTCTGTAAGGCCTGGTCCACAGCTTTCTGGTGAAGATGCTTTAGTTTTATTTTTACACTGAACTTTGTAGCCTTCTGTGTTTTCTCTGAGAGTAGGCTGATCCCAGTGTCGATGAAGGTCAGATGGATGTGAAAAGGAGGGTGTAACATTCCTTACCTGACTGGTGTCTCTGAAAAACTACAGTGAATTTTCAGATAACATGAAATCCCAGTGTATTTCAAACCTACAAACAGAAAGACAGAAACTGGTCCACCCAAAGGACAAAACTCCGACATACAAACAAAGCGATGTGGTCCACTCTATTCAGTGTGGTGAAGACTGCAGTGAGCACTACACTGGAGAAATGAAACAGCCACTGCACAAGAGGATGAACCAGCACAGAAGGGAGAGCACTAGTGGACCTCAGTCTGCTGTATATCTCCACCTGAAAGCCGCAGGCCACTCCTCTGATGATACCGAGGTACAGATCTTAGCCAGAGAAAAGAAATGGTTAGAGAGGGGAGTGAAATAGGCTATTTTTGGAGGGCTTAGACATCACCTTTTGTCCTATTTATAACTCCATCCTCAGACCTGAACGAAAACAAAGAAAACAGTAGTGATAGCCTGTAGGCTCAGAGATGTGAATGCACCCACCAGGGGTCTGAATGGTTCCGCTAATATGACTCAGGCACAGTTCACACTTAGTGCAGTTCAAAAGACCTACATAAACAGAAACTGTTAAGGTGGTGTGCTAGCTTCAGTGTAGTTAGCTCCTTCCTTCAGGCTGGTCTAAGGCAGTGTCTACCAGCTTCTGCCCAGGGGCCTTATTTATAAAGGACTGTGTAGGAGTTATCCTAAGCTAGTGTGTACTCCTCGTGGCCACCAGAGGCGTGCGCCATGCAAACTCCTAATTTAGAATACCCTCTGTGCGCACACAACCACGCAATCTGTGCTTTACAGATGCGACCTGCAGCTAGATTCTGTGCATGTAAACCTCACGTCACGCCCTCTCCACACCTCCAAAAAAAGCAGCAAAGTGACTCATGAATGAGATTTCCCTATACATCAACGGGTTTGACCAAGACACGAGGGACAGAGGGAGACGCCCCACACAGCAACAACTCATCTCTTAATTTAATAGTATTTCATAATGTTTAGGCAGCACATCTTTGCAGATAAAACTAAATTTTTTTTGCTATTTCAATCATTTTATCACTATATTTTTAAGTCTGCCTGTGTGTGACTGGCCCTGTTTATGCACATATACTAGTAGATATGTGCAAATGTGTATTATGGCCAAAAATAATGAGTGGAATTAACCACACTTCTGTGTTTTGGCTAACCTCTGCTTAAATGCACAAATCTAAATGTAATTATTTTTTAAACATGTATTTTCTGATGATTTTCTGATCAAACATTTCCTCAAACTCTCTTCACTTCTGCTCCTCTCCACGAGCGTCCCTTTTCCCCCCCCGTGTCTCTAGACTTTGCGTAGAGCTTACAGAAGGGTTTTAGCTTGTGTAAAGATATGCAGAGCAGCGCTTAGGAAGAGTTTCATAAATCCCGCATTTGGCATCTTGATGAGCTCCAGATCCAAACCCTAATACATGCATAATTAATTTCAGTAGAATGTTATGTTTAATTTGCTTATTTGGCCAATTGCTGTTGTCCCCTGCACCGTATCACATGATGGCCAGTGCACCACTCTTCTGGGTTGCCGCTAGCACTTAAGCTCTGCAGGTGAAGCTAGAGCAGGGGTCGGCAACCTTAAATACTCAAAGAGCCATTTGGAGCATCTCTCACAGAAAAGAAAACACCCGCGGAGCCACAAAACCCTAAAATGAGGATAACACTGCATATGATTTTTTTTTACCTGCTCTGTATAAAAGACTATAGTGTGTTGCATTTATGAAATCAATGAGTTGTGTCCTTTAGTCTGACAGAAGCTGACAAATCAGCACCGAGCTGTTTTCAGCGCAGTGTATGCAAATGAACCATGTGGTTAAGTTTCTCTAAAACAGAAACAAATGTGTGCAAAGCAGCATTAAACACATTACTAAATGCCTATTTGAGTCCTTCTTGTAGGAAATGAAAATCCAAGATTAATTTACCCACCCACAGCGAACCAAACATGTGTTTGTTTCTGTGTTCCGTCATAATTTTATCACATGTGCTGGAGCGTGAATGAATCTGACCATGGAGCATTCTGTTTTCTTCAGAAACTTTTTTTCTTGGATTTGTCTGTCATGCTGCTGGTGTAGGTGCCGGTAAATTTGGGCGAGATGCATGTCGGGTGTTTCACGTGGCGGCTTTGACACATATTTTGGGCAACAAAAATATTAAAGTCGTAGCTTCAAAAATTGACATTTTCAGTTTCAGAAATTTTGAATTCCGTTTCATTTCCGTTTCATTCTAACACATTTGATAATTCCGTAGACAGTGTTGGGAAGGTTACTTTTAAAATGTATTCCCCTACAGATTACATACCCCAAATGTAGTTTGTAACGTAATCCATTAAATTACTTAAAGTGAGTAATGTAATCTGAATACTTTGGATTACTTGATATTTTCATGCTTTTTAAAACCATATGAATGTAGCAACCACCTCCTGCAAATTCTATTCTTGTTTGGGTTTAGGTTTGGGTTTAAGTTTGGGTTTAGTCCTGGTTTTAGTCCTGGTTTTAGTCCTGGTTTTAGTCCTGGTTTTAGTCCTGGTTTTAGTCCTGGTTTTAGTCCTGGTGTAGAGGAGCACAGGAGGAAGCGCGGTCCACACAGTGTACGCAACAAGACACAATTCACTCGTAGTTTGCGCGGCGTACAGGAGGAGATGAGGTGTGCATGGTGTACGGGAAGAGATAAGGTGTACTTGGTGTACAAGAGGAGATGAGGTGAGCGCGGCATAGGGGAGGAGATGTGGAGTGCGCAGCGTACGGGAGATGTGGTGTGCACGTTGTTAAGTTTAGCAAGGAGGACCCCAAAGCAGAGGCAAGATAGGTGAGTTTAAACAGTTTATTGTACAAAACTTTGGCTGGTGGAGGTGACAGAAGACACGATGACCTGGAGGCAGATATGCAGGTAAGTAAGGAACAGCTAAATACACTGGAGCAGAGAGAGCAGAGCACTACCGCATGAGACGGAATTATCTGGCACTGAAGATCAGGCAGAAGAGGCCTTTATACTGGAGCTGACAACGAGCTGCAGGTGTGCCACTCTGCTGCTTAACTCCAGCCACGCCCCCATCACACACCAGCCCTGCACAAAACAGAAAAACACAAGGGGAGGGGGAACAACAGAAACCAAATCCTAACAGTACCCCCCTCAAGGGACGCCACCTGGCGGACAACCGGGCTTATGTGGATACTGAGCATAGAAATCCCTAAGGAGGGACCGATCCAAAATAAGGGACCGAGAAATCCATGAGCGGTCCTCAGGACCATAACCCTCCCAGTCCACCAGATACTGGAACCCACGACCCCGACGCCGGACATCCAACAGCCGGCGGACAGAAAAGGCAGGGTGGTTATCAACCAACCGGGCGGGCGGAGGGGGCTCGGCTGGAGGGCTAAGAGGGCTAGAGGAGACTGGCTTCAGAAAGGAAACATGGAAGGCAGGATGGACATTAAGGGAAGGCAGTAGCTTAAGACGGACCACCGTGGGATTAATTACTTTATCTATTTCATACGGACCAATGTACCTGGGTGACAGCTTCTTAGATTCTGTTTGTAATGGTAAATCGCGTGTGGAAAGCCAAACCTTCTGACCAGGCTTATACTCCGGAGCAGGGGAACGGCGACGGTCTGCAAGCCTCTGGTTCCTTGCAGCAGTACGAGAGAGGGCTGCTCTGACTTCATGCCAGACTCGCTGAGCTCGCTGAAGATGTCGGTGGATGGACGGAACAGCAACATGAGACTCCTGACTAGGGAACAGAGGAGGTTGGAAGCCATTAGCAGCCATGAATGGGGACATACCAGTAGCGGAAGAGACCAGGGAGTTATGAGAGTATTCGATCCAGGGAAGATGAGTAGACCAGGAAGATGGATGGCGAGCAGTGACAACGAAGCGCTGCCTCCAAGTCCTGATTAGCTCGCTCAGTCTGCCCATTAGTCTGCAGATGGTATCCCGATGACAAGCTGGCTGAAGCTCCCATAGCGTGGCAGAAGGCCTTCCATACCTGGGAAGAGAACTGCGGGCCTCTGTCCGAGACTATGTCCTGTGGGATGCCATGGAATTTAAAGACATGTAAAATGCTGAAGGCAACTTGGGCAATGGGACAAAATAAACTGATTTAGAGAACCGGTCAACTATGGTCAATATGACCGTGTTACCCTCAGAAGGAGGAAGGCCTGTCACAAAATCCACTGTGATATGTGACCATGGACGGTGGGGAATAGGGAGTGGATGGAGGAGACCAGCTGGGGCTCGATGGGAAGACTTACTGCGGGCACACACTGAGCAGGAGGCAATGAATTCCTTCGTGTCGCCAGACATGGAGGGCCACCAGAACCGTTGTTGAACGAGCATGAGTGTACGATGAAATCCGGGATGGCAGGCGACCTTGGATGAATGAGCCCACTGGAGGACTTCAGACCTGGCAGGAGGAGGAACAAATAGGCAATCTGGAGGACAACCATCAGGTGGGGGATTATTAACCAAGGCCTCTCGAACGGTTCTCTCGACATCCCAAGCAGCTGCACCAACAATACAAGTAAGGGGCAAAATGGTTTCGTCAGGGGATTCTTCCACAGGTGAAGCAAACTGTCTAGACAAAGCATCCGGTTTAGTGTTCCTAGAACCTGGGCGGTAAGTGAGTGTTAGGTTAAACCGACCAAGGAACAGTGCCCAGCGAGCCTGGCGGGAATTTAGCCTGGGAGCAGAGCGGAGAGACGATAAGTTCTTGTGATCTGTCCATACCACCAAGGGTTGCGCAGAGCCCTCCAGCCAGTGTCTCCACTCCTTTAATGCCACAACTACAGCCAGCAGCTCTTGATTGCCAACATCGTGCCTCGTCCCTCTCCCGAAGACGCCGCGCCCCAGCGACCCTAAGGACTACAGGCCCAAGGCACTGACCTCCCACATCATGAAGACTCTGGAACGACTCGTCCTGCAGCAGCTGAGGCCTATGGTCCAACATCTGCAAGACCCTCTCCAGTTTGCCTACCAGCCCCACCTTGGAGTAGATGACGCCATCCTGACCCTACTCCACAGAGTCTACTCCCACCTGGACAAGCCGGCCGCCACTGTGAGGATCATGTTTTTTGACTTCTCCAGTGCGTTCAACACCATCAGGCCGGCTCTGCTGGCTGAGAAGCTGGCAGTGATGCAGGTGGATGCCTCCTTGGTGTCCTGGATTGTGGATTACCTCACTGGAAGACCACAGTATGTGCGTTTGCAGAGCTGTGTGTCAGACAGGGTGGTCAGCAACACTGGGGCTCCACAGGGGACAGTCCTGTCTCCCTTCCTCTTCACCCTCTACACCACGGACTTCAACTACTGCAGCCAGTCTTGCCACCTTCAGAAGTTTTCTGACGACTCTGCAGTGGTGGGATGCATCAGCGGGGGTGACGAGGAGGAGTACAGGACTGTAGTGGACAACTTTGTCACTTGGAGTGAGGAGAACCACCTCCAGCTCAACGTGATGAAGACAAAGGAACTGGTGGTGGACCTTAGGAGGACCAAAGCTGCTGTGACCCCCATCTCCATCCGGGGGGTCAGTGTGGACGTGGTGGAGGAGTACAAGTACCTGGGGGTGTACTTGGACAATAAACTGGACTGGAGCAGGAACGTGGACGCGGTTTACAAGAAGGGCCAGAGCCGCCTCTATTTCCTGAGGAGGCTGAGGTCCTTTGACATCTGCAGGACAATGCTCAGGATGTTCTACGAGTCTATGGTGGCCAGTGCCATCATGTACGCTGTAATCTGCTGGGGCAGCAGTCTGCGCGTGAGGGACACTAATAGACTTGAGAAGATCATTAGGAAGGCTGGACATGTTGTGGGGGAGGAGCTGGACTCTCTGGCGGTGGTGTTGGACAGGAGAATGCTGGACAAAATCTGGACTATTCTGGACTCTCCCTCCCACCCCCTCCACAAGGTGCTGGCCAGTCAGAGGAGCTCTTTCAGCCATCGACTGCGGCTGCCGCGCTGCTCCACTGAGAGACACAGGAAATCTTTCCTGCCTGTCGCCATCAAACTGTTGAACGCTGCACTTTAACTCACAAACTACTCAATCCTTTTCATCCTATTCCCTGCTCACACATGTATATAGTCATAAAGATGTCAATAATGTAAATAATTTCCCAGAGAGAGCTATTTTATCTTTTATCTTATTGTATTTAGCTTATTTTGTAACTTGTTTGATGTACATGCTCTTGGTCGGTTGCATCTGTAACAAAGAAAATTTCCCCTCGGGGATGAATAAAAGTAATTCTGATTCTGATTCTGATCATAGTTCCTCTCTGCAGGGCTGAGTTGGCGGGAATAGAAGGCACATGGATGCAACTTTAGATCAGAAATGGAGCGCTGGGAGAGGACAGCCACAATACCAGAGTCCGAAGCTTCCACCTCTATGATGAATTGGGCTGTGGGATCTGGGTGAGACAGGACAGAAGCAGAACAAAATAGATATTTTAACCTGTCAAATGCCAACTGTGCTTCAGCTGACCATTCAAATGGAACCTTAAGGGAGGTCAACTTAGTTAGGGGTGAGGAGACCTTGCTATAGTTCCTAATGAAACGTCTATAGAAATTGGCAAAACCTAGGAATCTCTGGAGCTGCTTCCTATTTACAGGAGTAGGCCACTCAGCAACGGCTTTAACTTTGGCTGGATCCGTCTTGATCTGCCCCTTTTCAATAACAAAACCAAGGAAACAAACTGAACTGGCATGAAATTCACATTTCTCAGCTTTAACGTAAAGTCGGTTCTCAAGTAAACGCTGCAGAACCAGTATAACATGCTGAACATGTTCTTCAAACGAGCGGGAAAAAAAATCAAAATGTCATCAAGATATACAAACACAAATCTGTTCAACATATCACATAAAACATCATTGATGAGAGCCTGGAAAACTGCAGGGGCATTAGTGAGTCCAAATGGCATTACCAGATATTTGAAATGTCCCAAAGGCGTGTTAAATGCAGTCTTCCACTCGTCTCCCTCCTTAATGCGGACCATCTTTTGCTTCCGGTGACGTCACTTCCGGGTGAGTGAATTCTGTTTGCGAGCTGTTTTGCGAGCACTGTTACTAGCATCTCTCTACTGAATCTGTTAATCCACGAATCCAACATCTAAACTAGTGCCTGAGTACTTCGTCAAACCATCGAAGTTTATTCAGCATCTAGTGCTCCGTAATTCGTGGTCTAAGCCTCTCTCTCTCTGTAGTTTCAACTTGTAGTTTCAGCCTGATCTAGCCTAGCCTAGCATCATGGCTAAAACTCTTGCCCCCCTTTCCTGTTCTAGTTGCCACATGTGGAGTGAGAACCCTGGCTTATTTGATAGTGACAGGGATAGTTGCGCTAAGTGCAGCGTAGTGGCAGTCCTCGGGGCCAGGGTTACAGAGTTAGAAACGCGGATCCGCTCATTGGAGGCGCTGAAGCCGAGTTATAGTCAGGCAGTAGCAGGGACCGCGGACCGCATTAGCTTGAGCGTAGCTAGCGAGAGCAGCCCCCCGGCGCATCCCGTGCAGCCGAGACCAGGCCAGGACAGGTTTGTGACAGTTAGAAGCAAGCGCAGGGCTAAGACTAGGACTGCAGATCAAGGACACATAGCTGAGTGCAGGACTCCAGGAGACCAGGGACACAGGGCTGAGAGCAGGGAGCTTCCGGTCCGGAACAGGTTCGCCCCCCTGAGCTGGACGCGGGACACTCTAGTCATAGGGAGCTCCATAGTCAGGGACGTGGAACTGCCTGCAGCTTCCACACGGTGTTACCCTGGAGCCAGACTGGGTGACATCAAGGGGAATCTTAGGCTTTTAAAGAGAAGTAAGAACAGGTACCGCCGGATCGTTATACACGCGGGGGGTAACGATACTCGGCGCGGTCAGTCAGAGGTGGTGAAGTTGCAGATAGCGGCAGTTTGTGATTTGGCTAAGTCGATGTCGGAGTCCGTGTACTTCTCTGGCCCCCTTCCAAATTATGCCAATTGTGAAATGTTCAGCCGCTTTTCAGCTGTCAACCAGTGGTTGTCCAATTGGTGCCCGCAGAATGGTGTCATCTTCATAGACAACTGGAGGGCATTTGAGGGGAAGCCCAGGCTTATACGTAGCGATGGCATCCATCCCACAGCGGCTGGCTCCTCCCTCTTAGCGCAGAATATAATGGCTAGTCTTAGATGACCATTAGGTAAGACTAGCACACAGAATAGCTCAGGGAGTGTCAGTGACGCTAGGGAGCAGAGTAGACTAGTGAGGCACTGCTCTGTTAGCGAGAACAGCTCCAAACAGGCTGAGACTGTGTGTGCCCCACGTACAGGGGCCTCCTCTGAGCGACCCTGCATGAACAATTCTCCCAGACTGGCTGAGGTTGTGTATGTCCCACGCACAAAAAGCACAAACAAAACATACCTAAACTCTGATAGGAAAGGCGTCAGATCTCATAACTTAATAAAAATAAATACATGTGTCGCAAATAAACAAAATGATAAGTGTGTAAAATGTGGACTGCTAAACATCAGGTCCCTCTCTAAATCTCTTTTAATAAATGAATTAATTGGCGACTTTAATATTGATCTTCTAGCTTTAACTGAAACATGGCTTCAGGAAAATGATTATGTTAGACTAAACGAATCTACACCTCCAAGTCACGTGAACTTTCAAAGTGCCAGGAGCACTGGTCGAGGTGGCGGTGTGGCCGTCATTTCTCACTCCAGCCTAATTCTCAGCCTCAAATCTAATTATACATTCCGCTCCTTTGAAAGCCTCGCACTATTTATTACGTGCACCAACTGGAAAACCCAAAAAGCTGTTATATTTATAACAATCTACCGACCTCCTGGTCCTTATGCCGAGTTTCTGACAGAGTTCTCTGACTTTATTTCAAGTTTAGTTTTGGAATGGGAAAGGATTGTTATAGTTGGAGATTTCAACATTCATGTTGATAACAGCAGTGAGTGCCTCAGCAGTGCTTTTGGTGCTCTCCTGGATGGGATCGGTTTTACCCAGAGTGTGAACAAGCCGACTCACTGTCACAATCACACTCTTGATCTCGTCCTAACTTATGGTATTGAGATTAATGATTTACTTGTAATTCCTCAAAACCCTATACTCTCTGACCATTTTTTAATTACCTTTCAATTCGTACTAAAAGACTATCCAGCTCTGCAGGAGAAAACTATAATGAAAAGAACAATATCAGAAAAATCAGTAGCCGAGTTCAAAGAAATAATCGAGCCAGTCTTAAATGATATGCCATGTGACAATGAGAACAACTTTAATCCAATTATCATGGATCAGTTTGTTGATAGGACAATGCTCACCTTAAAATCTGCTCTCGATGTTGCAGCTCCGCTAAAACAGAAAAGCATTAAACCAAGACCTCCAGCTCCTTGGTATACTCCAGAATTGCGATCACTCAAACAACACGTAAGACGCACAGAGAAGCTCTGGCGCCGCTCGCGCTCCGAGCAGTCTCTGAAGGCATGGAAGCTCTGCCTGCTCTCTTATAAGGCCGCTCTGCGAAAAGCACAAACCAGATACTATTCAAACCTAATAGAAGTAAACAAAAGCGACCCCAGATTTCTGTTCAGCACTGTAGCCAGGCTGACAAACTCGCATACTGCCCCTGAGTCTCTTCTCCCTTCGAAGTTCAGTTGTGATGACTTTCTTGAATTCTTCGATTACAAAATTACAACCATTAGAGACAAGATCAACGAAGCCACTGCAAAAATCAGCCCCGAGCAAATTCAGCAAATCCAGTCTGTAACACCAATATCCCACATAAATCCTCTAACAGAATTAGACAAATTTACTCCTGTCGATGAGGCGGAGATTACCTCAGTCATCATGTCGTCCAAACCATCAACTTGTTTGCTCGACCCTATTCCAGTCAAACTCCTCAAAGAAGCTCTCCACTTAATAATAGGTTCCATCCATAACATAATAAATATGTCATTAGAAAATGGCTTTGTTCCTCAGTCCTTTAAATATGCTGTAATTAAACCACTTTTGAAAAAACCTAGCTTAAATCCTGATGAACTAGCCAACTACAGACCTATCTCGAATCTTCCATTTCTCTCAAAGATTCTGGAACGAGTTGTGGTGAAACAGCTTTGTCACCATCTGCAGGGCAATAATTTATATGAAAAATTTCAGTCTGGTTTCAGAGCTCACCACAGCACAGAAACTGCTCTGCTTAAAGTGACAAATGGTTTGCTACTAGCTGCTGATAACGGGCTGGCTTCAGTCCTGGTCCTACTGGACCTCAGTGCAGCGTTTGACACCATTGATCACAACATTCTACTGCAGAGGTTAGAATGTGACATAGGTGTCAGAGGGACCGCCCTCAAATGGTTTAAATCCTATCTATCAGATAGGTACCAGTTTGTTAGTGTAAACCAGTGCACCTCTCCCCGCTCTAAAGTAGCTTGCAGTGTTCCACAAGGATCTGTGCTTGGTCCAATCCTGTTTACTCTGTATATGTTGCCATTAGGTAACATTATCAGAAAACATGGCATTAATTTCCACTGCTATGCTGATGACACTCAGCTGTACTTATCAATGAAACCTAATCAGACCGATCAAATCGATAAGCTCAGTGCCTGTGTGAAGGACATCAAAACCTGGATGACCCTGAATTACCTGCTCTTAAACCCTGAAAAAACAGAGGTCATTGTTGTCGGTCCTAAAGGTCAGAGAGATTCTCTGTCAGACCAGATAATCTCACTTGACAATGTGAGTATAGCCTCTAGCTCTACTGTAAAAAACCTTGGAGTCGTATTTGACCAAAATCTCTCATTCACAGCTCATATAAACCAAGCTTGTAAAACTGCATATTTTCACCTGCGAAACATAACTAAAATCAGAAAAATTTTGCCTAAAAATGATGCCGAAAAACTTATCCATGCATTTGTTACATCCAGACTAGATTACTGTAATTCTCTGCTCACCGTCTGCACTAAAGGTACTTTAAGAAGCTTCCAGTTGGTCCAAAAT
The DNA here is from genome assembly GCA_034769755.1 of Odontamblyopus lacepedii. Taxonomy (NCBI): domain Eukaryota; kingdom Metazoa; phylum Chordata; class Actinopteri; order Gobiiformes; family Gobiidae; genus Odontamblyopus; species Odontamblyopus lacepedii. The sequence goes on from CM068353.1 coordinate 13,535,122, forward strand.
GCAGCGGCCAGGGTCCTAACAGGAACTAAAAGACGTGATCACATCAGTCCTGTGTTAAAATCACTTCACTGGCTTCCTGTCGAGTTTAGAATTAAATTCAAAGTTCTCCTCCTGACATACAAAGCCTTAAACAATATGGCCCCATCATATCTTCAGGATGCCATTGTCCCCTATCAGCCAAATGGAGCACTTCGCTCTCAGAATGCAGGATTATTAGTGGTTCCTAGAGTGTCTAAAAGTACAGTGGGGGGGAGAGCCTTCAGTTACCAAGCTCCTGTGTTATGGAATCAACTCCCTGTTGATGTTAAACAGGCACCCACAGTCTCTTTATTTAAGACCAGGCTTAAAACCTTCCTCTTCGGAATAGCTTATGACCAGGTTACTTAGTTGATGTCACTAAGATAAGCTGCCGCAGGAGATAACAAGCTGGGGCAAGTGTGGCAACCTGAGCACTGTCCTCTGTTTCCTCCTTTTTTCTCATCAGCATCACTTACTATGTTCTCATCTGTAGTTTGTTCATTGCTATTCACATGTTGTCCCCTGTCCCACTCCCCCTGTGGAGTGGAACTCTTTCAGACGCCTGATGGCAGCTGGACCTCTCTCCTCCTCCTCGCCTGGCTCCTCCTCTTCGCCTGGCTCCTCCTCCTCGCCTGGCTCCTCCTCTTCGCCTGGCTCCTCCTCCTCGCCCGGCTCCTCCTCCTCGCCCGGCTCCTCCTCCTCGCCCGGCTCCTCCTCCTCGCCCCTCTCCTCCTCCTCCTTGCCCGGCTCTTCCCCACCTGGGTAGCTGTGGTCATACTGAACTGGCCCACGGGCCTGGACATCTATAGCCTGTCCGTCCATGGGAGTGGATCCCTCCTTCACTGTAGGTCCCCCCGAGGTTTCTTCTTTTTCCCAGGACCCTGGGTTTTTTGGAGTTTTTCCTTGCTGAGAAGGAGGGTCTAAGGACAGGGGATGACTGGACAATGTTTCATTTGCTGCTTTACATGAATGTTGTTTATTCCTGTTTTGATATGTCTGTGTGTATGTTTGGCTCATCCATATCTTGGAACGCCCTTAGAGGCTACTGTTGTTGCGATTTTGGGCGCTACAAAATAAATTGAATTGAATTGAATTGAACCAAGTGGTACGCATTTCTCAAGTCCAGTTTAGTGAAAATGACAGCCTCATGGAGGGAGCTAAAGGCCGAATCAATGAGGGGAAGAGCATATTTGTTTTTGACTGTGATATCATTCAAACCCCTATAGTCAATGCATGGGCGTAGAGTGCGGTCCTTCTTGTCGACAAAAAAGAACCCTGCGCCTACTGGAGAGGAAGAGGGACGAATGAGGCCAGCAGCTAGTGAATCCGATATACAAGTCTCCATAGCCTCCCTCTCTGGCTTAGAAAGATTATACAGTTTACTGGTAGGTAGAGGTGCACCGGGGATCAAATCAATGCTACAATCATAAGGCCTGTGAGGGGGTAGTGCTAGGGCACGGTCCTTAGAAAAAACCTCCTGGAGGTCATGATAGTTGACAGGAACCAGAGACAGATCCACAGGTTTGGGAATGGGCGGAGTGCAAGTACTAGCTGAGGGTTTGGCAGAATGTAGACAGTGGTTGTGGCAAAAAAGACTCCAATTAACAATGGATTGTTTAGACCAGTCTATATGTGGATTGTGCAACTTAAGCCAGGGAAGACCTAGAACTAATGGAGATGCAGGTGAACTGACTATGTACAATGAAATTGTCTCGTGATGGTTACCAGAAAGCAACAGGGACACAGGAGGGGTGCGATGAGTGACACTAGCCAGTAGTTTTCCATCTAATGCGTACACTTTCTTGGGTTCAGGCAATGGTACAGAGGGAATGTTACACTGGGAAACAAAACTACAATCAATAAAGTTATCGTCAGCTCCAGAATCCACTAGAGCGAGCAGGGGAAAGGAGTCATTGGAGTGGGACACAGTACCTTGGAGCTATGGCTCACCAGCGCCCCTCCGCTGGCTGATGAGCCTGATCCTTTGGCTGAAAAGGGGCAACTGGCCACAGTATGTCCACCTTGGCCGCAGTAGATGCAGAGTCTGAGACAAAAACGGCACTGGCATTCCTCAGGACTGAGCCCCATTCTTCCCAGTTGCATGGGTTCCACAGAGTTCAGAGGAGCAGGAGTGAGGGCGGGGGTTGATTGCTCCAATTGCACAGGTGTAGCCTGACGAGGCAGCAGGGAATGGAGATTAGCAGGTAGTGCACTTCCCTTAGCTGTTCTTTCCCTGCGTCTCTCTGCTAAACGATTGTCTAGGCGTATGGCTAAAGAAATCAATTCCTCTAGGGAAGAGGGCTCATCCCGAGCAGCTAGCTGGTCTTTAAGCTCCTCACTTAAACCCCGGAAAAAGACCCCCTGCAATGCCCGTTCATCCCAGCTAGAATACGGAAATCAATTGAGTACGTAGTAACTGAGCCTGTACCCTGGCGGAGTGAAAGGAGGCGATTACTTGCCTCTTTCCCCTGTAGAGGGTGGTCAAAAACTCTCCGCATCTCACTAATAAAAGAATCTAGGGTGTTGCAGACTGAGGAATTACTATTAACTATCGCTAATGCCCAGGCGGAGGCCTTACCAGAGAGCAAACTCATAATAAAAGCTACCTTAGCCTTGTCAGAGGTATAAGTAAGGGGCTGTTGGTCAAAAACAAGCAAACACTGGTGTAGAAATTGACTGCATAGCCCTACTTCACCCGAGTATCTGGCAGGAGTGGGAATGAATGGTTCACGGGGCAAAGCAGCATGGAGATCCAGAGCAGGAACAGGAGGAGGAGCTGGAACAGGAGCAGGAACAGGAGCAGGAGCCGAAGAAAGTCGAAGGGAGAACTGGTCCAACCGTGCAGTGAGCAGATCCAAACGAGTACCCAACCGAGAAAAACTTGAGTCAATACTCTGAAATGAGTCCATGATTTCTTTCAGAGTCTCGTTATGTTGGGTCAGACGATTACCCTGTGCAGCTAAAGCCTGTCTAAAATTCTCACTCTCTGCAGGGTCCATGATTGGCCAGATAATTCTGTTAAGTTTAGCAAGGAGGACCCCAAAGCAGAGGCAAGATAGGTGAGTTTAAACAGTTTATTGTACAAAACTTTGGCTGGTGGAGGTGACGGAGGCAGGCTGGAGACAGGCTGGTCCGGGAGCTGCAGCAGTGGCAAAGACACGATGACCTGGAGGCAGATATGCAGGTAAGTAAGGAACAGCTAAATACACTGGAGCAGAGAGAGCAGAGCACTACCGCATGAGACGGAATTATCTGGCACTGAAGATCAGGCAGAAGAGGCCTTTATACTGGAGCTGACAACGAGCTGCAGGTGTGCCACTCTGCTGCAGAACTCCAGCCACGCCCCCATCACACACCAGCCCTGCACAAAACAGAAAAACACAAGGGGAGGGGGAACAACAGAAACCAAATCCTAACACGCGTATGAGAATCATTTTCTCTAAAGACGTTTTTATTTGAATGTTACGAGATTATCATTATCTACAAATTTAGAATTACATTTAAAAACAAACTAAAAGAAAAATACAATGCAATTAAATACTCATTATTTATTTTCCAAAGTCACAGGAGCCACAACAGAAGGATGAAAGAGCCGCACGCGGCTCCGGAGCCGTGGGTTGCTGACCCCTGAGATAGTGGTACATAAACCACCTGCTCTTTTAATATATAATAATAAATGATCTTTAAATCTAAACAAAACCAAAGCAATTCTGTTCAGAAATTCTAAATCAAATTCTATTATACAGATTGAGATTTATACAGAATCACCTCAGACCCCACACATCCTGCCAATAATCTGTTCAAACTCATGCCCTCTGGGAGGCGCTACAGGTCCATCATATCCAAATCTGTCAGATTCAAGAATAGTTTCTTTCCCGTTGCTATTCGGAGTCTAAACCAATCCCGTTCATAACTGGATATTTATCTGTTGTGTGTGTTGTATCGTGCAAGTGTGTTGTAAAATTGTTTTGTTCTGCAACAGACACAGAAGATGTGAGCATTTCTTGCTGTACTGGAAACATATTCCACCAACTTGTTGTGTGGCCATTAATAAATGACTCTGACTCTGACTCTGAGATCAATGATGTGTCAACTGAAATTGTCCCAGAAATAAAAGTCTTAGGAATAACAATTACAATAAACTAAAACACACAGCTTGAAATAAAGAAACTATTTCAATTATGACCAGGAAATAAACCAAACTCGGTAATGATCCCAAGCACTGAATTAGATGCTTCACTTGGGTGTGTGAGTCAGCATGTCTTTGAACAGGGGCCATTTTGGGCTCCTCACACACAGACACCATAACGTGCTGTTGAAGCACAGTACATATTACTCCGTGAGGTTCCTGACTATGCTCGCTGTAATAGTCCGACAATCCATCAAGCAGTGCGACTTCGTAGCTTAACAAAGTCATACTGAAACATTTTGACAGATTTTTGAGTGCCGTGGACCACATAAAATCGGTTCAAGGTCAGTAAGCACACCCAGAATTAATACATAAGGCACACCAGATTATAAAGCGCATTGTTGATTTTTGAGAAAATTAAAGGAGTTTAAGTCTGTCTTATGTTCGAAAAATACGGTATATTGAAAACATAGTTCTATACTTCTAATAATTTATAATATTAATCTAAAAGTAGGATGAGGCCTGTACAGAGCCATTGGCATGAATCACTCTGGTAAGTGTGAATGTGAGTAAGCTACTGATGAGGGAGCCATTACAGCAAGGTTAAAAGCCTCAGTGAAACATGGATATAATACATCCCCTTTAAGTGATCACTCCCAGTGCTCTCAAACATGAGTGAACACACTGACTTTGGGAACAAGCTCCAATTCACTGTAGTCTGCTCGGCCACAAGTACAAGATTTGGAGAACTGTTAAGGTGGCAAATGTAATGACTTTGTACATAGTAAAAGGAAAGTCCTTGGTCATTTGACTTGGCACTGGGTCACATATGGAAACTGGTACTGTGGCAATTGACATCATCTTAGAAAACTGAAATGAGAAAAGAGAAGATGATTTTAAAAAGAAAACACGTGATAGGATGTTGACATGTTGCGATGGGGTTCAAGCTCCAACTGTAGTACTAGAAGGAAACAAAGTATACAAGTAAAAGTACTGTACTGTCCTATTCATTTTAGGTTCTGTACCGAAGTCAGATTTTGCAGTGGGCACTTACATTTACTTTAGGACTTGGTTATACTTTCTACTACTACATTTATAACAACAAAAATACCCTTTTTCTTCATTTTAGACAGAAATGAGACCAAAATTGCCTTCTCTCTGAAATACACCATGGTACAACCAATTCATTGTTGTGGCGGGAATATTGCCAGAAGAATTTGGCATGTTTTTTCATTACACCTAAAATCAAGAGCAGGCAGACCTTCACCCCGCAGGAGTGTGGAGGCTGTGTGGAGAAATGGATGTGATCACACAGGTGTTTTGGAGTTGCCTGAAAATAAGAGTATATTGGAAACAATTAAAACCTTAACTAAAATTCTGGGATATGGAATTCCAAACACTTGTCTGGTGATGTATCTGAAATATATCACATGTAGTAAGGAAGGATGACATGTATCTGACAAAAATGGTTTTAGCTGCATCTGAAAAGGAAATTACAAAAAGTGGGTCGCGACCAGATCCACCCGCACAAGACTGAACCAGGATTGTGGAGAGTATTTCAGTGATGGAAAGAATAATTTATAATCTTAAACAGAAAGGATACAAATATGATGAACAATGGGAAAAGTGGAATACGTGTATAAATGACACCAGTAAATTAACGTAATACAGCAATGTAAGTGTCATTCTCAAATGCATGTTTAATTAAGAATTTGTAACTCCAGACTATCAATAAATCAATAAAAACAGTAGTAAAAAAAAAAAAAATTCTTTCTCTCCATTTTCAGCATGTTCATAGTTTGCATGTTCTCCTTATGTCTGTGTAGGTTTCCTCTGATTGCTCCCTACCACTAAAAACATGTACCTGACCCCTACCTGTGAGGTAAGCTGGGATTTTGACCATATTGTGATTTATATGCATATTTTCCAACTCCAAGCTGTATAAACTTGAATCCTTATTGGATTTATCCATATTTGGTGAGGTGTATTTGTCTAACAAGGGACGGTGTGGCCTAAGGACATCAACACGGTGTGCAGAATTAATAGACAGCTTCTTTTTCTCAGGACAAAAAAGAGATTGAAAGTCAAAGTCAAACATTGTAAAAAGTCTTTCAGGGGGATGCAGCACTCTTGAAAGTGCAAAGATATTGGGGTGTGATCACAGAACCATCAAACGTTTTGTTGCAAACAGTCAACAGTGTCGCAAGAAACATGTTGAGAAGAGATACAAATTAACTGCAAGAGATTTGAGAAGAATGAAACATGAATCTACCAGGAAACCATTGTCCTTCAGAGCTGTCATATTCCAGAACTGCAGCCTACCTGGAGATTACAAGTGTTCAATGCTCAGAGACATGGCCAAGGTGAGGAAGGCTGAAACCCACCACCACTGAACAAGAAACAAGCTGAAATGTCAAGAAATATCTGAAGACATATTTTTCAAATGTTTTATGGATTGATGAGATGAGAGTGAGTCTTGGCGGAGCAGATGGATGGGCCCGTGGCTGGATCAGTGGAGGTGGGGTACTGGTATGGGCTGGTATTAGGGATAAGACATGAATTTCGAATAGTTGAATATTTGTTATGCGTGCGAATATCGACTAGTAATTTTGAATAAAGTTATCTTACCTAACCAATATTTCATGTAACGCATTCGGCCAGGTGCCGCTAACCGACTGTAAAACTCCCTATAGGCATGGTAGACTAGCCCTACTGTTGTGGCTGCTCCAAAATAACAGAAGAAGAAAACTTAGCGCGCAGCATTAGCAATGTAGAAACCTAGGAAAAGTTCTGTATTGTCCTCATTTACTTGACTTACTTAAATGACAGTGAGGTTCTGTGCAAAATCTTTCAGATGAAGTTAGCATACCATAGATCAAGCACTACCACCTGAGAGTGAGACACTCTAAAGGAGCGACTTCAGGCCAGCAGTCAGTTGATGGTTTCATGGTGAGGTCATCTAAGTTGAATGCCAGGCGTGCCAAACAAATAACTGTGCTCCTCACTAAGATGATCGCAAAAGATATGCTGCCTGGTAGCTTGGTGGAAAGAAATGGGTTTTGAGAGTTTATCAACTTCCTTGAGCCTGAATACACAGTTCCCTATCGAAAACTATCACTGGCAGACTGGAAAAACTTTATGATGAAAATGCAAGCAACCTACACAATAATTTAGTGAGTGCCCATAAAGTGTCACTGACCACAGAATCGAATGGCACTAACAACTGAATCCTATGTCACAATCACTTTCCATTACATACATGACTGGGAGATGTGGAGTGCTGTTCTGCAGACCAAAGAGGCAGAACAGCACTCCACTCCGTATGCCAGAGAGGCATACAGCTGACAATCTGGCAAAAGTCCTGTCCAATGCGAAGGATCACTGGGGTCTCACTGGAAAAGTCACTGCGTGTGTGCATAACAACGCGCTAGTAACATGGTTCTAGCTAATGCCAACGATGGACTTGGATGGGACTGGCAGCCTTGGTTTGCACACACCCTTCAACTGGTTACAAACAATGGTTTCAAACTGCAAATCATAAACAACGTAATAAAAGCGTCTAATCGTCTAGTGTCTCATTTCCATCACAGCACGGTTGCAACAGAGGCACTGAAGCAAAAGCAATAACTTCAAAACTTACCTGCACATAAGTTGGTGCAAAGCTGCCGGACAAGATGGAATTCCATACACAACGTGTTCTAAACATCTCAAAGAAATCCCAGAGGGGTCTTCCAAAGTCACGAATTTCAAAAAAGTGGTGTCTGCCTCATTGAAAGAGCGGCTTGCACCTGCAGATGCCAGCAGCGCACATAAGGATGCATATATTGCCACATTTTTGGATCAGAGGCACAAACACCTCAGGTTTGCAACAGATGAGGTTAGAAGCGCTGTGCAGGCCGAGGTGAGAGGCCTCTTGTCTGGGTCTGATGATGCTGAAGAGACAGGAGACCCAGCAAAATCACATGATGGACCCACCGAACCAAAAAATCAATGAAATGACTGCCTTGTTTTCAGCAGCAATTGCGATACTTTTTGGCAAGGATTACAGCGAAGAGATGGGAACATGTGCAACAGAACTGACTCATTACTGCCAGGATTTATGCCCACCGCTTCACACTGACCCCATGATATGGTGAAAAACAAACCAACAGAAATACCCCCACCTGGCAAAGTTAGTGAACGCTTACTTGAGTGTGCCTGCGATGTCCGTGCCATCGTGTTCTGCAGCTCTGCAGGGGGAGGGGGGGTCGACTTTTGATTAATCTTCAAATAGTTGTCATCGATTTTCGAATAGTGTTTTTGCCAAAAATTCCCATCCCTAGTTGGTATTATTAAAGATGTGATAGTTGGGCCTTTTGCGGGTTGAAGATGGGCTCAAAATGAACTCCAGTGGTAAAGGAGTGGCCAGAGCAGTGGTGCAGGAAAAGTCTGCATCTTTCAAGAAGACCATGATTTTAATGCAGGACAGTGCTTCACTGCTGCATCGAAGTCCTCCATTGTGTGGCTCACCAGTAAAGATGAAAAAACATCTCTTGACATAAACCCTGTTGAGAACTTGTGGACCCTTCTTAAACAGGAGATTTACGGTGAAGGAAGACAGTCCCGCTCTGAAAAGTGTCTGGAGGCTGTGGACACTGCTGATCAAAAGTTGATCCTCAGTAGATCAAGAAACTGACTCCATGAATGGAAGGTTTATGACAATTGTTGAGAAGAAGGATGGCTGTATTGGTCACACATTTTTTGGGGGAAATGTCAGAAATGTTTATTTATAAATTTGGAGTTGTTTACTATTCTGACAAATGAAAATGAACAAGTGAGATTGGAAAGTGTTCATTTTTCATGTAGTTGTGTAATAATTCTGCACATTAGACGTTGCCCAATAATTGTGCACATAGATTTTCTGCTAAGAAAGCCAAAACTTCACTTCTTCTTTCTTAATTATTCAGGCTTGAGGCTTATTGACATTTTGGATTGACCTGGAGCACTGTAGTTGTTCAATTATAAAAGAATCCTCATAGTGTAAACTCTTTTATCGTAGCCCTTCCAGCTAGAAAGACTTTATTATATTCCAGACAGAGAAAAGAGGATGGAGCTGCATTTTCACAGCTCTCGGAGACCAGAGAGAAGTTTTGCATTTCAGTAATGCTAGCAACCACTAGCACGCTAAAATGCACTTCCTGATTCTCTCACAATCAAAATCTTTATAATTAGCAGACAGTATCCATCAGACTTATTTGACCTCCAGAGCTGCTTATGCAGGGCCTTTCACAGAGCCTTTAACTTAATAACCTGATGTGTCACTTTAGGGAGTGGTCAGAAAACAACAAAAGAAACAATAATGACATACTCTGTAGTGAAAAAGTATGGTGTGTGTATGTTGAGGATGTGTCTCCAGAGTGTAGCCTGTTAGCAGTGAGGCTCAGACACCTGCTGTTACTCATACAGGGAGATGGAGAGATAAATATTAATGAGAGCCACCTCCATCAGAGCCCTGCACTGTCACAAACTCAGCCAACGTCTCCCAGATTGAGATCTGCTGCTCTGAGGACGCACAACACAACACAACACACTATATGTGTGTCCTGGGGCCGAAGTACTGTCACTTCAGTCTGGGATTTTCATGAGGAGATGAGCAGGTAGACATGGTTTGATTTTTTGTGTTATATTATAAAACACTTAAAACAATCTTTGTATTTGCAAGAGGGGATGTTTTACTTATTTACTTATGTATTTAGATCATCATGTTGCCTTTTATTGTTTTGAAAATGCTATATTCACCAAAAACAACATATTTAATACCTAAGCTCATGTTTTGTACATTTATGGAGAAATGGACATGCAAAACCTCTGCAGGTATGTTTTTGATGAGGGAATATTATAACATGGAAGAAAACTCCAAAAAGTAATTTTTTGCATTACCCCCCCATCACACACCAGAGTCCACAGACCCTGGGAGCACCACACGGCGACAGCTGATTGGCAACAGTGTCTGGAGAGAATTTTCCCATACAGCACCTGCCGGTGGGTTTTTGCTCTTTGGCACCAAGGATCATGTGTTCATTGAAAGACTGAAAGACAAAAACTGGTCCACCCTGAGGACAAAACTCCGAGCCACAAAGTGATGTTGTCTACTCTATTCAGTGTAGTGAAGACTGCAGTGAGTGCTACACTGGAGAAACAAAACAGCCAATACACAAAAGGATGTACCAGCACAGACGAGAAAGCCAGAGTGGACACCAATCATCTCCACCTTAAAGCCACAGGCCACTCCTTTGAGGACAATGAGGTACAGATCTTAGCCAGAGAGAAGAATTGGTTTGAACGTGGAGTTAAAGAAGCCATCTTTGTTAAAAAAGTGAACCCTTCTTTAAACAGAAATGAAGGACTCAGGCACCATCTGTCTCCATCTATAACTCCATTCTCAAACCTAAATCAAAACAAATTAAGAAAACAATAGGTGTAGCCAGGTCAGGCCCAGAGGTGTGAATAGCCCTGTATGATTATGCTAATCTGACCCCACCCCCCAGTCTATTTCAATAGGACAAGTTGACAACAGAAACTGTAAACAAATAGGGTGAGTTTCTAAGTAATTTGGAGTAGCTAACTCCTCCCTATTGCAGGCAGATATAAGTCAGTGTCCTCCAGCATTCTGACCAGAACTGACGAAGCAGCTTGCATGAGTGGCGAAACATCTTCTATCAAAACTTTGGTCCAGTTGACATATTGAATTCTACCCGTTGTCATGAAGTGGTAGTTTTCAAAATAACAGCTCCTTTTACCTTTAGTTCAGCAGAGATGGGCAATTCCAAGGTTGAAATCTTCCAAATAATTATAGTGGAGGTGTATGGGATTTAAAACACAGTGGAGCATTTCCTGTATTACCACATGACATCACAAGGTGGAACAGAGTGTTCTCCGAAGAAATCAGCCTAAATCTGAAGGTTTGTGTGTTAAATAAGTGTGAATGAAACAAAACAACTCCAGGTGTGTTTGGGATGAGGAAACTACATTAGAACATAGAGCAGAAATATAGTGGAATATGATCCCTTTAAAGACATTATATTATATAGAGTAAATCATTTAGGCTAAAAATATCTGTGAACCTAAAAACTACCACTAAATGAGCTTTGGAGATGTAGACAAACTAATAATAGAGGATTACACAAATTTGTGAATGAAGCAAAACATAACTCCAAGTATGTTTTAGACGAGAAAACAGCATGTTAACATGGTTAAAAGCTCACAGGAGTCAGTTTTGTGTAATATAGGATCTTGTGCAGGACAGAATTTTCAGTCCCGCTCCTGTCCACATCTGAGATATTTTGCCCTGCTCCCGCCCGCAAATCCCGCATGATGGGGACGTTTACTTTCTTTCTCACGTTCAGATTTGTGGGGAAGTTGGCCAAAGGGGTCAAAGTAGGAGGCAGACACACCAGTTCCATTAGACCAAAATTTATTTTGCAAAAATCACCGTGGTGAACGTGTCTTAAAAAATATATACAAAATAATCTGTTAAAGAACAACAGAATCAAAGAACAGAAATTAACTCAACTGAGGAAAGGCACCACACTGCCCAGTGCACTGATGGGATCTCATTGTGCTAATTGCAGCACTCCATTTAAACCCCCTTAGCTCCTCCCTGGTATATACCATTTCTACCCCAGGGGAGTGATAACAGTTTACCTTGGACTCAAACAGCATACTGTCTCAAAAAGAGATTGTTCTCAAAGGTCCCAACATAAAACGTGTTGTAACATAAACAACTAACAGAAACAATAAGTAACAAACACAAAACAAACCAATAAACTTAAACTCAAAACCAATTCCCCCCTACCCCTGGTTAACACCTGGGCAGAACCAAGCTTTCAAAATGGCTGAGACCGGAACACACCTTCTCTTTGTCTCTGGGGGTAAGTTGAATGAATGATTGAACTGAGTAACTTAACTTTAAATGACAATTTTAACTAAATAAAGCATATTAAACTAAGAATGTGTAAGTGTTTGATTTACTGAAAATGTAACTAAACATGTTAAACAAAACAAACCCGGGATAGTTTTAATTCAGCTGTTTAGTTGGTTATGGAGAAACTAAATGAAACAATGAAAAATGTCAAATTAACAAACTAAAGTGACTAAATTAAATAATGGGACAAAGTACCCTTACTCTACTTTGTCACATCACCCCTCCCCTTAAGGCCGTTACTCTTCTGAGTCACGGGACAAAAAATCAGCAATGACATTACTTTTACCCGGTTTGTAAACGACCTTAAAACGAAAGGGCTGCAAAGACAAATACCAACGAGTTATACGAGCATTAGTGTCTTTCATTTTATGAATCCATTGTAAAGCACAGTGATCGGTTTCTAGTACAAATTCTTTACCAATTAAGTAATATTTAAGCGTGTCTAGTGCCCATTTAATGGCAAGTGCTTCTTTTTCTATTGTAGAATATCTCATTTCTCTAGGGAAAAGTTTTCGGCTAAGGTATTGAACTGGAAGTTGGTTTCCCTCCTTCCCTTGCAATAACACCGCTCCCAGTCCTACACCTGAAGCATCAGTCTGTACAGTAAAAGGCAAATCAAAGTTTGGACACTGTAAAACAGGATGTTGACACAAGCAGTCTCTCAAATCATTAAAAGCTTGTACAGCTTCGGGAGTCCATTTAACTTTTACTGGGCTAGATTTCCGGGTCATATCAGACAAAGGGGCTGAACGGGTTGCAAAGTCCAGGATTAGGCGTCGATACCAACCAACTAAGCCTAGGAAAGATCTCAGTCTTTTCTTGGTGTTGGGCAAAGAAGTAGCCGCAATAGCTTCTACTTTGCTCACCTGAGGATGGATACCCCCAGCTCCAATCACATAGCCCAAGTACTGCACCTCAGACTTGGCAATGTGACATTTCTTGCCATTGATGACAAGACCCGCCTCCTGGATCCGGATGAAGACATCAGAGAGATGTTGCAGGTGTTCCTCCCAGGACTGGCTGAAGATGACGATATCATCAATGTAGGCTGCAGAGTACTCCTCAGCTCCACTAAGCACCTCGTCCACGAGCCTTTGGAACGTTGCCGGTGCTCCGTGTAGACCGAAGGGCATCACTCGGAACCTGTAGAGGCCACTGGGAACTCTGAATGTTGTCAGATCTTTTGACGATTCCTCTAGTGGTACTTGCCAATACCCTTTGCAAAGATCAAGGGTGGTCAAGTAGTTTGCATGTCCGAGACGTTCAATCAGCTCGTCCACCCTGGGCATTGGGTATGGGTCAAATGCTGACACTGCATTTAACTTTGAAAAGTTCACACAAAATCTGAGCTTTGGATCTTCCTTCTTGGGGACCAAGACTACAGGGCTGCACCACTCACTGCGGGACGGTTCAATTATTCCAGTTTCCAACATCTCCTGAACTTCATGTTTTAGCTCAGGAACAAGTCGGGCTGGAATACGGCAGGTTGTGTCTCTGATGGGCTGCTGTTCTGGTGAGCGCAAGCGGATCTGGTGCTGGATGAGGTGAGTTTTACCAGGTTTAGCACTGAACAGTTCATCTGTCATGAAGACTTGTAGCTCTTGTTGTTGTTCTAAGCTTAAATGACTCAGATCTGGGAACACTGGTGCCTCCACTGACGAGGGGAAGTACTGCTCTTGAAGCTCCTCTTCATCAGTGACTGCACGTGCCAGGAAAGAGAGCTGCTGTGGGTGGCCAAACCACTCTTTAAGCAGGTTAATGTGAAAAATCTGGTACTTTCTGCGCCGCTCTGGCATGAAAAGTTCATATGTAACTGGACCAGTCTTTCTGTGGATCTCATATGGGCCTTGCCATTTAGCTAAGAGTCCACTCTCTGAAGTTGGCAACAGCAACAGAACTTTCTGGCCTTCTTTAAACATTCTTCTTTTTGATGCTTTGTTGTAATTTTGTTGTTGTCTGTGTTGTGCTTGTACCAGGTTTTCACAAGCAAGCTCTTTAAACTGCTCAAGTCTGTCTCTCATCTTTAGGACATAAGGGAGTTCAGCACAGTCTTGCTCTGAAGTTGGCCCCTCCCTTCTTGATTTTTTTTTATGGTAAATGTACATCTCTTTAAAGAAGAACTTCCTTCTGAAGCGCTGTGAGATTCACTAGAGGTGCTCTGTTCTTCTGCCATGTCTTTGAATCTCCATCAAACATGGAGTTTCATCTGCAAGTTTAGGCTGCCTAAAATGTTTTTATTAATGCCAAATAAAATATTGAGCACAAATTATGTAGGCCTATGATAGACAGACATGAATCATTTGTATATTTTACTTTACACTCATATTTAGTTTGTGGGACTGCAGTTTATCATCCCACCTGCCCACTCCCACCTTGTGCAGTCCCACTCCTGCAATGAGCTTTCAAAATGTGTCCCGTGCTGCACTGTTTTGCGTTGGATCCATACCAAAGCCACATGACAAAGGAAACTACTCCACCTATTTTTGACACTCAAACAATACAGGCTATGTAAACGCTTGAAAAGAACGATTCCTCATAACACGTCTTCTTTAAACCCACCCCGACATCTAACCATACTGATCTCCAGTAAGCGTTGCACAGTGTGGTCAATATGCACGCTTTAATCACACACTTGAATCAATAGTGTTTTCAAGTGTCATCCACTAACGACACCTCATCCGGACACACAAACAATACGAGCAGATCATGAACCACAGATATGGATCATGGCGTATGGATTCTGTAATGTCCACACAGATATACAAGCATGTGGGTGGGGTGTGTGTATGTGTGCGCGTGTGTGTGTGGGGGTCTCTGGAACAATGCGCATTTCCAGATAAGCCCCGGTAATTAAGAGCAGCCCAGAATAGAAGTGCTGAGGCGGCGAATTCACTGGACCAGCAGAAGTAGGACAAAACAATCCATGGAGTGGAGTTTGCTCAAAGGCACGCAGGAAGAGCTGATTGTTTTCTCCGAAGATGTGTTTCGAATGAACCTTGTGCGGTGTAAAGGTGCAGTGTGTAACTGTTTTTGGTGGGGGTTTGGGGTTCCATCTCTGTGTATCCATGGAGATGTAAGAGCTTTGTCGGGAATATCTGAGAGCATGGCTTTAAACGGACCCATAGGGTTGTCAAGAGTATCAAAATTCAGAAACTAGTCGATACAAAAACTATGTGTTTGTGCAGGGATTGATACTAAAACATGATGAGTATTTTAGAATGATGTTGAGCTGTATCAGAACAAGTATAAGAGCACATAGACTAGTATACACCCATGGAGCACTATGGAACCTAGCTGCACCACTGAGGGATTAAACACATATACTGACAGTCAATGAAAAAGTCCAGGTGACATTTTTTAATATAATTCGAAAATAAGGGTTTGGGAAAAGTTTTATTTGGAATGTGTCCATTGAGTAGTGTGCACAGAACTCATTCGTGAGTCTTACACTCCCCAAAAATGTCTCATTGGACTTTATTGAGTGATCCCTGTGAATCAGGATACCGAGCTGTTTTGGAGTAAAACAAGCATTTGTACACGGCTTAAAGGATGGGTTGTGAAGCCTTTATAAAGGTCATGAAAAGGCCTAAATGTTTATTCCATACGTCCAGTATGCCACAGTTAACTGGCGACCAAAGATGGCGAGCCCTCGGCATGGTGCAAGCCGGCCTGAGTTATTCCGAAGTTGGACGTCGATTGAACTGTTCTCATCAAACCATCCGACGTCTTGTTCAACGACATGATGAAACTGGCTCTGTGGCGGACAGACCATGTCCTGGACGTGAGAGAGTAATGACTTCGGATCAGGATTGTTACATCCAGAATCAGCACTTACGGGATCGATTCCGTACAGCTAGTCGCACGTTTGATACGCAGTATGCGTCAGAGACTGACCGCTTGTATTGCTGTTGGTGGGGACAACACTCGCTACTGAAGCTGTAACTTTGTAATGGCAAGGTGGCAATTTTGTTTGGACTGTACATTGTTCTTGCTTACAGTGATTTTTCCTAAATTTTTTCTTTCATCTTCGGATGTGTTGATTTATTGATCTGTACTGTCTACATAATTTCATACCTTCGTTATAAAATTATTTAAAAAAATGTCACCTGGACGTTTTCATTGACTGTCAGTGTATAAGGACACATGGTGATAGAAAAGAAAATACTAGGATTTAATATGGAAAATCTCATTCTGTTGTCTAAAGAGTGTTTTTATTATCATCCTGGTGTCAGAGTTTATCCCTTAGTGTCAAAATAGAATTAAATTTTTCATATTGTGACAACATGACTATAGCGTTTATTTCATCATGGATGGAATATGCTGTAAACATTACTGTAAGCAGACACACCTTTCCACAGATCTGAACTGTAACTTTGTGTGGTGGTTTCACATGCAAGTCTCTATGGAGATAGATATGTTTATATAGATATTATGGAACATTTCAGGCAAAGCTACATCACACAATCAAGGACCCTCCACAAGAGAAGTTACAATTTGTGAATATTGTAGTGAAAGAAACACAAATATATGGATCGGCTGAGTTTGTTTCATATCTGATAGTGATACTGTTTAGAAATCAGTACACTTCATGAGGAAAACATGGATCGATGATTGAGTAGGGCTTTGTCTGTCAGCTCTGGTGCTCTCTGTCAGCTCCTCAGAGGGGGAGAATATGGGCATTTGTTGTGGGCACCATGTGGGGTCACAGTTGGATCCATAGACGCTTCAGTGAAAGGACCACATCATAAGCACAGGGTTTACACAGGCTACAGCACACTTCTGTTAACATGTCTCTCACTCAGTGTCATGTGTCTTACTCTCTTAGTACATCTTTGTATTAACACATCCATCCATCCATCCATCTTCTCCCGCTTATTCCAGCCGGGTCGTGGGGGCATCTTGCTACCCAAAACCTCATAGCACCTGACCCCCCCATGAACCCCTCTGTGAGTGGTGAGCCCACAGGAGTGTCTTAACACAATGAATACAAAATACGTACATGTCATGTCCCTATTCATCTCCACTGTCGGTATCACAGTACCCCAGGAGTAGAAGTATTTTTGAGAGATCTTGCAGAAACATTTAAGTTATATCACAAATATTTTGCCTTCCCTTGTAAATGTATTACAAGATCTTGCAGATTAAAACTATTCTCACAGTGACCCTCGGAGGGCGCCACAGTCTTGTGCATTTAGTCTCACTGCGGAGAGGTCTAAATGCTCAGTTCCACCATGTCATGTTGTAGCTGCTAATAACCAAAGTGCTCATCTGTGTTTTTAAAGACACACTATGTAACTTCTGCTTGTCTGTCTCCATAGAAACGTTCATGTATTGGCTGAAAAACTAAACACAAAACACAGTATTGGATTAGTGACATTACAGACTTGTCTATGTGACAAAGCCTGATCCCGTCAGATCTCAGAAGCTCAGCAGGTCCGGGCCAGTCAGTACTTAGCTAGGAGACCACTGGGAAAATCAGGTGGCAGTCGTTGTGTCTTTAGGCAAAACACTTCACCCACATTGCCTAGCATGAAAGTGGTGTGTGTGTGTGTGTGTGTGTGAGTGTTGATGGTGGTCAGAGGGACCGATGGCACAGTTTGGCAGCCTCACTTCTGTCAGTCTGCCCCAGGGCAGCTGTGGCTACAACAGTAGTTTACCACCTTTGGATATGGAGCGAATGAAGAATGAGCTGTAAAGCAGCTTTGAGGGTCACACTGATGCATTATTATGATTTATTAAGATACACCGCAAATTGACTAAAGCACCCCCCTTCCCTCAGAAAAAAATGACATTGATTGATATTGACAGCTATTGTTTAACCTTATTTGAATTGCTTCTCTCTACATTGTGTTTTGTCCGATCAACAACAAATCAATGCTGATTTCTTTTTCCAATCAGAGAAAACCTATTTTCTGTAAACTCCACTCTTTTCACGCTAAATGCAATTTTTACTTCACATGGGAGAAATTCAGTTCAACTGGACGAAAGTTTTTTTTTCACCAAATACGTTTAATTTGGCAGCTCATCCAAACTGCTTCTTCTGTTCTGGTCAGACACTGGAGGACACTGCCTTATATATAAATAGAGGAGCTAAAAACACTGAAACTACTACTACTGCTGAAACGAACACATCTATTTGTTTACAGTTTCTGTTTTTTAGCTAGGTCTGCTGAACTGCACTAAGTGTGAACTGTGCCTGAGTCATATTAGCAGAATCGTTCAGACCCCTGATGGAGCTTTCACACCTCTGAGCTTGACCTACCACTATCATGTTCTTTGTTTTGATTTAGGTCTTACCTATGGAGTTTTAAATAGGAGAACGATGATGTCTGAGCTCTCCATTTCTCTTCAAAGATGGATTATCTTTCAAAACCTGGCTATGATCTGAACCTCACTATCCTCAAAGCAGAAGTGGTGGCTTTGAGATGGAGATGTACAGCAGACTGAGGTCCACTGCTGCTCTCTTGTATGTGTTATTATTAGTGTTGTCAGTCAATTAAAATATTTAATCATGATTAATCTTATGAATGTTATAGTTAACTCACAATTAATTGCAAATTAATCACACATTTTTTGTCTAGTGAATCATCATTTTAAAACTCTTTTTTCTTTTTTTTTATTGTAAGATTCCAGACCAATCGTCAGTGAGACTTTGTGCTCTGCAACAGTGTGAGTGAAGTGTCTTTTTCTGTCTTCAGAACAGTCAAATAACAGGTGAAATAATGTGCTGTGACCTGAGGTAGTTCTCATGACTGAGGGACGCCCAGTGAGCTCCAGTTAGTGCAATGCGTTTGTCGCCCCAGTACCTGTTGTACTCGGGGCACTCATGCTGGGACTTTTGGCAGAGAGGGTGGGTCCAGCGGTGGGGCAGAGCGGTGGGGCACGAGTGGGTTCTGCTGCAGTGCTTGTCCGTGTTTGTGTCGCTGTCCGCGCTCCTTGTCGTGGATTCGCCGTATGTTTTGAAGTGGACTTTGTTTGGTGTTTTCCTCGTGCGGGTGGCATTGGCGTGCGCAGGTGTGCCGCGCTTTGGCCCACCTCCCCCATCCAGGACTTCTCACTTCTAATGTTGCAGCAGTGGCCACAGCAAAACTAGTCCACTGGGTCACAAAGAGCGTTAATCTCACGTAAAAAAAAAAACTCAGTTAAAATTGTTTTGAGTTAACGTGTTAATAGCACGATATTTTTGAAAGCACTAGTTATTATTTATTTATTTCATTTTTTATGGAGTAAAAAAGTTGTGACATTTGTATCTTGATGATTATAACTGGCATAATAAAAACATTAAGACTGGATTCTGGGTACAGTTTTATCTTGCCTTATTTCTATATGAAAACACTTTTGTCCATGTACTGTATATTTATGTCAGTAATCTGCAAAATCATACAGCAGAGTCATTTGTTTTTCCATTTCGTCACAAAGTAAGAGAATGAAGGTACGCTGGCAGGCAGGTTAATCATGATCTGTGATGGATCGAGACAGGAAGGGCATCTGGCGTAAAAATCTCCTAAACAATGATGAAAAAAGGTAGTGCCAGAAATGAACGGATGATAAAAGTATGGTATGTGCCCTGCCTGACGTAGGGCCTTGGCAGGTGCCAGAGGAGACAGCTGATTGGACAGGAGCGGGTGCCAGAGGAGACAGCTGATTGGACAGGACCATGGCCCGGGGCTGTACTGACAAACAGCAGCAGATGTCCTTGACACACACACACACAGAGCTGTCTGCGTCGCCCCCGGCAACACTTTACACAGGTTTACTTCACGTGATATCATGGCATTTTCAGAGCCTATGGAGGAGAGTGTGACACCACAGCTCCAAACTGTTCCACTTTCCAACACAGACGCAGGACACATACAAATGTGAGAAGAAAACTACATGCTCAGAGATACAGATCCATGAGTGTGACTTTTACAAGTCCAACTTCAGAGCATTCTTCATTCACTCCACCTCACACTGGGAGTAAAGGAACAGAGGAGGAATGGAGGAGGAACAGGACACGTGGAGGTGACACTTGAATATCAACAAAAGCATTTGACTTACAAATCTGAGACTTCACAAGGTAAGATAAGATAAGATAAGATAAACTTTATTGTCCCCCGAGGGAGAAATTTGTCTTGGGCACGTAGTGCAGGGTGCAGTCAATAAATACAATACAAAAACAATACAAAACAATACAATACAATAAAATACACAAATAGTATAAATATAGAGTAAAAAGCAGAATGCAGTACAATATCATGCAATAGTGCAGGACTAGTAAGGTGACCTCAGCATAGTATGTATAAAACAGAACCAGCAGATGTGGCTTCCAGAGTTAATGAGGATGGAGTGGGATTAGGTGAAGTAGAAAAAGGGTTGGGGATGGGCAGCTGTAGGCCTCCCCCCTGCCCACAAGGAGGCAAAGGTGATCTACAACACCCTAACCCTCCCCAAACTGGGAGGGTTAAGGGGGGAGGGGCTAGGGTAGTGGATCCACAGCAGAAGGCCTCCCCACTACCCTAAGAGAGACGTGTGGGGGCCAGGGACCGAGCTGGTTTTTATGTGTTTGTTGAGGAGGGATATTGAGGTGGGAATGAAAGACTGTTTGAATCGATTGCTCTTGCATCTGCTGGCTCTGTAGCGCCTCCCGGAAGGCAGCAATTCATATTCAGAGAATAAAACATGAGATGGATCCCTTAAAATCTTATTTGCTTGACTAACAACAACTTCCTCGTAAAGGGACTGTAAGGGCTGTTCAGTAGGTTTCTCTGCCAGCTTTAGAGCCGTTGTTACCATTTTTTGTAGTCTGGCCTTACATTGGACAGTGAGTGAGCCGTACCATATTACCATGCCATATCTAACAATACTTGCTATAACTGCGTTGTAGAATATGGCCCTAATCTCCGACTTCACACCAAATAAGCGCAGCCTTCTGAGAAAGTAGAGTCTTTGTGCCAGTCTGCTGCACAGACAGTCCACATGAGCACTCCAGCTCAAACTGTTGGACACCATTATACCTAGGTATTTGTACGACGCCACCTGCTCAATTACAGTGTTGTTCATTCTCACTGGATCATGTACAGTAACCCCTCTAGGGTCAAAAATCATTTCTTTAGTTTTTTTCACGTTCAGTTTAAGATGGTGATTATTACACCAAGTTTTAAAAGTGTCTACTTCCTTAAAATACACTCCGGGGTCATCATTGGCTTCCAGCAGAGTGAGAATGATGGTGTCATCAGAAAATTTAACAAGGCGATTCTTAGGGTGTGAGCTTCTACACTCGTTTGTATACAGTGTGAATAAAACCGGAGAGCTTACACATCCTTGTGGGACACCTGTATTACTTTGTTTAAGGGCTGAACAAGGTGAAAAAGTATTATTATTTTCACTTTGTTTCAGTCCTCATTCTGTCTTTGTAGCTGCTGAGTTTTGGTGTTTGAAGCCCTAAAAAGGACGCATTCTATATGGAGAGGTCTGTTTAGACTGACTGCTCATGAACACTTTTTCTGGGATGGGGCGCTTAAGATATACACATGGTATGAAGTATCTTCTCACTCACTCATGCACGCGCACATGCACACTGTAGGTGTCACAATCAGGAAGGAAGGGAAGGACCCAAAAGCTGGAGCAGGAGCAGGGCCGGGCAGAATGGCAGGGAACTGGAGCAGAGAAACAGACATGTAAGAAAAAACAACACAATGAACTGGGCAATGAGTCCACAAAAAATCCGGAGCAGGTGTTTACCATGGAGGTTAACTGACGATCTGGCAGAGATGGTGAGGAGAAACTGGGTTGAAACCAGGAGTCGGACACGCTCAGAAGATCAGCAGAGGAAGGAGGTAGATGAGAGGGAGGGTGAAGCAGCGAGAGACTACACCAGGACTGTAGCACGACAGTAGGCCTTTCTAAAAAAGGTGAATGAAAAATTTGATTTCTGCAAATAAAAAGAGTGCTGTGATGAGTCAAAGAGGACGCACAGCGACAGCAGGTTATTAAACTGTCAGAGGGAGACATTTTCTATCCCTGCACACGTTACAGCTCAGATTTTCATCGACAATATGGACTACATGAGGAGAAGGAAAGTTTTACTTGGTATTTTTGATTGGACATGTAGCAGCTGAGTTGGCGCAGAATCCTCTGTTTAAATTAGATGTAATATGGGTCCAGGATACACCATGTGTGGACCTGGAGCGTGTTCCAGGCTCTTCATTGTTCACATTGAGCGCTCTGAGCTTCCATCGCACTAAACACTCTGGCACTGTTCACACGTGCTGTGTGCTCAGTGTTCACACGTGCTGTGTGCTCAGTGTTCATATGTGCTGTGTGTTGTGTTTAGTGTAAACATGTGTGAACAGTGTGTGCTCATGTGTGCTCCTTGGTCACACACAGGGCCCTAGTGTGTCATACATACAACACTACAAAGCCCTGTGTGTGTCAGTACACACAGTACTATAGAGCCCTGTGTGTCAGCACACGCAGTACTACAGAGCCCTGCATGTGTCAGTACACACAGTACTATAGAGCCCTGTGTGTCAGTACACACAGTACTATAGAGCCCTGTGTGTGTCAGTACACGCAGTACTACAGAGCCCTGCGTGTGTCAGTACACACAGTACTATAGAGCCCTGTGTGTCAGTACACGCAGTACTACAGAGCCCTGCGTGTGTGTACATACAGCAGCAGTTGGAGTAAAGGTATTTTATAGACAGTTTTCACTGATGACATCAGTGTCCTCTCCTGTTTGTGTTTTAGCTGAGAGCTCTCCCACAGCACCCAAAGGACCCTCTGGGAGCTCCTGATGCTGCTCCTTCTCTGTCTATGGCCTGTTGACTTTGAGCACAGCACACAACAGTCACTCTGAGAGTGTGAAGCGGCCCCCTGCTGGTGAGAAGAGGCCCTTCTGAGCAGATGAGAGGGATCGGACCATTCAAGGTTAGATCAGAACGATAAAGATGGAGTCAAAATTCACTTTTGTGTTTGGAGCACTTCATTTGAGTTTTCATATTCTGTTGTGATTTTTATGCCTTTGCTTCAGACATTGGAATAGATTAATGTCCCCTTATAAGTTGAAATAACAGGACATTTCTTTTGTTTCTCCTGTGGGTCAGTGCAGTTCAAAATGTGGAGCGAGATGCTCACACATGTTTAACAGAAAGACAGCCTTTTCCATCAATTTAATGACAAAAACACTGTTACAGGCAGAGGGAACATAAACAGGCAGGCAGAGGGCACATAAACTTGAAAAGTGTCAAATACAAAGCACTGTAAAAAAAAAAAAAAAAGAACAGCTGAGAATACTTAAAATTTCAAGGCAACATTATGCACTAAAAATTTTAAATTTTGCCAATTATTTGCCATCGATAATCCCAACTACAATAACACTGTTGTTCCAATTAAGAATTCTTAGTTAGGTGAATGAGTGTTACTTGCAATTCCTCATCTGGCCAGTGTAGATTTGTTTGTTCACTGAACAGTGGTGTTCACAGAAATACAAAAAGGTGACTTCAGGTTATCTGAATTTGTCATTACACTATACATACTTTTTTTCATTGTTCTATAAAACTTAAATAAAGAAATATGCAATGAACCTGATGCACATCTTTGTAACTTTATTTTTCTAATAACATGGCCCTTCTGACCCTTAATACACAGACTCAGTTTTTTGTCTTAGAACATGGCCCTTCCACAGGTTCACTTAGAACAGCCTGCACAGCCTACATACACAGAAGTCTAACATGACTAAGGCAACCAGTATAAAAATAACAATGGCCCTCTACGGCCCAGTCAAGCGGTCAGGGGTTGTGTAATGTGCAAACAAGTGTAAAGATGTTGCCAAGATGATTACGAAAATAAAACAAAAGATCACCAACACTATAGCATTGACCTGGGGCCCTGAGGGTTCAGGGTTGCACACAGTGACAAAAGCTGTGCCCTTATAGTTTTCAGTAACGACTTAAGTATTCATGAACAAAATTAAATTCTGCAATAATTACACAGAGCACATTCCCCTTATCAGTCCTTTTTCAGGGTCTCTTCAAACATTAATACAGAGGATTTCAATTCTTCACTCAGAACATGGCCCTTTCAACTGTAAATATGCAGGTTCACTCGAACACGAGCCTGCAAGGCCTAAATACACACAGATTGACTCAGAACATGTACCTGCACAGCCTAAACATACAGGTTTATCTATGGTAAGTACAATAAAAATGGACCCTCTATGGACCAAGCTAGGAGGTGTGACGTTAAACCATTGTAAAGTGCAAACATGTTGCCAACATAATCACTCTAAAATAAAATGTCTGAAACATACTGAAACTTAAAATGACAACATGGGCTATCTTCGCCATATAACCTCCTCTTCACTCTTTTTATAAGTCTTAAAGTGACAGTTTGTTTTTCAGGGATCGCACATGCTGTGTGCACTTCGGACCAATTTCCATGAACACATTTTGCAAAGTGTCGAAGGTATACTTAAGAGCCTTTGGGTAGGAGATATTGAGGGCGTAAAGAAGGCCGAACAGGTATGCCAGAGCTGTTGGAGTATCTGGGATGTCCTGCAACACAATTCTCTCTTCAAGGATGACCGCAATGTTCTGCACTTTTGTAGATCTTTCCAGACCACAGTCCTCAAGAACATAAAGAATGCCCACAGCCACACCCTTGACAGTCTCATCCTCTGCATCGGTCTCCTGGAAAACAAAGGATTAAAAAGGTCTTTTTACAACTCACATTGGCTTTGCAATCTGTTCTGCATATGTCTGTAAAAAAGTGATTACTGTTTTATGCTAATACTTACAAGGCACTGTTTGAAAAGTTCCTCAGGTTCCTCACGGAGAAATACCAGAAGTCCTCTAAGAGCAGCATGTTTGCGGTGCCTCAGGATGTCAGTGGTCTATCCAAAAGCAAAAATAAAGACAAAAATGTGTCATGTCATGTCCAAAAAAAAACACCTTTCCTAACATCCCCTCACTGCACTCACCCCCTCTCCTCACACACCCATTAGCCCCATCCCCATCTCAACACAGCACCCTCAGACACACACACATACACGACAGAGCCCTCACACACCTCAGCACTACCCCTCACACATAGCCCATCTAACACAGCCCCCTCTTAATCTGCCCTCCCAACTCAATCACACCCTGAAATTGCTTCAAAATTTGACAACTGTGGTAGCAAATTTCATTTCATCCGCATTTCATTCCGGACAGAGGGTCTGGACCGGAGCCTCTAGGGGTGGCTGTTGTTGGATCGGCCGTCGCCGGCCCAATCAGCGAACAGAGGGTGTGTTCGTGAGTGACGTTGACTTTGTGTGCAACATTTGAATTGTGGTGAACAGATAGGCTAATTGCATACGTGACGACCAGACGTTAGCGATTGGGTAAAGGCAGAGCCACTTGTTTTAAACTGCAGCAGATTGCCCACCTCCAGGACGAAATCGTGTCTTATGGCATCCGGTCCAGACCCTCTGGACGGAATGAAATGAAGTTTGAGGGGCGGGTTTACCCAGGCTAGCAAATTTGCATATCTATAAAAAACAATTTCACAGCTAGAGACTTGATATTGCGCCTACATCTTTAAGTGCATGCTGACTAAGCAAAGGTAAGTATTTCAACTATACCATACCTCATCATCGAGCTTTGCCAAGACATCATCCATACGCTGTCCGAAGGCTGCTTTTCGGGCATGGTACAATCGAATTAGCTTGGGGGTGTATTTCTCCACTGCAGCTCTGAATGTTGTCAATAACATCTTGTTTGTAATGCGAAAAAACTCATCGATCTGTCAAACACAGAAACCAACATGTACATAAGGTTTAAGTCAGGGTAGGGTTCTCAGGATACAACCCTGTGAACAGAGGTGTAGAACAGTTACAAAAAAGAAAACTAATTTGTAAATTCTTACCTGATCTTTGAAAAACAAAGCAGGCCATCTATCCTGTACTTCGATCACCATGGGCTGGTCATCAACAACCTCTCTTCTCCTGAGGGAAAAGGTTAATTCCATCTTTTCCCTTATGAATGACTCATCAACTCTGGCTTTCTTTGACGCTTCCACCAAGAGGATTCTTTGTTGTTCAAGTGAGGCATCATCATGTTGATTTGGATGTTCAGGAAAATGGTTAATCTCACCACGCTTAGCCCTTTTCAGTGTGTATTTTGTAACGTCTCCATCTGCCTTTCATTTGCAATTGAGGGAAACTTCACTGCAACCAGCCAGCCGCAGCTTTGCTCTGAAGTTGTTCAACTTGTTTCTGATGCTACCAAGCCATCCATCATAACCACTGCCATCCACCTCTCGGAGGCATGGGTATTTCGTAATCAAAGCAACTGCAATGGCTTCAACCTCATGTGGAAGGTGGAAGTTCTGATATAGCCGACAAATTGCAACGAGCATTTTGGAAATCGGGGTCCTCAAACTGTAACTCAAAACTCAAAACTCCCCCTGAAGCTGTAGTTTCTCTTTTATCAAATCAACAAGGGCATCTACTGTCTCTGGCACTTGTGAAAGTTGAACATGCCGTGCTTCATCAGCAGATATCACTACTCGAAGCAACAACGCCTAGGAAACAGAATATGTTCAGATTAATAGAAAATAATGACATTCGTGGAATTGGAATAACAGTCAAAAGAACACTCACCATTATCCTTTTAACTTGAATGTGTTCTCAGTGTCACCCAGAGCTTTCCTCCAACAAGGTAAGCTGCCAAAGGATAGTAATGATTCAAATCATTGACATCAAGAACAATTACTTCACTATAGATGCTGCCCTCAACTTGAAAAGACCTATAATGCTCAAAGTACCAGGCTACAAGTTTCTTTGACAGGAATAATACTTTGTCACCATTGACAATGATACTCAAAATTTTGAAAAACTCTGGCTGGCCATAGCAATGCCCAGCTGTGATGATCATGCCTTGAGTGTATTCTGTTCCAAAAAGTCTGAGTTTATGAGCAATAGAGACTGTGTTAATATGTGGTAATTTTCTTAACACAGCAGATCTCTGTGCACTATCCAAAGCTGCCACCTGAACAGCTGTAACTTTGTCAATGTACAAGTCAGACTTAAAGAGACTTTGCCCATCCAAATGGTATGCCATTAACTGCTGATGCTTTGTGGCTAAGGAAAGCAGCACATTCTTCATATTATGTATACTACGTGCAACTTTCTTGAAGACATTGTGCTTGGATTCAAACCTCATTGTCCATAATTTCACCAATGGACCATAACAGCGAATGAGCTGTGGATAATGCTCAATTATGTGATGTTTTGGTTTCAAGACAAAATTAGGAAATGTGGCTGTAAGTAATAAGCGATGGTCTGAAAGCTTGGTTGCTAAGAAGTTTAATGTTTCTTCTGTGAATTTGTCAGAAACAACTATTTGCACTATCTCCTTTAGATCCATTAATATTTCCCATGACGGTTCATTCTCTGGGACACTGCCACCAACCATGAGAGGGAGCAGTCGCAACAGTGCCCAATTTTCATGGCCATTGCCCCCAATAGACCTCTTTGAAAGGGCTGCTTTGGTAATGATCTTAGGTTTATTTACTTGATCTGTGTATTTATACGGAAATGACCTGATGCTGTGGTTAAGTCGGTCCAATGTAAAAAATCCTTTGGAAATGAAATCCGAAAGGCACAATGCCAATTCGACTGGAACAATGCCTTCAAAAGTGTTGTGTAAGATATCAGGGGGGAAACCAGTCACAGGATGAAAGAAAGACAAGTGCTTACTTAACACCCACTCTTGTTTAACCCCATTTACACTCTGAAGAGTTTGGTTTTGCTTAAGCTCCTCCACAAACTCATTGTGCTGCTCAACAGTTCTCAAAACAAAATCTCTTGGTTTGACAGTTGCTATTTGTCTGTGACTCACCAAACAGAAACGACAAAATTTGTCCACAGTGAAACTTTCTTGGAATCCTGCTAAACTATGTGCTAATGAAAAGAAGTTCGCCCTTGCATTTGGAAAGGAAACCCCGTGTCTTGGTCATTATGCACATGCGCTGCTGTCGTTCCAAATAAACAGTTGTGCAAATTAGACATTTTAAATTCAGTTTAATAACATTTGTATGTTTGTACATCATTAGTGTGCACCTTGTCAGTCTGACTTACTGTACATTTTTGCGTTCATTAATAATAATGCACATTTTCTTGTTCAAGTGATTCTGAATATTAACTTTACTGAATAAACCATAGTTTTCTTTTTTACAGTGTAGGTGTTTGCTGTTTCCAATCATGAGGCAAGGCAAGGTCATTCAAAATGCTTTACAGGATAAGAAAGGCATTATAAAATTACAATATAAACAGACCGAAGCATAAAGAATCACCAAACATTAACGTTAAAGGAGAAGTGTACAGAATCAAAAATGAAAATCTTTCAGTCATACACAGCTAAACAGAACTGTTCTGATCCTGGATTTAAACAGAGTCAAAGTAGAGTCTGTCTCACATGTTCAGACTGTTCCAGGTTTTAGCTGCATGAATCTGAAACTCTGACTCCCCGAGTTTAGTCCTGACTCTGGGCATCAGCAGGAGGCCGGTCCCTGAGCTCCTCAGAGTGCAGACGGTTCATATGGCACTAACATGTCACAGATGGACTTT
Source organism: Odontamblyopus lacepedii (assembly GCA_034769755.1). Taxonomy (NCBI): domain Eukaryota; kingdom Metazoa; phylum Chordata; class Actinopteri; order Gobiiformes; family Gobiidae; genus Odontamblyopus; species Odontamblyopus lacepedii. Next base: position 13,563,823 of record CM068353.1, read on the forward strand.
GGTGCTCGGCCACAGAGAGACACAAGCAGAGCCGCTTTTAAGTCTCTGAGCCACAGGGGGCAGTGCAGAGACCTGAGCACAGGGGGCATGTGCTCGGACTTCCTGGATGGAGTCAGGACTCGAGCTGCAGCGCTCTGGATGTTCTGGATGTTCTGGATGTTCTGGATGCTCTGGATGTTCTGCAGCTCTCACAGCTCGTTTGGAGAGGCCAGTGAGAGGCCGTTACAATACCTAACCTATTGGAGACAAACACATGGAGAAGTCTCTGCAAGTCTGCTTAAGACAGTAGACCTTTGATTTTTGCTGTTTTTTAGATGGTTAAAGGTGCAGATGTTATTGATTTGATGTGACTGTTAAAGTTAGACCTGTTTTGCTCATGAATCATATCTGAAGCATGAGTTAGGATTAGGCTCTGGGGTTCAGAAAGCCGGAGTCACCCACAGCTGATTCAGTCTGGGGACAATAGAAGTGGTGGACATCATCAAAGTCCTGCTTTTTCCAATGAAATGTGCTGCTCATTGCTCAGAGGACAAAGGGCTGCAGCAGCTCAGTTAGTTCTATTGGATGGTGAAATTAATTGATTTTTAAAAAAAAAATCAAGATAGAAGATTTTGTCATTCCAGACAGACGTCAGCCTACCTAGTGCTGACAGCAGGTGGGTCAGCTATTGAACATGTGGTACAAACATATGGTCTGAGCAGAGTTCAGTCTCTGGAGGAAGACATTTGACCACACATGCGTTTAAAGGGGGCATTTAAGCAAAATTCACTTTTGGAGCTTTCTACCATGTTATAATGTTGTTCCTTCATCAAAAACAAGCCTGAAGAGGTTTTACATATCCTCCACACATGTTCCATGCCCTATTCAAACCCCCCTTATGGACAGCAGTATGAGACTGTACAAGGCTCTGCCCACAAACCTACGTCAGCCATTTTTCATAAGTAGTTTCATTAGCATAGTACACGCAGACTGTCACAGCGTCCTGAAGGGGGAAGGGGACAGAGTTTTTGGCAAGATAACATTTTCAATAAAAGGTCACATGGTGATCTAAATATGTGTAACACTCCCTCTTTAACGTCCAGTGAGAAGCCCGTGGTCAGAGTGGTAAACTTACACCAGGCCAGCTAAACATCCCCACATGAGCAACATACGTGCGCAACTCTGTCCCCACATGTCTATGTGGACTTGCACACACACATGAAGAGGAGGATATAGAAGAGCGGGGACTTCCTGTTGAGATCACACACTGTTCTCTGGCACTTTGATCTGATGCTGGAGCCTTTAGACTGCACACACACACACACACACACACACACATACATGCTCCCACCCACACACACATGCACCCACATGCTCACATGCACGCTCACAGTGTCCCTTTGAACCAGGCCCAGTCCGGAAATAGGACGATGACAGGGAAACAGGCTGCAGAAAAAAGACGAGATGTGCCGCCGCACCATCCCATCAGTGCCCAGCCTCATCTGATCTCTGCTTATTCTTGTCTCTTGTTTTGTCCTTGAGCAAGACAACCAGTACAGCACAGTCCATGTACAGAAGTGTATGAGTGAGAGTGTGTTTGTGAGGGTGGAATTGTGACAAGCGACAAAAATGAGCACAGGGGATGTTCTGGTGTGTTTACAGCATGATTAATGTCCCAATGTCCCAAAAACTTTGACATCATTTACCAGGCCAATAATCTTGGCAATTCTTGTTGAAATAACTTCAAATGTATAGAAACAGATCAAGACATTATATGTAATGTTTTAATTTTGTTTTGTTTTCAGGTTAAGCTGTTCACTCCCGTTCACTTCTCTTCTGATGTTGATGTTGGTCTAAGATCTTTTGGTACAGTCCAAATTTGTTTTCCAGTTGGTGAAGCTTTTCCAAATTTGGCATTGATGGCACACTGCAGTCTTGGGTGAGTGTGTGTGAGCAGATTCCAAGACACAAAATAACTTCTCTGATGACTCCAAAATGACTTCTCTTTGGGAACGAAAGGCTCAACCTGAAAACAGAACAAAAATAACACATTAAATATAAAATCTTGATCTGTTTCTATACATTCTGTGAAAATTTGAGATTATTTCAACAAGAATTGACAAAATGATTGACATTGGCGATATAATGTCCAATTTTTTGGGACATCCTGTCTTAACAGGAGAGCAAAACGAAACCAAAATAAACAACAGAAACAACAAATAACCTGCAAGTGGCATGGAACAGCCCTCATGGAGTGGCACAACTCTAAACTCCCGTGTTGTGTGTGTGCCTCTCCACAGACCTGTTGAGGGGATTTAGCAGTAGTAATGGACTGGCCAACTCACAGCAGACTAAAGTCACTTTTAACACTGTCCAGATATTTGAACAGAGCCACTGTCCAAGGTGTTGAAAGATTTAAAACATATCTTATTATATTTTACTTTATTTTTATCCAGTTTGTTCAGGTAAAAAAGAATTCTCAGGTTCAGGTGTGTGTGTGTGTGTGTGTGTATAGGTGTGTGTGGGTGTGTAGGTGTGTGTGTGCATGCATGTGTGTGTGTGTTGGTCTCTTCTGTAGAATTTTGTCATTGACCTACAAACGCCTTGAGCCTCTCTCTCCTCCAGCACCAATATCACACACACTCCAACATGTACCACACCTCCTCCTCCTCTTCTTCTCTCCCTCTCCTCTGTATCTTTTCTCCCCTCTTTCTCCTTTGCTTCTCTCCACTCTCTTTCCCCCACTCTTCTCTTTTCTTTCCCTCTCACATCGCTCTATCTCTCTGCTCCGCTCCCCCTCTCCTCCTCTTTCTATGCATTTCTCTCATGTCTTATTTTTCCTCCTCTCTTCTCTTTCTGCTGCGCTTTCTCTCCTCCTCCTCTCTCTCTCTCTGTTCTTCTCTTCTCTGATCCTCCTCCTCTCTCTCCTTCTGTTCATCTTTCTCTCTCCCCCATCTTGCTCCTCTCTCTTTGTCTTTTTTCTCCTTCACTCTCTCTTCTCTCCCCATGTTGTTCTCTCTCTCCCCTCTGTTCTTCCCTCTCTCCCTCTGTTCCTTTTATCTCCCTTCCTCTCCTCTCCCTCTGTTCTTCCCTCTCTCCCTCTGTTCTTCCCTCTCTCCTCTGTTCTTCCCTCTCTCCCTCTGTTCTTCCCTCTCTCCTCTGTTCTTCCCTCTCTCCGTCTGTTCTTTCCTCTCCTCTGTTCTTCCCTCTCTCCCTCTTTTCTTCCCTCTCTCCTCTGTTCTTCCCTCTCCTCTGTTCTTCCCTCTCTCCCTCTTTTCTTCCCTCTCCTCTGTTCTTCCCTCTCTCCCTCTTTTCTTCCCTCTCTCCTCTTTTCTTCCCTCTCTCCTCTGTTCTTTCCTCTCCTCTGTTCTTCCCTCTCTCCCTCTCTCCTCTGTTCTTCCCTCTCCTCTGTTCTTCCCTCTCTCCCTCTTTTCTTCCCTCTCCTCTGTTCTTCCCTGTCTCCTCTGTTCTTCCCTCTCTCCCTATGTTCTTCCCTCTCTCCCTCTGTTCTTCCCTCTCTCCTCTGTTCTTCCCTCTCTCCTCTGTTCTTCTCTCTCTCCTCTGTTCTTCCCTCTCTCCCTCTTTTCTTCCCTCTCTCCCTCTGTTCTTCCCTCTCTCCCTCTGTTCTTCCCTCTCTCCTCTGTTCTTCCCTCTCTCCTCTGTTCTTCTCCTCCACTTACCCTCATTTCTTCCCTTGCTCCTCTGTTCTTCCATCTCTCCTCTGTTCCTCCCTCTCCCTCTGTTCTTCCCTCTCTCCTCTGTTCGTCCATCTCTCCTGTTCTTCCCTTTCTCCTCTGTTCTTCTCCTCCTCTCACCCTCTGTTCTTCCCTCTCTCCTCTGTTCGTCCATCTCTCCTCTGTTCTTCCCTCTCTCCTCTGTTCTTCTCCTCCTCTCCCTCTGTTCTTCCCTCTCTCCTCTGTTCTTCCATCTGTCATCTGTTCTTCCCTCTCTCCTCTGTTCTTCTCCTCCTCTCACCCTGTGTTCTTCCCTCTCTCCTCTGTTCTTCCCTCTCTCCCTCTGTTCTTCCCTCTCTCTGTTTTTCCCTCTCTCCCTCTATTCTTCCCTCTCTCCTCTGTTTTCCCTCTCTCCCTCTATTCTTCTCTCTCTCCTCTGTTCTTCCCTCTCTCCTCTGTTCTTCTCCTCCTCTCACCCTCTGTTCTTCCCTCTCTCCTCTGTTCGTCCATCTCTCCTGTTCTTCCCTCTCTCCTCTGTTCTTCTCCTCCTCTCACCCTCTGTTCTTCCCTCTCTCCTCTGTTCGTCCATCTCTCCTCTGTTCTTCCCTCTCTCCTCTGTTCTTCTCCTATTCTCCCTCTGTTCTTCCCTCTCTCCTCTGTTCTTCCATCTCTCATCTGTTCTACCCTCTCTCCTCTGTTCTTCTCCTCCTCTCACCCTGTGTTCTTCCCTCTCTCCTCTATTCTTCCCTCTCTCCCTCTGTTCTTCCCTCTCTCCTCTGTTCTTCCCTCTCTCCCTGTTTTCTTCTCCTCTCCCCCTCTGTTTTTCCCTCTCCCTCTGTTGTTCCCTGTCTCCTCTGTTCTTCCACCTCTCCCTCTGTTCTTCTCTCTCTCCTTCCCTCTCTCCCTCTGTTCTTCTCTCTCTCTTGTTCTTCTCTCTCTCTTCTTTTCTTGTGCTCACCTCTCCTGAGGGAGATCATTAGTAGTTTTCGCTGCTGTAGATGAAGAAGCTTTCAGAGTGAAGACCATCCTGAGGAACTGGGCCAGGCTCCTCACCAGTGTAACATCACACAGGACCTCACAGGACCTCACAGGACCTCACACAGGACCTCATAGGACCTCACAGGACCTCACACAGGACATCACACAGGACCTCACCGGGTCTCACACAGGACCTCATACAGGACCTCACAGGGTCTCACACAGGACCTCACACAGTACCTCACACAGGACCTCACCGGGTCTCACACAGGACCTCACAGGACCTCACACAGGACCTCACACAGGACATCACACAGGACTTCACACAGGACCTCACAGGGTCTCACACAGGACCTCATACAAGACCACACAGGACCTCACAGGGTCTCACACAGGACCTCATACAAGACCTCACAGGACCTCACCAGGTCTCACACAGGACCTCACACAGGACCTCACACAGGACCTGATAGGACCTGTCACAGGGCCTCACACAGGACATCACAGAGCCTCACACAGGACATCACACGGCCACACACAGGACCTCACAGATGTCATGAAGGACCTCACAGGACCTCATGGGATCTCTCACTGGTCCTCACAGAGTCACACACAGGACCTCACACAGGGCCTCACAGAGTCACACATGGTCACACGCAGGGCCTCACACAGGGCCTCACAGAGTCACACATGGTCAAACGCAGGGCCTCACACAGAGCCTCACCAGGCCTCACAAGGGTCTCACAGAGATCCTCACACAAGGCCTCCAGAGGACCTCACACAGAGCCTCACAGAATCTCACAGGGTCACACACAGGGCCTCAGCCAGGGCCTCACACAGGGCCTCTCAGAAGGCCTCACAGGGTCACAGTCACCTCAGATAAACACCTCAGTGTTTCTGTTGAAGAAAGTGAAGAGAACGTCTTGGTCATGGAAGAGTTCTTCTCTTACTGAGGAGCACTTGTGTTTCCTGTTGGACACATGACACAAACACACTGAGAATCATTAGCCTCATGTGTTAGCAAAGTTTCTACAAAACTGCAAATACTTGAGCATTCGTAGCCAAATACAATGAACATATCAAGAAGTTGTCTCTGCTGTGAACAGACATCTTCATGTTTTTCTTTTTCTGTGATAGAATCAGTGTCACTGTGGTGCAGCAATTAGCCCTTCAGCCTCACAGCAAGCAGGTCCTGGGTTCGACTCCCAGACGAGTGAGGCCTTTCAGTGTAGAGTTTGCGTGTTTTCCCAGTGCAGTCTGGTTGTCCCTGGGGCTCGGATTCCCCTGAAAATGAGATTCAAATCTCAATGGGACTTTCCTGTTTAAATAAAAAATAATACAAAAATAACCCCTCAGTTCCAGGCTGTGTGCTCTGCTCTAATCAAATACCAGTCCTGAAGGGGCTGTAGAGCAGCTCAGAGAGCAGTCCTCACAGCTGGTAGTGTCCTATAGCACTACATGCAGTTTCTCCATCAGCAAACACCACTCAACTAATGAAATCTTAGGAATATAATTGAGCTGAAGATCATTTGTAAAAATCGTTGAAAACCTCATAGCTCTTGCTCTGTGCGGGATGATGGAGAGAAGGACGAGACGCTCATAATGAACTGGAGAGTGATGGTCACGCTAACTTTGGGACTGCTGTTAATGAAGAGAGCTCATCCATATTAAACTGTGAAGAGGTATTACACAGGGCCAAGGACAGTTTGAGCACTGCATCAGGACACAGGAGAAAAGAAAGTATCAAGTCTATCTGAAAGGTTTGCATGTCCTTTGTTTCCAGCAACATGCACAGTAGGTCAAATCGTCCAGCTCAGACTAGCTCAAGATCTGGGCATGGGTCCCTGAGCATTGCTATAGTATTTTTTAAAGGTCACATTATGGTATTTTCTCATTTGTTCTAATGTAGTTTCCTCAGCCCAAACACACCTGGAGTTGTGTTTTGTTTCATTCACACATGTAATACAAAGTTAAAATTACTGGTAATATAAGTGCTCTACTGTGTTTTTAAACTCCTCACACTTTCACTAGAATAATCTGGATGTTAGGTAACAACATTTAAATAATATATAATATGTATATAACATGTTGAGTAATAAAGGACCTTCAATGACAACACACATTATAAAGGGTTTGCACTCATTTAACACTAACAAGATTTTCTGTGTGAAATAAAGTGAAAGAAAGAAAGGCTGAGGTAAGATGCTGGCAGTTAGAGAGAAATATTCACAAAATGTTGCTGAAAGGTTCATTTGGAGTTCAGTGAAGTACTCCTAATATTGCAAACAAACAAACTGAACTGAATAAAAAGGTAGGACAATATTCTGGACTAGTTCTCGACCCAGACACAGGAAGAACATGCAAACTCCACCCAGACACACTCTACCCAGACCCAGAGAGAACATGTAAACTCCATACAGACACAGAGAGAACACGTAAACTCCACACAGACACGCAGGACATGGAGTTTGCATGTTCTCCCTTGTGTATGGATGGAGTTTGCGTGCTCTTCCTGTGTCTGGGTGGAGTTTGCATGTTCTCTCTGTGTCTGTGTGGAGTTTACATGTTCTCTCTGTGTCTGTGTAGAGTGTGTCTGTGTGGAGTTTGCATGTTCTCCCTGTGTCTGTGTGGAGTTTACATGTGCTCTCTGTGTCTGGGTAGAGTGTGTCTGGGTGGAGTTTGTGTCACACTGAGAACATGCAAATGCCACTCAGTTACAGAGAGAACATGCAAACTCCACCCAGACAAAGTGAGAACATGCAAACTCCACACAGATACATTCAATGCAGACACAGGGAGAGCATGCAAACTACATCCAGACACAAGGGAGAACATGCAAACTCCACACAGACACAGAGAGACCATGCAAACTCCACCCAGACACACTGAGAACATGCAAATGCCACTCAGTTACACTCAACCCAGACACAGAAGAGCATGCAGACTCCACCCAGACACAGAGAGAACAAGCTAACTCTAACACGGGGGGGAGGGACAGGTGGAGGACACTGGGACAGAGGGAGGACAGTGGGAGAGACAAAAGGAGGACAGGGGGAGGACAGGGAGGGGGATGGGGGAGGACAGAGGGAAGAAAGGGGGAGGGACTAAGGGAGGACAGTGTGAGGGACAAAGGGAGGACAGGGGGAAGGCCAAAGGGAGGACAGGGGGAGGGACAAAGGGAGGAAATGTGTACTCTCTGACTTAAAGTGTCCATAAGCAGCGGGGGTGGGTCACCACACGAGTACACATACCGAGGTGAGTGTATTTGTGTATTTATCCTTTGTGTAGTTTTCAGGGAGGACACAACTAATAATAAACTATTCCTGTGCAGTAAAAAGTACTGCTTACTTCATTAACCTAGAATGTTCCAATATGGCATTCAACTGATCTATCTCCATGGAGACAAAAGGATGACCCCAACAGGCCAAGGTGCGTGTCTTTTTAAAGATATAAAAGAAACGATCTGTACATGTGGAGTTTAATGACACATTGTGGAAGAATTCTGCCAATCAAAAAGTTACACATGCAACCTTTAAAAACTGTAAAGACTATATAAAACGAACTGGAAACTGTTGCAGTACTTTCACAGAACATACAAGATATCTCTCCACAGATCTGACCTGTCATTGTGCCGGTTGTGTCCCCTGTTTGTCTTAATAGATGATTAATGCCATAGTTTGGAGCATTTCAGGCAAAGCAACAGCAAAAGTTGAAAAGTGCTGAAGTGTATGGTCACAGAAAGACGCATATCCACGGTCTTTGCCGCCCGCGCCTTTGCCCTCGCGCAGCACCCAGTAAGCGGGTCCAGAAAGGGAGATTCAGGGGCTCTTGTTACAGGGCTTTGAGGGACGCTCTACGACAAAAACAAGAACAAAAAGCAAGTAGGATTTTGGCTTACAACAAAGTGTTACCATTTTGAATCTCCCATTTCAAAAGGAAAATCAACGCGGACCCAAGAGCTCTGTAAGCACATGAATGTCTGTCGCGTTTTTTCTTGCTCAAGTAGCAGACTCATCAGTGAAACATTATTCATCTAAATACGCTACTGTTGCACTTTTGACAACTTCATAACTCAGACAAGAACACACAAGGCCCCAGCCATGAACACTAGCACAATGTTACGGACATTTGTACACTGTTCAGTCCGGTTAAATTCAACTTATTTTACACTATTAGGAGTAGGAAGATGCTACCAAAACGTTTCAAAAGTTTGAACTTAGTTAGTTTGAACTTACGGGGTTAACCCCTTATTCTGACAGACCCCCACCCCAACAGACCCCCACTCTGACATACCATCATCCCAACAGCCCTCGGTTCCCACATGCCCCCAAACGACACTTTTGGATGCCCCCATTCAGATGCCTTTAATGTCGCCATTCTGACAACCTACTCATAATTTTGGGAACATATTTTCATGGACTGGCGGCAGGAGGCTGATTTTAGTTCTGGTTTAGTCATGGTTTAGTCCTACTCATACCTGGTTTAGTCTTGGTTTAGACCTGATTTTAGTTGGTTTTAATTGTCACAAACAGGATTCTTTTGGAACCTGCATGGAAAAAAAAACACTGAAAATTAAAATGATAATAAATAGTTCATCAGGTTTGTGGTAGTAGATGTATTGATCATCTTGAGTAAGCTGGTGGAGAGTCTAACCTACGGACATGAGAAGGTGTTGGTGAAGGATCCAAATAAGAATAAGAATAAGAATAAGAATAAGAATTAGAATAATAGTACAGCACTGTCCAGCTCCATGTGACATGACTGTGTCTATAATGTTCCAAAAGCCCAACACTGATGTAGTGTAACATTCAAAACACACTTTGAAAATGTTTGACTTCAACACTGTGGATCAACAACTACATATTTTACTCTGCAACTCTGTCACTGACTGTTGTGGTTTAAGATAAGATAAGATCTGGATCTTCTTTAAAAGCCCAATGCAAGAAAGACCCCGGCCGATAGGAAATGTGTTTGTTATAGCTGCTCATTCTAAAGGACATCCCACTCCTTGACCAACAGGTTACCATATAAGAGCCTGTTTGCACTGAACAGTTTCTCATACTTTAACACAGTGTCAAACTCATTTTGGCCTGGGGGCCGTATGCAACCTACTTTGATCCCAAAAGGGCCGGATCAGAAAACTCAGTTCTCTCTTCAAGTTATCGTATTTTTCTCCGTGTCTTGTAGTGGTTAAGATTATATTTCTCGAGCAACGCCGCTTGTTCCAAACACATTGAGCACAGATTTCCCATTCACCTCTGTCAACAAATAAGAATTAGACTATTTTTCTTGGGAAATCCTAAACTCAGCATCTGCTTTTCTCATTTTTTGACATTTTGCTGATGAGGGTCACGGTCGACAGTCAAAACGATCATCCTTTAAGAGCGTTTGGAAAGAGGAAAGTCTTCATTTGTGCTGCTCTGGTGGGAGTCGCAACGTACAGAAACGCCGGAGACGCTGCTATGCTAAACGGTGCAGAAAATTAACAGAAAAATCTGAAAATTTTAAGTATTTTAATAGAAAAATCAGCCAAGGGCCAGATTAAAGGTCTCGGAGGGCCGGATCTGGCCCCCGGGCCGCATGTTTGACACATGTGCTTTAACAGGATGTATGACAATACTCAGATAACCAGATGCAGGCACACAGTGGCCCCTTCATGCTCCAACTAAAGGCCCCACTCTAGTAAGAGCCACTTTAAAGTAGCAGTATATAAAGTATGATACAACAGTATGACAGATACTACACTATGCTGAAACATATCTGGATTTTCTTCACTCTACTCACAACAACATCAACACTGTGAATTTAACACAATTTACTGTGTAACGGCTGAAATGTTGTTTAAAGTTTTATAAATGATTTGTTCCCATCTTGCTGGAGTACAGATATGTTGTATAAGCAGCTTTGAGGTCAAAAGAAATCTGTTGTGTTAATGTCTGAGAATCAGGAAGTGTGTGTTAGCTTGCTAATTGTTGAAGTGTGTGTTAGCTTGCTAATAGCTTCACTGTGGCTGCAAACTCTGCTCTTGTTACTGAGAGTAAATGTGCTCATAAACTCATCGTGGTGAATAATTAGGATGTTCAGAATGCAACTTAACTTTAATTTTGGACCAGTGGAAACTGTTTTTCACATCTGAAAACAGTGAAAATCAGGTACAGGGCCTTTGAAGTTGTTTTTACACCGTTATAGTCACTTAAATGTGATCTCTCCATTCAAACCATGAGTCCCCAAATCCCTGTAGGATTTTGCGGAGACGTTTCTTGCACTTTTGAAGTCCCTGAACGCGGCGCAGGTGTTCTGTGGTGTTGATGCCGCCAACTCGTCAACAGTGTGACAGCTCTACACTCGCTCATGTCAACTGCAAACATCTTTGTCAAAAACCGCCCCGAACACGCACTGAACGAGCTCCCAGTGACAGCACGGCGAGGAGGAGGAAGGCCGAGGGTTTCACAGGAGACGTCTGCTCCTCTGACGCTCTGGGAAATGTCCAAAACACAGCACATTATGACAGACATTCTGCAACATTTGTGAGTTTTGAAGAGACATCCACAGTAAAACCAGAATGCTGTCAGATTGGAAGATACAAGAAACAACCTTTGCATTAGTTAAATTTTTTATTTGGTGGAAACAATGCAAGGAAATGAAAATACCAGTCAAAATGTTGTTTGCGTTTAACTATTACGTTCTTTTGGTGGTTTTCAGATTCTAGAAGAGGAGTTTTCAACTTGAGTGACAGAGCCTCCCCTTAGAGTAAAGAGCTGAGCCTCCCCGCTTCCCTAAAATCACATCCTGCAGGTAGTGCACAGTGGACGTATTTGAACCTCAAATATAATACAACTGTACTGGGGCAAGACACATTTTGCTCAAATACATAAAAAATAATAATAAAAATGGGGTACATCCACTTTAAATCCAAATATGAAATCTTTTGAATGTGTAAAACATCAAGTGAAACCAATGAACAGTTGCCATGGTAATTTGCCTGCTAGGCATACACTGTGTATTGTAGAGGTTTTCCATGGGGCCAAAGCAGGACAACAGAACATCACACATGGACCACCTTTCTTCTGTTTATCGGTCACACGTGGAGATGGAGGTGATGAGCAGAGACACCGGGTTTTCTCTGATGACTGACGCTTTAGTGGTTTAACATGCTCTTCTGTGGGTTTATCGTGAGCTACAGTTAAGCTAATGTCAGTGAGCAGTCTTTTGGATCCAATAATCAAACACCTGGTCGCATATTCATGTCATGTATTAGTTGTTACCAAACTTGTGATTAAATGGTGCGTCGTCCACTGAATGGAATCTAACGCTCATCTAACATTCACCTGTGGTAAAGTTGTGAAGTTAAACTGCAGCATTCTGATCCACATTATCTATTAGAATGTGCTCTCACAAATAATGACCCCAGTCCACAAAAGAGCTCTGCTCTACTTTGTCTTTCTGTGATCCTCATATTTAGCTTCTTTTAGACCACATTGTTACCATTGTTGAGTTATTGGCTGGATGAACTCGAGATGCCGCGGCCGAATGAGAATCAGAGCTGATAAAAAGTGCAGTGAAAGCAAAGGTGCTGTGACCAAAAAACCTGAATGACTTGGAAAAAAACGTGTACATTTATTACAACAAATCCCATTAAAACCACTAAGCTCAGTGAGAATAAAAAGATGAATAAAAATGAGAAAGGTTCAGATTTACTTGGGACATGGGAATTAGGCGAAAGGTTACTGAAAATGTTTAAAGAGCAGCAACGTTAGTCCAGTGTCCACATTCACCTGGCCTGCAGGCGTGTATGTGAGTGTTTCTACGGCAACACACAGGTGGAAATAAAAACAATATGATAGAAAGGAGTGAGTGGGCGGGGCTAACAGCTCAAACTAAACCTGTCCCTGACTCATGGTGTGATCAGGTCCAGTTCTTTTATCTGAGCAGACTGTATCTCTGTGCTGCAGGTGAGGAGTGATTCAGACACAACAGCTCCTCTGTTCTTCTTCAAACCTTTAAAACACTGTGGGACATCAGAGCCTTGGTAGTTCAAGTTTCAGCTTAACTGTACCATTCAGTTGTATCAATCCCTTCATCTTCCTGATTCTGTCTGCAGACTCTTGCCACATGAGGGCAGACATTATGCATCAGGAGGAACCCAGGACCTCCTGCACCAGTACAGGGTCTGACAGTGGGTTCAAGGTTTTCATCCCGATACCGAATGGCGTCAGACTGGTGTTTTGTAGCTGGTAGAGGTCTGTGCATATATGCCTTCAGAACACCACCGACCCACCACCAAAGTGCTCATGCTCAACCATGTTTCAGGCAGCAGAGTGTTCTCTCCGTCTTCTCCAGACTCTGGAGGTCATTCTGTAGGGCACAGGCAGTGCTCAGCCTGTTCCTCCTGCACAAAGGAGCAGATATGGGTCCTGCTGATGGTTGAGGCCCTTCTGTTGCACTGTCCAGCTCTCCTAGAGGAACTGCCTGTCTCCTGAAATCTCCTCCATGCTTTGGAGATTGTGCTGGAGACACATTAAATCTCCTGGCAACAGCACATTTGAATGTGCTGTCCTGAAGAAGTTGGACAATCTGTGCAGCTTCTGCAGAGTTAAAGAACGGCCTCAGACTCCCAGTAATGATGATCACTGTGGACAAGCAACCAAAAAAAACAAGAAGGAGAAACTTGAAATGACCTCCACATGTAAAGTCAGTCGTGTTTTAGGGCTTGTCTCATTGTTGCTGCTCCAGTGCACTTACTGTTCATTTCCATTAAGAGGAGTGTCCTTTTGTTCCTAAGACATGACCCTTTCCACATTTGTAAATAGAACTTTCCATCACTCTGATCTGATGTGCATGGACCCTAAAGACCATCTGTATCTATCTTAACTGTGTGAGTGTGTCCTAGGGGGCGCTGTGGTCAGTCTGATGCACACACTGAACATAGAGCAGTGATCTCAAATATTCATGTGACAAACTTCTACAGTTCCCATGATTCTTCGCTGCAGGCCTGTTTTTATCCACTTTCACTCACAATCTGTGGTTTACCAACTTCTCCCAGTCCTTTAAATATGTTTAAAACTGGACTAAACCAGGACTAAACCAGGACTGAACCAGGACTGAACCAGGACTAAACCAGGACTAAACCAGGACTGAACAAGGACTGAACAAGGACTGAACCAGGACTAAACCAGGACTAAACCAGGACTGAACCAGGACTAAACCAGGACTAAACCAGGACTGAACAAGGACTAAACCAGGACTGAACCAGGACTAAACCAGGACTAAACCAGGACTGAACCAGGACTAAACCAGGACTGAATCAGAACTGAACCAGGACTAAACCAGGACTGAACCAGGACTAAACCAGGACTAAACCAGACTGAACTAACAAAGACCTTGTCTTGTCATCGCTGTGGCAACCACAGTGTGGGGGCAAAAGTTCCTCATCATATCACACACACGAGAGTGTGTTCTACATGTGCTACAGACAGAGAGAGAGAGGAGGAGAGGAGGAGGAGAGGAGGAGGAGGAGTGAGGGAGGAGGAAAGGAGAAGAGGAGGAGGAGTGGGAGCGGAGGAGAGGAGGAAGATAGGAGGAGAGGAGTGAGGGAGAAGAGAAGGGAGCACTAGACAGAAAAGAGAGAGAGTTGGAGGAGGAGCAAAAGAGGAGAGGGAGGATGGATAGAGGTAGAGGAGGAGAGAGAAGAGAGGGAGGATGGATAGAGTTAGAGGAGGCGAGAGAGAGGAGAGGTAGGATGGATAGAGTTAGAGGAGGAGAGAGAGGAGAGGGAGGATGGATAGAGTTAGAGGAGGAGAGGGAGGATGAATAGAGTTAGAGGAGGAGAGAGAGGAGAGGGAGGATGGATAGAGTTAGAGGAGGAGAGAGAGAGGAGAGGGAGGATGGATAGAGTTAGAGGAGAAGAGAGAGGATAGGGAGGATGGATAGAGTTAGAGGAGGAGACGGAGGATGGATAGAGTTAGAGGAGGAGAAGGAGGATGGATAGAGTTAGAGGAGGAGAGAGAGAGGAGAGGGAGGATGGATAGAGTTAGAGGAGGAGAGAGAGAGAGGAGAGGGAGGATGGATAGAGTTAGAGAAGGAGAGAGAGGAGAGGGAGGATGGATAGAGTTAGAGGAGGAGAGAGAGAGGAGAGGGAGGATGGATAGAGTTAGAGGAGGAGAGAGAGAGGAGAGGGAGGATGGATAGAGTTAGAGGAGGAGGAGAGAGAGAGGAGAGGGAGGATGGATAGAGTTAGAGGAGGAGAGAGAGGAGAGGGAGGATGGATAGAGTTAGAGGAGGAGAGGGAGGATGGATAGAGTTAGAGGAGGAGAGAGAGGAGAGGGAGGATGGATAGAGTTAGAGGAGGAGAGGGAGGATGGATAGAGTTAGAGGAGGAGGAGAGAGAGAGGAGAGGGAGGATGGATAGAGTTAGAGGAGGAGAGGGAGGATGGATAGAGTTAGAGGAGGAGAGAGAGGAGAGGGAGGATGGATAGAGTTAGAGGAGGAGAGGGAGGAGAGGCAGGATGAATAGAGTTAGAGGAGGAGAGAGAGGAGAGGGAGGATGGATAGAGTTAGAGGAGGAGAGAGAGGAGAGGCAGGATGGATAGACTTAGAGGAGGAGAGAGAGAAGAGAGGGAGGATGGATAGAGTTAGAGGAGGAGAGAGAGGAGAGGGAGGATGGATAGAGTTAGAAGAGGAGAGAGAGAGGAGAGGGAGGATGGATAGAGTTAGAGGAGGAGAGAGAGGAGAGGGAGGATGGATAGAGTTAGAGGAGGAGAGAGAGAGGAGAGGGAGGATGGATAGAGTTAGAGGAGGAGGAGAGAGAGAGGAGAGGGAGGATGGATAGAGTTAGAGGAGGAGAGGGAGGATGGATAGAGTTAGAGGAGGAGAGAGAGGAGAGGGAGGATGGATAGAGTTAGAGGAGGAGAGAGAGGAGAGGGAGGATGGATATAGTTAGAGGAGGAGAGAGAGATGAGAGGGAGGATGGATAGAGTTAGAGGAGGAGAGGGAGGATGGATAGAGTTAGAGGAGGAGAGAGAGAGGAGAGGGAGGATGGATAGAGTTAGAGGAGGAGAGAGAGGAGAGGGAGGATGGATAGAGTTAGAGGAGGAGAGAGAGAGGAGAGGGAGGATGGATAGAGTTAGAGGAGGAGAGAGAGAGGAGAGAGAGGATGGATAGAGTTAGAGGAGGAGAGAGAGGAGAGGGAGGATGGATAGAGTTAGAGGAGGAGATGGAGGATGGATAGAGTTAGAGGAGGAGAGAGAGGAGAGGGAGGATGGATAGAGTTAGAGGAGGAGAGAGAGGAGAGGGAGGATGGATATAGTTAGAGGAGGAGAGAGAGATGAGAGGGAGGATGGATAGAGTTAGAGGAGGAAAGGGAGGATGGATAGAGTTAGAGGAGGAGAGAGAGAGGAGAGGGAGGATGGATAGAGTTAGAGGAGGAGAGAGAGGAGAGGGAGGATGGATAGAGTTAGAGGAGGAGATGGAGGATGGATAGAGTTAGAGGAGGAGAGAGAGGAGAGGGAGGATGGATAGAGTTAGAGGAGGAGATGGAGGATGGATAGAGTTAGAGGAGGAGAGAGAGGAGAGGGAGGATGGATCGAGTTAGAGGAGGAGAGAGAGAGGAGAGGGAGGATGGATAGAGTTAGAGGAGGAGAGAGAGGAGAGGGAGGATGGATAGAGTTAGAGGAGGAGATGGAGGATGGATAGAGTTAGAGGAGGAGAGAGAGAGGAGAGGGAGGATGGATAGAGTTAGAGGAGGAGAGAGAGAGGAGAGGGAGGATGGATAGAGTTAGAGGAGGAGAGGGAGGATGGATAGAGTTAGAGGAGGAAAGAGAGAGGAGAGGGAGGATGGATAGAGTTAGAGGAGGAGAGAGAGGAGAGGGAGGATGGATAGAGTTAGAGGAGGAGAGAGAGAGGAGAGGGAGGATGGATAGAGTTAGAGGAGGAGAGAGAGAGGAGAGGGAGGATGGATAGAGTTAGAGGAGGAGAGAGAGGAGAGGGAGGATTGATAGAGTTAGAGGAGGAGAGAGAGAGGAGAGGGAGGATGGATAGAGTTAGAGGAGGAGAGAGAGAGGAGAGGGAGGATGGATAGAGTTAGAGGAGGGGAGAGTCTGACGCAGTGTGAGCGCCTCAGATCCACAGCGCGCGCGGACAGCACACACCGGTCACGCGGCAGCATCTGGACACAGGACACGGCTCGTGCTCAGGTACTGTCCCCGTGCGCGCGTGTCTCCTGCGCGCGCACGTGTCTCTGTCTTTTCTTGGTCGCGCGTGACATGTGGCGTACGTGAGTTTTAGCGCTGCTGTGCATTCCTGCGGCTGTGTGAGTGTGTGTGTGTGCGTCTGAGTGTGCGCGGCGGATGAGGCGCCGTGTGCGCGCGCTGCAGCTGCTCTCATCTCTGTCCGCGTGTGCGCTACAGCCCCGCTCCTCGGAGGCAGAGGACAGCGGCTCCGTGCGCGCTGCGCTGTCCGGATGAGATCAGCACCGCGGACAGCGACCGGCTCAGCTGTGCGCGTGCGTTACAAGGCGTGTGCTCGTGCCGCTGCCGCTGAGGAAGTTTCAGCTCCGCCGCGACGTGGACAGCGGAGAGCGCCGTGTCCGCGCGTGTGTCCGCGCCGGTACGTGCTCAGTGCGTGTGTGATATGTGCAGGTTGATGTACGCGACATGTGCACGGTGTGTGTACGCGGTGTGTGCTCGTTGTATGCGCGGTGTGTGGGGCGTGTGTGTGGTGTGCGTGCTCGCCTGGAGCGTGTCCTGCAGACGCGGTAGGATGTCCTCGCGGTGACGCGGGTGAAACAGAAGCAGATGCTGCGCGTGAGTGTGGCGGGTCCGGGTGTCCCGGGTCCGTGTGGAGCGCCAGGTTCCTGTTTGAGGCGCTGCTTATGTAACTGTGCCTCTGACTTGGCTTTGAAGTGCCGCGCTCACAGTACGGAGCTGGTCTCACGGCCGGATGTGGCCCGTATGTGGCTCCTCAGAGCAGGGGCCCGGTACCACAGAGACAGTACTCTGTCACACATGATGTGCAGTACAAGTACACACTACTGTATCACACTCAGTCTAAGCACCTGCCACAGTGTTTACAGTCACAACATGGTGTGGAGGAATGCTCTTGGCCGCTTTAATGCTCTCACAACTGGTCCTGGTTTGGTCTTGGTTTAGTCTTGGTTTGGTCCTGGTTTAGTCCTGATTTAGTCTTGGTTCAGTCCTGGTTTAACCCTGGTTCAACATAGACTTGTTTTGGTCTAGTTCTGGTCGAGTCCTGCAATAGTCCTGGTTTAGTTCTGGTTTAGGCTGGATTTTGATGAGATGTGTGTTAATCCTGATGTTGTGTTCTTCTCACAGCTCCAGTCTTTGGCTGAAAAAGAATACATTAAAACTGTACTTTGATCGTGTCTGTATGTCCCCTCTGCTTCAGTTACTTTACGCTCTTACAAGTCCTGCATTACACAAACACAGTCTTGTCAAGTTTAAGTTTTAAATCACGTTCTAATGTTATTACCTTCTTAAAAACAGACTTGGAGTTGTGTTTTGTTTCATTCACACATGTTTGAGTTACACTTTATTATTAGTCTGTCTACATCTCTAAAGCTCGAAATGCTCTGTTCCACTTTGTGATGTCATGAAGCAGTAATTTTGAAGTGAACAGCACCTTTTACCTTTAGTTCAGTAGAAATTAGCAATTCCAGGCTTGAAATCATCCAAATGATATCAGTGAAAATGGATGGAGTTAAAAACACAGTGCAGTGCTTCCTGTATCACCATATGACATCACAAAGTAGAACAGAGTGTTTTCTGTTTGAGAGAAGAACTCAACTTAAATCTGCAAGGTTTGTGTGTTAAACATGTGTGAATGAAACAAAACACAACTCCAGGTTTGTGATGTTCTGATCAGAAAATTGTGTAATATGGGCCGGACCTTTGACCAAAAGTATGGATATTAAGGATGGGAATTACAAAACAAACAAACAAACAAACAAACAAAAACATACCCATAAATAGTAAAAAAACAACCTTCTGGAATATTGTGGCTCCAAATATCCACTCTGTTCCCTACTTAGGGCACTGTTTCTGTTGGAATGTGTGTTCTTATCAAAAGACGACCAAGATTCAAAAAGATCCCAATTCAATAAAACGTTTATTCCCCTAACAGAGAAATCTAATACAGCCATGATTATATTCTAGTTGTATGAATACAGCTCGAGCTGGAGTCCACCTCGCCCTGATGTTAAACATAGACCAACAACTTTCTCTCCCTTCGACCCTTTTACATGAGAGATTATGAATATGTAATAATATGTTGATGAAGTTCCACCCAGCTTCTTCTCTGCTTCTCTGTTCCATATATGGATGTCTCACCCCAGTCCTCGACCTGGTACCTCTCTCCTCCTCGATGCATGGGGCCCAAACATTCCAAAGACCCCTATAAGTTTTCTAACGGTCAAACAGTGCACACAATATTGCAAAGTATAGGAACATTCATATGGTTAAAGATACAAATGTAACTTCACTAGCAAGGACCACGCCACAACACATGTGCGAAGCGAAAAGCATTTATTGTATTGAGGCGAGGCAAGTCGGCTGGGATGAGACTCAGGGTGGGGGTTCAGTCTCAATCTTCACATGGCCCAGCAGGACTGGACCCCCCCTCGTAGAAGTCTTATGTCTGGAAGAGAACAGACTAGGGATGGGAAGATGGGGTCGAGTTATTCGGGGCAAACTGGGTTGCCAGGTTAGGCTGCTATAAGTAGGCTTCTGGGTAACTACATTTAAACTTTAAGTGAACACATTAACATGCATATTTATATTTGCTGTGTTTCGTAATAATAGAAGCATGTGCATATAACTTCAAACTTTATTCATTTTGACTTTTTTCTTCAGCGTCACACTATTTTAATGCTGCTCAGTTGTCCAGTAGTGGACTCAAAATTTCCCACAATGCACCTTGAAACATAGTGTCCAGCGCTGGTCACTGGAGCGGTCATTATAGACCACAATGCACTGGGAGAGTCATAAAAACAGCATGGACAGAGACACATGTTTAAGTGGACACAGTACAGCAGACAGAAGCTCTGGTTTATGAGTCTGTCGATCGTGATTATGAATAAAACACCATTAAAGAGAGGGGATTATGTACAATTGATTTTTGGGGCTTTGTGCCAGATTATCACTTTGTTTCCTCATAAAAACATGCCTCAAGAGGTTTTAGTTCGATGTCATCCATGCATGTTTGAGTATTTTAGCAATCTCTCCTGGGCCTTATTCAAACCCTCCATACATTTAGCTGTGAAATTCTGTACAAGGCTCCGCCCACAAGCCTACGTCACCTACGCTCCCACACAACAATTCTCCATAAATATTCAAAAATATGATACAAAACTGTATATAACACAACTTCACAAACCTGATGATGTGCTGTCGTTTCCTTAACCGCTTAATGCCGAGTTTCACAAATACGCGACAAACCGTTTGGATCAAGATATAAGCTGAGACAGAGGGTGGATTCCCCCATATGCAGAACCTTCCTAGGGACCTTTGGTAAGCAAATTTGCATACACAAATTTCAATTTATTTTTGCTATAGTCAAATTAATAATCTCAACTTAATTTACGATCTGCTTAAAGGCAAACACACACACACACACACACGCACACGCACGCACGCACACACACACACACACACACACACACACACACACACCATTTTTTATATACATCTATATAAATTCAGGCATTAAGGGGTTTGTGATGGAAATTTCTTACTCTGTTAAAATAAAGAATGTATTGTTTGGGTTTAGATGACTAGTAACTCACAATTGCCAAAGCATCCCTGTATTCCTGGTCACATGCAGTGGTGTGACCTGCTGTGTCTGGGCTACATCAAGGCAGGACATTATGTTCAGTCCTTATTTATCAGGGTTAAAACAACAGGTTGTTGGGTAACACTTTATAATAAGGTGCCATAATAAACAGCAAACTAGTCATTACCTAACCCTTCATTAATATCTATTAATTCTTACTAAAATGTCTATTTTGCACAAGTTAATAGTTTTTTCATCATTAACTAAACATCAATTGTTTGCATGGAATCAATGTATTCATGTTTCAACAAACAGAAAATAATCTATTAACTAATATTGTATTAACATTTGTTAATAGTTAACTAAATGTCTTATTGGCTCTGCTTATCTCAATATGAACCTCTCCTCACAGGATCCTTGTTGGTTAAGTTGGTTAAGCGTAATTAATATATTAGTATTATGTAGGTATCAGTGTAGGGCACCTTATAATAAAGTTGGAACTGTAATTATTAACTATTTACAAATAATACTACTTTACTTATAAAATGTATTAACAATAGCAAATATTTTACATTTTATGCTTAACCAACTTAACCAACAAGGATCCTGTGAAGAGAAGTATACCGGTGTATTGAGCTAAGCAGTGTCAATAAGACATTTAGTTAACTATTAACAAATATTTGTACAATATTAGTTAATAGATTACTTTCTATTTGTTAAAACATTAATACACTGATTTCATGCAAACAATTAATGCTTAGTTAATGATGAAGAAACTATTATCTTGTGCAAAACAGATATTTTAGTAACAATTAATAAATATTAATGAGGTGTTAGGTAATGATTAGTTTGCTGTTTATTAATGGCACCTTATTATAAAGTGTTACCGGTTGTTGTTTTATTCATTCTCATCAT
Source organism: Odontamblyopus lacepedii (assembly GCA_034769755.1). Classification (NCBI taxonomy): domain Eukaryota; kingdom Metazoa; phylum Chordata; class Actinopteri; order Gobiiformes; family Gobiidae; genus Odontamblyopus; species Odontamblyopus lacepedii. Next base: position 13,585,152 of record CM068353.1, read on the forward strand.
TTAGAATTATTGGTACCTTTGAGTTCATCTAATCGGTGCCCCAGTTGACCCAGACAAGTCGTCTCCTTTTGAGAACTGTTTAGATCAATACTATCGTATGTTTTACCTCATGTTGATATTATGACATTTGTCCTAGTATAAGAAGCCTGTTTTTGTTTTGTCATGCGAGATTAGGGTGAGACGGACCTTGTGTGAGGGACAGATAGGTTTTGGTTTTCTATTCTTCTTTGTAATTGTGCACAGTTGATTTAATAAATCCAGACTCTTTGATTTAAGACAACGTTTCTCCAGTTTTATTCTTCTCAGATTTAAAAATCCACAACAGGGTTAATAGACTATTATCACAATGTTAGGAAGTGTGGTTGTGATAGTAAAAGTTGCGTGATGTTGAGACACGCAACTTCAGGTCAGTGCTTTTATATGGCAAAATACCTGTGGAAAAGTGTTGCATATTTTTGAGTAGCTTCATAAATCTGCCCCAACACCAACTCTTCATCCAACAAGGTCGACAAAGAACATATGTATAACTATATGTATAAAGACTGAGCAACACTAACTCTATGGTCCTGAAGAAAACAGAAATAATTTGTTCACTCAGACTGATTCTAGAAGTCAAATTAAAAATTGATTTTGTGATGTTGATATTAGCACAGACTGGGAGATTTGTGCAGACCATCATGTTAGTTTTGCACAGTCGTTCACTAATGCTCGTTGTTGTTTCCTTTAAGTTTTCGTCTTTCTTCGCTTGATCGTTGTGGATAAATTCTTCATGGACAGAATATGTTCTTTGTCGACCTTGTTGGATGAAGATTTGGTGTTGGGGCATTTATGAAGCTGGTTAAAAATATACGACACTTTTCCACAGGGATTTTGCCGTAGAAAAGCTAGCAAAGTTGTGCAACTCAACATCCCGTTGTTATGCTAGAGCTTTGAAGGGGGAGTGACTAAGCGCAGAGAGCAAAGTGAAGGGAGATTCCGAGCATCAAAAACGAAAGTGAAACTTATTTACAATATGTTATTTTTGTATTTTGTTGATTTGTTTATTACATATATACGTGTAGGAGTTGAGTCTAGGACTATGAGGAGACATTCACACATTCACACATTCAGCCTGCGACTTCTCCAGGTCTGTGCATTTGGATAGCATGCTTGTTTAGGACAAATGTTTTATTAAAGAGACAACATGAAACACGGAGCCACAATGACCCCCAGAGTGCAGGATGTCCAAACATGTTTTTGTACTTACATTTGTTTTTCTTCCATGTGCACTGCAAATTTCTCTGATCTGGCCAAGATTTTAAAACTTATATCAAGTTCTTCATGTTGTTTTCAGATGTATTATCCTACTTACCAATTCTGAGATGACTTCATTCTAGTCTACAGGTTGTTTATTTTAAGAGAACTTAACAGAATGATCTGTGCATGCAGCAAGACCATTTCACTACTTTCAAGTCATTTTCTGATAGATGCAAGTGTTTATATTTCAAGCTTTTTTTTTGTCGTGTATTAAAGCAAAACGTGTCTTGCCCCAGTAAAAAGTGTACTCAAGTAGATGTACAAAGTAGTGGCCCAAGAAAATACTCCAGCAAGAGTAAAAAGTTCTGTATTTGGGAAAAATACTAAGTAACGGTAAGGGTAACTGTTGGTGTTCTGTGGAAATGGGCTCCCCTGTCGAAATAAGCTACCTTACGTTTTTCCATTTACAATTATATAAATTCAATAAAGTGAACCTCCCTAGTTTTTAAATGAGTTTCAACTCATTTATATGAACATGCATAGGGAGTTAATTTCAACAATTCAAATCCAAATCCACTTTATTTATATAGCACATTTTACAAACAGAGCAGTTTCCAAAGTGCTGCACAGAGATAAAACATAAAGAATGCTAAAATTTGGTCATACCAGTCCTAAAACAATAAAACCAGTAAAATCAAATTAAAGCAACACCATAAAAATCACAAAGTAGAATTAAAATACATTTTTAAAATTTTAAATCATATTACGCTATCAAATAGAGCTCTGACTAAAAGTAGCACATATCGACAGGCCAATGCAGCCATTGAATAATTTTCCACTGTAGATAGAAATAGAAAATATTCACTCATTTATATGAGTTTGGGCAGATGTAGCTCATTTCAACAGGCCTATATCTTCTATCAAATAAGGCTCCCACTGTATGAGAGAAAGAAATGACTGGAAACACTGAAATATTTTAATCTTCTATTAAGAATATATGTCGTCACACTAATATATATACACTAATATCACAGGCCACAGTGTGAATTTCCTATTATAATATAGTGATATTTTATTTATACAGCATCTTACTAAACAAGTTACAATATTTTCTATACATGGATGTGGCCATACCGGCTCGTCAAACCTGAACCCGTCAGATCTCAGAAGCTAAGCAGGGCCGGGCCTGGTTAGTACTCGGATGGGAGACCACAAGGAATTCCAGGTGCCACAGTGGGGTGCCAGTTGCAAAAACTGTTGTTGTGTCCTTAGGCAAGGCACATCACCCACATTGCCTAGTATGAAAGTGGTGTGTGCGTGAGTGTTGGTGGTGGTCGGAGGGGCCGATGGCGCAGATTGGCAGCCTTGCTTCTGTCAGTCTGCCCCTACAATAGTAGCTTACCACCACCGGGTATGGAGTGAATGAATAATGCTCTGTAAAGTGTCTTTGAGTGTCCAGAAAAGCGCTATATAAAACTGATGCATTATTATTATTATAAACAAAATAAAATACAATGTAATGAAAATGATAACGATAAAATCAAATAATAAAACCAAACTATTCATTCATCTAATGTAGATATTCTGCTGCAAATCTAACATGCACATGTTGAGGCTAACTGGTCAAACATACAAAAACACAAAACACTTATACACTTAAAATGTTACTTCTTACTCTACTTACATCTCGGGAGCTCAAACATTTACAACATTTAAACTGTAACAGGTCTTGGGGGTCATGTTCAGTATTGGTACGTAGCTCAAGTTGACAGGACACCGGGACTTGGAACTGGTTTTGATTTATAATTTAAAGTGAATGTAATTTGAAGGACATGAAATAATCTCCGGTATTTCAAAGGACAGACACAAAAATGAGACAAAATAAATTGGATCTGAAGGAGCCTCAAGAAGCACAAACCAAATCATTTCATATTGCCACATAAAGCTTTTGTCACTTTAGATTTACCCACAGTTAGTCCTGCGGTTAAGGGACAAAAAATCATGGAATTGTTCACTTTGTGATAGAAGCATGCAACTTGGCACAATTGTACATTTTTACATGCTTAATAATTCTAGATATGGAGGCATTTCCAATTCGGTCATTAAGGCATGAAATGCGCATGTGCATAATCTATTTAGCATGAAAACGAGACTGAATAGTAATTTCAGGATTTCTTGTGTAATTAAACACTTTTTTGAAACAGAAACAAATGTCAATTCATGTTCAGCTTACAAAAATAATTTTTGAGTGGTTTTTCACAGATCACGTGACTTATCACGTGAGTAAAAACGTTTTGTTATATTTTATACTGAAAAATATCAGGCGACTATTTTATTAAATCAAGTATTTTATTGACTGAAAAAATACATGATCTTGTACGTTTACAGAACTTTAGTCATTAATGACCTTGAAATGTTTTTCAGGCTTCAAAAGCACTGTAGCATGAAAACGAGGCTATATAAAGACTTATTTTTGTCATCTTATGTTATATTGAAAACGAATGCATTATCACATTGCTAATCATGTGACTATCTTACAAATATTTACATCCTGTTTATTTATATTTATAAACTATTGCAGCTTCCACCACAATTACATAACGCTGTACATTGAAGATTGGCTTTGGCACATTTGCATCTCCCTGAACATCCTTTTTTACATCCACAATGGATCAGTTCATAGCAAGTGTCCTTTGCTTGTGAGAGTGGTCCATTTCGGTGTCCATCCATCTGGATGCTTTTCCCATCCCCATATTTCTGAGCTTGGAACAGAGGGCTGTTTGCTTAACATTTGTCCCCATATATGTACACCTTGGTGGACTGCTCTCAACACATGCTGCTCCAATGCTGCTCTACTCGGAGGGATTGAATCAATGGTTCTTGACTTCTTGGTAAAGAGTTCTTGTCTTGCTTTGTCAACCTCAGTCAAAACATTTGTGCGGTCATAGAGAAGAATAACAAACCTTTCCATCACAGGCATTGACGCTTTTACATCTTCAAGAGTAGCTGCTGGCGTATTTAGACTTTCAAGAGCACGCGTTAGTTCAGGAAAGACGTTCCAAACGTCCCAAGCTGATTTCTTGCCTCTTCTAGCAAAAAATGAAACAGTGTCTTAACCTGTTATAGCATGAAATAATGGGAGAACTCGATCTTCTTTGGCCCATCTTTGTTGCAATTACATGCACTGCAATGTACCTGAAGTTCTTTCCGGTGCCAAACGCTATCCACAGTTCTTCAAGAGATACGGTGTGGAAAAGGGAGATAGCCAACACGACGACATCTGTATCATTTGTTCGTACCATGACCTTCTGAAGTCCTCTTAAAGTAACATCTAGAACATGAAGACTCATCCGACTATCAGCTTCTTCTTGTGTACATGGCTGTATTGTAGAAAGGTCTTCCCTTTCCGGCGAGCTCAACACTTTGTCGTCAAAAGTACAGTAAAGTTCTTTATCATCTACTCTGATTGCTGATGTGGCTTGCTCAGCTAAGAAACGGAAAAGCTCTTCTTTGTTGCCATCCACTCGTAAAAAAGACTGCCAATTACTTGGAAGGCGTGTATTTGGTAACACCCTTCTACATTATGCCTTGTCCTCTCTCTTCTCTCTAGCTAGCTAGGGCTATGGAAGGATGATTCGTTGTCGTGACTTTTTCTTTTTTGAGCACGGTGTAACTCTGTTTTATTCAATTTGTTTCTACAAGACTTGTGCCATGATGCCTGATTAGCCTGAAGTGTGTTTGTTATACCAGAGCCATTATCAAGCTTATCGATTTGTATTTAGTGGCACTTTTCCCAGCTCTTTAAACAATATGATACTTTGTTCAAGCGACTTGTATCCAGCGCCTACATCAGCTCTCTTTGATCTAGCAGGGCACTGTAATGATTCTTCTGACGATTGCTGACAAAGAACACATAGATTCCAGTTGATATCTTCAATCGACGTTTCCATGATGCACAAGAGAAGGCATTATATCTAAGTCAAAACAACATGAAAACAATCAATTAAAAAAAAAGAAAAAAAACAACTTGCACAAACAAAAATATGAAGACTTATTATAATAGCTCTATACTTAGAAATGAATAATTATAGAATTACTGATAATATTATTGCTTACTGTTTTGAAATAATGAATTGTGTTGTTGCACTGACACTTCTTCGTCAGTCACTGAACTGCAAAGTAATTGTCTGTAACAAAACAATATTCATAAATGTTATCATAAACCTTTTACTATATTATTGAGATGGACTTAAGAGACTTTAGATGTCACTTATGTGAACTATGCAAGGAAAAAGGTACAATTACTGTTTTAAAGGTTGGTTTTCTTCATACCTTCGAGTTACACAAGCATGAACTAACCGGATCGACGTCTAACAAACTTGTCAATGAAACTGCGAAAAATAAGAAGCAATATCAGTATTTTTGTTCAAATCAACTTTCATATTACACTGAAACTACATAGAAGTAGTCTTGGTGACAAATCATTTGTTAATAAACACGTAAAAATCCATTACTTACAGAGAAAGAAGATGTGCTGCACATCACATCATGGCCGCCATCTTGAAAACCGTGAGGAGAATGGGCTGGACTTTCTTATAAAACTACTTTTGAATGTTATTTTTTCATAACACTTATGAATTTTATTTTCAAAAAAGTTCAGTTCATATATTAAACATGTCAATTGGCTTATTGCATATCTAAATAAGCTTTTAAATTCAAATTGCCTTTATAAATGTTTTTTTTTATAAAACGTCAGTCACGTGATAAGTCACTTGATCTGTGAAAAACCACTCAAAAGTTATTTTTGTAAGCTGAACATGAATTGACATTTGTTTCTGTTTCAAAAAAGTGTTTAATTACACAAGAAATCCTGAAATTACTATTCAGCCTCGTTTTCATGCTAAATAGATTTTGCACATGCGCATTTCATGCCTTAATGACCGAATTTGAAATGCCTCCATATCTAGAATCACTAAGCGTGTAAAAATGTACAATTGTACCAAGTTTCATGCTTCTATCACAAAGTGAACATTTTTGTCCCTTAACCGCAGGGCTAAGTGGGAAGAGGAAGTGCAACAACCTTTACTCAAGTAAGAATACTGTTGCTTTAAAGAAAATATGACTCAAGTAGGAGCAAATGATGCTGCTAGAAAAGTCAAATTTTTGTGCAGTTTCTGTTTGTGTGAGTCTGAGGAGATTGGACTAGTTTACATCATGTCATTATGGCAGTTCTATTATTTGAGTCAAGATATTTCTAGCTCTATGATTTAAAGATGCACTATGAAACTTTTCTGGTTCTGTCTCCATGGCAATGTCATTGCTTTTTCTGGAATGTTTATTAAAGTGGGACTAAACACTAAACTCCGCCCACAGCGGGAAGGGAGCACACACAGGCGTAGGTGTTTCAGAGGGAAAAAGTGTCTGTAGAGTCGGCTTCAGATTCCTCACATCAGATGGAACTGTTTACAGGACAGTTCAGTAATCCGATTACCACAAATCAGACCATGATCAGATGTGTGTGTGTAGACATACACAGTGTGTGTTGACATAGACTGTGTGTGTGTGTGTGTGTGTGTGTGTGTGTGTGTGTGTGTGTGTGTGTGTGTGTGTGTGTGTGTGTGTGTGTGTGTGTGCGTGCGTGCGCATGTAGACAAACAGTGTGTGTAGACATAGACAGTCACCGAGTTTTCTTTTCGATTTCAAAGACTTGAGACGTTCAGGTGCAGATCTTTCATATCACTCAAGGACAAAATGTTCAGTGGTCCTTCACAGAGGTGAACGCCAGACCTACAGGCATACAGCACTATACTACTGCTACTACTACTACTACTACTACTGCAGGGGGAGTTCCGGCTAAAACTACTATTTCTACAGAAAAGAAGTATTAGGAAACTGTGACGGAGCAGGTCCGTCCCTGAGAGCGCGGTCCCCGGGGGAAAGCGTGGGAAGACGCGCGCTCACCTGTTTCCTTGTTTGCTGGGCTCCGCGCTGCGAACGCTACAGTACAAACGCACTATAAACTTCACTTTTACATATCCTCGGCCGCGACTAAGGGTGCACACTTGGAAGCGCCAGAACTATCCTTCAAAAACCCGCAATAATCGCCTTTTAACTTTCCCTCGCGCTACCGCCGCTGCCGCATCCCGGTGCGCACTGGCAAACCCGGACACATCCTTCAGGAGCTTAAATCCTCCCGTTGTGCGCGCTCCGGGGTCATGTGAGCCACAGGTGACTGGCATGGACAATTAACTGTGTTTTATTTGTTTGTAACCTGTTTTCGGTCATTTATGGATGTGAGATCATAGCGATTCTCTATGTGTAACTGTTACTGTAATATTAATCATTCGGTCGTAGAAATTATTTTATTAAGCTTTTAGAGGGGAGTTACGTAAGGTGGGAGGGGCGAGGGGTGTATAAAGGTGCGCCCTGCCGCTCAGCACCTGCTCAGTCTTGTCTCGACTCTCGTCGCGTCGTGTCGCATCGTGTCACGTCGCGTCACGTCGTGTCGCGTCACGTCGCGTCACGTCGCGTCACGTCGCGTCACGTCGCGTCGCGTCACATCGTGTCACATCGTGTCGTGTCGTGTCGTGTCATGTCGTGTTTCGCTGAAAGAGCGAGGGAGCGAACAAACGACAGAGAGTGAGATGGACTGAGAGAGACAAAGGAAAGAGACTTACAGAGAAAGAGACTTTTTTTTTGGTACATGCCCTGTAAATGGACCTTTTTTTTCACTGTTCCACTGTAAATATTTCTTGCGCACATTTTTACTTCTTTTTTTCCTGTTTTGCACTGTGGAATAAAACACCCTAAAACGAGCATCCCGACTCAGAGTGTTTTGAAGAGGACCCCGTGACAGAAACAATGTAGATTTGACTTTACAGATAAATAGCATAAAATCCCATGCACTATGTCATTTTTTAGCTGCTTGTCTCAATGGAGATGATTCTGCTTTGCTGAGAATGGTCGAATGGAGCATTTCATTCTGAAGCCTTTTCTGGACCTCTTTTGGACCAGTGAGTGGTTACAGCAACTCCTTTGCTTAGAATCTTCCATAGTGTGGCATTAAATGTATCATTGTGCATTTTTTCATTACAGAGAAAACATGCATTCTTATTATGAGCAGGGTCGCCTCTCCACAGATCTAACCTATAACTATAAAATATAGGCTGGTGGTGTTACCTGTTTGCCTGGGTCCAGAATACACACTTCTCCAGTACTTTACACAGATGTGAGTCTGGTCAACAGTGAATCTCCCCAAGCTCAGCTGGCAGTGATTGACAGGTGAATTAGCCAGTCAGGGACATGCATGGTCCAGCTGTAAAAAAAAATAAACAATAAAAATCAATCAAAATCACTGTGAGGCAGTTTAAACACATTGAGCACTAAAATACAAGAATAATAGAAAAGCTTAAACAAAAGCCTCAGTGCAGCACAGCAGGTCAAGTCATCAGATCCAGAATCAGGGCAGTGTGAGAAGAGTAACGGCCCTCAGGACAAAAGTGTCCCTCACAGCATCACAGCAGCGTCCAGGGGGAGCCAGGGTCATGCAGGGTCGGCATGGATACAGGAAAAACAAACAAAAGGGAAAAAACATATCATAGGGAGCGGAAGTAAACACTGAAATAAACACATCTGATTGGACAGCCATGTTTGGTTCTGAGAAGCGGAGGAGCGCGTAGGACCAGACTCATATTCCTCTGTATAAAAATGACCTGCAGGTGCACAATCTGAGAGAAATCAGATTACTCACAGCAAATGTAACATTTGAGTAATCAGATTCCTCCTCCATGTGCTCGGTCATTCAGATGATCTGCTGCTGCTGCTGGAGCCTAGTGAAGAGTCTCACGCTCCAGACAATACAGTGAGTCACCCCCCAGTCTGGACTATCACATTACATAAGAGCACACACCAGTGCACTATGGGAGAGAGGAGAGGCCGAGAAGGAGGGAGAGAGACTACAGAACAGTGTATGTGAGAGAAAGAGGAAGGGAGACTACAGAACAGTATGTGTGAGGAAGAGAGGGAGTACATATGTGAAAGAAAAGAGAGTGAAACTTCAGTGCGATATTGGAGAGGGAGGGAGAGAGAGCGACAGAGAGTAGCTATAGTACAAGATAGTACATATATAGTACAAGAGAGAGAGAGAGAGAGAGAGAGAGAGAGAGAGAGCACAATATTGGTAATGGAGGGAGAGAGAGAGAGAGAGAGAGAGCACAATATTGGTAATGGAGGGAGAGAGAGAGCACAATATTGGTAATGGAGGGAGAGAGAGCGACAGAGTACTGACAGTAAGGGAGTGAGTAAGAGAGAAGAGAGGAAACGAATAGAATAGGTTTGAGGGACAGAGAGAGAAAGAGGGCTGATGCAGAGAGGTAAGAGATCCCTCTCTCTCTATTTCTCCTCCCTCTCTCCATCCAGTCCAAGGGTGAGAGAGGAGAAGAGGAGAGGGAGAAAGTATCTGTAACAAACGAGTGTGTGACAGAGATCAGGACAAAGTGTATTTATGAGAGAGGGAGAGAGACGGAGGGAGAGAGTGAAAGAAAGAGAGAGAGGGGAATCCTGAGGGAGTTGTAGTTTGAATAATAAATGTACATACAGTATATCTCTACAGTCCAAGCAAATCAATAATGTATGTGTGTGTGTGTGTGTGTGTGTGTGTGTGTGTGTGTGTGTGTGTGTGTGTGTGTGTGTGCATGCACTGATCTGACTGCACTGACCACGCTGTGTATGCAATGATCTGTATTTAACTCTGACACATTTCTCTTTGTTAAAGGAACTTTATGTACCCTTTTTGTTTTACCCTGTGTCCCCAGAGTCAGAGTGAATCAATAATGAAATAATTGAAGAAAACACACAAAGATTAGACAAGACTACTTCTGATTGTTTATTAAGAAACACCTAAATCACTGCATTTCAAACATCTAAATCACTTCATTTCAAACACCTGAATCACTGCATTTCAAACACCTAAATCACCTCAATTCAAACACCTAAATCACTTTATTTCAAACACCTAAATCACTTAAATTCAAACACCTACTGTAAATCACTTAAATTCAAACATCTAAATCACTTAAATTCAAACATCTAAATCACTTCAGTTTAAACACTTAAATCACTTCAATTCAAACACCTAAATCACTTCAATTCAAACATCAAAATCACTTCAATTCAAACACTTAAATCACTTCAATTCAAACATCTAAATAACTTCAATTCAAACTTCTTAATCACTTCAATTCAAACACTTAAATCACTTCATTTCAAATACTTAAATCATTTCAATTCAAACACCTAAATCACTTCATTTCAAACATATAATCACTTCAATTCAAAGTTTTCGCTTTTTTGTCTTTAACTTTTTCCCATTTTTCCTGTTCAACATCTTTGATGTGCTGAAACCGAGTAACTCTACTCTATTCACACTTACGTCACAAACCAGGAAGACGTTTGGAAACATGCGATGATAACATGATAACTTCCTTTGGGCTCTGTTTGCGGTAGTAAGTCTGACAAAATGTAGGAAAAATTAGAAAATGTCCCAGTTTTCAATCAATCAAACTTTATTTATAGAGGACATTTCATACAAAAAATGCAGCACAAAGTTTTCTTCATCTCCATGTCATTGTAGTGTTCCGTTATGTCCGGCTCATCAGCAGTTCCAACCCTACCTCAGTTTTCATCATTTCCCCACTGACGCACAACTCTGTCCAGATGATTCCAAACAGCACATATATTTGCAGGCTTCATTTTACCAACCATCATCTTTACTTCAGTGGGTTTGGTCACAGTCGCTTGAGCCCACTGTCGGGAAGTACACTGGAAGTCGCTATCGCATGTTTCCAAACGTCTTCCTGCTTTGTGACATAAGCAGGAATAGAGACAATTTATGCTTGGCAAATGGGCAAATTATCGTATTTGCTGTTACTGTGGCTGCCGGAAACAACAACACAACTCTATCATGTCCAATAGGGCTGTAACGATATGATATCGTCACTGTATGAACCTTGCAGTACGATATATATTGCAATATCATGGAATAGTTCACGATATGGTGGAAGGCTCACGATATTACGATATTCTACATAATATCAAGACTGACATTCTAAAATGATTTGACCAGTCATTTGGTACAACATTTAATGTCATTTGGGATTAAACGATATCCAAATCTCTCTGTAAGATATTTTCACCATATACATCTCACTGTACCAGATTTATTGCAATAATACCGTGGAGGCACAAAACTGTGGATCTGCTCCTTTTTCCTCTAAAAATGCCTTCACAAGACTTAATCCAAAGAATGAAGGTTTCAAAGTGCTTAGAACAGTTATTTCTTCATGTAATCTGCACTGAAACAGAGCAAAGGATCATGGTCTATGTAGTTCCCTCTGTATTTTTTTTTTAGCTATTTCTGCATCAGAACTATTCATTTAAGCAAAGAGACTTGGGATTCGATATATTGAGATGGTCCATTATTGTGAGACCTTTGACGATACAATATCACCATGTATCTGTTATTGTTACATCCCTAATGTCCAATGTTTTTGTAATTCAGAATAAATCTGCATTATAACTGTTCTCAGTGAAGGCTCTACTTGATTTGAACATGTTTGCCTCATATCTGGGGGCATAAATAGGTCGTGTTATTGGAATTTGAAATAAAAGTCTTACATACAGTTCCTTTAATCCTCTACTTCATTGTGTGACATTCTTAACTTGAGGGTTTTAGAAACTCTTATACAGCTACAACTAATATGTACTCCCTAAACTAAAGTGTGACAAAAAAGAGAGAGAGAAAAACTGTAATGTACTGTAAAAATGTAGTGATTGACAGGGAGCTTTTGAGAGCCCCTCAGAGGCAGGGAGGGGGTACTGGGTCTAGTCCAGGTTTAGTTCCAGGTTTAGTCCCAGTTGAGTCCACATTTGGATGGTGTGTGCAGCAGTCCTCCAGTGCCTGCAGTCTCCCTCCTCCCTCCGGTATCATGCATGTGTGGAATATATAAGCTCTCCTCTGCTCTTTCCTCTGTCCTTTCCCTCTGTTCTCTCCTCTCTCCCTCTCTTCTCTTCCTAGCAACACTCCAGCTCTGTCCTCTGCGCTCACTGTGCTCATACCAGGTCTAGTTCTGCTCTCAGAGAGTCCTGTGTCTGACTTTAGGTCCTCTGAGCTCTGTGAGGTACTCCCTGCTTACTGTAAGGTATTTCTACTCTAATCGTTGTGAGCTACCTCGTTGTAGCTATGCGTTACCCTCTTGTTGTTGTGAGGTATTTGTGGCTAGCTGTGAGGTACTCCCTTGTTGCTTTGAGGTACCTCTTGTTTATTGTGAGGTACCTGGTTGCCGTGAAGTATTGTATTTATTTCATCTCCATTAGTGGTGCTTCCACACAGCTGTTTTTCCTGGAGTCACTGACCTATGGTGTATGTTTTTTGGGTTGGGATGAGGGACACAGTGAGAACATGCAACCCGGGGATTGAACTTGGAACCTTCTTGCTGTGAGGCATGAGTCCTAGCCACTCAATCACCAGACTGGGTGCCTGGTTCCTGTGAGGTACTTAGTGGTTCCTGTGAGGTCTCTGGTTGCTGTGAGGTCCCTGATTGCTGTGAAATGCTCCTCTTGCATGTTACTGCAGAGCTCTGCAGTAGAGGCAGACTTCAGTGAAGTCCTGCTCCTCACACAGAGCAGAGTCGTCAAAAGATAAAACTTCTAATGTCCTGTGTACTCACCACTTTTACACCCTCAGATACTCCAGGAGTGTTAAACTACTACTACATTCAGGAAGCACTCACCCATTCACACACAAATGTGCACATACACACAGATGTACACATACACACAGACACATACACACAGATGCACACATACACATAGATGCACACACACACAGACACATACACACAGATGTACACATACACACATGCACACGTACACACAGATGCACACATACACACAGCCACATACACACAGATGCACACATACACACAGACACATACACACAAATGCACACATACGCACAGATGCACACATACACACAGACACATACACACAGATGCACACATACACACAGACACGCAGATGCACACATACACACAGACACATACACAGACTCACACACACACGCACACACACACGCGCACACACGCACGCACACACACACAAGCACACACCCACACACACACACACACACACGTACACACACAAACATACACACACACACAGACACAAACAGCTGTAAACATGACTGACACTTATACTCACACATAACCAAGGCCAGGCCGCACCACACAGGGACTGTGGAAAGCCTTCTGCATGCACACTCACACGTACACATGCACACTCACACACTCACACATACACCTACACGTACACATGCACACTCACACACTCACACATACACCCTCACATGGGTGACAGTAGCTCAGCGCGTTTGTCCACTGAACCGAGAGTTTGAATCCCACTCTCAACTTAAAATCATCCCTGGTTGAGCGGTCAGATCTACTAACCCACAGGTCGGCTGGTGTGACGCTAACTCCCACATGAATGCTGTTGTTGTGTCCTTGGACAAGACACTTAACCCACCTTGCCCCCAGTATTCATACACTGGTGTGTGTGAATGGAGTGGTTCCTTATTGTAAAATGCTTTGAATGTCAATAAAATAGTTCTTCTGTAGCATATAGACTCCAGTGTGGTCTACTTTCACACCTGCAAACCAAAACTGGTCCCACTGACGTAAATCCAAGGCTCCTGTGCACAGTGGGTTCCACTGCACATGGTTCGAGGACGCTGAGGCTCTCCCACATGCGAGTCCTCTCTGAAGCGAGGCCCATGGAGCCCCTCCACCGGGTACAGACGGCGCGGGCTGGTCTATGGTTTGGACCCAAGTTGGCATTCTCACCAGAGGGACCACTTCAGAGTTTGGCATTTGGTTCGGAATCAAGCAGACCAAGGCCACCTATTTTTTGAGGTCTCAGTCCACTTGTTTTAGTGTGGATCTGAATGCGATTGAAGCTTTCACACCAATGAAGACAAACCGAGCTAAGAGCTTCTGTTTCGAATGGAAGGTTTGGTGCAACAACAGCTGTCGCTGTGAAAAACCCTTGAAGGTGGAAAAGTGTGTACAAAAATGTGACTATTTACTATTTATGTGCACACACATACACGTGCACAAACACACACGTACATACTGCACACTCATGCACACTCACACACACACATGCACGCACAAACCCACACACACATATACACACTCACTCACATGTGCAAACACACACACATACACACACACACACACACACACACACACGTGCACTCTGGGATGAATAATGCATGTGTGGTGTATTCCCAGGTGGGTGCTGGTTAGCCTGTGTGAGCTGCTCTAACACACGGTGCCTCATTAGCAGATCATTGTGGGAGACACACACATTTGTGTGGTGGACACACACATTTGTGTGGTGGACACACACATTTGTGTGGTGGACACACTGCGGGCCGCACAGGCTCATGGGAACATTTCACTGTTCTGTTACCAAGTTGTTTGAAAGGTTTCGTTGTTGCTTTGTGAATAAAAAAGAGAAAATCAAGTAACGTGTACTCAATATATGAGGTGGACAAAAAATCTTGATGTTAATGTGGTAGGTAAAGTAGTGGGAGAAGTAGTGATAATGTTACAGAATAGTAATAGCAATATATATTCAGCAGCAGCAGTAGCAGTAGTAGTAGTAGTAATAGTAGTACTACTACACCTATCTCTCTCTCCTTCTCTCTCTCTTACTCTCTTTCTAACCCTCTTTCCCTCCTCCTCCCTCTCTCCGTCTCCCTGCCTGTAAGAGATGGACGAGAGGCCTAATGTATGCTGACACACACTGATGCTGACGCGGCACCTCCAAGCTCCCACAATCCTCTGAGCACCCTGCCCCTCACCCTCCCCACCCTCCTCTCACCCCATCACCCCTCACCTCTCCTCACCCCTCCTCATCCTTTCTTTCTCTTTACCTACATTTTAATCTTCTGATCTTTATTATTTTAGCAAAGAGAACATTTGTTTTGGAAGGTGGTGAAAGAAGCTGTTTTTGTGAAAAAACAGAATCCCTCCCTGAACATTTGAGCTGATTTGTGCTGCTAAACCCTGCTAAGTCCCTCTCCAATTAAATTACACTCCCAAGCTGCTAATTTCTCTGATCTGGCCAAGATTTCCAAACTTATATCAGGTTCTTCATCTTGTTTTCAGATTTATGATCTACTTACTAGTTCTGAACATTAACAAACAGTTTTTCAGTTAGTCACTCCAAACTCCTAAACATGACCTGATCACAGGCTCCTGAAAATGTTTAAATCCACATTGTATTTTTCTTGAGTTTTCAGATGGTCTCAAATACAGTTCATTGGGCCGTGCTTGCTAATGTGTGCATTGCGTCACCAGGGTAACTGCTGAACATTCTGCCGTAAACACACATGCAGAACACTCCCAGCATGATGTCACTACAAAGTATCAATGTGGTATGGCAACCCAAAGGACAAAACACCGAGCCACAAACAAAGCGATATGGTCTACTCTATTCAGTGTGGTGAAGACTGCAGTGAGCGTTACACTGGAGAAACGAAACAGCCACTGCACAAGAGGATGAACCAGCACAGAAGGGAGAGCAGCAGTGGACCTCAGTCTGCTGTACATCTCCATCTTAAAGCCACGGGACACACATTTGAGGACAGTGAGGTGTAGATCTGAACCAGAGAAAAGAAATGGTTTGGACGGGGAGTTAAAGAAGCTATTCCTTTCTTTAAACAGAAATGGATGACTCAGACACCATCTGTCTCCAATCTATAACTCCATCCTCAAACCTAAATCAAAACAAATTAAGAAAACAATAGATGTAGCCAGGACAGGCTCAGAGTTGTGAAAACGCATATTAAGGCCCAGAGTATGTTTATGCTAATATGCCACACTCAACTCATTTTCAAGCTAACAACAGAAACTGTAAACACATAAGGTATTAGTTTCAAGGTAATTTCTTGGCATCTAACTCCTCCCTGCTGGCAGATGTAAGGCAGTGTCCTCCAACATTCTGACCAGAACTGAAGAAGCAGCTTGGATGAGCTGTGAAATGATTTCAACTAAATAAACTCTTGTCCAGTTGCCAAATTGAACTCTGTCCTTTGCCATGGATTCTACCTGGATGACTGAGGGATATTACGCATAACAATGGGGCATGAGGACCCATAATGATGTTAGAGATTAAACAAGAGCAGGGCAGTTTCGCTCTAAACAGGGTGACCCAACGTCCTTATTTACCAGTCCCAGTTTTGAGCCCTGTGCTGTGTCCCCTGTCCCAGCAGATTTATACAAACCAGTGATTTATCCATTTTATACAAGAAATGTCCCTGTTTTTGACCAATTTGATCCCTGCAAACAGTAGAGAGGCCTACATTGTCATTAGTTTAGGTAAAATACAGAAAAAGCCACTTAAAACAACCAAAACACTAATAAAATGTGACTATGTTGACTTATGTTAGTCATGAATGGTCTCTGCAGAACAATTTTCCTTAATTACACACTCGATTCACAATCTTATTATTACCAATAAGACCAACACTAAAAAACAAAAAAGTTTTTTTTTATTTTGAAAATCTGGTCAATCTAACTCTAAAACTTCTCCTTGTATGCAGTAACTCAGTGTTGTATAAATCAAGACAGCTCCTTCAAATGTAAAATAGCTTCTGGAAACCTTCTCTACATGATTCTTCATTATGCCGTTTTGTGTCTCAGAGGATAGATCAACTCTACTCAAAATGGAATATACTTTGGGTAGAATGGGTAATTCCTGTGCTGATTATGCCTGTGCAGAGTTCACGGGGTCATCACCATGGAGACGTATGTAAATGTTCATATTTCCGCCGCATACATTATTAGATTAGTTTTGACTTTCATGTGCCCATTAGATGAGAGCTACAGGGGCCGATTTCAGATCAGTAATGTATGGGGCCTATGTGGTGAACGTGCAGCTGTTTAGTGCAGTTTGTGGAGTTAAATTCTTTTATTATTGTGTATAAAAGTGCAGATGACCAATTTTTATGGTAAAAGGAGAAATTCAACTTGTTAACTGGACAAAAGTTTATTTTGGTCGAATATGTTTTGCAGTTCATCCAAGCTGCTTCTTCAGTTCTGGTCAGACGCTGGTGAACACTGCCTTATATCTGCCCGCAGGAAGGAGCTAACTACACTGAAACTACTCAGAAACATATTATTTTCTTAATTAGTTTTGCTTTAGGTTTGAGGATGGAGTTGTATAGGAGAGAGATGATGTCTGAGGTCTGTTTAAAAAAGGATTATATTTCTTAACAAAAATAGCCTCTTTAACTCCCCTCTCAAACTAATTCTGAGATCTGCACCTCACTGTCCTCAAAGCAGTGGTTAGTGGCTTTTAGGTGGAGATTTACTGCAGACTGGGGTCCACTATAGCTCTCCCGTCTGTGCTGGTACATACTCTTGTGTAGTGCATGGGGAAAAAAAAAATCTATGTAAGTTAAAATGACTTAAATTAAGAACATCTTCCTTTATCTGAGTGGATTCAACTTGACAACTCAAATTATCTGCCAGTGAAATAAATGTTTTATCTTAATTCAAGCAACATTCGATTTTGTTGTGCAAAAAGTTGTTATTTTTCTTATTTTAAGTGTAGCAAGATGCATTTTCATATTTTAAGTACCACCACCAGTAGATAATTCTACTTGTCAAGTTGAATCTACTTAAATAAAGGAAAATATTCTCAATTTAAGTCATTTAAACTTACCTAGACATTGTTTTTTCCATCAACTCTGTCAAACCAGAAAAAAGATTATACTGGACAAGATTTGTAGTAAAACCGTAAATTATAATGGTGGTTGCACCAAAATGGTTTTTAAATCTCTTTTTAAAAGGCATTTATTCACTTTGGCTTTTGACACAGTTTGACAGTTTGAATTTTTTTTTTTATGTGAATTTTATTACTCTGTTTTTAGTTGATTCTGTTTTTATTCATGTTTTTTCTATTGATGTTATTGTTTTTCATTTGATTATGTTCTGTAGCCTTTTGGTCAACCTGTGTTGTTTTTAAAGTGTGTTATAATTAAAGTTGCAGTTGCAGTGTTATGTTTTGCAGAAAAAATACTCTAACCTGCCTGGTGGCTGAGTGCCTAGCACTCATGCCTCACAGCAAGAAGGTTGCAGGTCACCCGGGCCTTTCTGTGTGAAGTTTGCATGTTCTCCCCATGTCTGGATGGGTTTCCTCTGGGTTCCGGTTTCCCCCATCAACCCAAAACATGCACTGTAGTTGTGAAAGTGGACTGTGTGAGTGACAATGGTCGGAGGGACTGATGGCGCTGATTGGCTTGGCAGCAGCCCCTCCGTCAGTCTGCCCCAGGGCAGCTGTGGCTGAGTGAATGAAGAATGAACTGTTAATAATGCTGTGCTGTTTTCTTATAGTGATGTTTTGTTTTGTAATTCATAATTATAGTATATTTGCTGTGTTTTGTCATGTTCGTTGTTTTTCAGAGGTTTGCATTTGCGGCGTTTTGTCATGTTCATTGTTGTTTTTCAGACGTTTGTATTTGTGGTGTTTTCTAATGTTTTTGTGACATGTTTGTGTTGTGTTGATTTATGCGTCTGTCGTCTGATAAATGTGTCTGAGCCTCTGTGGGACCCGTGGCATTAATAAGTGTTAACGGATCAGTTGTCACTAGGTCCCAGTGGAGGATGAGGAGGAGGAGAGTGAGGAGGATGAGAAAGAGGAACAGGAGGAGGAGAAGGACAAAGAAGAAGAGATGAGAAGGAGGTGGGAGAGAGGAGGAGGAGAGAGAAGGAAGAGGAGGGAGAAGAAGGTGGGAGAGAGGAGAAAGAGGAGGAGAGTGAGGAGGATGAGAAAGATGAGGAGGAGAAGGAAGAGGAGGAGGGAGTGGAGTAGAGAGGAAGAGAAGGAAGAATGGAAGAGGAAGGATAGAGGAGAGAGAGAAGTTTTGTAATAATCATTGTGTTTTATGTTTTGGGTGTTTTTGTGATGCTTTATAATGTTTTCATCATGTATATGTTTTTTGTCTTATGTTTTGTTGTCTATTTATTGAGATTCAAATATTTGAATATTCAAATATCTGAAGTGATCAAGATTTCACATTTTAATATTTTTTATGTGATTTTTTCATTTCCATCAAGTCCTTTGGTAGATTTAGAATATGTAAAACCAATTTTCAGTCCATAAATCCAAACTCTACAGATATAACAGAAGTCCCATATTCCAGTCGCAATCCCAGGGGCCCGTGTTGGGATCTGACCGTACGTTTTCCTTATGGACATGATCTTACCGCTCGTGGGCCTCTCATTTGTCTTAATCCTGTGCTGTTCCCTCTTGTGTAGTAAATACAGCTTTATTTAACCACCGCCAGGGGCCCGGGGTGCCAGGGCCCCTCCCCAGGCTAAAGGTTAAGCGTGGCGGGCTCCCCTCACAGCAGGGCCCCTCATTAGCCCTGTGCTGCTGTTGCACGGGTACAATAAGCCCATTAGCCTCCATATTAGCACTATTGTGTACTAAGGTCACAGATGTTTCACTGGGTCTGGAACGCACAACAATTGCAGTGGTTTTCATGTTGTACCAGCGCAATTTGATTTTTATTAGAAGAGAAATAAGAAGTTCTAAGAACAGTTCTTTAAAGATCCTTGGTGTTTTATGGACTCTCATTAAACTTTGAGAAACAAATCTCAAATGTTAAAACTCACTTTTTTCAGCTAAGACAAATTGCGAAATTAAAACCAATCCTAACACACAATAACTCACACAATCATACACACTTTTGTAACCACTAAACTGACTACTGCAGGACACTATATTCAGGCCTCCCACAGTCCTCCATCAGTAGATTACAATTAGTCCAAAATGCTGCTGCCAGATCGCTCACCAGGTCCAAAAACAGAGACCATATCACACCCATCCTACCCCAACTCCAGTGGTTACCCGTTAACTACAGAATGAATTTAACTGTATTATTTGTTTTTAAGAACTGGCCCCACAGTATGTTTCGGACCTCCTCCAAATTTACATCCCCAACATCATTGGTGCCTAAAACAAAACTTAAAACCAGGGGGACAGGGCCTTCTCTGTGGCCAGCCCTGAACTCTGAAATGCTCTGGAAACGTTAGAAAACAACTTTATAAGCACCTTTACACTTACCTCTGTTGATTTCCCACTGCACATGCCAAAGCCCAAAAGACTCGATCGTCGATGTCGTTTCTAATCCCATTTAGTGTGAGTGAATTATATTCTTTGAAAAATGCTAAAAAATACATTCCCAAACCATTTTCTTTCAACAACTTTCAGTTTCTCTTCTTCTTCACCATCAGTAGTCGATCTTCACTTGTTGCTTCTGCTGGAGTCGACAATTGAGTCTTTTGGGCTTATAAAGTTGTTTTCTAACGTTTCCAGACACAAATGAGCGAGTGAGCCAGGCAGAGCGTTTTGTTTGTTAGACTCGTGGCTGTTGTAAAATGGGTTAAAGTAGTGTTAAGTCTCTTCACTGTGAAGCAAATTGGCGTTTTACGTGGAAGTTAAGAACTTGCCCCCATCACTACACTAGTTTGTTGCGTTGACAGACTCTGCCACAGCGAGATCTCCGCTGAGGCAACACTGATTTGTGCTGTTTTTTGGCTTCAGGCCTCACAGCAAGGAGGTTGCAGGTTCGATCCCCGGGTCGCCTGGGCCTTTCTGTGTGGAATTTGCATGTTCTCCCTGTGTCTGTATGGGTTTCCTCCGGGCACTCCTGTTTCCCCCCATCAACTCAAAACATGCCCGCACCCCTATGAACTAACATCAAGGACCATGACGTCCACCCTCCTGTGGGCTCACCACCTGCAGAGGGGTTCATAGGGTGGGTCAGGTGCTATGAGGATTGGGCAGCAAGCTGCCCCCGCGACCCAGTCGGATTAAGCAGGAGAAGATGGATGGATGGATTATTTTATTGCTATTCCATGGTTTTGATCTTATTTTATTTTACTGGTTTTATTGTTTTAAGACTAATATAATCAAGTCTGTGCATTTTTTTTATTTTATTAGTTGTTGTTCTTACTCTGTATTTTTGCAGCACTTTGAAAACTGTTTATGAATTGTGCCCTAGAAATAAAGAGGATTGAATAGACATTAACCTAGTGCTCTACACAAGTGGCATATGAAATGTGACATCTGAGGCTCATCTAAACTTCTAAAGTTGTTTTCGCCTTTAAATCAGAGTGTTTGGGGTGTTTTATGCATGTTTTAGGCATGTACTAATCTTTAGTCACACCATTTTGACGACTCACTCTTAATTTTGCTGACACTGATACTCGCCCACTGCTCTGTACTTCTGTACATTCTCCAGTTTTATTTTCTTAAGCAGTGATTTGTGTAGGATTTGGCAGCGTTCTGTTGTCATTTTGGTACAAATTAAAAAAAGATAAAAAAAATGGCAACTGGCTAGTGGGATGTGGACTGCAAAAAACAAAATCTAGTCAAGCTAAGATGACTTGAATGAAGAAAGTTTTACCATGATTTGAGTAAATTTCACTTGGCAAGTAAAATGATCTGCCAATGGAACAAGACTTTTGTTCTTGCATATGAAAATAAATCTTGCTACACTTACAATAAGAAAAACAACAACTTTTTGCAGTTAACCCTTTTAAAACCACAGGCATATGACTATAATTAAAAATTTTTACGGCACCTCGGAGTTGATGTTGCCGTTATAAGAAGGCCTGGTGACTACTTTGCCCACCTTGTCGGCACGATTCCTGCCGCCTCATCCACGGCCTTTTCATGCCCCTTTTCCACAATTTTCCTCTTACGCCACAGAAGCTACGATGACATTGCTGCTTCCTCTGAAGTTCCAAACTGAGGTAGTATTCTCCCGAGTCTTCCTCTGCTATTTTACCACAAAAAGCTTACATTTTAAGTCATATTTTTCGCTGCACTGAAGCCATGGCAATCAGCAATGTGGTCAAAGATGGACTGAAAGAAAGCAATTTAAAAACAAAGCAAAACAAAACAAAGAAAAAAAAAGTGCAGCATCAGTGATCACGTCTTCTTCCTTGATTTGTTTTAGACTCTGCGTTTATTTGGATCCGGTGATTATTTATCAAATATACAACTGCACTTGGTGTTTAAAGGGTTAAAATAAGAAAAACAACAACTTTTTGCACTTAAAATACAGAACAAAATCTAATAAAATCAGATAATTTGGCTTGTCAAGTTGAATCCAATCAAATAAAGCAAAATGTTGTCAGTTTAAATCATTTTAACTTACCTAGATATTGTTTTTTTCCAGTGTGCAGCTATCCATCGGAGGGACCTGCACTTTGTTTTCAGTTCACACTGGGCAGCATCATTCTCTAACGCAGAAGTCAGTTGATTTATTTCTTTTATTAAGTTGTTTTAGATGAATATTTTGATTTAAAAATGTGCAAATTCTAACCTAATGATGCACGGGTGTCATAGATGATAACTGCAGAGCACACACAAACAGTATGTCTTTACTGACAGCTCACACTTCCTCCTCCTCCTCATCGGGTCTCTCCTTCGCTGTCCTTGGGCGGATTACAGATTTGGCAGGTGTGAAGTGAGACCAGCAGGGGGCGCTCACCACAGGGGCAGTACTGTACAAACTGCTGCTCAGGAGTGTTTACTGGCAGTAGGTGATTCCAACACCATCCAAGTGTGTTTGGCAAAATGTAAATGTACAAGGCGCAACTAATGAGTGCAGAGGAAGAAGGTGATGGACTCAGTGAGTTTTACGTTCGATGAGAGGGTACTGCACTTCTGTGAGGTATTAACTGTAACGCATCACATATTTACATCGCAATGGTTTGAAAATCCTAAATTTGCAAGAAAAAATCCAATATATGAACGTGTTTTATGTGTGTAATATCCCTCAGTCATCCAGGTAAAATCCATGGCAAAAGGATAAATTCAATTTATCATCTGGACAAAAGTTTATTTGGACGAATACGTTTTGAGCTCATCCAACCAAACTGCTTCTTCAGTTCTGGTCAGAATGCTGGAGGACACTGCCATAAATCTGCCTCCAGAGAGGAGCAGGCTACTATGAAATTACTCTGAAACTAATCCAGTTGACAAGTTGTATTTCTGCTTTTGCCATATTTTATGAGTTTCACTTTCTTTTCGATGCTCCCCTTTCAGAACGCTATCACATTCCAATCAGCGTGCATCTCATTAATGGATTTACCGCACATCGCACACCGCAAAAAAGCTTGGCCAAAATTTAAGATATAAACACTTAAATCTCTCACAAAATGATGTGAAAATGGTGAAATGATCTGTCCATGCAGCAAGATCATTTTACTGGACAAGTTCTCTTCATATAAATGTAAAGGAGGTGTTGGGAAGGGCACCCTAACTTGTGACCTCAGAAAGGACTGTGTTTTAGGACTGATTTAATTATCTTCAATCTCCCCGGGTGGTCCGGCCAGTGCACACTTCACCGCGCTTTACTGATGAAGGATATGCAGGTTCAGGACAGGTTCATGGTTGCTATAAAGACAGAAATAAAATACTATGAGTGATGAATACATTAAGCAATTATATAAATGCCCAACAATATTTATGATGTTAATAATATACATATTTAAATAAACAAAATACACGTAAAAATGCAAAGCAATAGTTAAATGAAACCTATTTATAATGATACAGAGTCAGTCACCGCATCATCAGCGCAGATTATGGTATAGTACTGGTATAAAACTAATTCAGACGTATTATACAGAATGTGGATAAACATAATTATAATGAAATAACTTACATTCTCATGGACACTTGAACCAATGACGAATGAAAACAAAAAGAAAGTCCGAGAATGATAAGATGACGAGTGATACCTGCGTCCTGATAGTGAAAGGAAGTTGTGCTGGTGAATGGTGGATTCTGATTGGTGGAGAAGTTGGGAGGAGAGTTCTGATTGGCAGAAATGGTTGCTGGACTGTCATTGAGACACATGGTTTCCGGGCTGTTGCTGGGACCCAAAAGTCCAAATAATAATGAAAATAACTGCAGCACATTAAATACACTATGTATAATTAGACCCTTGTTAACAATAAACAACCTCTAGACTAGAATGAAGCGTCTCAGAACTAGTAAGTCGATAATAAATCTGAAAACAAGATGAATCTGATAGAAGTTTGAAAATCTGGGCCAGATAAGAGAAATTTGCAACGCATCAGGGTGGTGAAGTTGTGGGAGCATGGGTGACATAGACCTGTGGGCGGAGCCTTGGACAAGCTTGCACTGCTACCTATAAGCAGGGTTTGAATAGGGCCGGGGAGAGATCACTAGATTACTCAAACGTGCATGGATGACACCTAGAAACTCTTCAGGCATGTTTTTGATGAGGGAACAAAGTTAGAACATGGGAGAACGCTCCAAAAAGTCAATGCCCCCTCTTTAGCTGTGTAATATGTAACGTTCTTAGACTTATTTTACAGTAAATATGTGGCAAATAACTTGAAATCATATTTACAGGGAAGAGCTGGGAACACTCTGCACTTTTTTGATGGGGTATTTTGTACAATTATTCGTTGGTTTGAAGTCTACAGTACAATAATTGCTCTGCATCTTACAGCAAAACCTTGTATTTTAAATTTACATTTATTCCCTGGTCATTGTAATAATAATAACAATAAGGGCTTAAACAAATAAATAGATTTTGTTGCCAATAAACTTAATTATTGTTATTTAAAATACAGCTAACATATGTATTGTCATGAGAATAGGAAGACAGAGTTAAAATGGATTCAAACATTTATTTAAAAAAACTGTTAACATAAATATACATGAAAATATGTGAACAAATGATGTAAGAAACAGTTTAAGAAAGTTAAAGTGTCGCCTCTCCACAGATCTGACCTGTAACTTGACCTGCTTGTTGTAACATTGCAAGTTGCATCTCCAGGGAGACGAGGATGTGACTGAACCTGAATAAGAAAAGTTACGGAGTGAATACTAAATACAGGAAACATATTTAACGTTTCCTTCCAAAAGCTGCAGCCTGGGAATGCCTCTGCACACACGCACACACACACACACTATACACACACACAGACACACATGCAGAGACACACATGCACACATGCACAGACACACTCACACACACATATACCCACCACACACAGGCACACGTATACACAGAAGCACACACATGCACATTCAAACACACACACACACATATCCATACGCACACACATATACAGTTGCACACGCACACATTAACATTTACACGTACACACACACAGGATTACTTGTGCAGTACATGGATCATACATGTACAGTTGAATGGTTGCCGTAAAGATATTGATAACCTATATGTGCAGCTTTGTGGCAGCATTAGAGCTCTTCATTGTAAAGAGTGTGTTGTGGGGAATATCTCCCTGTGGAGGAGCAGCACAAGCTCTTGTACATTCATCTGTGTGTCAGCTTTGTGTGCTTTTCTTCCATTCTCTGTTGCATTTCACTCTATAAAGGTGCACTGTGTAACTTTTCTGGTGGTCGGTTTATCACCTGGAATGAGTGTTCATTGTAAAAAAAAAATATATATATATATATATATATATATATATATATATATATATATATATATATATATATATATATATATATATATATATATATATATGTAGCCTCTCCACAGATCTGACCTGTAACTTGGCTTTTTGTGAAGAGTTCTTGACTGTCCACAGAGACGTGTATGAATAAAATGACTTATTATCATTAAAGTTTCTGTATTACACAAGAGTGAAAAAGATGTTTGAATTATTTTTATTCTGAATTTTGGTTGCTGAAATTTTAAGTATACTGTTTCAATATGTTTCAAATTCAACATAA
The DNA here is from genome assembly GCA_034769755.1 of Odontamblyopus lacepedii. Taxonomy (NCBI): domain Eukaryota; kingdom Metazoa; phylum Chordata; class Actinopteri; order Gobiiformes; family Gobiidae; genus Odontamblyopus; species Odontamblyopus lacepedii. Next base: position 13,611,273 of record CM068353.1, read on the forward strand.
AAATTCCACCTTTATATATTATAAATATATTATAAATATATTAAACATATTCCCTACATGTATTTTCAAGTCCTCAGATTCAACAGTCAAAATTCAGAGTGGAAAATCCACAAACACAGATCCAAGATGCCAAGGCAGAAGCAATCGATCATGAGTGAGGAGGACAGAGGCTGTTTCCTTTTGGCTGGGCTCATCTGTGGGCGGGATTGTTGTGGATTTCTAAAATTGAGAAAAACAACTGGAGAAGTTGTCTTCAGTCAAAGAGTCTGGATTAATTGAAGCAATTGTGCCACAATCACAGGAAAACAAACCCTTCTGTCCCTCATGCAAGGTCCATCTCTCCCTAATCTGAATGACAGACAAAAACACAGGCTTCTTATACAGCTGACAAATGTCATCAAACCAACATGAGGTAATACTTATAGAAATGATCTAAACCACCTCCAAACACAGATGGCTTGTCTGGGTCAGGTGGAGTTTGGATCAGAATGCTCCCAAGGATCCCAAAGGGTATTGCTGTAAATACTACTATGCTAAGGCCCCATCCATACTAGTACGTATTCGAGTTGTTTTCGTTGTGGATGCAGTGTTCGTCCACTTTAATCAGATGAAAAACGACTCTGGAGACGGAACGATCTGGAGCCATCAGCTTGCACGTATTCACCTGAGTACAGACCTGATCCGGTACTGTGTGGACGCATGAAAATGCTGAAAACGCTGATACTCTGACGTCGGGGCTCTAGTTGTCATTCTTATTAGACCACGTCACTGTGACTTGGCCTTTCTGATTTGTGTGGTTCGTGACATCGGGCATGTGACACTATAGCGGAAAAGTTTAAACAAACCCTAGACAAACCTGAGTGTCGGTCCATGAAAATACTGTTTTCACACTTGCCAGTTTCCTCAGCTCGAAATCAGCAGCTGCAACTTCCATAGAACTATAGCAACTTCAGACACGGTGCTTCACTTCTTTGTTTTTACTGCCCATGAGGTGTCGTGACGGCATGACATTGTGACGACGTGATGCCAGCCTAGTCATGTGACTAGCGTTTCAGGTGATACAGACACGTGTGTGGACGCAAACCGTTTCCAATATGCTGATGCGGTGATACAGTGATTTGTTTCAGTGTAAATGCTCTCTAAATAATGAGAAAGAACAAAGCAACAGCTTGTTCTTTAACAATGATGGATAAAGACAGAGCGGAGTGACCTGCCTTGAGACACCCCGGGAACAGTTGATTACACCACCACATGTGTGGGCAGGAATACAGAAATGCTGTAACAGTTGTTAGTTAGCAGCTCTTTAAACCCATAAAATACATTCTTTAACTTAGGCCACAGGCCACGACAGATAATAAAGTAAGAGATTCCCACCACAGGGTTTACACTTAAAAAATAAAAGAGATGAGGTTTGAATGACACTACTTCTGACCAATCAGATCGCTTCACTGCAGCATTTCCTGTCTGTTACTAAATTAGATCGGATCATTTTGGATTGACTAGCTCTGCCTTAGCATCTTGGACCTTTCCTGTGAATTTTTTTCTAAGGAAACAAATTATCTTCCATATAAATGAAACAAAACACACCAGTTTTTTTTTAGCACTTATAGTTTATTCAAATGAGCCAGGTGGTTTTAAGTTTGGTTTGTGTTCCTATTGTTGCAGCACGACTTCTGTCTTCAGCAAGAACATTATACTCGCGTTTATTTGGAACCGGTGGTTATTTATCAGAATATACACCTGTACCTGGTGTTTAAAGGAGACCCGGTTTTTATTTTGTATTTTACACTAAATCAGAAAATAGTGTCATATGAGCCCTTTAAGAGATGCACATTCTATAGTGACACATGTTTCAGTATAAAAACCAACAGTGCCAGATGCAGTGCCTGTCTGTACAGTACTTTGCTTCTGCAGTAATCCACATGTGTGAGCTGAGCCCCACAGACAGCGATCACACAGGCCCTGTCCTCAGATGTGTCCCGTGTTACCATGGCGACAGGGGATTGCCTGCTCCCTGTTGGATCATGCTCCTTCTAATTACAAGTGTCATTACAGTCTGCTTTTGTGTCGGCCACATGCAGCACCACGGCTGGAAGGGATCCAAGGGGCCAGAGGAAGTGTACGCTGCTTTGTGATGCAGAGAATGCGACAAGGGCACTGTAAATGATGCAGAGGATGAGCTAAGGACACTGTAAATGATGCAGAGGATGAGATAAGGACGCTGTAAATGATGCAGAGGATGAGACAAGGACACTGTAAATGATGCAGATGATGAGCTAAGGACACTGTAAATGATGCAGATGATGAGACAAAGACACTGTAAATGATGCAGAGGATAAACACATGGCTAGATACTCAAAGGACAAGTATAGTTGAAGGTGTATTATAGAAGAAAATGATGCAGAGGAGGTATATCTATTTTCAAACTGTATGTTGTAGTGGATGAGCAGATATAAGTGGTGCAGAGGATGTGATTGGCCAGATACTCAAAGGACTGTTAGAAGTGAAGGTGGTGCAGAGGATGAGCACATGTATTAAAGAAGTAAATGACACAGAGGAGATATATCTATTATCAAATTGTGTGATGCAGAGGATGAGCAGTTGTCTGTGGTAATCTGAGTGATGCTGTACATGAGCGATGCAGAGGATGTTACATATGTAAGGGGTGCGGGTGGTGCAGAGGATAACTTCATGTCCACAATAGCACTCTTTAATATTAAATTAAAGATGCGGATGGTGCAGAGGATGACCTAAAGTTCTTTGAGGATGTTAAAGACGCAAGTGGTAAGAGATAACTCAAATACTGTAAGAAAATCGGTGATACAGAGGATTTAGAATCAAGGTGATGCAGGTGATTCTCAGATGATGTTGCAGATCTAGATGATGCAGATGATGTCCTGATGCTCTCTGCTGTCATGTAGGTGATGCAGAGGATGTCCTGATGTTCTCTGATTATACTGTAGATTCAGATGATGTAGAGGATGCCAGGATGTTCTCTGATGATACTGTAGATTCAGATGATGTAGAGGATGTCCTGATGTTCTCTGATGATACTGTAGATTCAGATGATGCAGAGGATGTCCTGATGTTCTCTGATAATACTGTAGATTCAGATGATGCAGAGGATGCCAGGATGCTCTCTGATTATACTGTAGATTCAGATGATGTAGAGGATGCCAGGATGTTCTCTGATGATACTGTAGATTCAGATGATGCAGAGGATGTCAGGATGTTCTCTGCTGTTATGTAGGTGATGGACATTTACATGATCGAGGAATAAATTCATTTGGCTTTAAAATTGGAATAAACCACGCACTTACTTAAGAATTACAATACGTTTAATTCAGAATAATAATTTTTTAGGAATGACGGTAAGAGTTTAACTGTTTTTTTTTTTTAAGCAGAGTTAATTTTTTTCAGAATTAAATGATTTTTCTTTGGTAAACGTGGAAATTCTTAACATCCACCATCTTTGTGTGAATGAAAGAATGCATCAGCCACACTAACCTGACCTGAGATCGGACTAATTCTACAAGGTGAATGCACCTGCCAACAGAACAATGTGTGTGTGTGTGTGTGTGCGTACGTGTGTGTGTGCGCATGTGTGGAGAGAGAGGGGCTGTAAAACGCTGACTCTGCTGCAGGCTGACTCACGATGATGATGTGAGGAAGAGGAGGAGGAAGAGTAGGGCAGGATGGACGACACAGTGTCTGTACGGAACCAGAGAAACATCTGCTGGAAAAAATTAAATAAATCTATGAAATGTCTTTTAAATCTTCCCCAAATTCTGTACACCTTTCTTTTCAACACCCTAAAAATACTGAGCTCAAAATGGACCTCTGACCCTTATTTGGCAGTTCCTGTGCTCTGCCTTTGTATCATGTGCCAAAAATAAGCAGTCGTGCAAAGGTAAAAGGCAGTGACAGTGTATGTTTTGTGATTTAGTTCATAAATATATTTTTATTTTTAAATCCAGCCTCTTGCCTCCTCCTTTTTGTTGCAGTTTTGACACAGGGTCTTAACACGTTAAATCAACATACCTTTAAATTCAATTATTCTTAAATTATCATTCACTATCAAGGAACACACCAACAACTCATGTGCGAAGAGAAAAGAGTTTATTATATTGAGACGAGGCGGGTCGGCTGGGTTGAGTCTCAGGGTGGGGGTTCAGTCTCAATGTTCACATAGCCCAGAAGGACGGAATCCCCCTCGTAGGCGTCTTCTGTCTGGATGTGAACAGATCGGGGTTGGGAGGGTGAGGTCGAGTTATTTGGGACAAACTGTGTTGCCGGGATAGGCTGCTACAAATTGAGGTGTGGTAGAAGTGAGCTGTGATTGGCTGGAGAGGAGGATTAACAACATTTAATGAGAAAGTATCAGTAATGTGTAAAGAGTGGTTTTTTTTTTTTTTTGGCTAAAAGTTACATACTGTGGTTTTAATGTGCAGGTTTGAATAAAATAAATAGAGAATAAACAAATCAATAAACAATACAAACACATCAAAATATTACAAAACCAAATGACATGTATCTGTCTAAAGTCATGGCCCTGCGCTTATAAGACAGAGGACACTAATATTTCTGTCCGTCCTTTGGGACTTGTCTCCGTCTGTGTGTCTATAAATGTGTGTATAACTGGACTATTCTGGGACCGTGGCTCTGCTGTCCCTGCACGGTCCATATGCAGGCTCCTCTATAGGGGCTGATTCTATAGGACACATATTCAGGAGGAGGCAGAGGAGCCGGAGATAGAATGTTACAAATAATATTGTGAAAATAAAAATGTAGCTCCCTTCTTCCTCATATATCTGAGCGGGATCTGCCGCAGTATGTACACATATACTTTATATATATTGTATAAGCAGCTCCTGAGGTCAGTAAGTCCTTTGTGTACTGTCTGCATCTAATTATAAAGTGTGTTAATGACCCCTAATCAGGCGGTGCACATTAACATGCTAATGTCTGTAAGCAATATCGTGACTGTAAAACTAGGTGAGTATTATAGATTTGAACCACTGCAGACTGTAAAAACATATTCTTAAGGTGTTCTTCGGTGCAGTGGTGGGTCACAGTCCAGAGGCTCATGGTGTAAGTGTGAGACTGATGCAGTCTCCTGTGTGACGCTCTGTTCACCATCTGACTCCTGTTCACCTCCAGCTGCTGTGGTCCTCTGTGTGAACCTCTCCTGACAAACACTATAGGAGCAAAATGTCTGTACAGCTGACAGTAAATCAGGGCTGATGATACAAAGACAATAATAAAAGATGAATTTTCAGAAATATCAAAAATAGAAAGATTAAGTCTTTCATTAATATTTCTGCCACAATAAAACAACATAAAAATCATGAACTCAAAATGTCATCGTGGAAAAATAATTCATGCATCAGCTCAAAAGCAGCAATTTAATCGTACATGGAATCATCCTGTTTCTTAAAGGACAAGACCTGTACTTGGTCTGTACTCTCGCCGTGTTGGTCTGTACTGTCGTAGTGTGGGTCTGTACTGTTGCGGTGTTGGTCTGTACTGTCGTGGTATTGGTCTGTACTGTCACAGTGTTGGTCTGTATTGTCGTAGTGTGGGTCTGTACTGTTGCAGTGTTGGTCTGTACTGTCACAGTGTTGGTCTGTACTGTCGTAGTGTTGGTCTGTACTGTTGTAATGTTAGTCTGTACTGTTGTAGTGTTGGTCTGTACTGTCGTAGTGTTGGTCTGTACTGTCGTAGTGTTGGTCTTCACTGTCACAGTACAGACCAACACTACTGTCATAGTGTTGGTCTGTACTGTCGTAGTGTTGGTCTGTACTGTCGTAGTGTTGGTCTTTACTGTCACAGTGTTGGTCTGTACTGTCATGGTGTTGGTCTTTACGGTCACAGTGTTCGTTTTTTTCTGTTGTGGTGTTGGTCTGTACTGTCACAGTGTAATTGGTCTGTACTGTTGTGGGGTTGGTCTGTACTGTCATAGTGTTGGTATGTACTGTCATAGTGTTGGTCTATACTGTTGTGGTGTTGGTCTTTACTGTCACAGTCTTGGTCTGTACTGTCATGGTGTTGGTCTTTACTGTCACAGTCTTGGTCTGTACTGTCATGGTGTTGGTCTTTACTGTCACAGTGTTAGTTTTTTTCTGTCGTGGTGTTGGTCTATACTGTTGTGGTGTTGTTGGTCTGTACTGTCGCGGTGTTATTGGTTTGTACTGTCGCGGTGTTATTGGTCTGTACTGTCGTGGTGTTAGTTTTTACCATCAATATGTTGGTGTTTACTGTCATGGTGTTGGTCTATACTGTTGCGGTGTTGTTGGTCTGTACTGTCACGGTGTTATTGGTCTGTACTGTCTCGGGGTTATTGGTCTGTACTGTCGTGGTGTTAGTTTTTACCATCGATGTGTTAGTGTGTACTGTTGTGGTGTTGGTCTGTACTGTTGTGGTGTTGGTCTGTACTGTCTGTCTGTACTGCTTTTTACCAGTGTGTTGGGTTCTGGTACAGCAGCCGTGTCAAATGAATGACAAAGAGCTTATTGTCAGTGCATATTTCCGCCAAACTGTAGAACGTTAAAAAATAAACTAAATTGATTGATTGTAGGTAGGGCTGCACTCCGCCATTTAGAAGCCGTCAGGGGCTGAAATAACTACTTCATATTCTTTCTGTTTGTCATTTTCGGGACATTTAGGGCTGAATTTGGGATACAGGAAAACATCTTTGAGACTATCCTGAATGTCACATAATACTAAAAACTGCAGACATACATTTCAATTGTGGTGTTTTTGACCAGAAAGCTGCACATTTCCCTATTTGCTCTGGTATTGCCAAAAAACACTATGGACAGTAGATAATCCTGTTTAAACACCATATACAGTGTAGTAGTGGATTGAGTGTTTGGTTCCATTTAAAAACTATTGAATAAATGTTAGGATTAGTATTATTGTCTGGTGCATGATTCCATTCACATTCGACTTGAATGTCACACTGTGGACAAATCAGCATACCCTCCAGCAGAAAAGTGACTTCTTCAGGGTCACATGTAGAGCCGTATCCTTTTCAGGGCACATGGCACTAGAGTTGTTAGATTTGACATCTGTATAAAGTGAAGCAGCTGAGATGAAAAGGACTTTTGAAATGTTTGAAATGTCTGCAGAGCTTCCTGGGAGACAGGAAGCTCTGCAGCCTGTGAGACAGTGGCCCATCTGTCCCTGTCTGCTCCTGTCTGCTCCTCTCTGTCCCTGTCTGCTCCTGTCTGCTCCTCCTGTCTGCTCCTGTCTGTTCCTGTCTGCTCCTGTCTGTCCCTGTCTGTTCCTGTCTGTTCCTGTCTGCTCCTGTCTGCTTCTCTCTGTCCCTGTCTGCTCCTGTCTGCTCCTGTCTGCTCTTGTCTGCTCCTGTCTGCTCCTGTCTGCTCTGTTTTATTTTGGTTTAGTTTATCAGTATATTTCCCAGTTGGACACAGGCAGCTGATGTGACATAATAGAGGTAATTCCTGTTAGAGTTACCTAGCAACCATAATGATGTCAAGGGCCTGTAGTTCTAATTAGAGTCATAATAAATGACAACACCTTTATTTGGTCAGATGACGGCTTAAACTGTGCTGGTATTTTGGATGGACTTTTCTGTGGTGATGACAAAGGCAGAGGAATTCTGTTTTAAAACTCATTATGTCTCTACTTGTATTGTTGTTCTTTTATTCTCAACATTTTTCCACAAATGTAAAAAAGTATAATACATATTTAAGTTTGGTGGATAGTACCTGTGCTACATATGTATTATACTAAGACTAGGTCAGAATTAGAAAGACGTGAAAACACGTGCACTTTAATCAAAATGTAGTGTTGAAGGAGCTGAAGGAACTCCAAATCCCATGATGCTTTGCTGCGTCCCTGCACTCTCCCATATTAAACCTGAAGCACAGACCCACTCACATGACCAAATGTCCTTGAGTGAACAGCACATCGCGTTTCTCCTCCTCTGTATTTCTCTCTCCATCCTCTCTCTCCTCTATATTCTCTCCACCACCCTCTCTCTCTCTCTCTCTCTCTCTCCCTCAGTCTCTCTCTTCCTTTCTTACTTCTTACTCTGTCTTTCATTCTATCATGTGACCCTCCATATTTCTACCTCCTCCTCTCGTTCTATCTCCTCTTATATCTCTGTCCATCCTCGCCCCCCATCCCCCTCTCTCTTTTCTTTCATATATATATATATATATATATATATATATATATATATATATATATATATATATATATATATATATATATATATATATATATATATATATAATCCCCCCAAGGGCGTTAGGAGCAAACCAGTGTGGGTCCTTGGGCAAGACCCTTTACGCTACTGGCCACCTGATACAATGATGAGAGGCGATAAAACTTACGAGATGCCGGCTCAGACGTCGCCCGGCCAAACGATGTTTGCGTCAGGTGTCGAGAAACCAGGACACCTTGATGAGAAATGGGCTACTGGAACAAGACGGAAATGGGCGAGATGCGAGAACCAGGCTCTGTTGGAATGCTACTACTCCAGTAACCCTAGTCAGAGGGGTTACATGAACAGGATGTGGGAGAAATGGTTACTACGATACCCACAGTCCAAGCTGACAGCCAAACAACTAGTAGCTCAGTGTTACAACATCCACAAACGGCAACTGCTATCACATCTAGAGATTGACGAGGTACAACACAAATGCTACGGCAAGGGGGAGCCAGGAAGCCAGGTCAGAGGGGAGTTAACACTAACTCCCCAACCAGAAATTGGGAAAGAAGCCCCAATAAGTATCACGCTGAGCGAGGCAGCGACTGACCTGAAAGATAAGATCATGGCCCGGATGAACACAAGGCAACCCCGATGCCAATTACAGAGGCTAAGTGAAGTACCATCTGAAAGTCTGCTAGAGGATGTGAATGCAGCACTCAAAGCGATCCCTACCACAACCATCACTGAAACCAATGAGCTGATCTACACTTCAGCAGCAGTGATCCTAGAGGTGTTGGGCTATAAGAGCAACCATGGGAGCCATGAGATACGATACCCACCATGGAAAAGACGGTTAGAGGCTAAAATCACGGAAGTGCGGCGAGAAGTTAGCCAACTGTCAGAGGCCCATAAAGGTGCAATGAAAAAGCGAGTACCCAAGAGATACAGCCAGATGCCCATACCTGAAGCACTCAAAACTGCCAAACAAAGGCTCCAAGCCTTGGCCAGCCGCCTAAAGAGGTACACGAGAGAGAATGAAGCCAGACAAATAAACCGGCTGATTACAATACAACCTGCGAAAGTGTACGCTCAATGGCAGGGTAATAACAGGAGAGCAGACCCACCAAGGCTGGAGACTGAGAGGTACTGAAAAGACATATGGGAAAAAGAAGCATCACATAACACCGATGCACAGTGGCTGGTGGCTCTGAGAGAAGACCACAGCAACCTCCCTGAACAGAATTACCGTTACCATCTCAATGGCAGACATCCAGGAAAGAGTCTCAGGCATGAAAAGTTGGACAGCACCAGGCCCTGACATGATCCATGCATACTGGCTAAAGAAGCTCACTGCTCTCCATGAGCGCCTAGCACCACAAATGAACCAGCTGCTAAGGGATGGGACTCACCCTGAATGGCTAACCCAAGGGCGTACGATCCTGATCCTGAAAGATCCCTCAAAGGGTACAGTCCCATCCAACTATCGGCCAATAACCTGTCTCTCCACAACATGGAAGCTCATCTCAGGCATCATTGCAGCTAAGATAAGCGGGCACATGGATCAATACATGTGCGTAGCACAGAAGGGCATGAGCAAAAACACCAGGGGAGCCAAACACCAACTCCTGGTTGACCGAACAGTCGCTCATGACTGCAGAACCCGTCAGACCAACCTGTGCACTGCCTGGATTGATTACAAGAAAGCCTATGACTCAATGCCACACACATGGATCACTGAGTGCCTGGAGCTATACAATATCAACAGGACTCTAAGGGCGTTCATTGCAAACTCGATGCGGTTGTGGAAAACCACCCTTGAAGCCAATGGCAAGCCACTTGCACAAGTGTCCATCAAATGTGGCATATACCAAGGAGACGCACTGTCCCCACTGCTGCTCTGCATAGGTCTGAACCCCCTCAGCCAAATAATCAACCACACTGGCTATGGATACCGACTCAGAAACAGGGCCACCATCAGTCACCTCCTCTACATGGGTGTCATCAAGCTGTACTCTAAGAGCGAGCGAGACATCGACTCACTGATCGATACCACCAGGATCTACAGCACAGACATTGGAATGTCATTCGGGCTTGAGAAATGTAGTAGGATGGTGACAAAGAGAGGGAAGGTAGTCCACACAGAGGGGGTCTCACTCCCAGAGGGAACAATAACAGACATTGAGGACAGTTACAAGTACCTTGGTATCCCACAGGCAAATGGCAACCTTGACGAGGCAACAAGGAAAGCAGCAACAGCCAAATACCTGCAAAGAGTACGGCAAGTCCTAAGAAGCCAGCTCAATGGCAAGAACAAGGCGCAGGCAATAAACAGCTACACCCTGCCAGTGATCAGATACCTAGCAGGAATCATAAGCTGCCCAAAGGAGGAGATACAGACCACGGATGTTAAGACACGAAAGCTCCTGACCATGCATGGAGGGTTCCATCCCAAGTCCAGCACCCTGAGACTGTACACGACCCAGAAGGGAGGAGGCCGAGGACTAGTGAGTGTGGGAACCACTGTCCAGGATGAAACATCCAAGCTTCACAAGTACATCAGTGACAAGGCCCAGACTGATGATGTGCTCAGAGAATGTCTCAGACAGTGGGGCGCAGAGGAAGAGGTGCTGGAGGGACCATCATGGCAGGACAAACCCCTACATGGGGCATACCACCGAAATATAACTGAAGTGGCTGATATCAAGAAATCCTACCAATGGCTGGAGAGTGCTGGTCTGAAGGACAGCACAGAGGCACTCATCCTGGCTGCACAGGAGCAGGCCTTGAGCACCCGAGCAATAGAGGCCTAGATCTACCACACCAGACAAGACCCAAGGTGTAGGCTGTGCAAAGAAGTGCCTGAGACAGTCCAGCACATAACTGCAGGGTGTAAGATGCTGGCAGGGAAAGCGTACATGGAGCGACATAATCAAGTAGCGGGCATAGTGTACAGAAACATCTGTGCAGAGGCTGGAAACTCCAGGATCAAGGTGGGAAATGCCTCCAAAGGTTGTGGAGAATGAGCGGGCCAAGATCCTGTGGGACTTCCAGATACAGACTGACAGAATGGTGATGGCAAACCAACCAGACATCGTGGTTCTGGATAAGCGAGAGAACAAAGCCATGGTGGTGGACATTGCAATACCGAACGATGGCAATGTCAGGAAAAAGGAACATGAGAAACTAGAGAAATACCAGGGGCTCGAGGAAGAGGTGGAGAGGGCCTGGAAGGTGAAAGCATCGGTGGTGCCTGTGGTGATCGGAGCACTCGGGGCTGTGACCCCCAAACTGGATGAGTGGTTGCAGCAGATCCCAGGAAGGACAACAGACATCTCAGTCCAGAAAAGTGCAGTACTGGGAACAGCAAAGATACTGCGCAGAACTCTCAAGCTCCCAGGCCTCTGGTAGAGGACCCGAGCTGATGAGGGTGAGAGACCAACCACCGTGGAAGGTGAGAAATGCGTTTTTTAAAAAAATATATCTATATCTATATAGATATAGATATATATATATATATATATATATATATATATATATATATATATATATATATATATACACACACATATATATATACATATATATACATATATACATATACACTACTACTACTGACGAAGTAGTAGTAGTAGTGTATACATGCCTGTTGCAGTAGTCGTAGCTGGTACTAGGCTCTCTGTAATCAGGTTGGGGCTGCTCAGATCTGATTGTTGATGGTTGCCATGGAGACATGATGTTACTTGGCTTTGTTAGATGATTTCTGAGTATATCCCAAGCCCCGGAGAACAGAAGAGCACTTTTAAATAGAGTTTCACTTTGGAATCCAGTTTAGACCCACGAAAGACTTGGTTTGATCCTGTTCCAGTCCCGGTTTAGTCCTGGTTTAGTCCATATCAAGACTGGGTTCACATTCGCACGCAAACTGCATCAACACTGGGACTACATTAGGACTGAAAGGGCCCATATTCCTCTATGTTTAACACACAAACCCTGCATATTTAGGCTGAGCTCTTCTCTCAGACTGAAAACACTCTGTTCTACCTTGTGATGTCATGTGGTAATACAGGAAGTGCTCCACTGTGTTTTTAAACTCCACACACCTTCACTAGAATCATTGGATCATTTAGCAATCTCTACTGAACCAAACGTAAAAGGAATTGTTAATTTGAAAACTACAGCTTCACTTCCTGCTGCCAAAATTGTCCTTAAGTAAAAGTACACATGAGAAATACTACTCAGAGTACAAGTTACTTTTCAAAATCATTACAGAAGAATTTTAGATCTGATTTAATATTAAACGGGATCAATTCAAAAGTGTCAAACTAAATGTAGTCAGAATCAGTAACTATGGCTTAAAATCTAACTAATTACAATTACATGTTAGAATTACACTCAATTACAAGTACAAGGGGGAAAAAGTACAATTATTCTACAAATCTACGATAGGAAGTGCTCTACTGGGCTGCTGGAGCTCTGGTGTTGTGAATGCAGAGGGAGGGACTGCACTGTCTGTTGTCTGTCATTTGTTGTGGTGTTTTTTGCACATTGTGTGACAAAAATTTCTCCATAATGAGACAATAAAAGAAAATCCAATGTAATTTAATGTAATCTAGTAATGGTGATGAGTTACTTTGCGTCCCTGATGATTACTCACCCAGAAAGAAAATAAGAAATGTGTTTTTGGCTCCTCTCCTCCTGGATGAACAAAGCTTGCGGTGAGGTCAGGTTCAGGACTAATGTGTGATCCAAGGAGGAGCTGGAAGGAGCAGACAGGAGCAGGCAGGAGCAGACAGGAGCAGAGTGGAGTGTATAAAAGAGCAGACAGGAGCTGACAGGGGCAGGCAAGAGTATATAAAAGCAGAATGGGACTGACAGGAGCAGGTAGGAGCAGACTGAAGCAGACAGGGGCAGACAGGAGCAGATGGGGCATACAAGAGCAGACAGGAGCAGGCAGGAGCAAACAGGAGCAGACAAGGGCATTCAAGAGCAGACAGGGGCATACAAGAGCAGACAGGAGCAGACAGGAGTATATAAAAGCAGACAGGAGCAGACAGGAGTATATAAGAGCAGACAGGAGCAGACAGGAGTATGTAAAAGCAGACAGGAGCAGACAGGAGTATATAAGAGCAGGCAGGAGCAGACACGAGTATATAAGGGCAGACAGGAGTATATAAGAGCAGACAGGAGCAGACAGGAGTATATAAGGGCAGACAGGAGTATATAAGAGCAGACAGGAGTATATAAGGGCAGACAGGAGTATATAAGAGCAGACAGGAGCAGACAGGAGTATATAAGAGCAGACAGGAGCCGACAGGAGCCGACAGGTGTATATAAGAGCAGGCATGAGCAGACAGGAGTATATAAGAGCAGACAGGAGTATATAAGGGCAGACAGGAGTATATAAGAGTGGACAGGAGGAGGCAGGAGCAGACAGGAGTATATAAGAGCAGACAGGAGTATATAAGGGCAGACAGGAGTATATAAGGGCAGACAGGAGTATATAAGAGCAGACAGGAGTATATAAGAGTGGACAGGAGTATATAAGGGCAGACAGGAGTATATAAGGGCAGACAGGAGTATATAAGGGCAGACAGGAGTATATAAGGGCAGACAGGAGTATATAAGGGCAGACAGGAGCATATAAGAGCTGACAGAAGCAGGCAGGAGCAGACGGGAGCAGACAGGCACAGACAGGGGCAGACAGGAGTGTACATGAGTAGAAAGAAGCTGACAGTGGCAGGCAGGAGCAGACGGGAGCAGGCAGGGACAGACAGGGACAGACAGGAGGGAGCCTTGTTCTTCCTGTGTATCCCTCTGATTTACTGGAAGTGTGATCTGATTGGCTGAAGGAGGGACACCTGATTGGATTAGAGAGACGGACATGTTTTCCAGTACATCCAAGCAGAGGCGGCATCGATTTAAGAGTGGAAAAGTCTTCTCTGGTTCAAAGGAGCTCACTATTGGCTTTATATTACATGTTTTTTAATGAATATTATTATTAGTATTAACAGGGATCCATAATTTAAAGATGCTGAGTCCAATTAAAAAGATGCAAAACAGAACAAATTAATTTGAAACAGTTTGCAGTGGTCCAAAGTTTTCCCTCAGTTAATGCAGCACCCTCATTATTCACCATGATGAGTTTATAAGCACTTTTCGCAAGTCTCAACATGATTGTAAAGCTAACAATACCTAGCATGCTAACAGCACACTTCCTGATTATCAAACAGTACACCCCAGACTTATTTTGATCTCAGGAGCTGTGTCCATCTGCAGATCTTGAGATAGTCTTGGTCAGAACTCCCTTAGCTGGAGGATTTGACTAGGGATGTACCAATACCAATACTTGCTGACACTGAATTAGCTGGACCAGGTATCAGTTCCACAATAGCAGTTAAGTCGATATCCTGGCACAGTCTGTAATTGATGTAATAAGACCATTTATGGGCCCATTTTGGTCTAGAATGTCTCATAAAGTTTGAACTTTTATTCCTACAGGCCTGTTCAGTAGTGATCTGAACTAGAAATGACTTATTACAAAAGAAATCTATTGTGTTACATAACTGGTAAAAGTGTTTAAGGAAATAAGTGCCATTTTCCATCCAAATAGCGAATATCAAGTATTGGCAGAAGTCAAACTGATATCAGAAAAATCTGGCCTATTGTAATGTATATGTTTTGGGTTCATGGGGGAGACCAGAGGGCCCAGAGTAAAACCACACAGACACAGGAAGAGCATTCAAACTCCACACCAAGATAGAGAGAATATGCAAACTCCACACCGGCATAGGAAGAGCATGTAAACTCCACACTGACATAGGGAGAGCATGTAAACTCCACACCGACACATGACGAACATGCAAACTCTACACTGTTATAGGGAGAACAAGCAAACTCCACACAGACACAGAACAAGTAAACTTCACACAGACACAGCATGGAAACTCCACAGAGAGAGAGAGAGAGAGAGAGAGAGAGAGAGAGAGAGTGCAAAGTCCACACAGCCAGGAAGTACATGCAAACTCCACACAGACATAGAAAGAGCATGCAAACTCTACACAGACACAGAAAGAGCATGCAAACTCCAGTGAGAAAGAGAACATTCAAACTCCACACAGACACAGGCAGAACATGCAAACTCCACAGAGACATAGAAAGAGCATGCAAACTCCACAGAGACATAGAAAGAGCATGCAAACTCCACAGAAACAGGGAGAACATGCAAACTCCACACAGACACAGAAATAGCATGCAAACTCCACACAGACACAGAAAGAGCATGCAAACTCCACAGAGACAGAGAGAGCATGCCAACTCCACAGAGACATGGAGAACATGCAAACTCCACACAGACAGGGAGAACATGCAAACTCCACACACAAACACACACACACACACAGAAAGCATGCAAACTCCACAGATACAGGGAGAGCATGCAAACTCCACACTGACACAGAAAGAGCATGCAAACTGCACACAGAGAGGGAAAACACATGCAAACTCCACAGAGAGAGAAAGCACGCAAACTCCACAGATACAGGGAGAGCATGCAGACACAAAAAGAGCATGCAAACTCCAGAAAGACACATGGAGAACATGCAAACTCCACACACTGGGTAATCCTAATGAATCCATGTGTGATAGAGACATACTCGAAAAACCCAACCTGGAAACAAGAGAAAGGGGCGCTCTCTTTAAGCAGCTAATAAAAGTGGAGCTGAGGAAGAGCTAGTAATTAAAACCAGATTAGAAGAAGCTTTATAGATCCTGAGGGAAATCTTGCATGCACAAGTGTGAGTACGCCGACACGAGGAGGAGATCTGCGCACTCTTATGATCAGTCCACTCCAAATCATATCTATGTGCTCCTGCTGCTTTTAACGCTTCTACAGGGAATTTACACATAACATGTTTACATCATGTTCCTTTTATTGTTTTTAAAATGCTATATGAGGCAAAGACTACTTATCAAAATGAGTAATTAGTTCCTGTTTTGTTTTTGAGTTATGATTTAAAAGTGCTTGATAACAGTCATGTCTCCATGTAGTCCACACTGACAACACCAAAGGATCATGGTCTATGTAGTTCCCTCTGGTGTTTAGCTATTGCTGCTCCACGGAAAGACAAGTTTATTTGTAAAGTACAATTCCTACACAAACTAATTCAAAGTGCTTTACAGATTAAAAAAGTCATTAAAAACACAAATAACGACATTAAAAACTAAATTTTTAATATAACTATTGTAATTCGGTATATTGTGATGGCCTCCGATATTACGATATTTCAGTTATTGTTACATCCCAACAAAACAATACACTACAGCTTCACAAACCTGTGTTGTGATGGCGCTCTGAAGGGGGAGTGACTTAACACGGAGCGCAAAGGGAGAAGAAACTCAAAAACAAAAGTGAAACTTCACTTAATGCTTCTATAGGGAATTTACACATAACATATTCAGATCATGTTCCTTTTATTGTTTTCAAAATGCTATATTAGGCAAAAACTACTCATCAAATATAAAAAATATAGTTTATCTTTTATTTTTGAGTCCCTCCTACCCTTGCTCTCCATGGTAAATCACTCCCCCTTCAGAGCGCTACACAAAACAATCAGTGTCCATCCCGCTAATGAAACTACTGCACATCACATCAGGTTTGTTAAGTTGCTGTGTACACTTTTGTATCACGTTTTTGTATATTTATGGAGAATTATCTAGTGGGTGGAGCCTTGTACACCTTCATACTGCCCAGGAGAGATCGCTAGATTATTCAAACATGCACGGACGACATCTTAAACCTAACCAGGAATGTTTCTGACGAGGGAACAATGTTATATCGCGGTAGAAAGCTCAACTGTGTCTAACTTTTCAAGGGAAGAGTGAACGCGTGCACCTGTTCATTGCCTTGGAGACGTTACTGCTTTCCCCATGTTCCACAGTACAGCATTTGACGTTAATTTACGTATCAGATCTGAAGAGAGGCGACCCCACTGACCCCACTCGCAGTCAGAGTTGTTCATCCAAAACAAAATGGTGTCAGTGTGGAACATTTTAGGCAGCCTACACCTCTACACCCCCACCAGAAAAGTGACGTAGTGCATCTTTAATGGAACATCTGGTCATTTGAAGTGACGTCCGGTTTAATTTCATGGAGAGCGCTTGAATGAGCTGTCTGACAGGGCTGTGTAATTCATCAAAAGGCATGATAACAACTACTGCTTCATTGAGTCACAAAAATGGTCTAATTGAAATGATTCATTATCCTCCATCATTATTCTATTAGTATTAAAGTAGATTACATTTTTAAATTGGCACATTGTGCAAATTGCCTTTTATTTTTTTTATTTTTTTTTTTTAGCTTTCTACTATATTAAAACGTTCCCTCATCAAAATCACGCCTGAAGCGGTTTTAAGTCATTCAGAGATCTCTCCCCATATGCATCTTACGATTTGATATTTATTACGATATGTTGTGCTACTTTAGCCTTGGAAAAACCTCCGTGAAGTTGGTCCCCCATCGAATGCAAACCTACACAAAAACTATAGCAATCGTTTGTGCTGTTTTGTGCTGCAAAAAGTTTCGTTTGTGCTTCTTTAGTTTTGGAGAATTTAACGATTCTTTTATAGGTCAAACTGGGGTCAGTCAGCGCCACAGGAAGCTTCAAAATGCTCTAAAACGCCCAAAATAGAGTCAATTGTTTGTGCTTCATCTGTGCTGTTTTGTGCTGCAGAAAGTTTTGTTTGTGTGATTCTGGTTCTTAAGATATTAGGAGTTTTATTTTGGGCCGATGATGTCATCCAGCTCCTCAAAATGTTAAATAGAGCTCAAAACGGCAGAAAATTATAGAAAACGTTTGTATTTCGTTCATGCTGTTTTGTGCTGTGACAATTTTCATTTGTGCGAGTATATTTCTAAAATTATTAATTATTATTTCTGCAGCAATTATAGGACGTCATTTCTGCTCAGTTGACGGCAGTGACTTTAGCAAAACTCCACAAAACTAGTGACGATAAACGATCTGAGGCTGTGGAAAAGTCTGTATTATTATGTAAAATATGAATCAAAAGCAAATTACCAAAGACTGATACAGACTTTTCCACAGCCTGAGATCGTTTATTGCCACTAGTTTTGTAAAGTTTTCCTAAAGTTGCTGCTGTCAACTGAGCAGAAATTAGGTCATATAATTGCCGAAGAAATAATAATTAATAATTGTAGAAATCTACTCTACTATACAGCACAAAACAGCACAGACGAAACACAAACGTTTTGCATAATTTTCTGCCTGTTTTGAGGCTATTTAACATTTTGAGTTCCCTCTGGTTTTTAGCTATCGTTGCAGCGATACAAAGTGTTTATAGATTAAGAAAGACATTAAAATCGCAAAGAAAGTTATTAAAAACTCGATAACTATTGTGATTCGATATATTGTGATGGGCTCCGATATTATTGAGTTTTGACAAGTGTGATATGCTATGTGCTGTAGTTTCATAGCGCTCTGAAGGGGGAGTGACTTAGCGCCGAGAGCAAAAGGAGGAGAGACTCAAAAACAAAAATATAATACCCCATAGAATTAAAATACCCCCTCTTTATTACCCAATAAAAGTAAAATAACCCTCTTTAATACCCCCGTAGAAGTAAAATACCCCCTCTTTATTACACCAGAGAAGTAAAATACCCCTCTTTGTTACCCCATAGAAGTAAAATACCCCCTCTTTATTACCCCAGAGAAGTAAAATACCCCTCTTTATTACCCCATAGAAGTAAAATACCCCCTCTTTATTACCCCAGAGAAGTAAAATATCCCTCTTTATTACCCAAGAGAAGTAAATACTCCCTCTTTATTACCCCAGAGAAGTAAATACCCCCTCTTTATTACCCCAGAGAAGTAAATACCCCCTCTTTATTACCCCAGAGAAGTAAATACCCCCTCTTTAATGTTTTGAATAATACTGATTTCATTTATCCAGCCAAAGTAAGATAGTGCATGTAAATGAGCTCAGTTTGAATGGTGATTATCAGATGTGTCCCTCGGTGTGGACAGGTCTGGGTGTCCACAGGCGTCCACCGCTTGCTAACGGCGCCGCAGATCAGGGCTAATCTAAATGTGTGCCGCTGCCATGGTGATAAGTGATGTAATTACAGGCTCACGTTGCCCTCCTTATCTGCTCCTCCTCATCGCAGCACGGGCGAGAGCACCAAATCAACTTCACCAGATTTAACCCAATTATAGAGAGTTATGGTGCAGATCCAAACATACCTCCAGTTGAAATTGGTGAGTCACTTACATGGGTTAGTAATGCAGTTTGCGGAGAATTACTTATTCTTGACATACGAAACTAAAACCAAGAAGTGCTCCTGTGTGTTTTTAAAGTCCATAACCCTTGTAGTTTCCTCATTTGGGGGATTTTTGAGTGAATTTGCTTCAGTGGTGCAGGTCGTCAGTTTGGTTGTGGTTTAATTTTTCATTTTTCCTCACTAGACACAGTTAAAAAAATATGAAAACAACAACAACAAAACAAGTTAAATAGTTTGCAAAGAATGTTTCATAAGGATTTTTTTTAAAACAAAGGTGACGATATTATATGCTGTGAGTAGTGCTGTCAAAAATATTGCTTTATTAACAAGTTAACGCATAACAATTTTAATGGCATTAATTCTTTTAAAATGCTATTAAATATTTTTTCATAAGCTGTGGCCTCTGCTTTAACGTTAGAAAATCTACAGGACCTGGCTGTAAACAGGAAGCAAAACAATTGTTACGAAACTGAGAAGCCTCATTTGTGTGCTGATGTTATTCATACAAAGAAAACATGAAATAAAGTCCGCTCCACAACATATGGCAAATACGACATTCATAAGGACTGTGGCAGAGGCAGAAGTTTCTCTCCTCCGGCTGTTCTCACTGCTCCGAGCTGTTGTCGCAGCAGGACTCATATCTGTCTCAATATGTAAGAGATATTTCTGCCGCTGGATTTATTTTCTCCACTAAAACGTTATCGTAAACAAACAGCACCATGTGACGACGTCCTTGGCCTTAGTACAGAAGTGTTGGGACAAACACAATCACAAACACAGCTGCAATTAAAATAAACAGCTGCAGAAAGCCTATCCACTTTTCTATGTTGATAAGAGGATTAGAATGATGACTCAAGGGACAAAAATGTGAGATTCATTTGTGATTAATCGCAATTAAATATATTGATCAACTGACAGCACTAATTATTAGATCATTCAAAAAAGACATTTTCAATTGATAATCACAATGGCAACAGTCCTAATTTAGTATCATTCTGAGACTCATGGATAGGTCTTTTATCAGGCTTTATTGTAACTTGATGGTGCACTGTGTTCCTTTTCTGTTGGGGGTCCGCCACCTGCTTGTTTTGCCAGGAAAGTACCACAGTATGACATTAAACATACTAATCTTTCTTTTTTTCTTTTTTTTTTTTGATCAAAAGCATTTATTGACAAAGAAGAAAGCAGACATTCTTACTGAGTGCGGTCTCTTCACAGTTTTGACCTGGTGTCACATAGATAAAATAGAAGATTTTCTCCATGGAAAGAATCATGCTGTAGAGTAGACCACACCTTCCAAAAGTGACATTCATTAAAGCAGGTGAGGTGATACAACTCTTAACACGCTGGTAGGATGCCGTGAAAGCAGAAGGTAAGTGAGGAAAAACTAGTTCAGAATCATGAGCACCTCACAGCTAAATGTCAGGGGTGTTTGGTAAAGAATGAGGAGGCGGAGCTAAAGCTGTGGTCTCCAGGGGAACGAGCAGGCCACTCCCACCATGCCCACACAGACCGGAGGATAGGGCAGCAGAGGGCAAAGGATAAACAGGCTTATGCAACAGGCCGGGCCCCTTTAAACACCATTTTACCATGTCATGTGTGTGTGTGTGTGAGAGAAGGGCCCCGTGCGCACAGAGGTGACAGCAGACTCTAAAATAACAGTCTTTGAAGGCCCCTGTCACAGGGTGATATTCAGGGGACAGGACTAGAAAAGCTCTCTGGTCTAATCCAGCCACAGAGGAGCAGAGGAGGTGTGTGAGGAGCAGTGTACTTGAGATACATCTTGAGTTCTTTTAGGCTGTGTGAGATGTGGCTGTGATCACCCACTGCTCCTGACCCATGGTAGTTGAAGGATGGGTCAAATGCAGAGGTCAAAGTTCCCACAGGCCAATGTCAGGTCCAAACACACTTGACTGTGTGTGTATTGAAATGTAAGACATGTACAGTGAAAATAAGTCACTGTGCAGGCGGCTCACTGATTTATGTTTTCATACCGAGCCAATTAAACCTGCACTGCAAGATGCATCCTCATGATATTTGAAAGTTCACAAACTCACCAGAATCTATCTGCAGACATTCCCACTGTGAGGATAATTGGGCAGGTGGACCAATCATGTCGCAGTATTGAGGTCTGTGCAGAAGGCAAAGGTGAAGTGCCCAAAACAAACATGGTGACGCCAACAGACGCACTTCAGCTTATTTTAGCGTCAGCACCACAGGACTATTTAGTTTGTGAAGACATGCAGAGAGAAGAGCTTTTGTGTATTTGTGGACAGGGAGATGTCTGTGCTTTTCTCCCAACTGGATTTAACAAAAGTTTGATCTTTCACCTTGTTCCGTTGCTGTGACACTTCGGCCAATCACATTCAAATAGTCGTCATGACACTCTGTGTGTTCTGATGTCTTGTGTAGAACTCACTTCACAGTGACACAGATCAGAGTCTAATATTACAAACGATTCAAACTGCAGAGTGAACAAAAGGACATGTTTGTATGCATCAGGATGACGGGGTTCCTCCTTCATGTCCTCTAATGCGTCTCCTTGTCCCTTGTGTCCTCTGTCTCGTCCTGTTAGCTCTTCTGTCCTCTCACTTTAAACCTGTCCCATCCTGCTCAGTCTGACGGCTCTAATTAAAAATGCATGTTCTGTGATTAGGCCCCGGTGTGACAGGTCGGCTCCCAGGGGCCCCATACATCAGGGACACCTCTGTGTCCTCTGTGAAGGGATATGAGTCATTAGAACTTCACTTTGGTTCCTTCTGTTGATGGGAGAAACTTTATAGTGCCTGCTGGTTATCAGATTTAAAGGTGGACCATGGAACTTCCTGGGTGGTGCATTGATTATGATGGGTGATTATGTTTCCATAGCAACACTTGCATATAAAATAACATGGCTTTTGAATGGGGAAAACTCTTCAAAAAGAACTGGTGTCCATTCTCCCTCCATATTTATCCAACCACCACAACATCTGCAGATTAACAAGAGATATTTGACCAGCCCCATTTGCTTACACTGGGATGGGAGGGCATCTGACTCACAGGGCTACAGGAGGATGGGAGGGCATCTGACTCACAGGGCTACAGGAGGATGGGAGGGCATCTGACTCACAGATAGACCTGCATAGAGTCAGTGGGGTGCTAAAGGCGTTAGTGAGGCGGGGCTCCGTGTTTTGGTCTGTGGCATTTGCTGACATTTGGGAGTGCGTCTGTGTGGGTGTGACTGGGCCCGTATTTATCAGATTGTGGGGACTGAAATATGTACACACACACACACACACACACATTCTGAGGACCTTTTGCTTTGTGGGGACCAAATAACAGTCAGCGTTTCAACAACTTGGTTTAAAGTTCAGATATGGGTTAAAACAGGTTAAAAACAGACTTCTGGAGCGTTTCACTGTGTTATAAGAGTGTTCCCTCATCGAAAACATATCTGAAGAGGTTTTAGTAATTTAGTGATCTCTCCCAGTTAGCTGTAGGATTCTGCACCGCAAAAAAAGAAAATATAGTCAAGATAAAATGACTTGGCTTAAGAAAGTTTAACCATGATTTGAGTAAATTTCAACTTGACAAGTAAAATTTGTTAGTACAATAAGATTTTTTGCACCTAAAATATGAAAATACATATTGCTACACTTAAACTAAGAAAAGCAACAACTTTTTGTAATAAGAAATAAAATTAAAAATTAAGAAAAAATCACTTATTCCACTGGCAGATCATTTCACTTGTCAAGATGAATCTACTCAAATAAAGTTAAATGTTCTTAATTTAAGTCTTTTTAACTTACCTTGATATTGTTTTTTCCAGTCTGTGCAATGCTCCGCCCACAAGCCTACGTCACCCATGCTCCCACATGACAGTTCTCCATGAATAAATACAAAAACATGATACAAAACTGTACACAACTTCACAAATTTACTGTGATGTAAATTTCATTAACAGGACGCACAGTGATTGTGTTGCAATGGTGCTGCGATTTAGCAAGAGAAGGAGGGACTCCAAAAATAAAAGTGAAGCTTAGAAAATATCTTAATATGTTGTTTTCTGAGAATATGGGATTTTCAGAACAATAAAAGGTCATTTAAATATGTGATGTGATGCAGAAGTATAGAAGTTAAATATCAACTCTGTAAGGTTTAGGTTAAGGTTAGAGCAGAACTTCTTAATTATTTTCTGTCAGTCATGTCTCCAAAGTAACTCCCTGGACACTCGCAGCCTGTGTCCAAGTGGATTCTGTGCTGCGCTCATCTGCCTCATGAAGCTCCCGTGTCCTCCTTGTCTTTAAAGTTGAAGTCCGTGTTATAGTTCGGGACATTTGCTTCATCAAAATCCATGTCTAAAGCTGCAGCAGGATCAGTTCCTCTGCTGTTTACTCCTCCTTATATGATGCTCACAGTGCTCTCTGGTTTACTGAAGGAGCATTAACAAAGTGGGAGGATTGTTGGCGATATTCGGGATGTTTTCACTGAAAAAACTCAAGCGTCTTGTCAGCGTGATTGGGGTGTAATGTCTTTAAGCAACGTCATAATTTATTTGGCTTCATGCTGTCGCTGCCAACATTTTTAGCCCCAGTAAACACTTTTCCTCATTTCCTGCCATAGTCACAGTGAAGTTGAGTGCTACAGACGCTTTGCATACAGTTTGTTGGCTGCATTTCATACCTAATAGATCCCTGAAAAAACAATATGGACCCTTTTAGTGTGAGTTGCACACACAGAAGTATGGCAGAACTCAGCAGCTTGCAAAGCTCTGCAAAATGATTATTGTCAAAAAAATTGTGAATATTTCCTTAACAAGCTGACTTTGACAAACGGTGTCCGACTGCCAGATCCTCATGCGATCAGTGAGTAAAACTTTCAAACTTTAGTCCTCCAGTAGAACATCGATTCTGACAACCACACACACAACAACCAGACATTTTGGTGCTGGAAATGTTTTTATCTCCTGTATTCGTCTGTCCGTTTTCAGTCTGAATGAATCGGAATGAATGGGGAACAATGACACTTCTGTTGCCAAAATGCGCGCACTACTTTTTTGTATCACTTCCGCCCTAAAAGGGTCCTAGCACTAATACTCCCTCCACACACTCTGACAATGAGTGTCACTGCCAATTACTGTAGTAGATGTGCAATTACTTTTTATTCTAGTACAGCAAAAAAAAAGCATGTTCCGTAAGGTCACACGGGCCCCCAGCATTGCACCCACTATTTGAGAAGGACTGGGTTTGGGTCAATTTTTAGTATTTAGTATGAACATGTCCTTTTTTCCCTAATTTATGTAGCCTGTAGTTTGACTTTTTTCAGAACATCCTTCAATCACAACTGAACCTGTTTCTCTAGAGCCTGAGCCTGCAGACAGAGACACGTCCAAGTTTGTCTCATTCTCAGTGTATGGACAGACCATGTGAAAGCTCATAACCTCCAGAATTCATCTAGAGACATGCCCCACTGAGCTCGAACACGTTTAGGACCCGGCCTGGCTCCTCTCTGAGTCCCTGAGTTTAGAATGCAGGCTGTCCTCTTCTCTCTCCTCTTGTCTCTTCTCTTTTCCCTGGGTGCATCTCAGTGCTTTTTCCTCTCTTCCGTCTCCTTGATTCCGCTCCTCGATCCTCAGTTTTTCAGCTGTCAATCAAATGCGCCATATTAAGCGTCTTCCCAAAGCTCAGAGGAGGCGAGGGAAAGAAACCACTGAGGAAACCTGAGTGAGAGTTCAGGAGTCACACAAATACAATAATCAGACTGTGTTTGTCTCACAGTGAAGGACAGCAGCAGAGCACCTTTCACATGTTACATCATCTTCAATTTGACATTCAAATGAATAAAATATATATGTCAAAACACATTTTGTCTTAAAGTAAAGTCTGACTTGATTCAACAGTCCAGAATTGATATACCGTAGTAATCTGATAATAATAGTATAGTATCATAGTGTAGTCCAAAATATAGAATCATTTTGGTCAGAACCAGCACCTGAGGAAAGTCTCATTCACCCTCAGCTCCTGTCTCTTCCTGCTTCTCTGCTTCTCTCTCCACTGCTCTTCTCTCCTCTTCTTCTCTCTCCTCTTCTTCTCTCTCTTATGCTTCTTTTTCCTCCTCTTCTCTCTCCTCTTCTTCTCTCTCTTATGCTTCTCTCTCCTCTGCTCCTCTCTCCTCTTCATCTCTCTCCTCTTCTTCTCTCTCTTATGCTTCTCTCTCCTCTGCTCCTCTCTTCTCTTCGTGTCTCTCCTCTTCTTCTCTCTCTTATGCTTCTCTCTCCTCTGTCCTCTCTCCTCTACTTCTCTTCATCAAGGAAGGAATGAAGGAGAAGGAAGCGAGGAAAGATAAATGAGATGCAGCCTTTAAGTTTACAATGCAGGTTCTTCTCTTCTCCTTGGCTCTTGTCTCTTCTCCCTGGCTCTTGTGTCTTCCTCTTAGCTCTTGTCTTTTCTTGTCTCTTCTCTTTAGCTCTTGTCTCTTCTCCCTGGCTCTTGTCTCTTCTCCCTGTCTCTTGTCTCTTCTCCCTGGCTCTTGTCTCTTCTCCCTGGCTCTTGTCTCTTTTCCCTGGCTCCTGTTTTTTTGTCTCCTCTCTTGTGTCTTCCTCTTAGCTCTAGTCTCTTCTCCTTAGCTCTTGTCTCTTCTTGTCTCTTCTCCCTGTCTCTTGTCTCTTCTCCCTGGCTCTTGTCTCTTCTCCCTGTCTCTTGTCTCTTCTCCCTGGCTTTTGTCTGTTCTCCTTAGCTCTTGTCTCTTCTTGTCTCTTCTCCCTGTCTCTTGTTTCTTCTCCCTGTCTCTTGTCTCTTCTCCCTGGCTCTTGTCTCTTCTCCCTGGCTCTTGTCTGTTTTCCCTGGCTCCTGTTTTTTTGTCTCCTCTCTTGTCTCCTCTGTTTATTCCTGAGCGTTGTCTTCCAGGCTCTCTGTCCCCTCTGAAGTGCAGATTAAGCCGTGAGTGCTTCGTGTTCTGTGGCTAACATCTCTAATGGAGGCTCCTCATGAGTCTGGGCTTTGATTTGTCCTTCTCTTCCTCCACAGGCTGAGTGCTCCAGGCCCCACATCAGGACACTATATGGGCTTTAATGTAGTTCAGTTGTTACATCTCATGTGTAGTGTAGGACTGAGGAAAACTACAGCTCTATTTCATATTGACAGCAAAACATGATTTTCCCCTATATTAGAACAAAATGTCTTGCCTCAGTATAGATTATGTAGGTCAAAATACGTCTACATCTACATCTATTTAGGGCTGTGAGAAGTATCAAAAATCAGATACTAATCGCTTATCTAGGGTATCCTGCATTTTGAGGCTTGTCTTCAGGCGTCAGCACAGCAAGAATCTGATGTTGTCTTGAGCCTTCAGGCATCAGAAATTGAAAACACGGAACTTTTGCTGTCGGACGAGCCACATCAACGAATCAGGGACTACTATCCAGTGACTTTATTATCTGGAAGAAGGAGAAGAAAGAGAACGACCCGGGAGCCACAAATACCAGAACAAGAAATCTACACTGTGTCATTAGTGGAGTATATGTTCCCACTGAGACAAATGCCTCCGTTGATGGGTTTTATGTAATAAATGCACTAAAGACACTCTCTTGACCGGGGAAACAAGGCACTCACAGACCACAGCGGACGCCCTGGACATGCATCAAGTTTTTTTCTCCCATTTGTCCACCTCGTCCAAGACAAGCATTGGGGCTGCCTGAACTCATATGCAAAGGCTCCAACTAGAGGCATCCAGCATGTTTTTTGACATGACGGTCTGAACAGCTTAGAACTAGAAACTAGATACTTTTTTGATTAAGTATGAATACTAAAAAAGTCCTATTCACAGGACAGAAATCAGTCTTCCTGAATATTCTTGAGCTGTTCTTGAGCTGTATCAGAACAAGTATAAGAGCACATAGACTAGTATACATCCATGGAGCACTGAGGAACCTACCTGGAGCATATACAAGGACACATGGGAATAGGAAAGAAAGTACTAGGATTTAATGTGGAAAATCACATTTTTTTGTCTATTCCTTGATATCAAAATCGAGTTTGAAGTTTTTTTTTATTGTGACAACACTAGTGCTGTCTGCATCTAATTAGGAAGCATTTTATTGTCTGAGAATCAGAAAATGTGTTAGCATGCTAGTGTTTGTAAGCTTTCCCTTCACAGCATAGCTTCACTCTGGTCCCTGAGAGTTGTGAAAAGTGCTTATAAACTCATCATGGTGAGTAATTGCTCTGAATGCATAAGGTATGTGAGGAAGAACTTTGGACCACTGAAAGCTGTTTAAATGATCTGATTCTGTTTTCACACTTTTAAGAGTAAAAATCAGGCAGAGAGTCTGTGTTTACATTTCTCTCTTGTTTTATAGTACAGGACTGGAAACTACAGCTGTATATCATATTTAAGATCAAAACATACTGTGTTAATAGATTTGATTTATTAATCAGGGAAAAATTTGTCTAAAATCTTTAGGTTTTCACGGCGCTGTAGCTAAGTTTCTATCAACATTTGCCCCCTAACCCAGGAGTGGAAGGCTTGATCTTTGCTCCTCACTACTAGAAAAGTGTACTGACATTGTGCCATTGTGCACTATTTCACCCACGCATACACGGGTGCATGAATATGTGTATTTGTGTGACTAAACTTAAGTTTGGTAAAAAAAAATAAATCTTCATGTTATGGTACATGTTATTGTCCTCCTCATGTGACCGGTCATCTTCAGTGTCTCCTGTGTGTGTGTGTGTGTGTGTGTTGGTGGTGGTGGTTGAGGGGCTGATTGTACAAACTTCAGGCTTCTGTCAGTCTGAAGTGCTTTGGGTGTGTTGAAAGGCATTATTTAAACCCATCTTTTTATTACTATAATAATAATAATAATAATAATAATAATTATTATTATTATTATTATTATTATTATTATTATTATTATTATTATTATTATTATTATTATTATTATTATTGCACTCACCCACACACACATGCACACGTACACATACACGTACACACACGTACACACCCAGTGTTGAATGAGCCTGTGCGCTCCAGTGCAGTTCTATTAAAGACAGTGGAACAGTCCTGTAGGCTCTGCTCCCAGTCACTTAGTGAATTCTTTGTATTTGTCACAGAGGATACCTGCTGCTGCTGCTGCTGCGGCTTTGTTTGAAGCTGGGATACTGTTCATGAGACACAATCTTTTTAAGCTTTATTGGAAAAATGTTCCTCTTTATTCACTTGCAGGTGTTATTATAGTGTTAAAGTAGTAGTCTGTGAAACATGTATTCTTATTGTGAGTGCTGCTGCTTTTCCACATATATGACCTGCAATTTGGCCTGGTGGTGTCACCTGTCTCCGTGGAGATACATTAGTTTAATGCCATTCAAGCTAAAGTAGTAGTAGTAGAGACAAGCAAGTGGCGGACTCTACCAGAAAAGTGACACAGTGCACCTTTAAAGTGTTGGTATATTGCAAAGTAATTTTCTTTGAGCTTTCTATCATGTTATAATGTTATTCCCTCAGCAAAAACATGCCTGAACCGGGTATATCATCCATGTATGTTTGACTCATCTAGCGATCTCTCTCAGGGCCTATTCAAACAATCCTTACAGCATTTTCAAAACAATAAAAGGTAACACGGTGATCTGAATATGTTATGTTTTACAGTTGATACTCCAGAAAAGTAAAATACCTCCTCGTTTAGTACTTCCTCTCTCTTCTCTTCTGTCCCCCTCTGTCACATCCTCTCCTCCTCGCTCAGTAGGACAGAGGAGCCGTGAGAGGAATGGCTGATTGTCTATCTCTCCTCTTTCTCTCCTCTATTCTTTCTCTCGTGTCCTCCCTCCCTCTCCCTCTGTTCCCTCGCTTAGTGGCAGAGGAGCCGTAGGAGGTGTGAACTCTCTCTATCACAGATATTCAATATGGACGAGTTTGCTCATTCTTAACACTTGCAAATGACTTGGAACTCTGTAGTTTTTTTGCATCTAAAAATAAATAAATAAAATGAGGACTTTCCCAAATACTTTTTTACAGTTTGCAGTGCTCCAAAGTTCTTCCTCACTTACCTTATGCATTCTGAGCATCCTAATAATTCACCATGATGAGTTTATAAGCACGTTATGATTGGATTCAGATGGTACACAGCGGTCTCCAGAAAAATAAGATACATCTGTATTAAAGGTGCATTATGTAACATTTTTAGAGGAGAGAATGCCATCTGCTTCTCTTTACAAAATGAAAAATAACAGAAAAGGGGAGGTTCATGTGGATGGTGGATTTGTAACATGGATGACATCTCTGACACACGTTTTCTGTCCTTTTTCCAGTGTGGAGTGTTGAGCTGAATGACAAACTCCGGTAACAAAGCCAGAGGACTACAAACCGGTCAGTCATGTTCTTTTTCTTTATGCTGCCACTGGCTACGTGCTAAAGACGGGAACATTGTGCATTGTTTAAAGAGCTCAGATTAGGCTGTTTTCTGATCTGTCCTAATGTAGTTTAGTCATCACAAACAGACCTGGAGTTGAGTTTTGTTTCATTCACATGTCTCACCCAAACTGAAAACACTCCACACTCTACACACCTTCACTAGAATCATTTGGATAATTTCTACCCTGGAGTTGCCAGTTTCTACTGAACAAAAAGTAAAAGGAGTTATTGGCTTGAAAACTACCGCTTCATGACATCACAAAGTGGAACAGAGCATTTTGAGCTTTGCGGATATAGACAGAAGAATAATGCAGAATTATTCAGACGTGTCAAAAATGTCGGAGTGCAGAGACGTTTGATAAAAAATGGAAATGCCACCACTCCGACAATTAGATGTCAATGTCGGAGTGGCGATGTGTCAGAATGGCAGCGTGTAACCGTGTGAATGAAACAAATCACAACTCCAGGAATGTTTTTAGGAGGTAACAACATTCTAACATGGCTAAAAGCTCATGAGTTTGTGTAATATGCAGGGTTCCTACAGGTTTCTTCAAGTTAAATTCAAGTTTTTTAAGACCTTTTTAACCCCTATACACCTGAATTTATATAGATGTGTATAAAAAAAATCTGTGTTTTTGCCTTTAAGTAGATCATAAATTAAGTTGAGATTATTAATTTGACAAAGAAGCAAAAATAATAGAAATTTGGGTATGTTGCAAATTTGTGTAGAAACAAGTGCTTGCCAAAAGTTCCTAGGAAGGTTCTGCATCTGCACTAACGGCACTGGGCAAATGCAGTCACTACCTCAGCTTATATCTTTATCCAAACTGTTGCATATTTGTGGCACTCAGTGTTAAGGGGTTAAGACCATTTATATAAAAATACCTTTTTCATGACGTTATTTAAACAACTAATGATGGCTGACAGACTTTTTAAGGTATCATTTCCAAATTCATAAATTCAATGCTTTAAAGACTTTTTAAGACACTGTAAGAACCCTGAATATGGGACCTTTAAGAATGAACAGTAAATATGGTGTCATGAGGAGCTGCTGAGCTGTAGCAGAGTGAAAATTGACATTGAAAATACTTGGTTTGGAAGAGGCTAGTATTTGTGTTAAAGGTGCACTGAGCTTAGCTCGGTATGTAAAGATATAAAGAAAAGAAAGAAGAGAAAAATAAAAGAGTGGGCATGATATTGTTAGATGAGTGTAATGTGGAATGTGTGTTAATCCATATACTACTCCCAGTTTTATTCCTAGTTTTTATTTCTATTTTTTACTTCAAATTTTTACTCCATTTTACTACTCCTACTTTTTACCCCTACTTTTTACCTCTAGTTTTTACTCCTATTAACTACTCCTACTTTCCTCCTAGTTTTTGCTCCCTTTACTACTACTACTCCATATACTACTTTGTTTTTACCCCTACATACTACTCCTAGTTTTACTCCTTTTTTGACTTCATATTTTTACTACTAGTTTTTACTTCTTAGTTTTTACTCCTAGTTTCTACTCCTACCTATTTACTACTCCTACTCCTAATTTTAATGCCTATATACTACTCCTAGTTTTTACTCCTTTTTTAAAGATTTCCTCTTCAAATGAAAAGACGCTGTGATGGTCAGAGAAATAGCTGGACGTTGGACCTGTAGTCACTATTCAATTCAATTCAATTTCAATTCAATTTATTTTGTAGCGCCCAAAATCGCAACAACAGTAGCCTCTAAGGGCGTTCCAAGATATGGATGAGTAAAACATACACACAGACATATCAAAACAGGAATAAACAACATTCATGTAAAGCAGCAAATGAAACATTGTCCAGTCATCCCCTGTCCTTAGACCCTCCTTAGACCCTCCTTCTCAGCAAGGAAAAACTCCAAAAAACCCAGGGTCCTGGGAAAAAGAAGAAACCTCGGGGAGAACTACAGTGAAGGAGGGATCCACTCCCATGGACGGACAGGCTATAGATGTCCAGGCCCGTGGGCCACTAATGATCAGAGAAAACATTTGTGGACTGTCCTTCTGGAGATCTCTTCTACATACACACTGCAGAATATGTAGCTCAGATGAACACTGCCTCCTAGCACCTGGTTGTCGGTGCGACACCCTGGTGCATGCTGGGATGGCTGGGCCGTGCTGGTGTGGTGTGCTGCAGTGCGGTCGTGCGGGGGTCCATAATAGAATCTTAATGGGTTGATTAAGCAGGATTAAGGTCATTGATTGGATAGTGCTAGGGGCTCACCTGCTGTTCTTGCATCTAATTGGTCGACTAAATAACATTTCAATGAGAGCCCCACACGTTTCCCTGCTTCGTGAGGACACTGCATAGACTTCCATTAATTTTCAGGAGACAGATCTTAACCTTAAGCCTGGTGGCCACTGCACATTTTGCTTAGTCTTATAAAGTCAGTGAAGTTGTATAGGTTACTTAAGGCTAGCGCTGCGAGCTGGAGGTGGTTTGGCACTTGTAAAAGATAGAAAATAAAAAAGGAAAAGGGAGAGATGGTCCCGGTGATGGAGGAGCTCTTCTGCTGTTACTGAGGGGGCCTTGTGTTCACAGTTGGTCACCTGTTTGGCAAAGATTATTCACAGACACAGTGAGAGGAAGGCCAAGAATCCAATATATTATTTAGTTTTTCAGTTTTTTTATTTGTTTCATTATGAAAGATGAATACAAAATAATTATGTTCATACATCAATATGAATGAAAAGGAGCAGAAAGAAGTTTAGACTTAATAATAGTAATATCTGCCCTCTTTTCACACAAATTAAACATTTCTAACACTTCAATGATTCCAACTACATTTATAACTTATTTACGTGGCATACACACAATTTAATACTTGTTAATTAAGACAAAAGGAAAACAAAAGTTCATACTTTTTAGCAGATCATGTTTGACATTTCTTTTAAGCACTTGAATAGACTCTGAAGCTTTGATTTTTTCATTTAGACTGTTCCACAGGCTCACGTCTTTGACTGAAACACATTTTTCCGTTGCTGTTCTGAACCTGGGTTTTTTAAAGATTTCATTTCCTTTCAAATTCTAATGGTTTGATATCATAATAGAAGGTAACAGCTCATCGATGGTCATAAGATGCTTCTGTGTTGGTGAACATCTTTATACTTAAAAATTGACAAAAAAAATCTTGCTTAATTTTTTCCTTTTTTGTGAAGTTCATAATTTGACTTCTTGGATGGACACTGGCAGCAGATACGACATATGTAGAGGTAATTCCATCACTGTTACCAAGCAACCATAATGCAACAAAACTTTTAAAATGCACGATAATGCATGTTATAATGTGTTCCTTGCATGTACACGATCCTATCATGTTGGATAGTGTTTTCTGTGCTAGGCAGAGGATTCCAGTTTAGAACTCCTGTATTTTTCTACTTTACACAAAGTGTCACTCAACTGAACCAATCTGAAACCTGTCCTGTGCACTTGAACCATGCTGTTGGTCGAATATTAAAGGGTTTACCTCCTCAGACCTGATTTTTGGTACAGATTTGAGTGCTCACAATGTGATGAAATCACTCTAACACACACACATAGACAAAATGAGGCCAAGGAGAGAAGAGGACTCTGAGCTGTCAATCAAAGAAGTGGTTATTTTTATGATGATGAATATGTGTGTGAGCGCGTGTGTGTGTGTGTTTGTGTGTGAACAGTGTTTCAGTCAATGGTAATCTTTTCCTAAGAGTACGCCCTTCATCCAGATGGTAGTCGGCTCCAGTCTCTCTGGAGGTGCATATATTGTTATGTCCTTTGGTAATGCATCTGTTAGTGACAGCACAGGTCGGGCATCTGGTAGTGTCATAGTACTTGAGACCGGTCTTGATCTGGAGACCGGCCTCGAGAGCGCTTTTTTATGGTCTTGCTCTCATCTCCGCCTCAAGCACGTTTGGTCTTGGTCTTGTCTTGGTTTTCATGGCACTTGGTCTTGGTCTTGTCTTGGGCTTGATGGTGCTTGGTCTTGTCTCGGTCTTGATGGCACTTGGTTTCGGTCTTAATGGCTCTTGGTCTCGGTCTTGATGACGCTTGGTCTCGGTCTTGTCTTGGTCTTGATGGCGCTTGGTCTCGGTCTTGTCTTGGTCTTGATGGCACTTGGTCTCGGTCTTGATGGCATTGGTCTCAGTCTTGTCTTGGCCTTGATGGCACTTGGTCTCGGTCTTGTCTCGGTCTTCATGGTGCTTGATCTCGTTCTTGATGGCTCTTGGTCTTGATGACGCTTGGTCTCGGTCTTGTCTCGGTCTTGATGGCATTGGTTTCGGTCTTGTCTCGGCCTTGATGGCACTTGGTCTCGGTCTTGTCTCGGTCTTGATGGCGCTTGGTCTCAGTCTTGATGGCTCTTGGTCTCGGTCATGATGACGCTTGGTCTCGGCCTTGTCTCGGCCTTGATGACACTTGGTCTAGGTCTTGTCTCGGTCTTGATGGCACTTGGTCTCGGTCTTGTCTCGGTCTTGATGGCACTTGGTCTCGGTCTTGTCTCGGTCTTGATGGCGCTTGATCTCGTTCTTGATGGCTCTTGGTCTTGATGGCGCTTGGTCTCGGTCTTGTCTCAGCTTTGATGGCACTTGGTCTCGGTCTTGTCTCGGTCTTGATAGCATTGGTCTCGGTCTTGTCTCGGTCTTGATGGCACTTGATCTCGTTCTTGATGGCTCTTGGTCTTGATGGCACTTGGTCTCGGTCTTGTCTCGGTCTTGATGGCGCTTGATCTCGTTCTTGATGGCTCTTGGTCTTGATGGCGCTTGGTCTCGGTCTTGTCTCAGCTTTGATGGCACTTGGTCTCGGTCTTGTCTCGGTCTTGATAGCATTGGTCTCGGTCTTGTCTCAGCTTTGATGGCACTTGGTCTCGGTCTTGTCTCGGTCTTGATAGCATTGGTCTTGGTCTTGTCTCGGTCTTGATGGCGCTTGGTCTCAGTCTTGATGGCTCTTGGTCTTGGTCATGATGGCGCTTGGTCTCGGCCTTGTCTCGGCCTTGATGACACTTGGTCTAGGTCTTGTCTCGGTCTTGATGGCACTTGGTCTAGGTTTTGTCTCGGTCTTGATGTCACTTGGTCTCAGTCTTGATGGCACTTGGTCTAGGTTTTGTCTCGGTCTTGATGGCACTTGGTCTAGGTCTTGATGGCGCTTGGTCTAGGTCTTGTCTCGGTCTTGATGGCACTTGGTCTCGGTCTTGATGACACTTGGTCTAGGTCTTGTCTCGGTCTTGATGGCACTTGGTCTCGGTCTTGATCGCGCTTGGGCTCAGTCTTGATGGCTCTTGGTCTCGGTCATGATGGCGCTTGGTCTCGGCCTTGTCTCGGCCTTGATGACACTTGGTCTAGGTCTTGGCGGCACGGTGGCTGAGTGGCTAGCACTCATGCCTCACAGCAAGAAGGTTGTGGGTTCGATTCCCGGGTCGCCCGGGCCTTTCTGTGTGGAGTTTGCATGTTCCTCCCCGTGTCTGGATGGGTTTCCTCCGGGTGCTCCGGTTTCCCCCATCAACCCAAAACATGCACTGTAGGTGTGAAAGTTGTGTGAGTGAGTGTTGGTGGTGGTCGGAGGGACCGTTGGCGCCGGTTGGCTTGGCAGCCGCGCCTCCGTCAGTCTGCCCCAGGGCAGCTGTGGCTATAGCAGTAGTTTACCACCACCGGGTATGGAGTGAATGAAAAATGCTCTGAATAATCCTCTGTAAAGCGTCTTTGTGACATATGTCTGTGAAAAGCGCTATATAAATAAAACACTTACTTGTCTCGGTCTTGATGGCACTTGGTCTCGGTCTTGTTGGCGCTTGGTCTAGATCTTGTTGGCGCTTGGTCTAGATCTTGTCTCGGTCTTGATGGCACTTGGTCTAGGTCTTGATGGCGCATGGTCTAGGTCATGTCTCGGTCTTGATGGCACTTGGTCTAGATCTTGTCTCGGTCTTGATGGCACTTGGTCTCGCTCTTGATGGTGCTTGGTCTAGGTCGTGTCTCGGTCTTGATGACGCTTGGTCTGGGTCTTATCTCGGTCTTGATGGCGCTCAGTCTAGGTCTTGTCTCGGGTGTGATCATATTTCATCACTGCAAAACCAATAAGATTGTATAAATGTAAATGTTATGAACTTGAAAAAAAACTCACTTGATCCACTTTGAAGTTGTTGTCTGTAAAGTGCCAGTGGAAGTGGGATTAAAGAAGCGGTTCTCAAACTGTGGGTCAGGCTCTAAACAAGGGACGCTGAGTGTTTCAGTGCACCACAGTTTGTTTGCCCTATTTTAAGCCTAAATGAACATTAACCAGAATGGAAATAGATTTAGAAAAATATTAGTATGTACAATATGTGCCAGAATAACTGTAAAATACAAATACATGTAGGAAATATAAAGATGGTCTCAATTGGCTGTTATCTCGATCTAGTCTTGGTCTCGACCTTTAAAAGTCTTGGTCTTGTCTCGGCCTCGACTCTCAGTGGTCTCGGTCTTGTCCTGGTCTCTGGACCCTGTGGTCTCAGACAGGTCTTGGTCTCAATTAGTGCCAGCTTGACTACAACACTAGCATCTGGTCTAAAACACATGATCATGCAGTGGTCTCCCTTGTCCCCACATATGAGCTAAACACGTTCAAATCAAAAATGGAAATAACAACTGAAATACTGATTTATTCTTAATTACAATAGCACACATGATGTCCCATTTATTTATGTTATGATCTGGTTTTTGGTCTGGAGGTTCTGAGCTTTCATATGTGGCCTGTCCATATTCTGAGAATGAGACAAAACTGGATGTGTCTCTGTTTCTGGCTCTGGAGACGCAGGGTCAGTTGTTCCTTGTTCCTTGTTCTTCCTTGACAGTTCCTTTAGTGAATCAGCCCTAAGTCTAGGTATGTTTTTGCTTGTCCAGTGACTACCTCTTACTTCACTTGTTTGAGAGAAGGAAAAAACTATACTTCAAACTTGGGATCTCTGGTGTCCCCTGTGTGATTTTCCTTTTTTTCTGACATGAACAGACCATGTGCTTCTGTCAATCACACCCAATGCTTATGCTCGCAGTGACACACACATCTTCACACACTTATGCTCTTCTGTTGTGTGGGTGGACAAAACAACAGCACTGTTAATAATGGAGCTCATTTCCCGCTAACATGTGGAGCAGACTCCGCCCACACACTGTTTACAGTGTGAAGCACACCCTAACTTTGCTCACATGGAAATAAATAAAAAGCAACGATCAAAAGTGTTACATGGGAAATACATTAGAAAAAAAGACAATGGACGGTATATTGAATCCATATGTCTGTATCAATGTATCCATTTTTTCACATATTGTGAAAAATGTTTAAGCTTTTAACCATGTCATAATGTTGTCCCCTCATGAAAAACACGTCTGGTGTAGTATTTTTGTTTCATTCACGCATGTTTTATGAATCATGAATCCAAACTTCTCTGAGCACTCTAAAATGCTCTGTTTGCATTTTGCCTGGATTGTTGCATCACAGATAAAACTCCAGAC
This sequence comes from Odontamblyopus lacepedii, assembly GCA_034769755.1. Taxonomy (NCBI): domain Eukaryota; kingdom Metazoa; phylum Chordata; class Actinopteri; order Gobiiformes; family Gobiidae; genus Odontamblyopus; species Odontamblyopus lacepedii. The sequence continues at coordinate 13,648,614 of CM068353.1, forward strand.
TTCTCCTGTGCATTTGTGAAGCCCATAATAACCCATCACAATAAACCGTGGCTCTATCCCTTTAGCAGAAGGAGCTCCAGTGTCTAAAGTGACCTGTTTAGAAGAGAATTAAAGCCACAAGAATGCATCACGTGCTCTTTAAGGGATGATGATGTAGGAGGTTGTAAATGTTCAGTTGTTACTTTGGTTGGTTTGATTCCCACTACCTGCACTGTTGTGTCTCTGGGCAAGACACGTCATCCAGCTGTGCCTGTGTGAAGTCATTAGTGCCACTGTGATTTACTTATGGATTCTAAACGTATTAGAGCAGCAGTGGGAATGGTGCACTCCACTGCTTCTGCCCTTCTGGTTTAAGGTGATTCTACTGGTATTGTTTTTTAAAGCCACAATGTGTAACTTTTTACACAAAAGAAGTACTCCTGTGGCTTTAATATTCTACAGTATGGGATAATATAAAGCATATCTGTCTCCATGGGGAATGTTCTGAAGTATGGCTTTAACTTTCTATGTACAGGGAATCATGCAGGTGATGTGCCCCTCCACAAACTTACATAGTGAACCTTTCAAGGGACCTTTTCATGCAAATGTGCTTTAAACTTTTAACTCTGTAGTGCTGGTCTTATACTTACTTGTGGTCGTAATGTGAGTGATTCATACATCCTGCTGGCATTATATACCAGCTGTTATATTTATAATACTGCAAGTTATAGGCTTTGCATGTTACTAAGGGCAACCAGTTGAGCAGCCAGGGTATAACTATATGGCATTTACAATGAAATATGGAAAGATTATAGTTAACATGGCTCATTTCCATCTTCAGTCAATCAGCAGGTTGTTGTCATCAGGGTGACTAAAGTCAGCGTACACTTTGCGATTTTTGGCCCTTTTTGAAATTATTTTTCACATATGCGACTGTTTTGGGGATCAGGCCAAGTTTTGGCTTAATGTGTTGTGCTTCATGTAGTATACAACCGATTAATACCTCACAACCAGCTCCTGATCGCAGGTCACAAGAATATCAAACATATTTAAATCCAGTTGCCTCTCGTGAGGGTTTCACTGTTGAAGTAGTTTGTATAGTGTGAGAACATGAATCGTGAACTGTGAACTTTTAAACCCTGAAATTTGGTCATACAGTTTGAACTGGAGCTGAGTGAAACCAACAAAAATAACTGAAATATGTTGTCTAATGCTAGCTCGCTTGTGACTGTAATGTTATTTGAGAAGAACAGCACAAATCAGCTCACCCCTTATAGTTCCATCTAAGTCCAGTCTATATGGAATATGTTAAAATAACATAATATGTTTAACAAGATTAGGTTAAACGTTACGTCATTGGCTTCTGATGTCCCAGTTACGACACAGCAAAATAGAATTTCCCACACTAAATGATCCATATTATTTTTCCTGGTTCTGATACAGACGCAGAGATATGACCATGCTGAAAAATGTATTTACGTGTATTTTTATTTATTTTTGTTGCTATTGTTATTTTGAAAACCAGTATGTTTGAGTGAATTGGCTTGGGGGAGGAGCCTTGGTGGATAAAAGAGGTCAATTTAGACCAGGACATGTACTGAGAAGCTAACAACCTATAGAGCTTATGGATGATGAAGTATGTGTCTGCTGTATTGTACATATTGTTTCACTGTCTGTGTAGTACATTTTGGGAACATTATTATTATTTAAATCATAGTCAAAAACATCCTTCTGTCTACGCCGTCGTCATTACTCAGGAATAGAACCCGTCACACCACGGTGCACTGATCTGAGCAGGACGGGCTGTGGAAGGCCTTGACCTTTGACCTGTCAGTCTGCGCCGCATCACCAACACCCGCCAACATGAGAGTCAGCAGCACTACTTTGTCTCTCTCTTCCCTCCTTGCTCTCTACTTTTGTCTCTCTCTTCCCTCCTTGCTCTCTACTTTTGTCTCTCTCTTCTCTCTTTGCTTTCTCTTCCCTCTCTTTTTGTTTCTATCCTCTCTCCTTGCTCTCTCCTTTTGTCTCTCCTTGCTCTCTTCTTTTATCTCTCTCTTCCCTCCTTGCTCTCTTCTTTTGTCTCCTTCTTCTCTCTTCATTTCCTTTTTTGTCTCTCTCCTCTCCCCCTGCTCTCTTCTCTTTTGTCTCTCTCCTTCCTCTCTTCTTTTGTCTCTCCTTACTCTCTTCTACTGTCTCTCTCTTCCCTCCTTGCTCTTGTCTTTTGTTTCTCTCCTCTCTGCTTGTTCTCTTTTTTCTCTCCTCCCTCCCTTCCCTTTCATTACGTCTCTCATCCTCCCTCTTTCTCCCACTCTCTCACTTTGTCTCTCTGCTCTCTCTCTTCTCCCCTTCTCTGTCCCACCCTCAATAGTCTCACATTTGCATATGCATGAGGTGATTCAGAGCGTCACTGAAGGATTTGTGCAGATGAAGCCGCTTTAAAACCATTTCAAACCAGTAAAACTCACACAAAACCCACACAAAACCAGTACGAAGTCAGAGCTGCGTGATTTCATGAACACTCCCGGGTCACATGGAACTTGCCGCTCTCTGAATGAAGCGCACATTATCAGTCTGGAATGGCTCTCGCTGATAGAGTCGAGGCGACGGCAGAACGTCATGACTAATGTCTGAATCTGATTGGCCGATGCGTCACAACAACTGAACAAACCGAGAAACTGCGGTTAAAAGGAGTCATATAGCGCTTGTGTCTGTGTCTCTTTAGTGATAATCTGTGGACCATTATGATGTTAAAACTTTGACATTTTAAATCCCAATATTCATCTAAAAGGACTTAATAAATTAATCAAGTCTGCTGACGGTGGCAGTGAAAACGGGGCTTCATCAGCAAAATGGCTTCTTGAAAGTAAGAGATTAAAGATGACCCTAAGACGCACAAAATCACTCCAAAATACAACTCTGGGTGAGTAAATGCTGAGGGGAACCAACTATAACATGATTAAAAGCTCTAAAGAGTTGATTTTGCAGTATAGGTTTATATTTTAAATTCAGAAATCCAGAGAAAAAAAAAGCACAGACATCTTTACCTCCACAAATGCACCTCCTCTGCTCTTTTTCTCTCTCTTCTCTCTCTCCCCACCCTCTGTGACTCCCTCTTTTCTCCAACTCCATCTGAACACACTGCACAATCTGTCCCCCTCCTCTTTTCTTCTCTTCTATTTTCCCCGCTTACCCCTTGTTTCTTCTGTAGACTAACATCCTCTTCTCCTCTCCCCTCTCCCCTCTATCTCCCCCCTCTCCCCCTCTCCCTCTGCTCTCCCTCTCCACAGTCCTGATGGATGTGTGTTTGCTGCTGGAATAACAATGGGTGGTGGAAACCATAAGCGGAGCTCTGTAGAACACATCTCATTTGAAATGTCTCTTTATGTTCCGTTCTTTCTGCTCTGACCAGTGTAATGGACTCACTGCTGCTGCTCTGCCCTGAATATTACTCTGCTCTAACTACTCTGATAAAACTACTTTGGTCTAACTACTCTACTATAACTACTCTGATAAAACTACTCTACTCTAACTACTCTGTTGTAACTACTCTACCTCAACTACTCTGATAAAACTACTCTGCTCTAACTACTCTTCTCTAACTACTCTACTCTAACTACTCTGTTATAACTACTCTGCTAAAAGTACTCTTTTCTACCTACTCTGCTCTAATTACTCCACTCGTACGACTCTGCTCTAACTCCTCTACTCTAACTCCTCTGCTATAAGTTCTGTCCAGTGCGTGCTACCATTGTGCCCTTGAGCATGACACTTCAGTATGAATGTGGTGTTTGAGTGACCGCCAGGTGCCAGTGCTGATCGGTGCAGAATGAGTCAATTACTTTTTATTTTTTTTTATTTTTTTTTTACATTTAACCAGTCAATTAGAGGGTTTCTTACCGCTGGACAAAAGCTCTCTGTGAGTGTGGACACCTCTCTGTAGATCTGACTTGTAACTTTCACTGGTGGGATCACATTGTCTCCATGGTGATAGTTAAATTTGATGACAGAATGCTGTTATTGTTGGATGTTCCAGATAAAAATTACTATTTTTTTTCCCTTTCTTCTTCTTTTCCAACTGGTCACAGAACGTATAGAATAAGTGTGATAGAATGAGTGTGATAGGATGAGGGTGATAGGATGAGTGTGACAGAATGAGTGTGATAGGATGAGTGTGAAAGAATGAGTGTGATAGAATGAGTGTGATAGGATGATTGTGATAGAATGAGTGTGATAGAATGAGTGTGATACAATGAGTGTGAAAGGATGAATGTGATGGAATGAGTGTGATAGGATGATTGTGATAGAATGAGTGTGATAGGATGAGTGTGAAAGAATGAGTGTGATAGGATGAGTGTGATAGAATGAGTGTGATAGGATGAGTGTGATAGAATGAGTGTGATAGAATGAGTGTGATAGGATGAGTGTGATAGAATGAGTGTGATAGAATGAGTGTGATGGAATGAGTGTGATAGGATGAGTGTGAAAGAAGGAGTGTGATAGGATGAGTGTGATAGAATGAATGTGATAGGATGAGTGTGATTGAATGAGTGTGACAGGATGAGTGTGATAGAATGAGTGTGATAGAATGAGTGTGATAGAATGAGTGTGATAGAATGAGTGTGATAAAATGAGTGTGATAGAATGAGTGTGAAAGAATGAGTGTGATGGAATGAGTGTGATAGGATGAGTGTGAGAGAATGAGTGATAGAATGAGTGTGATAGGATGAGTGTGAAAGAATGAGTGTGATAGAATGAGTGTGATAGGATGAGTGTGATAGAATGAGTGATAGAATGAGTGTGATAGGATGAGTGTGATAGGATGAGTGTGATAGAATGAGTGTGATAGAATGAGTGTGATAGGATGAGTGTGATAGAATGAGTGTGATAGGATGAGTGTGATAGGATGAGTGTGATAGAATGAGTGATAGAATGAGTGTGATAGAATGAGTGTGAAAGAATGAGTGTGAAAGAATGAGTGTGATAGAATGAGTGTGATAGGATGAGTGTGATAGAATGAGTGTGATAGGATGAGTGTGAGAGAATGAATGTGATAGGATGAGTGTGATTGAATGAGTGTGACAGGATGAGTGTGATAGAATGAGTGTGACCGAATTAGTGTGATAGAATGAGTGTGATAAAATGAGTGTGATAGAATGAGTGTGAAAGAATGAGTGTGATGGAATGAGTGTGATAGGATGAGTGTGATAGAATGAGTGATAGAATGAGTGTGATAGGATGAGTGTGAAAGAATGAGTGTGATGGAATGAGTGTGATAGGATGAGTGTGATAGAATGAGTGATAGAATGAGTGTGATAGGATGAGTGTGATAGGATGAGTGTGATAGAATGAGTGTGATAGGATGAGTGTGATAGGATGAGTGTGATAGAATGAGTGTGATAGGATGAGTGTGATAGGATGAGTGTGATAGAATGAGTGATAGAATGAGTGTGATAGAATGAGTGTGAAAGAATGAGTGTGAAAGAATGAGTGTGATAGAATGAGTGTGATAGGATGAGTGTGATAGAATGAGTGTGATAGAATGAGTGTGATAGGATGAGTGTGATAGAATGAGTGTGATAGGATGAGTGTGATAGAATGAGTGTGACAGGATGAGTGTGATAGAATGAGTGTGATAGAATGAGTGTGATAGGATGAGTGTGATAGAATGAGTGTGATAGAATGAGTGTGATGGAATGAGTGTGATAGGATGAGTGTGAAAGAAGGAGTGTGATAGGATGAGTGTGATAGAATGAATGTGATAGGATGAGTGTGATTGAATGAGTGTGACAGGATGAGTGTGATAGAATGAGTGTGATAGAATGAGTGTGATAAAATGAGTGTGAAAGAATGAGTGTGATGGAATGAGTGTGATAGGATGAGTGTGATAGAATGAGTGATAGAATGAGTGTGATAGGATGAGTGTGAAAGAATGAGTGTGATGGAATGAGTGTGATAGGATGAGTGTGATAGAATGAGTGATAGAATGAGTGTGATAGGATGAGTGTGATAGGATGAGTGTGATAGAATGAGTGTGATAGAATGAGTGTGATAGGATGAGTGTGATAGAATGAGTGTGATAGGATGAGTGTGATAGAATGAGTGATAGAATGAGTGTGATAGAATGAGTGTGAAAGAATGAGTGTGAAAGAATGAGTGTGATAGAATGAGTGTGATAGGATGAGTGTGATAGAATGAGTGTAATAGGATGAGTGTGAGAGAATGAATGTGATAGGATGAGTGTGATTGAATGAGTGTGACAGGATGAGTGTGATAGAATGAGTGTGACAGGATGAGTGTGATAGAATGAGTGTGATAGAATGAGTGATAGAATGAGTGTGAAAGAATGAGTGTGATGGAATGAGTGTGATAGGATGAGTGTGATAGAATGAGTGATAGAATGAGTGTGATAGGATGAGTGTGAAAGAATGAGTGTGATAGGATGAGTGTGATAGAATGAATGTGATAGGATGAGTGTGATTGAATGAGTGTGACAGGATGAGTGTGATAGAATGAGTGTGACCAAATTAGTGTGATAGAATGATTGTGAAAGAATGAGTGTGATAGGATGAGTGTGATAGAATGAGTGTGATAGGATGAGTGTGATAGAATGAGTGTGATAGGATGAGTGTGATAGAATGAGTGTGACAGGATGAGTGTGATAGGATGAGTGTGATAGAATGAGTGATAGAATGAGTGTGATAGAATGAGTGTGATAGAATGAATGTGATAGGATGAGTGTGAAAGAATGAGTGTGATAGGATGAGTGTGATAGAATGAATGTGATAGGATGAGTGTGATTGAATGAGTGTGACAGGATGAGTGTGATAGAATGAGTGTGACCGAATTAGTGTGATAGAATGATAGTGATAGAATGAGTGTGACAGGATGAGTGTGATAGAATGAGTGTGATAGAATGAGTGATAGAATGAGTGTGAAAGAATGAGTGTGATGAATGAGTGTGATAGGATGAGTGTGATAGAATGAGTGATAGAATGAGTGTGATAGGATGAGTGTGAAAGAATGAGTGTGATAGGATGAGTGTGATAGAATGAATGTGATAGGATGAGTGTGATTGAATGAGTGTGACAGGATGATTGTGATAAAATGAGTGTGATAGAATGAGTGTGATAGAATGTTCGTGATAGAATGAGTGTGATAGAATGAGTGTGACTGTATGAGTGTGATAGAATGAGTGATAGAATGAGTGTGATAGGATGAGTGTGATAGGATGAGTGTGATAGAATGAGTGTGATAGGATGAGTGTGATAGAATGAGTGTGATAGGATGAGTGTGATAGAATGAGTGTGACAGGATGAGTGTGATAGAATGAGTGTGATAGAATGAGTGATAGAATGAGTGTGATAGCATGAGTGTGATGGGATGAGTGTGATGGGATGAGTGTGATAGAATGAGTGTGATAGGATGAGTGTGATAGGATGAGTGTGATAGAATGAGTGTGATAGGATGAGTGTGATAGAATGAGTGTGATAGGATGAGTGTGATAGAATGAGTGTGACAGGATGAGTGCAATAGAATGAGTGTGATAGAATGAGTGATAGAATGAGTGTGAAAGAATGAGTGTGATGGAATGAGTGTGATAGGATGTGTGATAGAATGAGTGTGAAAGAATGAGTGTGATAGGATGAGTGTGATAGAATGAATGTGATAGAATGAGTGTGATAGGATGAGTGTGATAGGATGAGTGTGATAGAATGAATGTGATAGGATGAGTGTGATTGAATGAGTGTGACAGGATGAGTGTGATAGAATGATTGTGACCGAATTAGTGTGATAGAATGATTGTGATAGAATGAGTGTGATAGGATGAGTGTGATAGAATGAGTGTGATAGAATGAGTGTGACTGGATGAGTGTAATAGAATGAATGTGATAAAATGAGTGTGATAGAATGAATGTGATAGAATGAGTGTGATAGGATGAGTGTGATAGGATGAGTGTGATAGAATGAGTGTGATAGAATGAGTGTGATAGGATGAGTGTGATAGAATGAGTGTGATAGGATGAGTGTGAAAGAATGAGTGTGATAGAATGAGCGTGACAGGATGACTGTGGTAGAATGAGTTATAGAATGAGTGTGATAGGATGAGTTTGAAAGAATGAGTGTGATAGAATGAATGTGATAGGATGAGTGTGATAGGATGAGTGTGATAGAATGAGTGATAGAATGAGTGTGATAGAATGAGTGTGACAGGATGAGTGTGATAGGATGAGTGTGACAGGATGAGTGTGATAGGATGAGTGTGACTTCTGTGCCGTCGCCGCAGCAGAGCCTGGATTTCAGCTGCACATGAGCTCATTTGCATATTCAGATCACAACAGCTGTGAGGAGGCAGAGGGAAACCAAAAATCAAAATACCAGGAGAACATCGCCCCCGGCCTCTGCAGTCCACACTGATCCCGGCCCAAACCAGTCTAAACCTGTCCAAATCAGTCCAAACCAATCTAAACCAATCTATAATGCTCTAAACCAGTCCAAACCTGTTCAAACCAGTCCAAATTTGTTCAAACCAAACTACTACTTAGGTCGTAGCTGTCTTCTGCACCAGTATTACCCAGGACCTCTGTGCCACCATCAGGTCCCTCTTCTAGAAGGTGCAGCAGAGGATGGAGCTCCTGCAGAGAGCAGGACTGTAATTATTCTACCTGCACCCATAGTTTTGTACTGCTGTTCTGCCCATATGTATTCATACAATTTGTGTATAACATCTGATTTTGTACATGCTCTTATTTGATCATAGTTTATATTTTACCTTCAGGTTGGGGGACCACTGCTCTAACCACTGAGCCACACACTATGGTTGGGTGGTAATACGGTAATAGAGGATACTGAGGTATCAGAAAGTAGCAATGGTATCAGTTTCATTGCTGTCATTAAAAAATTCTGCAGCGCATAAGGAGCTAATATAATATTAGGAGCATTTTGGCTTCAGGCCAAATGACAGGGGAGAGACAGTTAATGTTGAGGAGCTACGACCCTGCATCAGGCCCATAGACATATATATAAGTGGACTAAGTGAGTGTGGCGTCACCCACAGCGTTCAGCGCCACTCAAATGAGGCTCCTGATGCCACGGTTACAGGAGCAAATCTGGAACCAGGCTAGCATTTCTTTGATGGACAAAATAACGGGAAAAAAATTCAGGATCATGTGTTGCAGGAGCTACAGAGAGAGGAGCGATCAGATCTCAAAGTAAGTCAATGGGAAAAAAGGGAGAGAAGGAGCCAGAAGAACCTCCTGGAGCACTTCCTGTTTGGCACGCGGCAGCTAATGGGTTAGCTTAGTCCACTCATATATACGGTCTATGGTCAGGCCAGAGATCCACCACAGTCACTTCAGACACGGGGCACAGCTGGACTTTCTCCCCTCCGTGCTCTCTCCTCTTCAAATGTGGTTGCACTCGGAGATTTCCATCCACACGCAGCAAGGAAGAAGAAAAAAACCTGACTGACGCTTCGTGTGTGGCAATGAAGAGGAGAAAGTTCCCATCTTCAAAAATAATGCTTCTCTTCTGTTTCTGAATGATTTAGGTACAAGCTAGAAAATAATTCTTAATTAGTCACAGGAATACCGTTTACCCCGATAAAATGCTGAGAAGGTTTAACGGTATAAAAATTTGGACACCACCCAAACCTACCACACACTGATATGGAAAAAAATACACAAATGAGCTCAAAGTAAACTTGAAAAAGATTACAGCTAAAGCTTTTTAACTCCTGATTAGCCTTTAAACATAAGTAACCCCGACACATGTGAACCAGGACCCTGTTGCTGTGAGGTGAAAGTGCTAAAAACAATACTTACAGTATAATTAAAAAAGATGCACTCCCTAGACCACTTTTCAGATAAAACCATAGAGAAACATTTCCTTGGGGCCCCCTAGTGGTTGTTTGGCCCCAGCACATGGACTCTCTCTCCTTTTCGAAAGCACCGTGTTGACATATTCTTAAACCTCATTAGTGACGTTAATTCTATTGTCCAATGTTTTTTCTTTCAGTAAATACCACAACAGCAAATACGTTTTGTCTGAGTTAAAACTATTGCAAATACTTGTGCGTGTGTTGCGAGGATAGTGAATAAACAGAAGTAAATGTGTGAGTAAATGTGTCTGTGTCGCCCTGCACAGCCCTGATACACCTCCCCACACTCACACTCACTCATTTAGCTGCTTTTACTGCACTATAAAACGCCTTTAACTACTCCATACAGAACGACTCCTATGGGCTAATGAGAATCTATAGCACTGATACAAGGCTTCCTGTACGAGGGGGGTAAGGGGGAGGGGCTAGGGGGTGTGAGGTATTACAGTGATAATGGAGCCGGACAGATGGAGCAGAGGCAGGAGTGTGGAGTATAAAGTGACAGAGTGGGAGAGACCTGGTTTACTCCTGATTTAATACTGACTTGGTCCTGGTTTAGTACTTGTTTGGTTATGGTTTAGTCCTGTTTTGATCCTGGTTTAGTCCTGGTTTAGTCCTGGTTTAGTTTTGGCTTAGTCTTGGTTTAGTCCTGGGCCAGCAGTTTTTAAACAGATCCTTTTTTATTTTGTATTATTTTTATTTTTATTCACCGGAGAAATTGAACACAGAATATGCCAGTATAAAAGTTAGAATCAGCACCATGGACATTGTCTCATTGTGGTGTCTTGGTTTGATCCTGATTTAGTCCTGGTTTAGTCCTGGTTTGGTCCTGGTTTAGTCCTTGCTTAGTCCTGGTTTGGTCCTGGTTTAATACTTGTTTAGTCCTGGTTTAATCCTTGTTTAGTCCTGCTTTAGTCCTCATTTAGTCCTGGTTTGGCCCTGGTTTAGTCCTGTTTTAGACCTGGTTTAGTCCTTGTTTAGTCCTGGTTTAGTCCTTGTTTAGTCCTGGTTTGGTCCTGCTTTATTCCTGGTTTGGTCCTGGTGTGGTCCTATTTTAGTCCTTGTTTGTGTAGGGAAATAGGGTATCAGAATGTACAAAAGTTTTTTTCCAGCACCATGGACAGCACCTCATTGTGGCACAAGGAGCTCAAATCTTCCTGGACACATGTAATGCTTGACTGGTTTAGAGCTTGTTTAGTCCTGGTTCAGTCCTGTTTTGAGTTTTTAGTCCTGGTTTTGTTCCAGTATAGTTCCAGTTTTGATGTGGTTCTATCTGATACACAATTGTCTGAATGTTACAGTGCATTGACCATTGGAAAGCATGGGCCACTAGTTTATAACCAGATGCATTTTTATTTTGTAGAGCAAGATAAAAGAGTGGTTGTTTTATTCGAGAAACTGAACACAGAATATGCCAGTGTAAAAGTTAGATTCAGCACCACAGACAGCGTCTCATTGTGGTGTCCTGGTTTAGTTCTTGTTTAGCCGTGCATTGAAGAAAAAAAATCCTTGTTCATATTTTATAGACAAAGAGGTGGGTAAAGTGTGGAGATGAACATTTGAATGAATTTCACAGCTATAATAAAGCCCCTCATGAACCCCCTGCTGCTAAAAGAGTGTTTTTCATTGAATGATCATATGAGGTAGGGCTGAGATAATGAAGGACAGCAGCAGGGGGCAATGGGTGAAGAACCCAATGGACTTTGATGGCATCATGGGTCACATATTTAAGTGTAAATTATATGTATTGGTTAACCAGAATAAAATCTACAACCAGAGAATAATTACTTTTCTTCCATATCTGGTTGGGTCTTGGTGTGGTCCTGATTTAAGGTGGTTTCAGCACCCTGAAGGACTTCCTACTGAACCTCAGTGTGGTGTCCTAGTCTGGCCCTGGTTTAGTCCTAGTTTGGTCCTAGTTTGGTCATATTTTGGTCCTTTTTTAGTCCTGGTTTAGTCCTGGTTTGGTCCTTGTTTAGTCCTGGTTTAGTCCTGGTGTGACTATACATAGGGAAATAGGGTTTAGCCTCTGAATATCAGAATGTACAAAAGTTTCTTTCAGCACCATGGACAGCACCTCATTGTGGCATACATAGCTCAAAGCTTTCTGGACACATGCATTTGACACTGGAAGGGCATCTGGCATTAAAACAGACACTAATTTACTATCAGACACGTTTTGATGAAGGCTAAATCTGGACGTGGGCACTGTTTGAAAAGACAGATTGCCGCCAAACCAGGAAGTGAGCTCAGACTGCCAATGACACTGTATTCATACTAGAGATTTCCACCAAAGGACCCAAGGGTGCTCTGATTCAACACAGAATGAACAGCATCCCACACAGCTGGAGCCTCTTCCAATGTATTGTGTTAACTGGCCACATTTTAAAAAGGAATGTTCAGAGAGTCCCTCAGAGCTAAAGATCTAATAATAATAATAATAATAAAAAAATAAAAAAAAACGAGACAAGAATTGGTAATTATGAAATTCATTTGTGAATATTGATGAAGGAGAGGGCCAGAGGATGGAGTAGTGTTTACAGATGTGGTTAACTCAATGACCCATTAATCAGGTCTTGGCCCCGCCCCCTCACTAAGTCTCCGCCCCCTCCTCCTCCTGGCCTAATTCTCAGTGTTACTGCTGAAAACAATACGATATCACACAGATTTCCCCTGCAAGAGATTCAAGGGGACATATTATGTAAAAACACTTTTAAAGGGCCCATATTACACTATTTTCTGATCTGTGTTTCCTCATCACAAACAGACCTGGAGCTGTGTTTTGTTTCATTCACTCATGTTTAAAACACAAACCCTGTAGATTTAGGCTGGATTCTGCTCTCAAACTGAAATCATTTAATAATTTCAAGCCTGGGAAATTTCTGTCTCTACTGAACTAAAGGGAAAAGGAGCTGTTCACTTGTCCTACTTTATAGGGGAACAGGATTAAGCCTCAGAATATCACTCCAAATAGGAAAATTGCATTCAGCACCATGGACAGCTCCATGGTACAGCTCACAGCAGCACAAACTCGCACAGGCACAGCTCCAGGCAAAGAATCCTCACATGTCCAGTGGAACATCATGTGACTCAGACGGGAGACTGGGCTCAGCCTCAGGAGATCATCAAACATGAAGATAAAGATGCTTTTGTCAAACGCCGTGTACACAGTGAGATCAGCTCATACGTTTCCTGCATCTGTCCAGTTGTGACAGGAAGGGCATCTGACATTAAAAGAACTGCTATATTACTGTATTCAAAGCTACAAGGATATTATGCAGAGGAGAGGTCAGATAGAACAGATGGGTCAGAGGATGGAGAGGGTCAGAGGAGCAGAGGAGAGGGTCAGAGGATGGAGAGGAGAGGGTCAGAGGAGCAGAGGAGAGGGTCAGATAGAACAGATGGGACAGAGGAGCAGAGGAGAGGGTCAGAGGATGCAGAGGAGAGGGTCAGAGGATGCAGAGGAGAGGGCCAGAGGAGCAGAGGAGAGGGTCAGAGGAGCAGAGGAGAGGGTCAGAGATGGAGAGGAGAGGGTCAGAGGAGCAGAGGAGAGGGTCAGATAGAACTGATAGGTCAGAGGATTCAGTGACGACTATAACAGTGTTCCCTCATCATGCTCATACTTAACATTCCATTTCGATTTATTTGTGCCTTGAATGTCTGTTTTCCCCTATCCCCTATCCCCACCTACTGCTCTGTATGTACTCACAAAATGATTGAAAACATGTTGACTCTGGGTCATACATGTAGAATTCAAAAATGTCACACAGCCATTTTACCAAGACTGTCTGTTACATTCAGCACACACAGCACATTAATCAGTTACCCATCAGAGTAACTTTCTTAATAACATTTAGTTAAAAAATATTTTAAAAATGTGAGTATTCAAAAACCCAGTGTGATCAAACAGTGAAAGAGATAAACAGGAGGACAAAGAGAGAGAGTTTAACACCACAAACAGAAACTCTCTCCCTTTGTCTTGCTCTTTCTCCCTCCCTCTCCATCCCTCACTCTCCCTCTCTTTCTTTCTCTCCCTTTCTCCCTCCCTCTCTTCCTGCTCTTATTTGAACAGCATTATATATCATTTCGGCGGCACGGTGGCTGAGTGGCAACACTCAGGCCTCACAGCAAGAAGGTTGCAGGTTCGATCTTTCTGTGTGGAGTTTGCATGTTCTCCCCATGTCTGGATGGGTTTCCTCCGGGTACTCCGGATTCAACCATCAACCCAAAACATGCCTGCACCCCTATGAACTAACATCAAGGACCATGACGTCCACCCTCCTGTGGGCTCACCACCCGCAGAGGGGTTCATAGGGGGGATCAGGTGCTATGAGGATTGGGCAGTAAAAAAACTGCCCCCGCAACCCAGCCAGATTAAGCGGGATAAGATGGATGGATATGATGGATATATATCATTTCATCATTTCATCCTTTGTTTAAATCTGATCTGGGGCCTGTTTGAACTCCTTTGTGTTTGTGATTCAGTGAAGCTCTGGGTTCATTAAAACTGTGCTCATGTGTTTGTGTTTGGACACGTACACAACACACTCACATTACAGCACTTTACAAAGTGTTAGATCAGTCTTCTCTCATCATCATCTTACTCGGAGCTGCATTGTGAGTGCTCAGAAAATTGCCGTATTCACCTATCCCTGTCAGCTTCTGTGTCCAGGTCATACATGTATTTCAGCTAATGAATGTCATGTAGCTCCCCCTTCAGAGCGCTATCACAACACAATCAGCGCATCCTCATTACGAAACTACTGCATCACATCAGGTTTGTCAAATTGTACCGTATTGTTTTCTGCCCAGGAGAGATCGCTAGATTACTTAAACATGCATGGATGACAGGGAAAACATATATTTGATGAAGGAACAACATTATATCATGGTAGAAAGCTTGATTGTGCATGATACTGCATCTTTAAATGTCCTTTATTACGCTAAATTGACTCTTCCTTGTATTATTATAGGTTTATCTACATCTCCAGAGCTCAAAACGTACTGTTCTACCTTGTGATGTAGTTTTTCAAGAGGTAGCTTACCTTTATTTCAGCAGAGATCGGCAAATCCATAGCTGAAATGATCCAAATGATTCTAGTGAAGGTGTGAGGAGTTTAAAAACAGGGAGGAGCACACATGACATCACAAGGTGGAACAGAATGTTTGAGTTTGAGAGAAGAACTTAGCCTAAATGTGCAGGGTTTGTGTGTTAAACATGTGGAATGTGGACACTTTAAATCTACGTTTCTCGTGATGTTGAGTACTTTCTAGTCCCTGTAGTTGTACTTTTACTTCACACACACTGCGGCTCCTCCACACAGAGCCCTAGAGCGCCCCCTGTGTGCGGGTGTGAGTACAGGCGGATCATGCTCAGAGCCGCACTGCTACGCTTTAATTACACTCTAAATATAGGCTTTAAATAAAGGCTGCAAAGAGAGGGAAATACAGAGCGCCGCTGTTTAATTAAACGCTTATTTCAGAAGTGAGATAAAGCAGAGGGCAAAACTGAGCCTGATGAAATGGTGGAAATGTTTTGGAAGGGGACGTAATATGAGTTCTTCTGAGTCACTTGAGGGCATCTGTGCATTGGTGTGTATGTCTGTTTTGTAAGTTATGCAAATGTACGGAAAATGGGTTTTAATTAAATATGTAAGACTTTAGGTTTAAACCAACAGGATTTCAGCTTTGAAACTGGCAACATAAATGAGATGCTATGTGAGGCTCACTCTGCTTCTGACTGGATAATCAACTTGAGAAACAAAACACCAAATTATAACATAAATCTGTCCATCATAAATAAATAAATAAATTAGCTTTACAACTGTTGTCAGTGAGGGCTCTATTTGAACATGGGATGATTTTTAATGTAAATCTTATAGAATGTCTTCTTTCAGGTGTTTGTTGTCCCTTTAGAACAGACCTGAGCATTGTCCAGCTCTGGGGCCACATACAGTCCTTTGGTTGACTCTGACCGGCCCGTTTAAGCTCATTTGAAATTACAAAATAAACATATTTTATCATTTGACCTCATGCAGGACTCACGCTGCATCGCTTTTATTTTAGCGGTGTTTTTTGAAAAGGCATTTTTTGTAAGGCAACTTCACTTTTTCATTGCTTCATCATAACATAAACTCTTTCCAGTCTGACAAGCGCGTCAGAACAATGAGATTTACTGCCTTTTATAAAGAAATACAGTTAATATTATGCAGAATTGAGTTAAGCTTTTTGGTCCGGCCCTCCACAGTATTGCTGTTTGCTGTTTCTCATGTGGCCCCATGGAAAAAAAACAACTATTGCCCACTCCTGCCTTAAAGCAGAACTAAGTAAAATTTTTACCTAATTAAATATCTCTAAAGCCCCTCTGATGGTCACATGTGACATTTTGGGGTGTTTGAAGGGTTCACTGGTGCCCCCATCTGCCTCTGAGCGGAAAAACACACATGCAACTTGGCTCCTACCGACCCATGGTGCTCCAGGAGCCGCGGTGCTCTGGGAGCTCTGGGCGCTCGTACATATATTTTTAAAAGAGAGCTTATGTATAAGATCAATCACCATTACACAGAGTAAAAAAACATGACCCACCTGAGACATTGTGTTGAACACTGTTCACAGACTTTGTGTAAACAAACATGAGCAGATGAGCAGTGGGGGAGGGGAGAGTATTTATGACAGTTCATTCTCCTGTAGGGGGAGCTCTACCGCTGAAATTCCTTAGTTCTGCTTTAAAGACATTTGTCATCTGTATTTGACCCATCCTTTAAACTTGTGCGGCTCCTGGACATGCATCTGAGAAAGCCCAGAGTGTTGTGGAGCCGTACACACTTTAAAAACACAGAGAAGTATTGGATCAGATCTGTTTAACAGTATCAGTTCCATGTGTTGTTTTGGTGGGAGTGATGACAAACGAGCAAAGGGCCCTTGGTTCTGCAGTATTGTCTGTAGTGTGTAGTGCTGTGTGTAGTGTGTAGTGCTGTGTGTAGTGTGTAGTGCTGTGTGTTGTGTGTAGTGCTGTGTGTAGTGGGGTGTTGTGTGTAGTGTGTAGTGCTGTGTGTAGTGGGGTGTTGTGTGTAGTGGGGTGTTGTGTGAAGTGTGTAGTGCTGTGTGTAGTGGGGTGATGTGTGTAGTGCTGTGTGTAGTGTGTGTGGTCAGTCCATGTGTGAGTGTGTGTCCTCCTGAGGGAGCAGACAGGTGTGTCCTACATCTCCTCATGTGTTTATGAGTCCTCCATCTTTTATGGGTCACACTTGTGTTTGAGTGTTAAGTTATTGTTGGTTCTTTGTAAAGTAAAACATTGGAAGGTTTGGTGGGTGTATGGATAATAATAATAATAATAATAATAATAATAATAATAATAATAATAATAATAATGATAATACTAATACTACTACTACTACTACTACTACTACTACTACTACTACTGCTACTACTACTACTACTACTACTACTACTACTAATAATAATAATAATAATACATGTGTAGGGGCAGGGGGCAGTGTTGAGATCCAGATCTAAGCACACATGTTTGTTTCGGCTCCACAAACTTGTCTGATTAATCTTCTGTCTTAAAGTCCTTTCAGCTGAAACACTCACGTCTTTGTGCTTGAATAATGGCTCCACTTTCTGAAGCTGTTCTGAAACTCAATTTCTTTTGTTTCCTGTGAATAGGCACACACATGAACCATGTGACCTTCCATTGTTTTCAAAATGCTGTATGTGCTGAAAACACCGTGTTAACATGTTTCATTTGTTTTTGTTTGTGAGGCTCTGAGTCCTTCTTCTCTTTGTTCTCCACACTAAGTCACTCCCCCTTCAGAGCACTATCACAACACAATCAGTGAAAATGCTGCACATTGCATCAGTTGTAGTGACATGAAGTTGGAGTGTATTGTTTTGTATCATGTGTTTGTATATTTATGGAAATGGCCGTCTGGGGATTGTGGGCCTTATATATAGGATTGTACTGCTAATCATTAGGAGTGTATGAATAGGGAGAGATCACTAGATTACTCAAACATGCATGGATGATCTTTTAAAGGCATGTTTTTCATGAGGGAACATTGTTATAACATGGCAGAAAGCTCCAAAAAGTGGATTTTTCCTTATACCTCTTTAACCATAAACCAGGTCATAAAATCTGCAATCTGAATGTTAAACTGCAAACCAGGAAGAATTCTGTCCTCAGCTCCAGATGAAACTAGAGAATGTATAGAACATATAGAATGTGGTCCCAGCTTCAGGACATGTTGAGAAAATTACCCCCTCACTGCTGGACAAGTGCTTGCTCTGATAACCAAACATTATCTCAGGACTTACCCTCCTCCCGAGTGTGTGTGTGTGTGTGTCCCAGCACATGTACTGTACATACGTGCTGCATGTACGTATGTGCTGCATGTCTGTTAGGAGGGGAGGGAGATAATGAGGCATGTAATGGGCGCTCTGTGGGGAGTCTGTAGAACAGGAGCGGGGCTCTGGGGGCTGGAGGAGATAAAGGCTGTGGCACAGTGGTTAGTGATGGTGCCTTATAGCTACAAGGTGTCAGGTTCTGTTAAAGTAGTTCAGCTGAGTGTTTTCGTTCTCTGATCTGAAGGTTGTAGGTTCAAATCCCGCCCCAGGCATAAAAAAAGAAAAAAAAATATTGATGGTGGTTTGATTTTATCTCTCACTGGTGAACACTCTAGTTGTGTCCTTGGGCAAGACACTTAACCTGCCTAATAAACCACTTTTATTCAAGCACGTGTGAATGAAGTGAAACACAACTCCAGGTCTATTTTTGATGAGGAAACAATATGCTAACATGACTTCAAGCTCACAAGAGTCCATTTAGTCTCATGTAGGACCTTTAAAAACTACACCAGTTCAACTAGGACTAAACCAGAACTAGACCTGGATTAAACCAAGATCAGAGCTTTTGAAACAGTCCTAAAAAAGTCCAGAAAAAACACAAATCTGATCAGAATTTAAAGGTCTCTATGGTGAAGTTTGTTGTCTGTAGGGTTTTTAGGAAACAAATGAGCAGGAGGTGTCACCAGGCCTGGTTATAAGTCAGATCTGTGGAGAGGCGAGCCCACTCACTGTGTATTGTTGCTATAAATGAGTAGGTAGGGAATTGTTCTTGTCCTTGAGTAGATTTGTAAACCTGTAATGTATTTTAATGAAATATTCTAGCCATGTAACTACTCGTACATTTAACATTAGAGTTACTGAGGACTGCACAAGTAAAAATGCATGTTCTGAGGCAGGTTAAGTGTCTTGCCCAAGGACACAACTAGAGTATTCACCAGTGGGAGATAAGATAAAACTACCGTCAGTGTTTTCATTTATTTTGTTTCTTTGTTTTTTGTTTTTGTTGCATAATTTTTGCATTATTTTTAAGCCTGTGGTAGGATTTGAGCCACCGACCTTCATATCAGAGACTCTGAAGATCTCAGCCTAAACATGCAGGTTTGTGTGTTAAACATGTGTGAATGAAACAAACACAACTCCACACACATCCCTTACATTACACGTACACATTTCACTTCTTCCTGCATAACACAGCTCACTGACATTGAGCGCTAAAGCCTGCCCTCGTGCCTCTGGGCCTCGCATTCCCCGCAGGCTTTACATCCATCAGAGTGTGGGAACAGCTCAGCCCAGGACAGCCCCTGCGGGCGTTTAACCCTCTCCTCTCCTGTTTCCCTCCCCTGGAGGACACTGGAGCAGCGTTTTAATTTGTTTTGTTTTTTTCAGATTTTTGACAGTTTCAGAAAAAACATTTTTGCTCCTGTGTGAACCAGGTTCAGAGCTGGGGGGGAGGGGGGTGGTTCCCTGTGCTGTGGGTCCCTTGGGTGCCTTTTGTAAATAAACAGAAAATGGGGAAAAGAATGACACTTATTAATATTGCTGCTGCTCCTGCCCTTGAGCAAACATGTTCTGGGTTTAATTCCTCCAAAAACACGGAGGAGTAAGAGGGAAATTCTGCACATATTTAAAAATCTGTAAACTTGACCTGTGATTTTAGTTATAGAAACATTTGACGTGACAGACAAGCTGTTTCTGTTAAAGTTTGGTGTTTTGCTTCAAGACGATTCTCCAGTCAAAAAGCAGAATGAGCCTCACATGAGTTTTTTTAATTGTCTTGCCAGGTTCAAAGCTGAAATCCAAATCTAAAAGTCGTCTCTGATCTGAACGGTCTCTATGTAAACTCCAGTATCTGCACCAGTCATGAGTCAGTGCTAGTGCAGCCTCTGCAGCTCAGGGAGGGGATTCTTGATGGTCATGTTGATGATGCATTGTACAGCTTTAGAAAAAAATAAGAGAATACTGCAAAATGATCAGTTTGTCTGATTTTACTCCTTATAGGTTTGTGTTTGAGTAAAATTAACATTTTTGTTTCATTCTATAAACTACTGACAACATTTTTCCCAAATTCCAAATACAAATATTGTCATTTAGAGCATTTATTTGCAGAAAATGACAAATGGTCAAAATAATAATAAAAAAGTAATGCTTTCAGACCTCAAATAATGCGAAGAAAACAAGATTATATTCATTTTAAAACAACACAATACTCATGTTTGAACTGAGGAAGAGATGAACACAGCAGTGGTTTTTCAGATTTGGTTCAGGTGATCTCCTCATCAGTGTAAGAGAATTTAAGAAATGTATCCTCCACATACATTTCTCAGTTGAACATTGACTCACAAAAGTTATATTTGCACCATGATCTTCTCTTGGCACCAGTGGCACCACTACAACAATCAGTACCGGGCACTCCGGTTTCCCCCATCAACCCAAAACTGCACAGGTCTCCCGGGAGAAGACCTGATAACTAACTGTAAGTTCATTAAATACGATCAGTCAATTCAAATACTGACTAATACATGGCCAAATACTAAATACTAATAAAATACAACATTAAATCCAACACTAAATACAATTAACTGTGGCTTTTAACTGTGTGTTTTTATCGTACTTAATTTGTTTATGTTGTTGTAAGGTGAATAAAATGTATAATAATAATAATAATAATTATTATTATTATTATTATTATTATTATTATTATTATTATTATTATTATTATTATTATTATTATTATTATTACTGCCTCATGAAGCAGAATGAGGTGAGCTTGTGTCAACAGACGCTGGAATGGAACAGCCGTCACACATGTAGAGATGCTGATTTCAGAAAAACAATGCTCTCTTATTTTTTTCCAGAGCTATTTTAGAAGATAATAACACTGATTACTTTGATAAATGTACATTTTAGATGCAAATTAAATTTTTAGAAGAAGATGATGAATTAAAAATGTTGTGTAAATAGTTTCCTTAATGTACAGATCTACCAGATACTGATTTCTGAACTCTTCCTCAGTTCAAACATTAGTATTGTGTTGTTTTAAGAATAATTTTTTCTTCACATTATTTGAGGTCTGAAAACATTTAATCTTTTTTGTCATTTTGACCATTTGTCATTTTCTGCAAATAAATGCTCTAAATGACAAGATTTTTATTTGGAATTTGGGAGAAATGTTGTCAGTAGTTTATAGAATGAAACAAAAATCTTAATTTCACTCAAACACAAACCTATAAGTAGTAAAAGCAGAGAAACTGATCATTTTTCAGCCGTCTCTTATTTTTTTCCAGAGCTGTATTTTGTACCTGCCCAAGGACTGGAGATGGAAAGTATAAATCTAAATCTTTTCTCTCTGAGTGTAATGTTTTCTGTGCACTGTCCTTGTTTTAAATAGAATAAAAATAAGATAAATAAGAATCAACCGTGGCTGTGTGTGTATCTGCAGGTTCAGGCTGCGGTTGTGCTCGTAGAAGCTGTGAGTGTGATGAGTGAATCATCTGTACCATCTGTAATCTGAACTATGAGACACACCTCCCCTGTTCTGAAAAGTTTGATGAGTGGCCACTTCATGAAGCTCTGACCCACATTCTCCCACAGTGTAGTGTATCATCTGTGAGATCAGACTGCGAACATTAACGCTCACTGAGGTGGAACGGAGTCTTTGTTAAGTCGGGTTTAGCCTGATCTTCGACTTTTCTCGAGAGGCACCTATCCAACTGTTGAAAGATTCCCATCGCTGGCTCCTGTGTGTTTAAGAACTTTAAGATTTTACTGATCAATTTTAAAGCTTGTTTAGGTCTTGCACCAAGTTACATTTCAGAACTTTTATCCCTGTACAAGCCTTAGATCCTCAGGTCCACGTGGCTGTTCCAAAGTCCAGGTGCCTCGGCTTTGGAATGACCTGCCTAAGGAATAAGATTAACACAATCAGTATCATCTTTAAAATCACTTCTTAAAACCCATTTTTATCAGCTGGCCTCCTTTTAACTGCTTTTAGGTTGATTTCATCCCTTATTTATTTGTATTCTATTCTATTTATTATAATTAATTGAATTGATTAGTTCATTGTCTGTTTTTGTGTGCTTTCTGTGTGCTATTTTTATTTTTCTTTGCTTTATAAAGATGTTGTTGTTGTTATATTATAATTCTGATATCAGTATGTTTGCTTTGACAGTGGAGAGAAAGAATGACACGCTACATAAAACCTCACAGTAGAACAAACGTGATCTAACTGTGTTAATGTAATCGACCCTTCAGGTAAATACAACTGCAACTTTAAAACGCACTTTTAAAAGAACACAAGCCGATTGAAGTGCTACAGAACACAATCAAATAAACAATAAAACATCATATGAATAAAAATGATCAAATAAAATGTCAGCATCTCGAACTAACTGTGGCAAAAGCCAAAATGAACAAGTGTGTTCACTGCACAAAACTAAATCTAATTAAGTTAAGATGACTTGGATTAAGAAAGTTTTATCATGATTTGAGTAAATTTCACTTGACAAGTAAAATGATCTGCCAGTGGAACAAGACTTTTGTATATATCGGCTTGTCAAAGCCTGATCCCGTCAGATCTCAGAAACTAAGCAGGGCCGGGCCTGGTTTGTACTTGGATGGGAGACCACTGGGAATTCCAGGTGCCACAGGGGGCGCCAGTGGCAAAAACTGTCGTTGTGTCCTTAGGCAAGGCACATCACCCACATTGCCTAGTATGAAAGTGGTGAGTGGTCAGAGGGGCCGATGGTGCAGCCTCTCTTCCATCAGTCTGCCCCAGGGCAGCTGTGGCTACAATAGTAACTTATCACCACCAGGTCTGGAGTGAATGAATAATGCTCTGTAAAGCGTCTTTGAGTGTTCAGAAAAGCGCTATATAAAACTGATGCATTATTATTATTATTATTATTATTATTATTATTATTATTATTATTATTATTATTATTATTATTACTTAAAATATGATAATACATCTTGTTACACTTAAAATAAGAAAAACAACTGTTTGCACTTAAAATAGGAAACAAAATCGAATGTTGCTTGAAGGAAGAAAAACACACTGTAAAAAACAATGTCTAGGTAAATTCAAATTATTTAAATTAAGAACATTTGACTTCATTTGAATGGATTCAAGTCAAATGATCTACCAATGGAATAAGTGTTTTTTGTTTTCGTTTCTTTTTTAAGTGCAAAAAGTTGTTGTGTAGCCAGATGTATTTTCATAATAAGACCTACGGCATCATATATGATGCAGAGGAATATGTTTTATATAACCGTGCATAACCTTCCAACAGTAAAAGATAGAAACATACTTTTTTCCCCTCTGAAAGTGCAGACATAGAGGTTTCCATGTATATCTGCAGCTTTATCCTACATCACATTCACGCTGCATGATGATGTACGCAAAACGAGTGTCCAATAGGAACTTTGTTTTCTGCTAAACTCATGCGCTCTGTCCATTTTGATCGGCCCAAACTTTGCCAAAGAGAGAAGTGAGTCAAGATGGTCGATGCTCTGAGCGTCTGTGTTCGTAACAATTGAAAAAAGCCGCTCAGTTATTGCTGAGTGCAGTTATTTCTCAAATAAATGGCAAATTACGTATGTTGGTGTGCGTAATTGTGCATCTTGCTATTTTTATGTGAAAGGTTTATTTCAGTCCAAATGTACAAATACAAATGTAATAAACTCCATGGAAATGCAGAAGTGATGTGGCTCTGGCCCTGGACTTTACAGGAACTGCTTCCAGGACTGGACCAGAAAAGTCATGCGGCAATTGCATTTTTTTATTTTATTTTTTTGTTTTTAGGGCAATAAGGATAATTTTAGTTTACTTAGACTTGATATTTCGCACTTTTGTAGCTAAGGTCCTAAATTAAGCATTTTTTGTCCAAAAAGTTGTTTATACATGTTTACTGTGTGTTTTGTATGAACGAGTGTGAATTTTACTTTCTGTTTTCTTTTTTCATTTCTTTTTCTGGTCCTGTAGCTTTTATTACAGCCACATGACACAACTGCAGCAGCAGATTGTGAAATAACAGGCTGCACTGAAAAAAAATGATGTAGAACAAGGACAAATATACTAAAATTGCCCTTAGGTCTCGGAGGTTATTAAGTACAAAAACTCTCATTCCACTGGCAGATCATTAACTTTTCAAGTGAAATTTACTTAAATTGTGATAAAACTTTCTGTATTCAAGTCATCTTAAATTGACTAGATTTTGTTTTCTGGAGTGCACGTATTCCACTGGCAGATCATTTCACTTTTAGTTTTACTTAAAGTACTTCAAACAGCAGGATACTTTCTGAGCTCAACAAGTACCTTCGAACTGAAACCTGATTTCACATTTTGTCCTGGATCGTTGCCATTTTAGCATAATGATTATACTTAAGCTTTGACTCATTTGTTTTTCCATTTCTATTTTTATTTTGGTAGTTTATTATTTCACTTCCCAGTTTGTCACGAGCAGCAGATGTGTTACATAGAGGTAATAACTGTTTCCTAGCAACCCGAATGTTAACAACAGCTAAAACTGAAATTACACAGTTGTTATAATTAGACGAATGAAAATAAACATGTCTACTTTGTTAAATCCTGTTGAAAACTGACAAAAAAATGTCTTCTTTGCATGTAAATTGAGGTTTTCAGAGGTAGAGCTCTGATAAATATCACCTCATGTGCTGTCTCACCAAACCAAGTCATAATATGGAGAAAAAATGTGCTTTTTGTATACGTTAGTGGATAAACTGTATTTTTTTGCATCGCCGGAAAAGAAATGAAGGGAGGACATCTAACTGATCTGCTCCACATCTCCGTGCGATTTGAGAGAGAGCGAGAGAGGCCGGCCTGAATACTGATGACTCCCTCCTCCTTGTACCACACACACACACACACACACACACTCGTCTCTCTGCAGCTGCATTCGTCCTCTCCTCATCCCTCCATCCATCTCCATCCTGAACCCGGCTCTCCCCGCGCTCCCTCGGCTCCCGCGCTCACTCCTGCCGCTGTCATTATGCCTCATTCACCGGGGAGAGGAGGAGGAGGACGTGCTTCGCCTGTGAACTCACTTGATTTCGGGGTCCGTGTTTTTCGGAGTCCGGGTCTCGATACTAAACCCTGCAAAGAAACTAGATCATTTGAGCAGGTATTGATACTAAAAAAGTTGCATTCACAGGACAGAAATGAGCCTTTCCTGAATCGCTTTAGAATGATCTGGAGCTGCATCCGAACAAGTATAAGAGCACATAGACAAGTGTTCACCCATGGACATGGTTTAGACCTGGTTTAGACCTGGTTTAGACCTGGACCACTGAGGGAGTACATACATATAAGACCACATGGGAATAGAAAAGAAAGTTCTACCATTTAATGCTGAAAATCACTTTTTTGTGTGTGTGTGTGTGTTTTTTGTTATCATTGAGATATCAGCACCAGTATTGCATGCCGTATCTAGTGGACCAAACAGAAAGACAAAGATAAGGGTATCAAAATAAGTTTAAATTTAATAAAGTCAAAAAAGGGTCACTTAACAAAAGCTCAAATTAGGCAAATAATATTTAACAAAAAGTCGCTCCCAGCTAGGTTTAACTTAAAGCAAACTGAAGCGAACAAAACTAACCCAAGCAGACAAAGAACAGGGGTGTTTAAATACTAAATAATTAACTAAAACTATTAACGTAATCAAAGTAAGAAGAAGGCAAAGAATTACAATATAAATATGTTCTAATGTGCTTTATTGATGCATCTAAAGCATTTAAGTGTGTCAGTCCCCGGAAGTCGTTGCAGAAAATGAGTCCAAGAGGGCTGCCTCAGTATATATTTATATTATAAATTTATGTCATTTTAGCCTAATGGTTCAACCACCAGGTGATGCAGGTGAAATGGAGCAACAGTGTCAGACCTGGTCACTGTCAGTAATGTCAAACAGGAGGAATTCTGTCTCCCATTTGTTTGGTTTGTTTACATGTGTATGATTTGTCAAAAGAATGAAATTAAAGCTGAATTAAAGCAGAACAGGCCGTGTGACTGATTCAAGTGAACCTCCTGATGTTTGCAGATGATCTTGGTGTGTTCAGCCCGAGCAGAGCAGGTCTCCAGGACCTCCTGAATGTCTGTTCCAAGTACAAAATATAATATATAAAATATAAAGCCAGTAAAATATAATAATGGTCTGCAGAACTAAGGATGATAAATAGGTAAAGTTTCCTCAGTGTGTATTGTGTGGTAACAGCAAAAGGAGAAATTCAGTTTGTCATCTGGACAAAAATTTATTTTGGTTGAATATTTGCAGCTTGTCCAAGCTGCTTTTTCAGTTCTGCTCAGAATGCTGGAGGAGCAGCCTGGATGAGCTGCAAAACGTATTCGACCAAATAAACTTTTGTCCAGCTGACAAACTGAGTTTCTCCTTTTGCTGTGGATTCACCTGGACAACGGAGGGATTTTATACACAATGAGCAGTAATGCTCTGACTCTGTGTAACAAATATGAATATTTGGGACAATTGATCAAAGATGATTTGTCAGATGATGAGGACATCTACAGTGTCTCAGGATATATGTGCAGGTTAACACGCTCACGTGCAGGTTTGGTGTGTGTGCAGTGGAAGTGAAAGACACTTTTAAAGCCCACTGTAGTGCATTATATACAGCCCACCTGTGCTCAGACTACAGTGAGCGTGCGCTAACTCACTGTGTCTAAGGATTCTGTTGAAAACCTGTTTGTATCAGCGGGGAGCAGAACTTTTCAGAAAAATCTGCTCTGTTTAATGCACAGGTTCATCAAATGAAATTCGGTTTTTCACTTTAAAAGTGAATCAGGTACAGCACCTTTAATACCTCAAGCTACACTCTCTGCTTGTGTTTGGGTTTCTTTATCACCATGGTTACTCCAAAAGTCGCTCCTCATTCCAGTGTTCTGCCCTTAAGATTGGAATGAGCTGCAAAAATATTCAAAGATTCAATTGTCTTTCTGGATGGAGTTACTGCTTTGCCAGGAATGTTCCTCAGTCTGGCTTTAAAGACCTTAATGTCTGTGAGAACAGCATTGCCATGAACCTGACTCACAGCAAACTTAGTATCAGGTACAAGTGTGATCTGTGGAGACATGAGGTACAAGTGTGATCTATGGAGACATGAGGTACAAGTGTGATCTGTGGAGACATGAGGTACAAGTGTGATCTGTGGAGACATGAGGTACCAGTCTGACCTGTGGACACACTGGTACAGCAGTGTGCTGTGAATATTGTGTTTGAGTGTGTTTGTTTGTTGTGTGTCTTTTTAAATCTAACCAAGAGTGAACCAAGAGTCTGTAATCAAGTTTGACGATGATCAATGATGATGATGAGGATGATGATGATGATGATGATGATGATGATGAAGTGATAATAAAGTAACCTTAAACAAACTAGACAAACTAACTTGGCAAAACTGACTAAACAGTGCTCCCCTCTTGGTTTGGTGTAGATGGTCTGTGCCAAAGGTCGACACCTTACTGGTCCCTGGTCAGAACAAAAAGTGTGAGTAAATAATTCAGACTTCTATGAACAGCTAAATTAGAAAATCCATCCACCTTCCCCCGCTTTATCTGACTGGGTTGTGGGGGCAGCAGTTCGCCGCCCAGTCCTCTGCACACCTGACCCCTCTGAAACCTCTGCGGGTGCTGAGCCTGCAGGAGGGTCGACCCATGTTGTCCTCTTGGTTGAGCCCAGCCAGGCACCGGGCGACGTCATGGTCCTACACACCATCTTACTTGCAAATTGTGAAATTTATTAGGACATAAACAAAGTTTCGGCACCAGGCCTTCACCAGGCAAACAGAAGAAGAGAACACCACAGTTTTCTAACGCAGAACTCAGTGCACTTGTTTCTTTTATTATTTGTTTTAGATCAACATTGTGATTCAAAATGTTCTAATGACAGCAGATAGTACATGTGACATGGAATGTAAAGGAGAAAATTGTCTCTATCCACAGTATACAGTCAAAGTACAGTGCTGGAATAGAGTTGACATGGGGATAGAGTTATTTTCACACAGGTTTATAGTGATACTCCAGATTTTTCAGTGATTCTTTGCTCCAGGCTGAGGCACTTTTGGGAGAGCTGTTTCTCAGAGAGCTTTGTTTTTTTCAGACAGGTATAAAGGTTTTAAAGCACAGCTGACAAGACGGGCTCCCAGGAATCCTCCCTGACAGCTCACGTCTTTTTTAAACCAATTTTCTCCACGAATTTGAGTCTGCTGGGTCCTGTCTGAAGCATTTTACCTTCTGGTCATATGGAAGTGCGCGTTAGCATGCTAGTTGTGGTTAGTTTTTCCACTTTGGTCTCTGAAAGTTGTGAAAAACGCTCATCGTTGTAAAATAAGATGAAGACCGTGGGCCTGCAGGAGCTGAAGATCTGGAGGTGGGTCTCCATGTGCTGCTCCTCACAGGTTGCCCTCGGTGACGGGCATAGAAGGATGGGTCAAATGCAGAGGACAGTTTTCCCTCCAATCGCCCTCACCCGACCCGAGCAGAGGCTGATGGCTCCTCTCCCCAGACCTGGAGAGGAGAGGAGAGAGGAGAAGAAAGATGAGTGGAGAGAAAGAGATAAGGAGTAGAGAAAGGAGAGGAAAGAGGAGAGGAGAGAAAAGAGGAGAGAATAGAGGAGATGAGAGTGGAGAGAAAAGAGGAGAGGAAAGAAGAGAGAAGAGAAAAGAGGAGAAGAAAATGGGGAGAGAAAAGGGGTGAGGAGTGAGGAGAGGAAAGAGGAAAGGAGTGGAGTGAAATGAGGAGAGGAGAGTGGAGAAAGAAGAGGAAAGAGGCAAGGAGAGGAGAGAGGAGAGAAAAGAGAAGATGAGAGTGGAGAGAGGAGAGGAGAGAAAAGAAGAGATGAAAGAGGAGAAGAGAAAAGAGGAGAGGAAAATGAGAGGAGATGAGAGAAAAGAGGAGAGGATAGTGGATAAAGGAGAGGAAAGAGGAGAGGAAAGAAGAGGGGAGAGGAAAGAGGAGAAGAGAGAGGATAAGAGGAAAAGATGCATACTATGTAGGTCAGTTGGGTGATGAGACGTGAAATCACCAGTCAGACTATGTAAGAGACAGAGAAGATGAGGAGGAGAAAAAGGAGAAACAGGCCTGAGTAGAGAGAGAGAAGATGGAGAGGTAGAAAGAGCAGCATTCACGGGGTCAGAGCAGGTGAATCCTCCACAGATCTCTCCCATGTTGCACCAGTGAGACCAGGGCCTGAGTCAGACTCTGACTGGGTGTAACCCTGAACAACATGGATCTGATCTCGCTCCATCTCGACACTTTCCCGCTGTAAAGTTCAACCCGCTCTGGAGCAGAACACTAGTCACAGAGGAATATTTAAGCTGCAGAAGGGAAAATGTCTGTGCACGGCCAAAATGTAAGATATAAACACTTAAATCTATCAAGAAATGACTTAAATGAGGTGAAATGATCTGTCCATGCAGCAAGATCATTTTACTGGACAAGTTCTCTTAAAATTTATGACCTCTAGATGAGAATGAAGCAGCCTCAGCACTAGTAAGTAGATCATAAATCTGAAAAGAAGATGAAGAACCTGGTATAAGATCAGAGAAATCTCCTGTACTTCTCATGAACACACTGACTCCTCACTCTCCACCATCTCTTGCTCTCCACCGCAGCAGCAGAAGCACCGGCCTCCTCAGCTTCAGCCCTTTGATTGGTCCGTGACGCTGCGGCAGATAAACCCATAGGACTGAAGCTGAAGCATTTAGTCAGAGTTCGCTGGTGTTCCTCGTGGGCATATTGAGGATTTACAGCGTGAACTAAAGCCGGTCAGCAGATGGCTTCACTTTTTTACTTTCACTTCTTGACGTCGAAGCACATTTTCTTTATAGATAAGATCAAACTTTATGGTTGGTAAAACAGAAATGTGGTGCACATCTGCAGCTATAGCCTTATAAAACACCCGCAGCATCGGGCACACATAAAACACAAGGAGATCAACTTTCTTTCACTACTAAACTTTATTCATGCTGTTCTAATAGTATTGTCTCCACTTCAGAAACGTGTGTTATGCCTCCAATGGCCACTCTATTTTCAAGTACTATGTGACTGCCCTGATTACAGTCATGGGGTTCTGACAAACACCAGGTTGCAGGGCAGAGTTTGAAGTACCTGTGAGACATGGTCACGTCATGTTTCTTGTACTGTTTGACGAGCTGGTGGCAGGTGCAAAACAGCCTTGAAACCTGTTGAATCACTGCATAAATTAGCGGTTAAGATTCATGATAAGAAACCTCGACAGTATCTTTTCTCGCAAAATACACATATCTAAAATCTAAAGATATATGCACATATTTGTTTGCTTTTCAAATTCTTCATGGTGCTGCTCCTCCTCTGAAGGGTTTCATCAGTGTTGATGAAGTTCACACTTTTCAAGAACTAGTTCAAAGGATGTTTTTGCATATATAGTATGCTATATGGACCTCTGTAAATGTTTTTATATTAAAATTCAAATAAAAAAAATTACTATTACTAATCTGCATAAATAAACTTTATACCATATAAACCATAACCACTATAGACACATAAGCCCATGTAAGATTAGAATGTGTGTAATGCAGCTTTGGCACATTTGTTTACAGAAACTAAACTTAAAGCTCTTTCCCTGTGCACTGATGCTTCAGCTTCTGTGGGACTAAAGGACACGACTCAGTGGAATATGAGTGTTCTTTCTGTGACAGAGGAATATTCTGCTGATGGTGAGTCTGTTCTGTGCGTATGTCGCATTGGAGCTCAGAGATCGTACGTGTGCAGTTCATAAGAGTGCAGGTTTAGTGCAACTCTTTATTTAACAGTAATTTCAGTCACTTTATTTATGTTGGTCACTTTATTTGCTTCTGTTGTGATGAAAAGACTGATGTGTTTGTCTTTTGGACACACACTCAAGGTTATGTCACAGTAACCGGGATACTGCGTAAACATGCACCATGACCAAATCGGGATACTCAAAAAACCCCATCATACTTGGGACACTAATGTGCAGGCAAACGCAGTCTGAGGGATATAGTGATCTCCAAGGAGCCAGAGCCTAGACGTGGGAGATTGAGGCTCCAACTCTAGTGTTTGTGCTGTGAGATGCAGCCTCGACTCCTTATGCTACACACAACAACCTACATTCGGTTTGTCAATTAAAAATGAACGTGCACGACAAAATGCTCAATTACTGATTATTTGCCTAATCATGCCCATCCTGACTTCAGACTATGTCACGCAAGATGCATTGCCCACAAAGCGCTCTCTGGTGAGGCTGTGCAGTTTTTGAGTGGAGGAGCCCATGGGTAGTGAGTAACAGCGCTACATGCAGTTTAAAAAGTACGAGCAGACGCTCAACTCATCAGGTGAAAATTATGACGTTTAATTGAACCCAACAGTGATGTACGTCGTTCCATCCATCCATCTTCTCCCACTTAAACCAGCTGGGTCGCGGGGGCAGTTTACTGCCCAATACTCATAGCACCTGATTCCCCCTATGAACCCCTCTGCAGGTGGTGAGCCCACAGGAGGGTGGACAACATGGTCCTTGATGTTAGTTCATAGGGGTGCAGGCATGTTTTGAGTTGATGGGGGAAACCAGAGTACCCGGAGGAAACCCATCCAGACACGGGGAGGAACATGCAAACTCCACACAGAAAGGCCCGGGCGACCCGGGGATCAAACCCGCAACCTTCTTGCTGTGAGGCCTGAGTGTTGCCACTCAGCCACCGTGCCGTACGTCTTTCATCTCACATAATCTGCACAAATTCACCTTCAAGTTCTTGATTTACAAATGTGTTGTATTCAGGTCAAAGTTCATTGAAAAATGAACGCGTTCTTTTGAACTCGTTCATGCACGCCACTGGTTTTCATCTGATTGAAGTCTGAAAAAACATCTTGTTTAACACTCATCCTTCAGGGGAGAGAGCACTGTCTCCAAATGTAAGAGCGCACTCTCCAAATCCTCTTTTTCCTCTGTCACTCTGTCGCTGAGTCATTGGAATCATTTGCCAACAGAGACTCGAACCGGTTTTCAAATGTTTGAAGTCTGACAAAGAAGTGGCTGATCTCTAAACAAGTTTGTACAGATTATGTTAAGAAAAAAAAGTGTGTGTGTGTGTGTGTGTGTGTGTCTCAGAGTGCATGTGCTTGTGTGTCTGGTGTATGTTGTTTTTAGTATAGTATTTCAACACTGTAACACTAAGTAATATCTGTTTTCATTTATTTTTGGTCTCTATACACTGAATCTGTAGTTTAGTATTTCCACCAACCTGCTCAGGGACGACAGGTGTAAATGAGTGTTCATGCTCTAACCTGCACCAGCATCTCTCCTATGACTTCTGTCTCTGTACAAATAAAAAGTGCACCGTATATACCTCCAGACTCTACCCCTCCTCACCCTCTCCTTTTTAGTCCTCCAGGCACCGCCCAGTTAACAGCTCTCCTTGAACTGTGGTTGTGGGCAGAGTTTAGGTTTTTAATTCCACTTTAACAAGGAACTAGGCATGAGGGAACATGTGTACTTGTTCCTGGAGCTCTCTACAGCGCCCCCAGAGGGAACAGTTCAAATAGACTGGGTAAAACATGCTCTGTATCTTTGGAGATGTTCTCAGAGTTTACTTTTCCCACAGTCAATACATTTCCCAGAGGAGGCAGCTCTATTTGAGTGCAGATGTCCGAGCCTCTGAATCCAAAGCACAGCACAACCCCGCAGTTCTGATCCTGGTCATGATAGAACAGAGCGGATCACTCTGGACTCATGCTCTGCTCACCCTGAACCATCTGAGCCTCATAAACTAGATTCTCTGTCACAGTTTGGTGCAGAGGGAGCTGTCCACACACTCCCAGGTATCGGACTGTCTCTGATGGTTTGAATGTTTGCTGCTGAAGGACAGATGGAGCTCAGGGGAGTCAGGAATGTCCAAAGAAAATGTCTCTGTTTCAGCGATGGAAAACATGAGGAGACCAAGGACTCCAGGGAACTCCAAAGTAGAGTTTAAAGAGCCTTCATTGAAACATGGCTTATTTCATTAACCCCTGAAGGCCTAAGGGCAATTTTAGTGAATTTCTCCTCGCCTGGATTTTTTTCTTAATTTTGCTTTTAAAACTGCCCCTTTTACACTATAATGAAGTCTTCTACATTCTTTTTTTCAGTACAGCCTGTTATTTCACAATCTGCTGTTGTAGTTGTGTCATGTGGCTATAATAAAAGCTACAGGACCAGAAATCTTTTTTACAAAACACACAGCAAACATGTATAAAAAACTTTTTGGACCTAAAAATGCTTAATTTAGGGCCTTAGCTACAAAAATGCTAAATATCAAGTAAATTAAGTAAATTAAAAATATCCTTATTGCCCTAAAACCAAAAAAAGTGTAATCGCTCCATGACTTTCCTGGTGCCAGTCATGGAAACAGCTCTTGTAAAGTCCAGGGCCAGAGCATAGAACAGAGCCACATCACTTGTAATGCATTTCCATGGAGTTTATAACATTTGTATTTGTTCATTTTGAGTGAAATAAACCTTTCAAATAAAAATAGAAAGGGATGCACAATTACGCACACCAAGATGAGTAATTTGCTATGTATGTGAGAATTAACTCCACTTAAAGCGTCTTTTTCAACCGCTATAAGCAAACACAGTCGAGAGGAGTCGACCATCTTAACTCACTTCACTCTTTGGCAAAGTTTGGGTCGATCAAAATGGACGGAGCGCGTGAGTTTGGGGAAAACAAAGTTCCTATTGGACACTCGTTTTGTGCACGTCATCACACAGCATGAGTGTGACGTAGGATAATGAGGCAGAATTGTACAGAAACCTCTATGTCTGCACTTTCAGAGGGAAAAAAGTATGTTTCTATCTTTTACGTTTAGAAAGTTCTGCGCGGTTATATAAAACATATTCCTCGGTATGTTTCTTCTCCACCAAGCCTTCGGGGTAATGCCATCTCCAGCTTCTGACTGATGAAGAACATCCATAAAGTGCTCTACACCTTCTCTTTAATACTGTGGATAAGCTCCTCAGTTTTTGGTGAGAAGGAAGAAAGAAAGAAAGACAGACAGAAGATATAACAAAGTAAATAAAGAAAGAAAGACAGACAGAAGAAATAACAGATGAAAGAAAGAAAGAAAGAAAAAAGAAACCATAACCCTAAGGAAAGAAACATAGTACATAGATAGACAGATAGATAGATAGATAGATAGATAGATACATTCCATCCCCTCCATCTGGAAATCCTCCATCATCTGCCCTGTGGCTAAGAGGAGCAATCCCACCACCAACAACGACTATCGACCTGTAGCTCTGACATCACTGGTCATGAAGAGCTTTGAGAGGCTCGTCATGGCCCAGCTGCAGGCCGATGTCGGTGTGCACTCTGACCCACTACAGTTTGCATACCGGTCGCACAGGGGTGTAGACGATGCAATGCTGACCCTGCTGCATGAGACCATCTCTCACCTGGAAAAGCCAAAATCCCATGTCAGCCTCGTCTTTGTGGACTTCTCAAGTGCATTTAACACAGTGCAACCACATCTCATGGGAAGAAAGCTGCTTCAGATGAATGTCAACCCCCACCTCATTCTCTGGGTCCTCTCCTTCCTTACGGAAAGGAATCAGAGGGTCAGGGTCAATGGTCACCTCAGCACAGTCAGGACAATATCCACCGGTTCCCCCCAAGGCTCAGTGATCTCTCCACTTCTCTTCACTTTGTACACGAATGACTGCAGGAGCACCACTCCAGGAATAACATACATCAAGTACTCGGATGACACAGTAATCATGGACACTACTAACACTGACGGATGGCTACAGACAGAACTAGACTCTTTTTCACTTTGGTGCAGGAATAATTGTTTGGACTTAAATGTTTCAAAAACCAAAGAAATGGTCATTGTGTTCCATCATGGACTCATCACCTCTCCCACACTCACTGTTAACAACGAAGCAATAGAAAAGGTTCACTCATACAAATATCTTGGCACCATAATTGATCACAAAATCACTTTTCAACTGAACACTGAAAACATTTTCTCCAAATGCCAACAACGCCTTTTCTTTCTCCGTAAACTTCGTAAACTACAGGTTCACCAATCAATTCTTGCAGTTTTTTACAAATGCTTTATACAGTCCATCCTCACATTCAATATCACAGCCTGGTTTGGTTCACTCAGTCTCACTCATCGCAACACACTCAACAGAATCGTTAAAATCAGCAGTAAACTCATAGGACAGCAGCAAGAGTCACTCACCACCATCTACAATGACAGAGTCTTGAGAAAGGGCACACAGATCTCCACAGACAGCTCACACACTCTTCACTCACTCTACAGTCTGTTACCATCAGGACGGAGGTTCAGGTCCCTCTCACTTAAAACTAAGAGGGCCACGGCCAGTTTTATTCCCTCCTCCATTCGCCTGTTAAATGGCTGATGAAGCCACATGGGCAGTTAATCTGCATTGGGGAAGTGAGAGGTGCTGTTATGAATGTATTCTTTTATTGATCTATTTATTATTATGCATTTGATGAATGTGCTTTTTATTAATGTTTGTGTGGAGTCTTCACTTGTGCTGGTGCTCTGTCTGCAAACGAAGTTCCTAACGGATAAATAAAGTTATTTGAATTGAATTGAATAGATAGATAGAAGAGAGAAAGAAAGAAAGATAGAAAAAAAAGAAAGAGAATAAAAAAGAAACCCTAACCCTAAGAAAGAAACAAAGATAAAAGACAGATAGATAGATAGATAGATAGATAGATAGATAGATAGAAGAAAGAAAGAAAGAAAGAAAGAAAGAGAAAAAAGAAAAAAAAGAAAGAAAAAAGAAAGGAACCCTAACCCTAATAAAGAAACAAAGATAGAAGATAGATGGATAGACAGAAAAAAGAAAGAAAGAAAGGAAGGAAGGAAGGAAGGAAGGAAGGAAGGAAGGAAGAGAAAGAAAAAAGAAATAAACACTAATCCTAAGAAAAAAACAAAGATGAATCTCTGGAGCAGAGTCACAAAATAACAGTGAATTAGTGAAATGGGTGAAGAGCAGATTTGATGGAGTTGAAGTATGTCTCCATTTTAAAATATCTCCTCCTCCCCCTCTCCCTCTCTCCTGTGTACATGTGCTACTTTCTCACTCTCTTTCTTTCTCTCCCTTCTCTCTCTGTTCCCCCTCTCCTCCTCCTCCCCTCTCTCTCTCCCCTCTCCCTCTCTCCTCTTCTCCTCCCCTCTCCCTCTCTCTCCTCCCTCTCTCCCTCTCTCCTGTGTACATGTGCTACGTTCTCACTCTCTCTTTCTCATTCTTCCTCTCCCCTCTCCCTCTCTCCTGTACATGTGCTGACTCTCACTCTGCAGATTACAGTGTGGTTCATCAAACAGACAGAGCTCAGGGCTGCACTCTTCTGTGAGCAGCAAAGAGTTTGCATCAGTTTCTTCAAAAATCCATTTAGGGGCTCATATAATTGTATTCTATTAGTTATAATCACATCAATCTCATTAATCTCTTAAACTATTTGTAAATGCTGGAGGGATGTTCACTTAAAGAGGGATATTATGCTAAATCTACTTTTTTTTTTTGAGCTTTCATAGTGAGATGCACACTGCAGAAAAGCTTGGCCAAAATGTAAGACATAAACACTTAAATCTATCAGAAAATGACTTAAAAGTAGTGAAATGATTTGTCCATGCAGCAAGATCATTTTACTTGACAAGTTCTCTTAAAATAAACGACGTGTAGAATGAAGCGTCTCTGTGAGTGTCCATGGGCTGAAAATAAGTTTATGGATGCTACGTTTGAGATAAACACACTTAAAAGACAGTTTAGGATCAGTGTTCATGGCCTGATAATAAGTTCTCAGATACTAAATTCTAGATAAAATGCTTTCAATTCTGCTAAATTCTAGATAAACATACTTAAAACCAGTTTATGATGAGTATGAATGGCCTGATAGTAAGTTTAAAGATTCTAAATTCTAGATATGAGTACTTGAAATCAGTCTTACATGATAGTGGCTCGTGGTCAGTCTGTATCAAGTAAATCTGTAGCACTGAATCAAAAATGTGAAGTGTTTCAGGGGAAAACTCTGGTAAATAGATTGTAGCTTCTTTTAAAAAATGTATTGTCTAAATGTAAGGTTTTCTGACAACCAATTCAGAACAAGTAAGTAGATAATAAATCTGAAAACAAGATGCATAACCCGATATAAGTTTTAAAATAAGTTTTCTTGGCTAGATCAGAGAAATTTGCAGTTTGTCATGATAGCGCTCTGAAGGGGGAGTGACTTAGTGCAGAGGTAATACCCCATAGCTGTAAAATACCCCCTCTTTAAATGGACTTTTAGGACCTTGTAATGTTATAACTCTGAACCCTCTTCAAAAACGTTCTTAGAGTTGTATTTTGGTTGATTCGTGCATGTTTTAGTCCTGTGTTTTAGGCTCCAGTGCTCAGAAAATCACAGTTTTCACCTACCCCATATCCCCACCCACTGCACGTACTTGTGATTATTTGAAATATATAGGTTCTGGGGAGTACTTGTCATGTTCTCACATGTCATTTTTTCAACAAGAAAAACGCATAAATGAATCTGCTACTTACTTTTCACTCTTCCACATGGAAATGGACAAGATGGCATTTCTGAAAAGCTTCGCTCTAGGGTTGTTGTGGTTAGGGAATTTCTCCTGCAGTGCTGTTTAGCGAGATATGCAGTGATACCGCACCCGGGTTCAGGCTGGTCGGATAACTCAAAGAGAAGAGGTTCAGGTGAGTCGAGTCCCATCACAGCCTCACCTAAAGCAGGTTCTGTAGCTCTGATGAACAAACAAGAGCGCAGGACTTTTGTATTTGCATGTGTGACCAAATGAAAACAGCGAGAGACAAGAAAAAGGTGCCTGGTGTCCTGTGCGCATGGAGCAGATGCATGAACACCGGAGTTTCATTGTTCTGCATCGAAACTACACAAACAATGCTCCAGTGTGAACGACAGAGGTCATAAATCATACACGTAAAGACAAAGCTCCTCACCTGAATGGACACATCTTGAGCTCGTACGCGCTGCGTCAGGTGCTGCGTCAGGTTCTGCGTCAGGTGCTTCTCGCTCCATGATCCAGGAGCTTTAGTCCCAAACTCCACTGCAAGCTTCTGTGTACAGTAAATCCTGTGAGTGTGTGGGTCATTTCAGACAGACCCTAACCAGTGCACTTTAGTGTAAATAGCAAAACAAAGGGTGATTCATTACGCAAACAAAGCCGCGTGTTCGCAAGGCGCCTCCACAGATACTACGGCCGCTGCACAACATGTGAGTTTTAATATGCGTGGGTTCAGGTCCTAATCATAGACTGTTTATATTCTTTATACTGTCTGTGGTCCCAGTATTTGAACCCATTTGCTCAGAGCCACGTAAACATGAATTAGCTCACAGCAGAAGAACAAAACATTGGTCATGTGCACTGGTAGCGGTGACCCAACATGCATCGCGGCGGGCCTCTTAGTACCGCAGTGATTCATTTTTGCGGTCATTGTGACAGCCCTACTTCACTTTTCCGGCATGTCTCCCCAATCATTTTCCATTCACTTCTCCTACATCGGCGCTGCCACGTCCGCCGACAAGACTGGGTTATCCAACCGGAAAATAAAGACTCTCAGTTGCTGGGCATCTAGCACCTACCACTCCTATGTTCGAGACGACCTTGATGATCTCCACTAAGCCCATTCACTCTTGGGCTGTGTAAATTTTTGGGGGTCCCGTTCCTGCTGGACCATGTAAAGATTGAGACTGAACCCCCACCCTGAGTCTCAACACAGCCATCCCGCCTCGTCTCCTTATTATAAATGCTTTTTGCTTCCCACTCTTCCACTTATCTTGGTTAAGTGACATTTTCCCCATAAAATTCTGGTATCACTTGATTCGACGTTTTCTATTTCTTTCTTTCTTTTATATATGTTCATGTGTGACCAACATTTGAATTGCAAAATCCGTTATCTCTGTTTTGACATTTCTGTTACGATCTTCTCCAAATAGTATCACTTTAAAAGGAGCCTGGAAAAGTATTGTGATGGCTGTGAAATGTCTTTGCCTTTTGAAAACACTAAATACACAAAAAGTGAAATGCAAAAGTCAGATTTGTGTAATTGTTTAAACAAGAACACTTTGTCTGAACATGAGCTCCATAACCCCTTCAGAACTTCTCTCGCTTTGTTCACTGTGTAACCTTTTGTTTTTAATTGTCTTTTATCATTTATTTATTTTATAAGTGTTTTCATTGTTTTAAAGGTATACTGTGTAACTTTTTGGTCGGGTGTCCGTCACCTGCTTATTTCTGTGGATATGTCATTGCTCTACCTGGAATGTTCCACAGTGTGACATTAAACAGCTCTACTTTGCATTTATTCAATCACAGGTGGTTTTACAGCTCAAAAATACATAGAAAAACAGGCATTCTGGCTGTGAGCGGGGTCGCCTCTCCACAGATCTGACCTGTAACTTGGTCTGGTTTGGTCTCCCTGAAGGTTTAATGCCATACTGTGAAACATTCCAGACCAAGGAATTACCTCTCTATGGAGAAAAGCATTTGATGAACCCTCCATCCATCCATTTTCTTCCGCTTCTTCCGTGGGGCCGGGTCTCGGGGGCAGCAATCTGAGCAGAGACTGAGACTCCCAGACTTCCTTCACCCCAGACACATCCTCCGGGGGGACCCCAAGTGGTTCTCAGGCCAGCCCAGAGGTATCGTCCCTCCAGCGTGTCCTGGATCTTCCTCGGGGCCTTCTTCCAGCGGGACCTCCCGAGGGAGTGCTCAGTCACCCTCAGTCACCCTGTGGAAGAAACGTATAAATATATCTATATATTTTTGACAGACCGTCCAAAAGAACAATTACACAATCAACCTTTATGACGATAACTATTTCAAAACTTTCAAATATCTCTCTCTTTATCGGAAGAGAAATTGTCCTCAGCTTCAGTGCATCACCTTTTAAACTTTGTCCAGGCGTGTTCCTTTTGTCTGCTGGATCCCCTCTGCTGGAAGGAGAGGGAATGTGCTAAAAGGAGGTGGACAGTGAGGGGGCGCCGTGGGACACCTGTAAAGAGCACAGTCTTATCTTTACTAAATGCCATCTGACAGGAGCACACAGACAGGGCCCTTTAAAGACACCTGTCAGTCCCTGTCAGACAATCACAATCTGCTATTCTGATCTGTGAGGACGTTCATAGAAAAATGAGACTCAACATTTCACTTGGGGGCAGGGCATTTGATGTTCTATTGTAACCATGGCAACCGACTTTTAAACAGTGGTTTTCTATTCACCTGAGCAATAAAACAGACTTTTTCACATGACAAAGTGAATTTAGATCTACAGTTATAACAAAAACACATCCAGCTTTTCTTTGACTTGCCGTTCATGCAGCAGAGGCTCCATTTTCACCAAGCACAGTTCTCCCAAACATGGAGCGTTGTCCTGCATGAACACTGGGCTTATTTGGTGATGAACGCAGGGAAGGAACCATCTGTTCTTGAAGAAGGTTCTGATAAACATTTGCATTCACTCTGCCATGGAGCTGTAAAAAGGCCCAACTCCTGCTGCAGAAAACATGCCCCAAACCATGACACTTCCTCCTCCACCTCTCACTGACCTCTTTACACACTCTGGCTCCAGTCTTTCTACAGTTTGTTGCCGAACATAATGTTTCCCAAAAACCCAATAAATTAAACTTGTTTTCATCACTGAAGTGAACATTGCACCAGTTCTCCTCTGTCCACACAACATGCTCCTCAGCAAAGCCTAGAATCAGAAGGCTAGGTGCCTTTTGATTATTTCTGCTAATGAGTGGTTTGGTCACTGTACTTTCAGTCCAAATGCTCTTAAACGTCAAGACACTGTTTGATGAGACAGATCCTTACCCTGTTCAGCGCTGAACTGGTGAGCAGTTCCAGCTGCAGTGTGGAGACGATTACTTATTGAGCTGCTCCGCAGTGTCCTGTCATCTCTTGTATTTGTCTTACGTGGATGACCAGCCTTATTGGGGGACTTGAAGGAGTTTGTGAAAGATTCAGTATTCTTAAAATCAGATTTGGAACGACCAACTTGTCTTACTATGACTGATAGGGTCATACCTATCCTTCATCTGGACAACCTGCTGCCAGAGGCTTTTGGTCTTCTAGAGCAGCTCACCATCTTACAGAGTTAGTGAAAGTGGAAGCCTGTTGAGGCCCACCTCAAACTGGCTGTTTTTCTCGAATTGTGCATACCCAAATATTAAAGCTTATTGTTTGGGCACCTTACACTCTAGAGCAGGGGTGCCCAAACTTTTTTCATCTAGGGCCACATATTAAAACACAGACCAGCGTGAGGGCCGATCGGGGGTCATAGACTGATGATCAAAACGATGAGTAATTCAAATCCGTGCATTTATAACAGGTTTGAATGACCCTCCAGACCTTTGTTCAGGCTTAGACCCTCAGAAGGACACACTACATTTGCTTGATCAAGGTAGATTTCAAAAACATGCAGTAAAAAGTACTACTTGTGGTAATATGGGCCAATTCACCTGGAAGCCTGAGGGCCAAAAACAATTGGTCTGAGGGCCACATTTGGCCCCCGGGCCATAGTTTGGACATGCCTGCTCTAGAGGCTTTGTGGATGCATCATTTGAAAGCTAAGTCCTTCTAGTTTATGTAGATATGTCTTAGATTTGTCTAGAAGACTCACAGCTTGCAGTACACTTGTTCAAACATGCCCAAAAAGTAGTTTTTTTGGCCTCGGAAAAAAAAATGCAAAAATAAAAGGCCTTCCTGAAGACATACTTCATGCTCTGCATTTCAAACTCACCACAGCAACTGTCCATAGTTTTGGCAACAACTGTGCCAAATTTCAGACCTCTAGATACAACTATTTTGAAAATGTGGACCTTTTTGTATGAAATAGTACATCTGTCACAGATTTGGCACATCTGTGCCAAATGTGCCAAATTACTTTACATGCATTTTATCACTCTACTAGCAATATAAAACATTTTGTCACTTTGGGGACTATAAATATCACTTATAACCTGATTTTCAAAGTTTTTTCAGATAATTATATTTTAGCACTGTAACCATTATTAACCATTATTATTTATTATTATTATTATTATTATTATTTATTATTTTTTGTTTTGTTTGCTTCTTAGCCTTAGAAATCGTAAAATTAGTGCTAATAGTGCTACACTTTATCGAAAAACTCTGAAAAACTGCGCAGACGCTTTGCGTAATGATCCAGAGCATCCATAGCGCATCCACAAAATGGCACCAGTACGCACAGTAGCTGTGCCCTGATCTGACCTCAGATCTGACTGTCCGCCCTCTTTTTGGAAAGCTTTACTGATTGGCTACAAGATTTTGTGATTGACAACCTGATTCTCCAATGATGCATTAAGTTTTGCCGTCTTTGCGCACGGAGACTCAGTGTAAACAATGTTGCAAAATGGAGGCGCTGGCTTCACCCACACGGGTCTAACTCCGGTACACTTTCATGGAAAACTCCGCGGAATGTCTTGTTTTGAAGCTAAGACTTGGGGGAAAACAAACATACCCTAAGTGAGCTGCCAAAATGGAATCTATGTTTACAAAGCCATGCGCAAAAATGGATTTATTGTTGTATTAGCTACGTTCCAAAGAAGACAATGAGATTTCGGCTGGATAGCAACTACACGGAGCGTCTTATGGAAAAAAAACAAGTGGATATTTTTATTCTGTGGACTATGAGGAACAGAAAGAGCACACACACTTCTGGATTGAATGTGATTTGAAGCTGGAGTAGCAGTCAAAAGGTAAGAAATGCGAGATTTCTGATTTGCTTATGGTACAGTTTGATTGCGGTCAAAGTTTTTGGAATGTGTTTTGGAAAGAAATGAACATAATGTGCATTTTGCGGTGAATGTAAGCTTTCAAATGATATATAGGAAGCTCATATTGACTAAAGGGATATTGAATGAATTAAGTTAGAAAGAAAAAGAACCGAAACCGTCCCTGATCAGGGACGGTGGGCCTCAACAGGCCCAGGCGAAATAGGAGCTGACAGATAATCAGGGAAATGAGCTCCAGGTGCCACAATAACACCAAATACCAGGGAGGCATCTGAAAGTGTCTCTCATTTTGATCAGTGTGTTTTCTGCAAAATTATGTTTTTGTTGAAATGCCTTATCTGGTGAAAAAGTCTTCTAGTAGCATGGTACAGACCAGACAAAAACTCCTTCAACTGTTGAGCAGCGAAGATGACGATTTCAGAATTGTTCAATTGTTTATAAATTGTTCTCTTGTTTTGATCTCCAGTGTGTATGTGTGCGTTATGTGTGTGCATTGGGTTTATATGTGGTGGTTCTTGTGTTGCTCTGGTATGTGTGTGTATGTATATGCATGCGTTGTGTGTGTGTGCGTTGTGTTCATATGCGGTGTTTCTTGTGTGTCTCTGGTGGATTATTCAGACTCGTTTAAATATGCATCAGTCGTGGTCAGTGATCCATGCTCCTACAACTGAGAGTCTGTACACACAACACATGTACACACAACACACTACACGTGTACACAACACACTACACATGTACACAAAACACTACACATGTACACAACACACTATACGTGCACACAACACACTACACATATATACACAACATACTACACATGTCCACAACACACCTCACATGTACACACAACACACTACACATGTACACACGACATACTACACATGTCCACAGCACACTACACATGTACACACAACACACTACACATGTACACACGACACACTACACATGTCCACAGCACACTACACATGTACACAAAACACTACACATGTGCACACAACACACTACACATATACACAACACACTACACATGTATACACAACATACTACACATGTGCACACAAAACATTACACATGTACACAACCCACTACACATGTACACACTACACATGTACACAGCACACTACACATTTACACAGCACACTACACATGTACACAACACACACTACACATGTACACAGCCCACTACACATGTACACAACACACACTACACATGTACACAACACACACTACACATGTACACAACACACTACACATGTACACACAACACACTACACATGTACACAACACACTACACATGTACACACAACACACTACACATGTACACACAACACACTACACATGTACACAAAACACTACACATGTACACACAACACATGTACACAACATACACTACACATGTACACACAACACACTACTCATGTGCAAACAACACACTACACACGTACACACAACACACTGCACATGTACACAACACACACTACACATATACACACAACACATGTACACACAACACACTACACAAGTACACAACGCACACTATACATGTGCACACAACACATGTACACACAACACACTACACATGTACACAACACATACTACATGTGTGCACACAACACATGTACACTACACACTACACATGTACACAACACACTACACGTACACACAACACACTACACATGTACACAAAGCACTACACATGTGCACACAACACACTACACATGTACACACAACACACTACACATGTCCACAGCACACTACACATGTCCACAGCACACTACACATGTACACAAAACACTACACATGTACACACCACACACTACACATGTGCACACAAAACATTACACATGTACACAACACACTACACATGTACACACTACACA
Organism: Odontamblyopus lacepedii; assembly: GCA_034769755.1. Classification (NCBI taxonomy): domain Eukaryota; kingdom Metazoa; phylum Chordata; class Actinopteri; order Gobiiformes; family Gobiidae; genus Odontamblyopus; species Odontamblyopus lacepedii. The sequence goes on from CM068353.1 coordinate 13,693,511, forward strand.
TGTACACAACACACACTACACATGTACACAGCACACTACACATGTACACTACACAACACACTTCACGTGTACACAACATACACTACACATGTACACAACACACACTAACCATGTACACAACACACTACACATGTACACACTACAGATATAGACAACACACACTACACATGTACACACAACACCTGTACACACAGCACACTACACATGTACACACAGCACACTACACATGTACACAAAACACTACACATGTACACAACACACTACACATGTACACAACACACTACACATGTACACACTACACCTGTACACAACACACACTACACATGTACACACAACACACTACACATGTGCACAGTACACTACACATGTACACAAAACACTACACATGTACACAGCACACTACACATGTACACAGCACACTACACATGCACACAATACACTACACATGTACACAGCATACTACACATGTACACAACACACTACCCATGTACACACAACACACTACACATGTACACACTACACATGTACACAACACACTACACATGTACACAGCACACTACACATGTACACAACACACTACACATGTACACAGCACACTACACATGTACACAGCACACTACACATGCACACAACACACTACACATGTACACAGCAGACTACACATGTACACAACACACTACATATGTACACACAACAGATAAGGTAAGTTTATGTCGCTCTTTTCACTAACACATGTCCTCAAAGACTCTTTCCAGAGCATTATTAACAGAGCATTTTTCATTCACTCAGACCTGGTGATGTAAACTACTGTTGTAGCCACAGCTGTCCTGGGGCAGACTGACTGAAGTGAGACTCCGATCTGCACCACCGACCACCACCATCACTCACACACTCCATTTTCACACCTACATGTTTTGAGTTGATTGGGGAAACTGGAGCCCGGAGGAAAAACCTTCTTGCTGTGAGGCAACTACACACTACACATGTCTAAGAGAGGGAGAAGAGAAGGAGAGGAGAGAGAGCACAAAACACATGTGTGAGACAGGGAGGAGAGTGAGAGAGAGAGAGAGTACATAACATTTTTTCAGATGGAGAGAGGGAGGAGAGGGGGAGAGAGAGCACATAACACAAGTCTGCAGAGAAAAGAGAGAGAGAAGAACCCATGCAGACAAGAGGACAATGCCAGAGAGAAGGAGGGAGAAAAAGAGCTGGTGAAGAGAGCAGAAGAGGGAGAAGAAGTGAGCAATAAAGAGCAGAGGAGAGGTGGATGTGGGTCAGTTGGTTATTATGCACTGGACCATAACATACTGTAAGAGCTTGTCCATAGTGTAAGTTTCACTGAGGAGAGATCATAACAGTGGTCACTATGGCAACCACGCTGAGAGTTATTTAAACCTCTTCTGAAACCTCTTCCTCAGTCACGGTTCCAGCACCAGCTCAGTGTAACACCAAAGTGGATTTAACCTGATTTGTGATTGGCCCACACTGCCCTCCTTTCACCCCTATTGGTCACTGTGTTTGGCTGTTTTTGGTTTTTTTTGTTTTTTGTTTTTTTGCTATTAAGCAATATGGTGTTTTAATAACATCATCTACTGTTCTAAGTAAATAAGTGGAATCAAGGTAAATTTGGAGTTTTCTGTTCAAAAACTGTGAAGAACTGTCATGGCCTCTGTAATTTCAAGTACTACATGACATCACACAGGACTGCCCTGATTAGACCCGAGTGTTTCTGATACACACACTCTCCCTTTAGTCCTCCAGGCCTCCAGGTTAAAAATGAGGTTATGGGTGAAGTTTAGGTGTTTAGTCTCATTTTAGAAATTGAAAAGATGAAAACCTGCATGAAGTTAGCCCCCCGACAAACGCACACCTACACAAAAACTGTCAATCGTTTGTGCTTTGTTTGTGCAGTTTTGTGCTGGAAAAAGGTCAGTTTGAGCTGCTTTAGTTTTGGAGATATTAACAATTCTTTTATAGGTCAAATTGGAGTCCGGCCCCCAGGAAACTTCAAAATACTCTAAAACCCCCAAAATGGAGTTAATCGTTTGTGCTTCGTTTGTGCTGTTTTGTTCTGCAAAAAGTTCCACTTGATTCTGGTTCTTAAGATATTTGTTTTACTTTCAGCCGATGATGTCATCCAGCTCCTCAAAATATTAAATAGCCTCAAAACAGGCAGAAAATTCTGCAAAATCTTTATATTTCGTTTGTGCTGTGACAATTTTCATTTGTGCCAGTATATTTCTAAAATTATTATTTTCCAGTTATTACTTTTGCTGACATTATTTGACGTAATTTCCGCTCAGCTGACAGCAGCGGCTTTAGCAAAACTTCACAAAACTAGTGAAGATAAATGATCTGAGGCTGTGGAAAAGTCTGTATCATCTTTTGTAACTTTTTATTCATATTTTACATAATAATACAGACTTTTCCACAGCCTGAGATCATTCATCTTCATTACAAATAAACTTGCACAAATGAAAATTGTCACAACACAAAACAGCACAAACAATACAAACGTTTCGTATAATTTTCTGCCTGTTTTGAGGCTATTTAATATTTTGTGAAGCTGGATGACGTCATTGGCTGAAAATAAAACTGTGAATATCTGAAGAACCAGAATCACACAAACCAAACTTTTTGCGGCACAAAACAGCACAAATGATTGACACTATTTTTTAGAGCATTTTGAAGCTTCCTGGGGACTGCCTGACCCCAGTTTGACCTACAAAACAACCATTAATATATAAAAGTTATAAACAAAACTTTCTGCAGCATAAAACAGCTAAATCGAAGCACAAACAATTGTGTTTTTTGTGTAGGTTTGTGCAGGGACAACTTCACAGAAGTAAAAGATCATACCGCCAAAATTATAGTGCACCCCTCTTCACATGCACTTTTCGGCCACATGCACTCTCTGTCCACGGGCACACTCTCCATCCCCCATCATCCCCCGCTCTACGTGCACAGCTTTTTTCCCGTACACAGTCCTTTTCACGTGCACACTCCATCAGACTGAATCATTAAAGATCTAAGGAGGTCTGCTCAGGACACTCTCTTCTAATCATGTTAATGTAGAGATAATAAGATTTCTGTGTATCAAAGATATCATGGTTAAGAGGAACGTTGCCATGGAAACTGTGTTCATTCATTGACAGTTAGGTTTTTACAATAAATATCCGTTTAACTGGCCAAGGATAAGGTTCAGAGGAGGAAAAGGCTTCAGATGAAATAACGGTAGTCCCTTGCGAGCTGAGTTGGTATGTTAAGATCGGATAATGGTTCTTAAGCAGAAAACCAAACAATATTACTCAAGTACAAATACAAAGTAGTGGTATTTTGGAAAAGAAATAAATGTCTTCAAGCTTTTGTTACAAAGAGATGTTAACTGTCTGTAATATCTGATTTATTATTTGAAGCACAAAAGGTGAAATAATCCACCAACTCTGATATTTTCAAACAATGGACACAATGGATAGCTAGGACCAGGGCTCTACAGTGCGCCCATTTCACTCGCATTTGAGAGCAAATATTTCATTGTGCGAACGTGGAAATAAAAACAGGCGCATCTGTGCGAATGCTTCTGCAGCCACAAGCGCAGGTATAGCGCATATACCTCATTATTCTACATCACACTCACGCTGCGTGATGACATAATCAAAACGAGTGTCCAATAGGAACTTTGTTTTCTGTCAAACTCATGCGCTCTGTCCATTTTGATTGGCCAAAACTTTGCCAAAGAGTGAAGTGAGTCAAGATGGTCGACTCCTCTCGACTGTGTTTGCTTATAGCGATTGAAAAAGCCACTATAAGTGGAGTTAATTCTCACATATATGGCAAATTACTTAATTAATTATCTTGGTGTGCGTAATTGTGCATCCCTTTCTATTTTTATTTGAAAGGTTTATTTCACTCAAAATGAACAAGTACAAATGTAATAAACACCATGGAAATGCATTACAAGTGATGTGGCTCTGTTCTATGCTCTGGCCCTGGACTTTACAGGAGCTGTCTCAATGACTGGCACCAGGAAAGTAATGGAATGATTACACTTTTTTTGCTTTTAGGGCAATAAGGATATTTTTAATTTACTTACAGACTTGATATTTTGCATTTTTGCCCTAAATTAAGCATTTTTTATGTCCAAAAAGTAGTTTTTTGCTGTACATTTTTGCTGTGTGTTTTGTATAAAAGTGTGAATTTCATTTTCTGTTTTGTTTTGTTTTTTCATTTCTATTTCTGATCCTGTAGCTTTTATTACAGCCACATGATACAACTACAGCAGCGGATTGTGAAATAACAGGCTGTACTGAAAAAAAAGGATGTAGAACGCTTCATTATAGTGTAAAGTTTTCAAAGCAAAATTAAGGAAAAAATCCAGGTGAGGAGAAATGTAAGGACAATTTTAGAATTGTTCTTAGGTCTTCAGGGGTTAAATGAAAGCTCTGAGTTAAGCAACAAAAAAAAAGATGTGTATAACTGCTGACCAGTTCAATTTATTTCCCTTGAATTGTTGTTATTACTGGCATACTATCTTGTACTTGACACATAAGTGAAAATGCCATCACTTTTGTTTTTTCTGCATTTAAAACCAATTTCAACGATTGTAAATGTGAAAAGTGGCATTTGTCAGTGGATTGAATAATTGTCTTAAATCAAAATAATCAAATTAAAACACCAATGTACTTGGTCTACTTGGATAAGAACGTCCAGTGTTTTTGTCATTGAGAATAAATCAGCATTACAGCTATTATCAGTTAAAGTCTATTTGATTTGAACATGTTTACCTCATATCTGGGGCACACTTAGATTGTGTGTGTGGCATTTACAGTTTAGTTCAATCACTGGAATCCCAAGCACAGTGTACAGTTTTACTAAAAGTGCATACATGTACATATTACTGATTTGCATACTGGATTTGACTATTTTATCCAAATGATGAAGAAAACACATCAGCACATACATCAGCACTTGCTTTTGCTGTTCACATGTGTTCTGGCAAATCAAACATGACATTTACACCAACAGCACACAGGCTGTATGTCCTACAAGCATATATGCAAAGCAGGATGTGTCTGTCCTCGGCTCATGTGACATCCTTTGTTGATAAATTGTAGGTGCTCCCAAATATTTGCTCTTTGCTCCTGTTTTAGTTTCTGTGTGAAAGTAAGAGAGTTTGGGCCAATGCCTTTTAGCACATTATTATGAGCTGTAGTGTTGAAAAAAAAAGGGTTAACTCACTGATCCTGTCTGTTTTTCATAGGTTTTGTCCATATTTTTTCCTGAAACGTTTTTGGTCTTTGGAGATTTCTGATGGTTCTCTCCCTCCTCTCTCTGCTGCAGTGATGTGAGGACTGGACAGCTGCAAGGTCTGAAGAGGCTGCACACTACTACACAGGTAAAACTCCTCCTAGAATCTAGAGATCACATTTGATCATCTGAAGTCTGCTCAGGCAGCATTTGGACTTTTTTGTTTAATTTTTCGTGCAAATCAGGTCCATTTGCACCTGGTCAAAAACATAAACATGAGTTTGTCCTGCTCCAGTGATTAGTGCTGTTATCAGTTAAAGTTCTATTTGATTTGAACATGTTTACCTCATATCTGGGACACACTTAGATTGTGTGTGTGGCATTTACAGTTTAGTTCAATCACTTTGGAATATTAGTGCATTTTAAACTTGTAACCACAGGATCCACTCATCACAGACTTCCCTGACACAGACAGGGGTTTCTGACACTGTGTAGGACCTTTAGTCCTACATTATGGCTGTACGTTTTATCACATTCACATTCTTTTTTTAATGAACCCTGCAGTAGTTTTCTTCCATGTGTTTGAGCAAAACGTGTCTTGGCCCAGCACAGATATTCTACAAGCAGCTCTTGAGGTCTTGTCTGTAATTATAAAGCATTTATAGTCTGATAATCAGGAAGTGCACATTAGCATGTTAGTTGTCCGTAGCTTTACTGTTGAACTGATCTCTGAGAGTTTGTGAAAAGTGCTTATGCATTCACTTTTGTGAATAATCAGGATGGTCAGGATTAGGACTCACTTCTCTTCAGCTTTGAATCTGGGCTGGTCCTGCTTTAGACCTGCTATAGTCCAGGTCCAGACCACATGTTTTATTGTTAGCCGGTCACAAAGAGGACTTGTGCTTGGGACCATAATGAATTCATGATCTACTGTAGTCAGTAGGTCAGTGGAGCTGGATTTGCAGGAGGAAAAGTGGAATTCCGCCAGATACATTTTAAGGTCCTGTATTACACAAGACAGACTCTTGTGAGCTTTAAACCCTGTTAGACACTGTTCCCTCCTCACAAACAGACCTGGAGTCGTGTTTTGTTTCATTCACACATGACTGAGTAAGCCTTTATTATTAGTCTGTCTACATGCCTGGGATCCAGAACACTTCTTTCCACACATTTGAGGCTCTGGTCAGATGGGTGTGATTGACAGGTCAGGGTCACACAGTCCATCCATCTGGGAAAAATAAAGGTGATTAAAATGGTGATAAAGATGATAAAAATACCACAGGGGACTGAAAAACATAGTACAATTGTGAGATCATGAGATCATGAGATTGTACACTTCAGAAACTGTCACATTTTGTCCTGTTGAGAAGAACAGATTTCATGAACGCTCCAGGACACACAGGGACAAACCCAGGTTTAATCCACATGGTTCTGATCCACACTGAGAAAATATGTCACAGTAAGACTCACAGTTGGAGAACAGCTGGCTGAGGCCACACTTAATTCTTCAAGACCTACGACATCGTATATGATTCTGAGGAATATGTTTTATATAACTACGCATAACTTTCTAACTGTAAAAGATAGAAACTTAGAAACTACTTTTTTCCCTCTGAAAGCGGTGACATAGTTTCCATGAATATCTGCGTCATTATCCTACATCACACTCACGCTGCATGATGATGTACGCAAAACGAGTGTCCAATAGGAACTTTGTTTTCTGCCAAACTCATGCGCTCCATCCATTTTGATTGGCCCAAACTTTACCAGAGTGAAGTGAGACAAGATGGTCAACTCCTCTCGACTGTGTATGTTTATAATAATTGAAAAAGCCACTCTAAGTGCAGTTATTTCTCAAATAAATGGCAAATTACGCATCTTGGTGTGCGTAATTGTGCATCCCTTTCTATTTTTATTTGAACGCCATGGAAATGCAGAAGTGCTGTGGCTCTGGCCCTGGACCTGACAGGAGTTCAGTCCTGGTCCAGTCCTGGAAACAGGACTGGACCAGGAAAGTCATGGGGCCATTGCACTTTTTTTAATTTTAGGGCAATAAGGAGATTTTTATTTTACTTACAGACCTGATATTTTGCATTTATGTAGCTGAGTCCCTAAATTCATCTTTTTTATGTCCAAAAAGTTGTTTCTACATGTTTGCTGTGTGTTTTGTATGAAAGAGTGTGAATTTTATTTTCCTTTTTTCCATCTCTATTTCTGCTCCTGTAGCTTTTATTACAGCCACATGACACAACTACTGAAATAACAGGATGTACTGAAAAAAAGGATGTAGAACACTTCATTATAGGGTAAAAGGGGCAGTTTTAAAAGCAAAATTAAGGGGAAAAAATCCAGGCAAGGAGAAATGTACTAAAACTGTCTTTAGGTTGGACTTCTGGTGTCATGGCGCAGTGAGCAAGACGAGGCTGGTGACGGCTCCTCAAAAATAAAAAAAATAGTCCACCAAAACTCATTAAAAACAACTAATTTTGAGTAAAAAGTGTATCGACGGTGGCAAAGGACGTTAAGAAGCCTGGAAGAAACAAAATGCCCAAGACGCAAGAGAAAAGCACCGCATTAGCAAAAAGCCAAATAGCTAGCGAGCTAGCTGCACCCAACATCATGGCGAGTGATATACTGCAAGCAATTGAGTCACTTAAATCCAAAATGAAAAAGGACAATGAAAACATGAGGAAGGATATTGTCACACTGCAACAAGATTTGGGCAGAAAACTCGATGACATAAAACAAGACATGAAAGAGCTGGCTGAGAGAGTGGAGAGTGCGGAGAGCCGAGTGGGACATGTGGAGGATATGACTCTGGAGTTGACCAAAGCGCTGGCAGAATGCATCAAGTGACAAAGAAGTATTCAAAACAATATGACAGAGATTGAATCGAGATCAAGAAATAATATACGTCTTTTTGGTGTCGGGGAAACAGAACAAAACATACCTGTGGCGCAGTTCGTGGCAGATTTCCTGCAGCTCGAGCTGCCGCTACCGGAGGGCCTGGACTTGAAGATTCAGCGGGCACACCGCGTTCCTCCACACGGACCGCGTCCGGGGGCCCATCCGAGGCCGATCGTGGTTAATTTCCAAGAATTCATTACAAAAGAACTGATTCTCCGAGAGGCTTGGAAAAAGGGACGGATTCAGCAGAGCGGTAGGGCCATTTATTTTGACCATGACTACGCTACAGAGATTGTCCAAAGACGCAAGGAATATCAAGGGATTAAAAAAGTACTGAAGGAGAGAGGTGTGTGTTTCCAAACGCCCTACACGAGCATGCAGATCCACTGGCAGGATGGTCTGGGTTACTACAGCAGCGCCCGCGTCGCGGGACTCGAGCTGCAGAAGCGGGGCTACAGAGTGGATGTGCCGGTTGCGGCAGAAGAGGACACGGCATCACGACTCCTCGAACGCTTGGAGTGGCAGAGGAGCGCACGACCTCGGAGGGAAAAAGCGTCAACGGCGGTGCAAAGAGCTAAAGACAAGCTGAAAGGGTATCAAAGAAGTGAGGATGAGTGAATCTGCGTCACATACGTGGAGTGAGTGTGTCTCCTGTTTTTTCTGGTCCTCACACAGCATAAAAGTGACACTATACGGCTTCTTTAATTCAGTAAATAGGAGGAGCGGCACTTGTAGATAGTGGACGTGAATATGCTGGGTAATTAGGATGGAAGCAGTTACATCGGCTTCTAAACCCTACATAGGGCCCCTCCTATGGGGATATAACTGCCCTAGACCCACCAGCGGGGCAAAGGTGGGAAGGACACTACACCCATCGGATGGGAGTCATAAGTATTTTAAATATGTTCATTTGTTTACTATTGTTCCTAGTTTCTGTTCCTCTGTGGGGTCTACTATTTCAATCACTTTAAGAGATGAGTGGCTTAGCTAAACTGGAAATTGTGTCAATTTATGTTAATGGTCTGGGTAACCCAATTAAGAGGAGTAGGTTGCTGGCAAAATTAAAAAGCCAGAGGGCACAGGTGATATTCATTCAAGAAACCCATATGGCTAAAGAGGAGCATGAAAAATTTAAAAAAAACTTGGCTACTTAAATGCATATTACAGCTCATATAAAACTAGCAGGAGAAGAGGAGTGATAATGCTGATATCAAATTCAGTACATTTTGAAATGCTGGAAGAACACTGTGATAAAGAGGGCAGATTTGTGATGGTTAAAGGGAAGATAGAGAATACAATGGTCTCCCTGATTAATGTGTATGCACCCCCAGAGGCAGACAAAAAATTATTTCAAACAATATTTGATAACATTTCCAGCCTCAACGAAGGTATTTTGATTTGTGGAGGAGATTGGAACACAATACTAAATTATTCTAAAGATACAACAAGTTTTTAAAAAAGCAACCTTTTAAAATCAAAATCCCTTAATTTCCTCATAAAGGACACAGGTCTTTGTGATGTTTGGATAGAATTGCATCCTCTGGAGAAAGATTATACACATTTTTCAGCAGCTCATAAGGTTCACTCCAGGATAGATTACTTTTTGGTGAATACCGGTGACATCCATAGAGCATCCATAGACTGTGGAATAGGAATAGCAGATATATCTGATCACAATGCTATACATCTAACTGTTCATCTACATAATCAAACTAAGAAAACACTATGGAAATTGAATATTGGAACTCTTAAGAATGATGCAGTTGTGCAAGAAATTAAAAAAGAAATCCAAGATTGTATTGTTAATAATAAAGATGAGCAGATAGAACCAACCATTATCTGGGATACTGTTAAAGCAGTCATGCGAGGTAACCTGATATCACGATCCGCATATATTAATAAAATGAAGAGGTTAAAACAATCAAAATTGGAGCAGCAATTGAGGAATTTGGAAAGACAACAGCAAACGGATACAAGCAGTACTTTGGTAGAATGCGTAAAAGGTGTAAGGAAACAACTGGCAGATTTGGCGACTGAGGAGATTGAAAAGAAATTGAGATTTACAAAACAAACATTTTACAAGTCAGGAACAAAAGCTACTAGGATATTGGCAAAACGTCTGAGGGTACTCCAGTTGCAGACTGCAATAAATAAAATCAGAGATCCAATAAGTAAAGCGGTAATTTATGAAATAGAAAAAATAAAAGACATTTTTCTAAGTTACTATAAAACTTTATCTAGCCAATCAGAAATTGTGAGAGAAAATGACATTGAGGATTACTTGATAAATTTAGATCTTCCTTCTATAGGAATAATTCAAAATGAATCTTTAATGAAACCAATAACCAAAGAAGAAATGAATCAGGCCATTAAGAGATTAAAAAATAATAAGAGCCCAGGGAGTGACAGCTATCCAAATGTGTGGTACAAGATTTTCAAAGAGGATCTCGCACCTTTGTTGTTGGATTCCTTCAACTGGACACTTAAACAGGCAAAAATCCCACCCTCTTGGCACGATGCAATAATATCAGTCATACCAAAGCAAGGCAAAGATAAGGAGTATTGTGAATCCTACCGTCCAATCTCAATCCTGAACGTGGATTATACATTTTTCACATCTATAATTTCTAGACGGCTGGAAGTTTTTCTCCCGGATTTGATTGATGAAGACCAAACAGGATTCATAATGGGACGTCAAACGCAAGATAACATCAGACGCATGCTGCATATTATTAATGAAGTAAATAAATATAACATTCCAACAGCCTTGGTAAGCTTAGATGCCGAAAAGGCTTTTGATAGAGTCTCATGGAAATTCCTCTTTGCTGTATTAAAAAGAATGGGTTTTAAAGAACCTATAATTAAATGTATACAGGCCCTATACCAAAAACCCCTGGCTAGAATTAAAATAAATGGTGACTTGACGGACAGCTTTGAGCTATTTAAAGGAACTAGGCAGGGCTGTTGTTTAAGCCCCGCCCTATTTGCGTTGTTCATCGAACCTTTGGCTCAATATGTCCGACAAAGCAATAACTTGAAAGGAATTAAAGTATCAAAGGAAGAACAAAGAATAGGTCTATTTGTGGACGATATTATCGTATTTCTTCAGAACCCTGATTACACATTTTCCAATTTGCTAAAAATTCTTAAAGATTTTGGGAAAATTTCTGGGTATAAATTAAATATTTCAAAGACTCAAATTCTTTGTATTAACTACAGACCTGTGGACTCAATCAAACAAAAATATAAACTTAGATGGGATTCAGATAGGCTCGATTATCTTGGAGTATTACTGACTAGAGATCCAAATCTACTGTATGAGGTGAATTATAGCAAAATTAATGAAGCAATCCAAAAAGATTTGACATTATGAGCAACTTTGGTCATGGATCTCAGTTCTAGAATAGAGGTCATAAAAATGAATATACTACCAAGATTACTGTACTTATTCTCATCTCTACCAGTCCGAGTTCCAGATAAACAATTTGAGAAATGGGATAAACTTGTGAGTAGATTTGTTTGGAGTGGGAAAAAACCGAGAATCAAATTTAAAACACTTCAACTAGAGAAAAAACAAGGTGGGCTGGCTCTCCCGAATTTTAAAGATTATTTTTTGGCTGCTCAGTTAAGATATGTGGTGTATTGTTCACCGGAATATGAATCAAAATGGAAAGAAATTGAGTTAAATTACTGTAAACACCAACCACAAATAAGGCTTGGGGAAAAAAATAGTGCACAACCGGAACATGTAAACTTGATAAGCGAAATGACTCTGAAGATTTGGTGGGAAGTGGTGAGTAGATGCAAGGCTGAGGGAGATTGTAAAATATTAGTGTGGCCAGCATATTCCCCAAAATTTGGAAGCGGCCAATTAGACACTACCTTTGTAAAATGGGCTAGTAAGGGAATCACAGCTATGTGCACATTGATAGAGGGGAACACCCTAAAATCCTTTGGCAAAATACAACAGGAATTTGGTTTGGACAAATCAGATATGTTTAGGTATTTTCAATTAAGACATTTTTATGGTACAGAAATTAAGAAATATTTTACACAGGAAGGCAACGAATTGGTAGAAATTATAACAAAGGCATACAAACAACTTCCCTCCAAAATTGTATCTAAATTGTACAAATCTCTGCGGAATGTTAATAAAAATAACACTTTGTATATAAAAAAGAAATGGGAAACAGAACTGCAGATAGAAATATCAGAGGATGAATGGCGCTCCATGTGTCTCTTACAGCATACCGCAACAAGCTCAAGGCAATGGAGAGAATTTGGCTGGAAAAATATGGTGAGGTATTTTATCACTCCAAGTATCAAAACCAAACAAATGAAAACCCCCCAACAGTGCTGGAGACTGTGTGGTGAATGGAGTGTCGGTCATTCTCATGTGTTTTGGACATGTACAAGGATTGCATCCTTTTGGGAAGGTATTGTGACAGTGATGGGAGAAGTGCTGGGCTACAAGGTACCTAATGATCCACGAGTTATGTACTTGGGACTGTCGCAAGAGGGACCTATTCAAGCAGAAGACCTTTATTTGTTTAAAATCATGCTGATGGTCAGCAAGAAAGTTGTAACTAGGAACCGGCTAAAAAATGACTCATTGGAACTGACACAGTGGTTTGAAATAATTGAGGAAATTTATTTGTTGGAAAGAATGACTCATTATCTAAGGTTGAAGGCAGACAAATTTCAGAAAAGTTGGTCTAAATGGATAAACTTTAAGAACAAGAGAAATACATAATTCTTTCCCTTTATGTTTGCTGTTTGTTTTGTTTTTTCTGTAGAACCCCAGTTTCAGTTTTTTTGTTATGTTCTGTATATAAGTTCTGAAAAAGCACAAATAAAAAGTTAAAAAAAAAAAAACGGTCTTTAGGTTTTCGATTAACACAATCACAGTAGAACTGAGTGTTGTTTCATGTCCGAGTAAAGTGTGTCTTCCCCTGTGCACTTGTGTTATTACATTCCATGTATTATATAAGTCAGAATGACACATGCAAACCAGGAAGTCATGCACTGTTGGCATGCTATTGGTTATAATTACAATAGCAAGGATTCTTGTGATGTGTTTTGTTGTCAGGGTCTAGTCCTGATTTAGTCCTACTTTAATACTGCTTTAGTCCTGCTTTAGTTCTGGTTTAGTCCTGCTCTAGTTCTGGTTTAGTCCTGGTTTAGTCCTGGTTTAGTCCTGATTTAGTCCTGCTTTAGTCCTGCTTTAGTCCTGTTCTAGTCCTGCTCTACTTCTGCTTTGGTCTGACAGTGATGTACACAGATAGTGACAGATATTTTTAATGATAAATGTTGAACACATTTGCACATTTTGAAAACTACTTTTATTTAGCAAAACATTGTTTTAAAATGCAAAAATGTTGAACATATTACCAAGGTCCATTTACTTGTTTGCTTTTCAGTGCTTTATGGATATTTGTAACACAGATCATTTATCAACAGATTCATGCTCCTTCTCTTCTCCAGTGCAGCAGCAGAAGCAGCAGCCTCCTCACCTCCTCCCTCCTCTTTTAGATGGTTAGAGTCTTCGTATTCATTAGACTGAAGGATGTGAAAAGGTTTTAGGTTCAAAATCCTTATAGTTCCATCTTTATGTAGAAATGTAAGTAACACACACTTTGCTCCATTATTTGGATTTACTGCAGAAGTGAGGTATCCAGCAGGGGGAGTCCTTACATTGAAGTCAATGGGAAAAAAATGTCTGTTATTTGTGTGCTGGTGGTGCAGCTGTTAGGACACTGGACTTGAGCTCTGAGGTCTGGGGTTTGAGTCCCACGTAGCCTCAGTCTGACATGTTTTATGAGCCAACCTGCCACAGCAGCAGAATCAGCAGCCTCTTCATCCTCTTCATCCTCTCTTCCTTGGAAATGGAAATGGTGAAACATCTATCATACTCCCTTCATCTGCCTGATCTAAGCACGTTTATACATTCAGTAGACCATTCCTCACACATAATCATGTGTCCACACGTCCCTTTGTAGAATGTGATTGGTCGAGAGCTGATTTGCATGGATGTGATTGGCTGAGGGGTTGACCTGGTTACCTCCCCTTGCCTCATTTATGATACATGAAACCTGCCCCTGGTCCTGACCGACCAAAACTCATAAATCACATTTCATGTTTGTCACAGCGCGTCCTTCAGCTGTGTCCCCTGCACACACAGCAGCACCAGAACCAGCCATGTTCTCTACATGTTCTCTACATGTTCTCTACATGTTCTCAACATGTTCTCTACATGTTCTCTACATGTTCTCAGCATGTTCTCAGCATGTTCTCTACATGTTCTCAACATGTTCTCTACATGTTCTCTACATGTTCTCAACATTTTTTTTTCATTCACACATTCAACACACAAACCTGCACATTTAGGCTGAGCTCTTCTCTCTGACAGAAAACACTCTGTTCCACCGTGTGATGTCATGTGGTTATAGAGGAAGTGCTCCACTGTGTTTTTAAACTCCACACACCTTCACTGGAATCATTTGGATCATTTCAACTCTGGAATTGCCAATTTCGACTGAACTACAGGTAACAGGAGAGGTTAACTTGACTACTTCATGACATCATAAGGTGGAACAGAGCATTTTGACAGACTAAAGTGTAACTCAAACATGTGGGAATGAAGTAAAACACAACTCCAGGTCTGTTTCTGAGGGGGGAACATTATAACATGACTTAAAGCTCACAAGAGTCCATTTTGTTGATTATAAAACCTTTAAAATTGAAATCAGTCCAAATACAACTTTAATTGAGTGAATGGCGAGGCCCCATTTTGCAGAATACAGCTTTAAGTAAATAAGAAGTGATTGCTTGCGACTGGTAATTTACATAAACGTAACCAATTTATGTAATCAAATTCTGCTCCGTGTTTGTGTAGGAGGACTAATGATCTCGCCTCATGAATATTCAGAAGGATCCAAACGTATCGAGATGTAAATGAGCCTAATGGGGGACACACATAAAATCACAGGCCCTTTAATAGAACAAGCGAGTTTTGTGCATCTTCTGCCTGTGCCCACACCAGCAAGCAGGCACTGGGACACTCTGAAGGTCTGTGTTGGGTGTTGTCATGGTGATGCTTTTTGTGGATTTTGGAGAAAAATGAAAAAAAAAAGTTTAGACAAAAGAAGAAATATGCCCATTTCAGAAGACACTATTGTAAAGGCCAGATTCAACACAGAGCAGAGTATTTTTTGGGTCAGTTAAGTCAAGATTCCAACTCTGACTAGTGCAAATTGTTGTGTCCTTGAGCAATACTTAAAAAATGATTAATACACACAATTCAGGTGCTAATTCCAAGGCTGATTACTGATTTTGCTTTCAGTGCTTCAAGGACTTGTGCTGGTTATGTGCTAAAAGTGTCTGTTCAAATGAGGTGGTGCCCTCTGCTGGCAAACTGCTGTCTTATAAGCTAAAAAAAAAGTTTAATGGAACTGTGTGTGAGATTTTGCCTTTCAGTTTAAAAAACATGACAAAAATGTGTTAAATTAGGGTTAGAAATCACAGGTTCCCTCACGATACGATACTTGATATACAGCTCACGATGCAATGTTATCATGATATGGCATGTGCGAAGTCAACATGAAATAAACCAGTATGCTAAGTGTACTGCATAACGTAATTTGTAGCACTGTCACAAAATAATACTCTAAATACTCTTGGGGACATATCGATACAGCACCACACAATAATGATACCGTATCACTAAATTTAATATCATGATATATCAGTGTTTTGGTATTTTAGCACACCTTTAGTTTAAATCAAATACAACTTTTACGGAAAACAAATGTAATGCTTGTTATTTATTTGATGTATTAATTTATTTATTCTGGAGGTTCTTGAGTTTTTACAAGAGACATGGCCTGTCCATATACTGACAGTGAGACAAACTGAGAGTGAGAAAAACTGGAGACACAGGTTTAGATGTGATTATAGTATTTACTTTTATTTTTTTATGTAAGAATACAGGCAACATACAGCTCCCTTAAGATGACTAAAGAGGTTATACATCAGTTATCACAGAAAAATCATAATAATTTACTAAGTTTGGACCATGTTTTGGGACCCGTGGGACCCATAGGGGACCCCGGAGAATCTCTGGGGAATCACTGGCCATGCTGCCTGTGACTAACCTATTTGATTTTAGCACAATACTTGATTTGTTTCATGTAAGAAAGAGAGATCTCTCCTGCTCCAGTACAGATCGAGTGTAAAAGCAGCTTTTAGAGTGAAAATGAGGTCACAGTGAGAAGCCGGTGATCTCACAGAGGTCTGAAGGAGACAAGCTGATGGTTTTTAGCTTTAACTCTGGCCTCTGAAAGTGTGAAACATGCTCATAAAGTCGGCACGGTTTTGGTCCGTTGGTTGGAATGAGTTAGGACCGCTGAAAATAGTTCTTCATGTTTTAAAGCAGGCACACATGAGCTGGTGCACACATGAGCCGGTGCACACATGAGCCGGTGCACACATGAGCCGGTGCACACATGAGCCGGGGGCTGCTGCTCTGTTTGTCGCTGCTGTCACAAGTATCACATCCACAGGACAGCAGGGATAATGAGGGACCGCCTTTCCCATGATGCCCTGCTGCCCCTGTGCTCAGCCAATCAGACGATGTGCATGCCTCATTAGGAGTGTAGCCGAGTGTGCACAGCGTGTTTGACCCACACTGTATAAATAATAGTGGGATCAGCACAATGACATGGTTACATTTGACCCACTGACCTTCCCATGGCAGTAACAGCAGAACTAGTACATACACTGTGTCTTATTCAGGTTTTTAAAAGATATATTTAACACTTTGTCACGGAACTACAACTTCTTCAAATGTAACAGCTTCATATGAGACTTCACATGAAACAGAAATGCTTATTTAGTGCTTGACAGTTCTGCTAAACACACACACACACACACACACATTACTCGGCAATGTGAGTGAAGGGTTTTGTCTAATGGAACAACAACAGTATGAAAAGCTTTGTGCACATTCTGAATATGTCCAAAGTGCTCAAACACAAATCATATTCTCCTCTGGGTGAAAGTTTGTCCATTGTCTCCTTTGGCAGATTTGATCAATAGACATGAGGCAAAAATGTTCAACCCTGTTTTTATAGTGGAAGGTCCTCCATCTGCTGGAGATGTATTTGCATGTATTTGTTTATTTTTACCATTTAAAGAGGAGGTATTAGTGTTATAAGGCTGTTCTCGCATCATAAACATGCCTGAAGAGGTTTTAGATGCCATCCACGCATGTTTGAGATTTGATGATGTTTGCTGATTGTGTTGTGATAGTGCTCCAAAGGGGCAGTGACTTAGTAAGGAGGGACTGAGCTGTGTCAAAGATTAAACTGAATGTTAATATGCTCTTTTTGGCAAATTATGTTCAAAACAATAAAAGTTAACATGATGATTTACATATATTAGCAATGAATCCCCATAGAAGTGTAACAGTCCCTCTTTAAACTTACACATGTGTATTTCTTCAGCAGCATGTTTGTTTGAATAATTCTTGGTCTGGTGTGTAACCCATTTGTCTCTATGTTTAAGTAGTTTACCAAACAACTTCAACTCATAGCAGGCAAAACAAGAACATCTAAGGGAACAATAAGGGAAGGAAAAGGTCCATAGTCCGTCTTTAAGGGGGTCAGTGTGTGTGTGTGTGTGTGTGCGCGTGCGCTGGATCAGGGTCAGTCTATAATAACACACAGCTCTCCATGTTTTGTACCTAAACATTGACAATAGGGAGGGTATCTGGGTATAATGTTGTACATAGTTTTACAGAATTGTGTTATGTTTTTTGTGTGCTGTCACCATGGCGATTAGAGCTGGAGAGGTGATGTTAGTGAAGGATGAGCAGGAGATGGGGTCAGTCAAGGTTCCTGTGAGTGACGTGTGCGTGACAGCTCCTGCGGCTCTCACAGAAAGAGGAGGAGGACAAGGGTGAATGAGGGTGTTTATGGACATGACGATGAACTGTGCAGAGTGTTTACAGTCTACATGTGTCTCCACTCCATGTCGCCATGTTAGTTTTGCAGTTTTCAGTAAATCACATCAAGAGACAAATACAAGTTTAGAATTTTTTTTTTTTTTTTTTTTATCATATCATGGCACAAACTGTACAGGAACATTTGTAAATCACCTTCCCTGCCATATATGGATGAAAAAGACAATAACATTCAGAAATATAGTATTAAGAACATGGGTAGTGTTTATTTTGCATGTTTGTACATCTGATTTAAAGATTCTGCTCAAATAATAATAAGTAAAAGTACAGATTCAGGTAGAAAGAAGGAAACTTAACAGGATCCAGAGTGACTGATAATCTTTTATTGCAAGTGGATTTTGTGTCTTTAATCCAAGTTTGAAGTGTTTTGGTTGAAAATGGCTGGAGAAGTATGATACTGTAAATAGTTTCACGTCATTTTGTTCAGCCAGCTCCTGTTCGGCAGTTCTTCCAGCTTGTTCTCGACACATCAGCTGAGTAGAACGTTGCTCGGCAGTTCAGCAGCGCTGTCCGACATCTACTCTCTAGTTGGTTATTTATGTGGGAGTGGTTTATCTGCTTCCTTGCTGGTGCGGAGAAACAAAATGGATGGTTCTAAGTCACAGCTGGCGGAAATGGTGAGAAAATACAAACATCTATACGACACAATGCTCAGTGACTATAAAGACAGCCAAAAAGTCACCCACAAAAAAGAGCGGTCGGGCTGGAGGATGAAAAGAAATACTCTCGCTATATACCTCCCTGCAGTGTCTGGACTCCATCAAACACAGAGAAACGTCCAGCAATATGACTCCTATTCCAAGTCAAACAGAGGAGAGCTATTAATACTATTCAATTCTGTAATATAGAGCCAGTTACCATATCAGACCATGCCCCAGTCACCTTAAAGATAAATGTAGGGCCAACAAAAGCATTTAAGTACTGGAGACTTAATGTTTCACTGTTAAGTAATGATTTGATTAAACAAGAAATACATAAGGAATTAATAGATTACTTTAAAACAAATGAAGATGACACCATCTCCCCAATAACCCTGTGGGAGGGGTCTAAGGCTGTGATGAGGGGCTGTATTATTGCCATCTCCTCTAGATTGAAAAAGCAAAGGTTAAGTCAGCAGAATGACCTAGAGAAAAAAATCAAGCAATTAGAAACAGAACATTAACAATCTAAGAAAAAAGAAGCATTGCATGAACTGAAAGAGACAAGGAAAAAACTGGATGACTTACTAACTTACAAAACAGAGGGAGCTTTAAGATTCATAAATAGAAAATATTATGAAATGGGCAACAAAGCAAGCCGTCTATTGGCGTTTCAACTCCAGAAGGAACAGAGTAACAGGACAGTTCATAAAATCAAGAGCCCAGATAGTGATAAAATTCTAACACAACCCACAGACATTGCAGAGGCCTTTGCCACATACTACAGAAAATTATATGAAGAACAAGTAGATACACATAAAATGGACAAGATGGATTCCTTTTTTAGATCCATCAAAATGGCGAAACTGACACCAGAAGAGGCGGATATGGTGTCACTACCAATTACTGAGAAAGAAATCAGAGATAATATTTTCAAACTTAAAAACAACAAATCTCTGGGAACCGATGGTTTTCCTGGAGAATATTACAAAGCATTTATAGATGAACTGACCCCAGTACTGTGCAGGGTTTACAACTATGCACTAGAGAAGGGAGAACTTCCTGGATCATGGTCAGAAGCAATTATAAGTGTCATCCATAAAGAAAACAAAGACCCAACCCAATGTACATCCTATAGGCCAATTAGTCTCCTCTGCGTCAATCTCAAAATTCTTACTTCAATAATAGCAAAAAGAATCCAAAAAATTATACATAAATTAGTAAAACTGGACCAAACTGGTTTTATTAGCAACCGACAAGGTGTGGACAACGTCAGGAGGGCTTTAAATCTGCAATCCATTGCAGCTAAGAGGACCACCCCTTCAATGCTTCTAAGCTTAGATGCCGAGAAGGCATTTGATAGGGTTGATTGGTCTTTCCTACAACAGACTCTTAGATGTATGGGCTTTAATGACACACTTATTAACTGGATAGGTCTATTCTAAAAAAAACCCTAAGTCTAAAGTAAGAGTTAATGGTCATTGCTCTAACTTTATCCCACTGGGACGCGGTACACGTCAGGGAGACTCTCTGTCCCCTTCTTTATTTGCCCTAAGCATAGAGCCACTGGCGGAATTAATAAGGTCAAACCCACTCATACTGGGCATTCCTGATGAGGGAATGATTCAACACAAATTAGCTCTATTTGCGGATGACATTCTGTTATTCATAGAACTTCCCATGGATTCTATCCCTGAACTCCTAAATGCCTTAAATAAATATAGTGAAGTGTCAGGATATAAGGTTAATACCAACAAATCAGAAGCAATGATGATAAGTGGTGAATGGCCCCAGCAATTAGATGGATTAGTAACCTTTAGGAGATCCAATCAGGGATTTAGATATCTAGGGGTCATTCTGACACCAAAACCAACACAGCTTTATCCCTCCAATTATAACAAATTAGTCAAAGAGATAAATCAAGACATGAGCAGATGGGATGTGCTACCTATGTCCCTTTTTGGCCAAATAGAGTCAGTAAGAATGAATATTTTACCTAGACTCTTATTCTTATTTCAATCTTTGCTAATTCATGTTCCACAATCAACTCTAAAGCTTCTTGAAAAACGCGTATCATATATCTGGCAAAACAAAAGACCAAGAGTACGTCTAAAAATACTGATGGCTAGTAAAGAAAAAGGGGGCCTAGGTCTATCTAATCTTAAAATTTATTACTGGGCAGCCCAACTTAGAGCAATAGTGGTATGGATGACCAAAAATGAAGAAACGGGATGGTTATCTATTGAACAGAATTCTCTATGGGGATATCACTGTCTACGCTTCCTTTTCTTGGTCAGCAGACTCAGAGGATAAAAATAAACAATATTTGGGTCAGACACACAT
The DNA here is from genome assembly GCA_034769755.1 of Odontamblyopus lacepedii. Taxonomy (NCBI): domain Eukaryota; kingdom Metazoa; phylum Chordata; class Actinopteri; order Gobiiformes; family Gobiidae; genus Odontamblyopus; species Odontamblyopus lacepedii. The sequence continues at coordinate 13,714,667 of CM068353.1, forward strand.
TAAGGGTCTGGAACAGTGTACAGAAGCAATTAAAAGGCTCTGTGACTTTGTCAAGGGCATTGCCCATTCTTGGAAACCTCGATTTTCTTCTATCTTTGACGGACTTAACATATAGAAAATGGGCGGAAAAAGGCCTGGTTACTGTTAATCAGTTGTTTGAAAACAATACACTACGATCATTTTCACAACTCCAAGAAAAATTGGGCTTGCCCCCAAATGACTTGTATAGATATTTACAAATACGACACTGCCTTACTGGACATACAGACTGGGAGGGTCTTAAGAAAGATCCAACAGATGTGGAAAGATATTTTATACATATTTTTCAACGGTTAATATCAACAAAGCATCAGGTATCACATATATATAAAAGTCTAATGAAAGACACATCAGACAACACCTTTCATATTAAGAGTGTATGGGAATTAGAACTCAATACAATTATAGAGGATGACACTTGGGAAGATATCTGTATTGCGAGTCATAAAGGGATTGGAAGTCAAATGTGGAAAGAATTTGATTGGAAGGTGAAACTGAGAATCTTTAGAACACCCCTTAAGGTGTCAAGGTTTAAAAACAGTGCTCCCAATGTCTGCTGGAGGAACTGTGGCATGGTGAGGGATCATAACCACATATTCTGGGACTGTTCAGTGATACAGACATATTGGAAAGACATTAAAGAAGAATTGGTCAACATTTTTGGGATTGATATCCCGCTGGACCCTTTAATTTTTATACTGGAGAAAGTACCTGATAACTTGCTTTCTAAGGACCAATGCTACATGTTACACATTTTGCTGATGATTGCTAAAAAAATGATTACTGTTAATTGGATGCAGCCCTGTGCCCCTACAAAAGGTCAATGGATACAAAAAGTCAAACAAGTACATATAATGGAAAATATGACTGCTATTCTACAGTTGAAAGTACCACTGTTTATAAGAAGATGGACCCCAGTCATATTAGGCCTGAACTTGTACTAATACTGTACTAGAGGTGGTAGACATACTATGTGACTCGCAATGTTGCATTTACTCTGATCTTATGTAACCCACAGGGGCTGAAGGTGAGATACAAGGTGACCCCCTGTTCTCTTTGTCTTGTTCTGTTTGTTTTGTTTTGTTTTGTTTTTGGTGTGCTTGTGTGCTTACACTGATTTGTAAAGCTCGAATTGCCGGCAAAGCTTTATATGGGCAATAACGTTAAAAAAAAAAAATAAAAACTATTCAATTCAATTTATTTTTGTAGCGCCAGAGTAAAACATACACACAGGCATATCAAAACAGAAATAAACAACATGCATGTAAAGCAGCAAGTGAAACATCGTCCAGTCATCCCCTGTCCTTAGACCCTCCTTCTCAGCAAGGAAAAACTCCAAAAAACCCAGGATCCTGGGAAAAAGAAGAAACCTCGGGGAGAACTACAGTAAAGGAGATATCCACTCCCATGGACGGACAGGCTATAGATGTCCAGGCCCGTGGGCCAGTTCGGTATGGCCACATCTACCCAGGTGGGGAAGGAGCCGGGAAGGAGCCAGGCGAGGAGGAGGAGGCCGGGTGAAGAGGAGGAGCCGGGCGAGGAGGAGGAGGCCGGGCAAGAAGGAGGAAGCCAGGCAAGGAGGAGGAGCCGGGTGAGGAGGAGGAGGGCCAGCTGTCATCAGGCGTCTGAAAGAGTTACACTCCACAGGGGGAGTGGGACAGGGGACAACATGTGAATAGCAATGAACGAGCTACAGATGAGAACATAGTAAGTGATGCTGATGAGAAAATAGGAGGAAACAGAGGATAGTGCTCAGGTTGCCACACTTCCCCCAGCTTGTTATCTCTATCTCTCTTATCTTAACCTGGGATTTTAATGTCACTCCCAACCAACCTGGTCATAGTTAGTTAGGAGTGACATCAAACTAAGTAACCTCGTCATAAGCTATTCCGAAGAGGAAGGTTTTAAGCCTGGTCTTAAATAAAGAGACTGTGGGTGCCTGTTTGACATCAACAGGCAGTTGATTCCATAACACAGGAGCTTGGTAACTGAAGGCTCTCCCCCCCACTGTACTTTTAGACACTCTCGGAACCACTAATAATCCTGCATTCTGAGAGCGAAGTGCTCTATTTGGTTGATAAGGGACAATGGCATCCTGAAGATATGATGGGGCCATATTGTTTAAGGCTTTGTATGTCAGGAGGAGAACTTTGAATTTAATTCTAAACTCGACAGGAAGCCAGTGAAGTGATTTTAACACAGGACAGATGTGATCACTTTTACTTCCTGTTAGGACTCTGGCTGCTGCATTTTGGACCAACTGGAAACTTCTTAAAGTACCTTTAGCGCAGGTGGCGAGCAGAGAATTACAGTAATCTAGTCTGGATGTAACAAATGCATGGATAAGTTTTTCAGCATCATTTTTAGGCAAAATATTTCTGATTTTAGTTATGTTTCACAGGTGAAAATATGCAGTTTTACAAGCTTGGTTTATATGAGCTGTGAATGAGAGATTTCGGTCAAATACGACTCCAAGATTTTTTACAGTAGAGCTAGAGGCTATACTCACATTGTCAAGTAAGATTATCTGGTCGGACAGAGAATCTCTCTGACATTTAGGACTGACAACAATGACCTCTGTTTTTTCAGGGTTTAAGAGCAGGTAATTCAGGGTCATCCACGTTTTGATGTCCTTCACACAGGATCTGAGCTTATTGATTTGATCAGTCTGATTTGGTTTCGTTGTTAAGTACAGCTGAGTGTCATCAGCATAGCAGTGGAAATTAATGCCATGTTTTCTGATAATGTTACCTAATGGCAACATATACAGAGTAAACAGGATTGGACCAAGCACAGATCCTTGTGGAAAACCGCAAGCTACTTTAGAGCAGGGAGAGGTGCACTGGTTTACACTAACAAACTGGTACCTATCTGATAGATAGGATTTAAACCATTTGAGGGCGGTCCCTCTGACACCTATGTCACATTCTAACCTCTGCAGTAGAATGTTGTGATCAATGGTGTCAAACGCTGCACTGAGGTCCAGTAGGACCAGAACTGAAGCCAGCCCGTTATCAGCAGCTAGTAGCAAATCATTTGTCACTTTAAGCAGAGCAGTTTCTGTGCTGTGGTGAGCTCTGAAACCAGACTGAAATTTTTCAAATAAATTATTGCCCTGCAGATGGTGACAAAGCTGTTTCACCACAACTCGTTCCAGAATTGAATTGAATTGAACTTTGTTTTTGTTCTTATTACCTCAAGAACAAATAAAGAACAAAGTTTTTATGTTGTTGTGTGAATAGGCCTTAATAGTGTGGGATTTTTGACATGAATCTGTATGTCCCCGTCAGCAGTGTCACATCAACGCTGATTTACCTCCCGACAGTGTCCATGAGCCGAGTTCTTCCCCGGTTTTGGTGCTGATGAAAGTGTCCGGCAAGTTGGCTGGGACAAGTTCATGTCAAAAATCCAGAACTGTCCCTTTAAGTCTAAGTGTGCACTGTTGTCAGTCCTGGGTTCAATCCAATCCGACTTCCTGCAGGGTTTAGGACAGGGCCAGAATATAATATTTTTTATGTTTGGATATGACTTATTTTTAGAGCAGAGTTTCATATTTTTATTTAGATTTTTTTCCGGACTGCTCTCCCATCAGGCCCATGAAATTCATTTTTGCTGTTGCGCTGCTGTGTCCTATTTTTTTTTCTGGGGTCTTCACTCCAAAAATTCCACGTCTCAATCTTGTATCTAAATGTTCTGTAAATAAATCGGTGACATTGACCTAAAGCAGAAGCCAGCATGTGTGTGGACATTCTTTTTGTGAGAAATAATCAAAACATGTTACTTTTGTCTTTTGTACATTCATTTCTTCATTTTTTTTAGTAGTACACAGTAGTAATGTAGATAGATAGATTAGATATTGATTTTAGTTTAACAAAGGGATATAAGTTATTAAAATCAAATTCACAGCTCATATGTGAAGTGAAAAGAGTTTATCATATGGAGATGAGGCGGGTTGGCTGGATTGAGACTCAGGGTGGGGGTTCAGTCTCAATCTTCACATGGCCCAGCAGGACGGGACCCCCTTCGTAGGCGTCTTATGTCTGGATGTGAACAGATCAGGGTTGGGAGGGTGGGGTCGAGTTATTCGGGACAAACTGGGTCGCCGGGATAGGCCACTACAAATAGGCTTCTGGGAAATTGAGGTGTGGCAGAAGTGAGCTGTGATTCACTGGAGAGGAGGAGAGGGCACTTGAGGCGCTCCTTTATCAAAAGCAGAAGAGGTTTTAGATTAATGTTGACGGTTCCAATTCCGTTTTTGACATAAACATCATTGGTAAAGCAGTCACAGGTTGGCGGTGCGATTCCAGCTCACACAGATTAATGTTTTCCACCTCGCCCTTAGTGCCTGCATACTCTGGTGTATGAATGTGTGTGTGAGTGAGTGGTTCCTTGATGTAAAGCGGAAAAGCTTGAATATAAAATGTTAACCTTTATTTAACCATATAAAAGACCCATTGAGATCAAGATCTCTTTTTCAAGGGTGATCTGGCCAAGAGGCCAGCAGCACACGTCATTATAAATTATAATAAGTTTAGCAATAATACACATACAGATACAAAAGCAATAACAATAAAACTATAAGAAAAGGTTTAAATATTACAGGTAGTCTGGGATTTAAAAGTACAATAATTGAGAACGGAGAAACAAATTAGAAACACAATCACTGTTCATAAGACTCTTGTTGCTTGCTTTTTAGGATAGCACAAAAAGCACTAAAAGAAATCAAATTTGACAGTTTCAACTCAGTTTGTAGAGTATTCCAGGCAGAAGAGGCAGCATAACTAAAAGCTCTTTTCCCCAGCTCAGTCCTAACCCGGGGAACAAACAAATGTCACATGAACGAAAAGCATAATGACTGGTCGTTCTTTGAAGGAGAGAGCTTAAATAAGATGGGACAAAGCCAAGAAGAGCCTTATAGATCAGAGTCATCCAATGAATATATCTTCGTATACTCAGAGAGGGCCATTTCGCTATGGAATACAGCTCACAATGATGAGTGAGACGACTACAGCCTGTAACAAATCTCAGTGCACAATGATACACAGTATTTAGAGACTGAAGGCATTTTGAGGAGGCATTCATATAAAGAACATCACCATAGTCCAACAAAGGTAAGAAGGTTGCAGACATCAGTAGTTTACGTGCTCTGAGGGAAAAGCAGGATTTATTTCTGTAATAGAATCCAAGCTTTACCCTCAGTTTACGGACCAAATTTGTGATGTGTGCCTGGAAAGACAAGTCTTGATCTAACAGAAAGCTAAGGTACTAACTTTTAACATACTCTATGGGTTTGCCCTGGGCAGTTTGTATTAATGGAATAGACTCTGGTAACTCATGTGTATGTGAGAATACCATGACTTTAGTTTTATCAACATTTAACACCAATTTCAGTGACTGCAAATTAGACTGAACAATTGAAAAGGCAGACTGTAAGAGCTCAAAGGCCTGCGTGATCGAAGAAGAGCAAAAGTAAAGTACCGTATCATCTGCATACAAGTGGTTACATTGTAAATGTGACCATTTACAATGTCACCCATGCATGTTTGAGTAATATAGCGATCTCTCCCAAGTCCTATTTGAACCCTCTTTACACTGAGCAGTACAATCCTGTAAATATATAAAAGCATGACACAAAACAATACACAGCTTCACAAACCTGATGTGATGTCCCGTAGTGTAAGCATGAAATATTCCTCTTCTCAAACACAGGAAACACAGGAGCAATTCATTCTAGATGCACTTTATAGATGCACAACAATGTGTTTCCATGTACTGGAGCTTTCTGAGCCTATAGGAGATTGTTTTTGTTAAATATTATACAACCAACACTTAGTGTTCCCTGTTTTATTTGAGCATGTACAGCTGCCTCGTCTTCCGTATATTTATTTTTGCCTTATATGTATATTCCCTGTACTAAATCAAATCAAATAAAATGTATTTGTGCAGCCCATTTAAAACAGCCAAAGCTGCAGTGTGGATCACCTGCTCAGTGGTTCACCTGCAGCTCATTGTCTAATCAGCCCCAGTACTTAGTCTTGTCCTGTGTTCTCTGTCAGTTCATTCTGTCATGGTTTGAGTGTGATTGAGGACCCCAAAGCAGAGACATAGGCGCAGGTAGATGTTTAACAGGTTTATTGCTGGGATTGTAAGATGTGGTGATGGGAGCTGGCTGGAGACAGACGGAGGGAAGACACTGGGGAAGACTCACAGGTAGACAGACTGGACGACAAGGGCAGGCAGGAAGACGTGGACGTGCACAAGCAGGACGAGGACGTAGACAAGGGATAGAGGAGGAATGAACTGACAGAGAACACAGGACAAGGACAAGACTAAGTACTGGGGCTCATTAGACAATGAGCTGCAGGTGAACCACCGAGCAGGTGATCCACACTGCAGCATTAGCCCAGCCATGCCCCCGAGAGGAGCAGACAGACGCAGAAGGGAGGGGGAACACATAACACCAAACCCAGATGCCCCAAACAGCAACACAAACACGGGAGGGTGGAGGGGGCCTGGACGGAGGGACACAGGGAAACTGGCACCCAGGATGGAGAGGAGCGACCAGCAGCAGCCCAGGAAGGGACACGGCCACCCCAGATGGAAACAAGTGTCCAGCAGCGGCCAAAGAAGGGATTCTGCCACCCCAGACGGAGAACAGTGTCCAGCAGCAGCCCAGGAAGGGAGTTGACCACCCCAGACGGAAAACAGTGTCCAGCAGTGGTCCAAGAAGGGAATCTACGACCCTGGGCGGAAAACAATGTCCAGCGGTGGTCCAGGAAGGGAATCTACCACCCTGGATGGAGAACAATGTCCAGTGGTGGTCCAGGAAGGGATTCTGCCACCCCAGATGGAGAACAGTGTCCAGCGGCGGCCCAGGAAGGGAGTTGACCACCTCAGACGGAGAACAGTGTCCAGCGGTGGTCCAAGAAGGGAATCTACCACCCTGGGCGGAAAACAATGTCTAGCGGTGGTCCAGGAAGGGAATCGACCACCCCAGACGGAGAACAGTGTCCAGCGGCGGTCCACAAAGTTCAAGGGACATGGAGGCAGAGAAAATAGGAGGTGGGACAGGAGTAGGGTTAGTGGCTGTTGTAGAACGCTCCAGAGGAACAGGTGAGGCAAACGAGGCAACTGGAAATTGGAGCCTGCTGATGCTCTACACTCTGCGGGGTCCAAGTGGTCAGTTCATTCTGTCATGGTTTGAGTGTGGTTGAGGACCCCAAAGCAGAGACATAGGCGCAGGTAGATGTTTAACAGGTTTATTGCTGGGATTGTAAGATGTGGTGATGGGAGCTGGCTGGAGACAGACGGAGGGAAGCCACTGGGGAAGACTCACAGGTAGACAGACTGGACGACGAGGACAGGCAGGAGAACGTGGACGTGCACAAGCAGGACGAGGACGTAGACAAGGGATGGAGGAGGAATGAACTGACAGAGAACACAGGACAAGGACAAGACTAAGTACTGAGGCTGATTAGACAATGAGCTGCAGGTGAACCACTGAGCAGGTGATCCACACTGCAGCATTAGCCCAGCTATGCCCCTGAGAGGAGCAGACAGACGCAGAAGGGAGGGGGAACACATGACAAACACCAAACCCTGACACATTCTCCCCATGTCAAGTGGTTTCATTAGTGGGATGCACACTAATTGTTCATTTTCAAACCAATTAAAGGTAACATGAGTGATGTAAATCTGCTATGTTACAGTTAATACAGATAATAGAAGTGTAATCCTGTCTTTAACCCACCCATAGTCTGCAGATCAGACAGAGAAAGTTGTCTTAAGTCACAGATGCAGCCTTTTTTTTTTTTTTTTTTTCAAATTTACTTTTTATTGAAAAAAGCAGATTACACATTGCAATGTGCAGAATGAAATCACAAGTTCCTGATTTTATTCTTTTTTTTTTTTTTTTTTTTAACATATAAAGACTCAACAAAATTGGGGAGTCAGGGAACCTCTTTCAAAAAAACATTGCAAATATGAACATTTTACATGAAGTTACATACTCTCAATGAAACCTTTTCAATTGTGTAGATCTCTTGCACAATATCAGTCCAATTCTCGATTGTTGGTCATTCAAGTTTAAGCCACTTGTTATTGTCTTTTTACTTGCAGCTGATAGAATGTAGAGTAATCTCTTGTTCATATTGTTAAAGCCGTATAGTACTAGCTTACTGAGATACCAGCCATCAAATGACAGGGGGAAAACACATTTTGCAGATGTTGATGAATCTCTGACCAGTCAGACCCCACATTCCCTAAAAATATGGAAATGATTCGACCTGTCCTTCACATACAGCCTTTTAAATGTTCTGTCTGAAACAAAGAGGTCAGAGGTTTTCTTGTGTGCTATAGTTTTGAAGTTTAAAGCTGTATTCCCCTCAGAGCAGTTGTTTATGTTTTGTTGGAGCAGGAGACATGTACTCCCTCTCCCCAGACGTTTCCCACAGCCTCTCTGACACATGTACCAGGAAACTGCACACGCCTCCGCTCAGCTCAGAGAAGAAGAATAATACTTACATTTGTGTTGTGTAGTACCACAAGCCTCTCAAAATGTTACATTGTTCTTATTACTCATTTACACAGATGGTAAGATACTTGTGTAGCCACAGCTGCCCTGGGGTACACTGAGGAGAGATGGCCTGTTGGCACCAGTTGTATTTTCTCATTTATAGAACCTTTTGGAGCTTTTTACGATGTTATAATGTTGCTTCCTCATCAAAAACATGTCTGAAGAGATTTCTCCAATACTTTGCAGGTGACGTGCCACCTCCAGAAAGTCATTATGGTTAGTTTTTATTTAAAGGTTCTATTTTATGGTAAATGGATTCTTGTGAGCGTTAAGTCCTCAAAAACAGACCTGGAGTTGTGTTTTGTTTCATTTACACATGTTCCTTTACTATTAGTCCATCTACATGCTCACAATGCTCTGTTCCACCTTGTAATGTCATAAAGCAGTAGTTTTCACTTAACAGCTAAGAGGAAATTAAGAGCTGAAATGATCCAAATGATTCTAGTGAAGGTTTGTGGAGTTTAAAAGCACAGTGGAGCACTTCCTGTATTACTACATGACAACACAAGATTGAACATAGTGTTATAGAGAGAAGAACTCAGCCTAAATATGTAGGGTTTACGTGTTAAAAATGTGTGAATGAAACAAAACACAACTCCAGGTCTGTCTGTGATGAGGAAAGTACATTAGAACATAGATCAGAAAATAACCTGATATGGGCCCTTTAACTTGAGTCAGCAAAAAATTCACATTGTTAAGAAAAAAAGAGAGAATACTGTAGTGAACAGATCCCTGCTGTGGTATGTGCAGTGAGAGGCAGACATGTGGCATTAGAACATATGGGCTGTGGAGCTGTCCGTGGTGCTGAAGAGAAGCCTCCATCTGTCACTGGAGCTGTCATAGTGTTAATGAACTCTCAAGAGACTCATCCACACACCAGCTCTGCTCACAGCCAGCTCCATTCATCTACTTGACTCTAATACACACATATGCAGTATATATACACCTGTGTGTTCTGCTCTGATACACATATATACATCTGTGTACTCTAATACACACATATGCAGTATATATACATCTGTGTGTTCTGCTCTGATACACATATATACATCTGTGTACTCTACTAATACACATATATACATCTGTGTACTCTAATACACATATACACATCTGTGTACTCTAATACATATATATACATCTGTGTACTCTAATACACATATATACATCTGTGTACTCTAATACACATATATACATCTGTGTACTCTACTAATACACATATATACATCTGTGTACTCTACTAATACACATATATACATCTGTGTACTCTAATACACATATATACATCTGTGTACTCTAATACACATATATACATCTGTGTACTCTAATACACATATATACATCTGTATGTTCTGCTCTGATACACATATATACATCTGTGTACTCTAATACACATATATACATCTGTGTACTCTAATACATATATATACATCTGTGTACTCTAATACACATATATACATCTGTGTACTCTAATACACATATATACATCTGTGTACTCTACTTATGCACATATATACATCTGTGTACTCTAATACACATATATACATCTGTGTACTCTAATACATATATATACATCTGTGTACTCTAATACACATATATACATCTGTGTACTCTAATACACACATATACATCGGTTCTGTTCTGTTCTACAGCAATGCAAATGTAATATATTATTGGGGCATTAATTACTAACACATAACCTATTGAACCATATTAACATGTTTTCTAAGCTCTGCCCACTCCATTTGCTCCCTGCACTAAGTCACTCCCCCTTCAGAGCACTATCACAACACACTCAGCGTGCATCCCACTGATGAAACTACTGCACATCATGTCAGGTTTGTGACTTTGCTGTGTGCATTTTTACATCATGTTTTTGTATGTTTATGGAGAATTGTTGTGTGGGAGCGTGGCTGATGTAGGTTTGAGGGTTTGAATAGGCCCCGCAGATATCGTAGATTACTCAAACATGCATGGATGAAATCTAAAACCTCTTCAGGCATGATTTTGATAAGGGAACAATGTTATATTGTTTATTATCCAATCAGAAAGCAGAATGAGCCTCACATGAGTGCCTAAGTTTAACCTAAAATGTGTGTAGAAACCCTCATTCGTCCAGGTAGCATCCATGGCAACGTAGAGTTCAATTTGTCAACTGGACCAAAGTTTTGATAGAAGACGTTTCGCCGCTCATCCGAGCTGCTTCTTCAGTTCCGGTCAGAAGGGAGGAGTTAGACACTCCAAATTACTTAGAAACTCACCCTATTGTTTTATAGTTTCTAAGTAATTTGGAGTGTCTAACTCCTCCCTCTTGCAGGCAGATATAAGTCAGTGTCCTCCAGCAAGAAGCAGCTCGGATGAGCGGCGAAACATCTTCTATCAAAACTTTGGTCCAGTTGACATATTGAACTCTACGTTGCCATTTAACCTAAAATGTTTCTCTGATCTGAATGTCACTCCATAAATCCTAGCACCTGCACCAGTCATGAGTCAGTGCTAGTGCAGCCTCTGCAGCTCAGTGAGCCTGTCCATGTACTGAGAATCTGAGGTCAAACTCACAGATGGGGGCAAGAGCCAGAATTCCCATTGATTACACTGTACTTTACCATGAGATCTCCAAAGGGTACAAGTAGAAATGTTCAACACTCTTCTCTCTCTTTTCCATCATCTCAAATAACAATTATTTATTCATTTAGTTATCTTTTTTTTTTTTTATAATTATTTTTAAAAAAAATACTGTCTTTTATTGCATTCATTTGCCTGTGCAGCACTGTAAACAGTCATGTCTATAAAATGTGCTATAGAAATAAAGTGGATTGGATTGAACAATACATAAACAAATCATTTCAAACTTTCATTTAGAAACATATTAAATACAATTATACACACAGTTGATTATCCCTGAGCAAGCTTCCTGACTTTCTCATAACATAACCACTTCTTTCTTCCCCATAGACTTTTCCTTCATAAGTCTGTGGGGGAAATGTTCAGAAAATTGACTTCCAGAAGCTAAAAGTGCGATCACTGTTCCGCTGTTTAAAGCACTGATCCCAGTGAAGGACCCAGTGAAAGTCCATGTCCTTTAAAGAGGACCAATGTAAAGGACAGCTCTGTGTGGGAGCGTGTGTGTGGGTGTGTGTGCATGTGCATGTGCGTGTTTGTGTGTGGGTGTGTGTGTGTTTGTGTGTGTGCGTGTGTGTGTGTGTGTGTGGGTGTGTGTGTGTTTGTGTGTGTGTGTGCTGATAGTGGAGAGAGGGTCGGGTTCTGGTTGGGTGCGTCCTGAAGAAGACATGACAGCAGGAAAATGTGTGTGGTCCGCTCTGACAGCGCGGGGACATGTTTCTATTATGGACGTGTCAGTTATTCAACTCTACAAAAGTCACATACACAAGTTACACACACACGTTGCACTTGCACACACCTCACACATGCAAACACACACATCTCACACATGTACCTCACACACACACGTGCACACATTACATTCACAAACACGCACAGACATCTAACACACATGTACCTCACACACACACACATGCGCACACACACACACACGTTACATTCACAAACACACACAGATATCTAACACACATGTACCTCACACACACACGCACGCACACACACACACGTTACATTCACAAACACACACAGACATCTAACACACATGTATCTCACACACACACGTGCACACAACGTTACATTCACAAACACGCACAGACATCTAACACACATGTACCTCACACACACACACATGCGCACACACACACACATGTTACATTCACAAACACACACAGACATCTAACACATATGTAACTCACACACACACACATGGGCACACACACGTTACATTCACAAACACACATACACACATCTCACACACACGTACCTCACACACACACGCGCACACACACATTACATTCAAAAACACACACACAGACATCTAACACACACGTACCTCACACACACACATGCGCACACACACGTTACATTCACACACACACACCTCACACACTCATGCACACGTTACATTCACACACACACCTCACACACATACACCTCACACACATACACCTCACACACATACACCTCTCTCACACACACATGCACATGTCACACACCTCACACACATACACCTCACACACACACGCACACGTTACATTCACACACACACTTCACACACATACACCTCACACTAGGGGTGGCACGGTACACAAAATTCACGGTACAGTACGTATCTCGGTTCAGACCCCACGGTTCGGTACATTTTCGGTACAGTGCAGGAAAAAAAAAACATAACCAGAAAGGCTGTCCTCAAAGGCAGCTTTTTATTTCCTAAATCTCCAGCTGAGATAACTGCAACTTGTAGTAAGTAAAAAAAGTAAAACATGTAAAACAAGTGACCACGCAAGCACCACATTGAGTATATTGATTGGTTACTGAGCTGGGTACATCAGTGAAGTTTTAACACATGGTCTTTTTAGGTACCTTCTGTGTTAGCATATTTGAAGTGTTCCCACTCACATAACCCACAACGACGACAGACCGTCTTCGTTTTGTCCACCACCCACTCTCCGTTGCTATTGTAACTCACGGGGAACCCAAAGTTGTCCCACACCCAGGGCTCTACACTAACTTTTTTTTTCAGGAGCACATGTGCGGCTAAGTCAAAAATTTTAGGAGCACGGAAAAACAGATGGGGGCACAAATAGGTTTTAGTTTTGAACGTTTATTACAGTGCAGAACTTGCACACACCAACTTATTTGAATGAATTTTATACAAAAAACACAAAAGAATTATGACTGTACTTTTCCTGCACAATCACTGTGTTTTTAATCAGTCTATCTCCATTTTATCTGATTAATATTCTTTTAGACTTAAAATAAGCCAAACAGACTGTACTGCACTGAAACACTCTGCGCCCCTTTTTGGACCTAAGCTAACATACAAGAACATTCACACAGACAGTGGCTCCCTCTTTTCTGCATCACTAGAGGAAAAAAAAAAACTAAAATACAACACTACCCACAGTTTGAGAACCTCTTCTTTAAGAGAACTTCCACTGGCACTTTACACAAAACTGGTTCGATGTGAATAAAGTGGGTAGAATTTTCAAACCTGTATTTTCAAATTCCTGGAGTTGTGACAAACAGATTAATTTGGCATTTTCTTTGGCAAACTTCAGCCCACATATCTCCTGCTCTGTGCCGTAGCTCTGGTCTGTGCAGACACTGACATAAAATTAGTTTTTTTCACAGGGCAGATGTTTAACCTGCCCTGTGACGCATGCTGAGGGTGTGCGCTGTGGACAAGCCGCGCGCTGGCGGTGCAGTGTCCATGGGCTCCAGCACACAGGTCCCGCACACTGGTACAAGTTTATTGGCAACAGCAGCGGCCGTAATGAAATATGATGCACTCAGTATTCAGACATCGAGTCCGTGACGTGACCGAGTCCAAATGCCCTCGAGTCCTAGACAAGACCGAGACAAAGCTCTCGCTTTAGAGAGGGAAGTCCAGCGGCACAGGGGAATCTACTGAGTGGTGGGACAGGTGTGGGTCCTGCTGCGGTGCCGCTCCTCGTTTAAGGGGGCGTGGGTGTGTTTTGAAGTGGAGTTTGTTCATATGAGTGATATCGCCGCACACCCGGAGCTCGTATGCTGGGGTTGTGCGCGGTCGGAGGTGTCGTGCCCGGGCACGGTTCGGTTGCGCTCGAGCTGGGCGTGTCGCGCTTTAGGGGTGATCCAGGCTTGGGCACGATTCTGAAGTACTAGTGTGAGTGCGCCCCAAATGTTTGATACATGTAGAACGTTTAACTTATCACGTTGCGTCTGTGCGCAGCTCCTTATTGTGCTGAAGAAGCACTCGCACAGGTGCGACTGTTTTATTTTCCTCGTTCGCACGCCGAAATATTTGCTCGCAAATGCGAATGAAATGGGCGCACTGTAGAGCCCTGCCCACACCACCGACTTAAATGATCATGGTGGGTCTTCTAACTCCGGGCTTGAATTACTGCCCATCGTCTTTCACCCCTCTCGCAACGACCTAACAGCAGCAACTTTCAACAACAGCAGTTTTGTATTTGAAGGTGGAGTTTGCTAGCTAGACCAATCCAGACATGTATACATGTTCATGGATCAATCAGGGCTTGCACATGGCAATGGTTAAGGAAACCGTTGCAAAAGGAAAGTCCCGTGGTCAGTTCAATATTAAACTTTTGTACAGTCAAAATGCGCGCACCGAACCGTGACCCCCGTACCTCGACGGTTCAATACGAATACATATACCGTGCCACCCCTACCTCACACATATACACACATACATGCACACGTTACATTCACACACACACCTCACACACATACACCTCACACACATACACCTCACACACACGCACATGTTACATTCACACACACACCTCACACACATACCCCTCACATGCACACACACGTTACATTCACACACATACACCTCACACGCACGTTACACTCGCACACACAGTGCAATATAATGTATAAATATATAATGTGTCCTTACTGTGAGAGGACGCACATCACCATAATCTTCCACTGTATGGCACCATGAGGAATGTTCCGCAGTATGGTTTTAATTTTGTTTTTCCATGGAGACACGTGCCACCTCCGGAAAGTGACAGGCTGTTGTTTCAAGCCCATAGTGTTCATCTCCACTCAAATGAAGCTCATCGAGACTGGCAGTTACAGGAGTGAATTGGGAGCTGAGTTCCATATTTGGTGTTCTGACCGCGAGTATCATAGCAACCAAAAAGCCAGTCCATTCAGCAGGAAGCAGGTACTTAGCAATGCTGTCAATCAAACCGCTAGTGGGGTGACCTTGGGGAAAGAGGGTAGCTCATTGATCTGCTATTAATGTTCATATCTTGATTTGGGGACAAAATAGGGAATAAAACCCCAGGATTATGTAGAGCGTGTTAATACAAACATTTTAAGACCAAATTCAGAGAGAGGGGCGGCATTTTTTTAATATAATGTGAACTGGAGTCAGAGTTTATGGAGCCAGAAGTGTGTCCATGCTCACTTTGGTTACATGCTGCTATTCCGACATGCCACTATTTAGACTTTGACGTCAAATTGTCGGAGTATAAATGGCATAAACATTATTTTTCATACGTACCACTACTTCATCTTTTTTTTTTTCATTGTGAGAGTAGCAGCACTTTATTATATTTCAAACATTTGGCTTTTTGAATAATGTTAATGTGATATCCTATTATACTGCAAAAAAGATATAATTTAAGATATAAACACATAAACACATATTGAAGCGAGATCATTTTACTTGGCAAATAAACGACCTCTAGACTAGAATGAAGCATCTCAGAACTAGTGAGTAGATCATAAATCTGAAAACAAGATGAATAACCTGATAGAAGTTTTAAAATCTTGGGCAGATCAAAGCTCTTGAATAGAGAATACTTTGGCCACAGAAGAGATCAGATCGTGGGAAAGTGTCCTAACTGATCGTCGTGGAACGTAGGCCAGGGAAAATATCTAATCTAAAACAAAGGCTGCATAGGCTCTTTGTGTTTCATTTGGTCATGTAGGCGATCTGCAGAGAACACCATATCGTCTAATTACAGTGAACCCTTGTTTATCGCGGGGGTCACATTTCAAAAAGAATCTGTGATAGGCAAAATCCGTGAAGCATCAACTTTATTTTTTATAATTATTATACAATACAATACTGTACTATAGAATGAAACCAAAGATCTAAACCTGTTTTCAGGCCCAAGCATTTGTTTAAGAAATAAAAATATAAACATTTTCTTACAAATAACTGATTGTTTTTTAAAAATAGTGTCAAATAATAATTTTAATAATGAATAGGAGGTTGGACATTGTGACTCAGGCGTATTTCACAGTCCCTCTGACTGTGCCTCTTCGTTCTGACTCCTGTAGCGTCTTTTTCTACTGAAGCCTGTGGTGCAGGCGTCTTTTTCCGAGAACGAACCGAAGATTCATTTATTCCGTAATGGCACCTACAGCCGCAGAGCTTCTACCTTCAGCATGTCCAGAAGTTTAACTTTTTCTGCGATAGTTATTAGCATCTTCCTCTGCCTTTTGCCTTTGTCAGTGCAAAACATTTTGTCGACATTGTGGGTTTTGTCATGGAGAAAATTTGCAAAGGTAAATTTGTCGGGCTGAACAGAGACGAGGCACGGAAACACTGGTCTAAGTGAAAGACCAATGTCGACTTTTTTCACTTCTAGACTACAGTCCCTTAGCCAATCAGGATTCAGAACACAATGCACTGTTAAAAAAAAGCATAAAAAATCCGCAAAACAGCAAGGCCGCGAAAGGTGAACTGCGTTATAGCGAGAATTCACTGTACATCAATCAAGTTCTTTGCATTAAACAGCGAGAGATGTGCCTGGGTAGACTATTGTAACTCTCAAAAAAAAAAAAAAGTTTCAGAATAGCGATACTAAAAAGTGTCATAAAACCTAATAGAGGCATGTTGTAATGAAGGGATGTCGGAATAGATGGCGGACGGTCTCACTTCCTGTTTGGAACACAGCAGCTAGTGGGTTAACCGTATCCATTTCTATTTCTATATACAGTCTATGGTATACAGACTTTAGTGACAAAAAGCCCGTCCACACCCACGTTCACGCACAGAGGCAGCAGAGACAGGCCTTATTCCAGAGCAGTCAGATACAGTGAATGCATCACGGGCTCTGTCACACTGATCAGACAGGTTTGCAATCTAAAGAAGACATTCTGTTTTTCTCACCATTATTTCCACTATTATTGTCCACTGCAAACCACAATATTGATCTAAAATGACTGTGAGATGTCAGCTAACTGTTCAAAACCACAGAATTATTATTTGCTGCTTGCCTTGCTTCTTTTGGCATTTTCTTCAACCATATTCAAGTTCTTAAAGCTTGTGATAGTTATAATCTATGGCACCCATGGATCATGATGTTATAAGTTGCACATTTTAAATCACAATATTGATCTAAAACGACAAAAGAAAGAACTGTGCTTACTGCTCTGTTTTAGAAACTCTATGGGAGCTTCTGAATCCTATTTAAGATAATCAAACTGGAGAATAAAGTGCGTATGTCACAGTGGGCGTGCACCGTGGGAGGGGAAAATGGGCGTTGATCTGCAATATGGCATCTTGAAAACAAGTGATGACTCAAGCTCCAGATACAACTTCAGAGGGTCAATGAGAAGGAAACTAGTATAACATGGTTAAGAGCTCTGAAATATTGCAGAGTAGGTCCACTTTAACACTGATGGAACACAGAGACTGTGGTTGGTGTAAGATTGATGTGAGCAGATTGTACACAGGGCACCTGAGCACAGTGACTCATGTAAAATACCCGTCCCTATAGTTTTCTTCTCACCATGTTGCTGATTTATTCATTGGATTTATGCACTGTAGAGTTCATTAAGTCATTTTGGATGAATATTGTTCATTTTTCTTTTTTTTCCATTTGTGTATTTATATTGTACGGTTGCCTGCAGGGGCCAAACGGGGGCACTGCAACAGCCCATTGTGTCTCAGTTCGAGAAAACAGCTTCAAATACAGAAATTATGCAAATTCACAAACTCAAACATAAGTTTAAACGAGGTACAAACAGAATGTGGTGCAAATGACAAAACAAACGCATCGCATGAAACAAAGACAATGATGTGTCATCATCAAATGTGCTGCAAATAGAGAAATGACGCAAAAGCACAAAACCATGAAAACCAAGAAAATCAAGACAACCAAAAAAACTGAAAAACACAGCAGAAAGAGTAACCACAAACCTGCAGGGGGCACTCTCAGTGTAAGTGTCTCAATGTTTATAACAGTAATGTGGCTTTTATTTGATTCTTTTCATATAGTGTGTGTATAAATAATATAAATATCACCATTCATCACGTGCTGTTCATCATGTGCCGTTTATTTGATTTTATTCCACACCAGACTTTACAAGGCGAAACATTTGCACCTCAATTCACTATGACAATAATTTGTTCCCACTGTAGTTTATCGTCAGCCATTTTCTCTCTCTCCATCCAGTGTGCCTCTCCATTGACTGAGAGCGCCCCCTGCAGGTTTGGAGCCCTTCTGTTGTGGTGACTTTATGCGTTTTTTGTTCAATCAAAAAATAATTATTTTGACCTCTATTTCTAATATTAAATTTAAAGTTTATTTCAAATAAGACCAATCAAAAAACAGTCTCAGTGCCTATTTCAATTTTGATATTTTATTTTCTCTGGTTTATTTGCCCCGGAAGTTCTGCTGCTTAGTGCACCGCGTGTGAATTCAGTCAACCATGGATCTATAATAAAAACAGTTTCATTATATTCTTTTCTATTCTATTCTCTTTTATTCATTCTATGGTGTCAACTGAACAAAGGAGAGTTTATCACTGCTTCCTATTTCTCATCATGGAGTTCAACAATAACTTTCTAAGACGTCAAAGTAAACGGGTCACTATAAAAGAAGAACACATGTTTGTCCACAAAACTCTAATGATTTTTCAGGTAAGTTCTTCTAGCAGCAGAACTTCTGGGGCAAATAAACCAGAGAGAATAAAATATTAAAATTAAAATAGGCACCCAGACTATTTTTTGATTGGTGTTATTTGAAATAAACTTTAAATTAAATATTGGAAAAAGAGGTTGAAAATACTGATTCTGATCATAAAATTGTCTTTCAATAGACAATAGAATGTGATTTTCCACATTAAATCCTAGTACATTCTATTCTATCCCCACATGTCCTTGTATGTGTGTGCTCCCTGAGTGATGCAGGTAGGTTCCACAGTGCTCCATGGCTGTATTCTAGTCTATGTGCTCTTCTACTTATTCTGATCCAGCTCAAGATCATTCTAAAGCTGTTCAGGAAAGTATTTGATTTGCGATGCTTTTGACAGCCCTTACATAAGACATAAATGATCTTGTTGACTTTGTGGTGTAGTCCTTGACCTTGTGCATCTCCACGCCTCATTTCCAGCAGATGGTACGGCCCCCGCCTCCACAGAGCTTAACTGTCACTCTGTGCTCGTATAGATAAGTAACACAGGATCAGGCTGTGCGTGTACTGACACTTTAGGAGCAGTGCTAAATGTTATACGGTCACATTTTATATAGTGCTTTTCTACCTCCACTGGGAACTCATAACACATACAAATCATGACATCCACACGGATAATTACGAGTGTACGGTCACACCGCAGAGTACGCAGACACCAGAGACACTGTGGGTGTCTGAGTGGGGATCTTGCCCAAGGACACAATACTTACACCTAGAATAAGTGGGAGTATCTTCTGCTCCATCTGCCCCTCTCCTCTGCTCCTCTGACCTTCTCCTCTGCTCCATCTGACCTTCTCCTCTGACCTTCTCCTCTGCTCCATCTGACCTTCTCCTCTGCTCCTCTGACCCTCTCCTCTGCTCCATCTGACCTTCTCCTCTGCTCCTCTGACCCTCTCTTCTGCTCCTCTGACCTTCTCCTCTGTTCCATCTGACCTTCTCCTCTGCTCCTCTGACCCTCTCCTCTGCTCCTCTGACCTTCTCCTCTGCTCCTCTGACCTTTTCCTCTGCTCCTCTGACCTTCTCCTCTGCTCCATCTGACCTTCTCCTCTGCTCCTCTGACCCTCTCCTCTGCTCCTCTGACCTTTTCCTCTGCTCCATCTGACCTTCTCCTCTGCTCCTCTGACCCTCTCCTCTGCTCCTCTGACATTCCCCTCTGCTCCATCTGACCTTCTCCTCTGCTCCATCTGACCTTCTCTGCTCCTCTGACCGTCTCCTCTGCTCCTCTGACCCTCTCCTCTGCTCCTCTGACCTTCTCCTCTGCTCCATCTGACCTTCTCTGCTCCTCTGACCGTCTCCTCTGCTCCTCTGACCCTCTCCTCTGCTCCATCTGACCTTCTCCTCTGCTCCTCTGACCCTCTCCTCTGCTCCTCTGACCTTCTCCTCTGCTCCTCTGACCTTTTCCTCTGCTCCTCTGACCTTCTCCTCTGCTCCATCTGACCTTCTCCTCTGCTCCTCTGACCCTCTCCTCTGCTCCTCTGACCTTTTCCTCTGCTCCATCTGACCTTCTCCTCTGCTCCTCTGACCCTCTCCTCTGCTCCTCTGACATTCCCCTCTGCTCCATCTGACCTTCTCCTCTGCTCCATCTGACCTTCTCTGCTCCTCTGACCGTCTCCTCTGCTCCTCTGACCCTCTCCTCTGCTCCTCTGACCTTCTCCTCTGCTCCATCTGACCTTCTCTGCTCCTCTGACCGTCTCCTCTGCTCCTCTGACCCTCTCCTCTGCTCCATCTGACCTTCTCCTCTGCTCCTCTGACCCTCTCCTCTGCTCCTCTGACATTCCCCTCTGCTCCATCTGACCTTCTCCTCTGCTCCATCTGACCTTCTCTGCTCCTCTGACCCTCTCCTCTGCTCCTCTGACCCTCTCCTCTGCTCCTCTGACCTTCTCCTCTGCTCCATCTGACCTTCTCCTCTGCTCCTCTGACCCTCTCCTCTGCTCCTCTGACCTTCTCCTCTGCTCCATCTGACCTTCTCCTCTGCTCCATCTGACCTTCTATGCTCCTCTGACCTTCTCCTCTGCTCCTCTGACCCTCTCCTCTGCTCCTCTGACCTTCTCCTCTGCTCCATCTGACCTTCTCCTCTGCTCCTCTGACCCTCTCCTCTGCTCCTCTGACCTTCTCCTCTGCTCCATCTGACCTTCTCCTCTGCTCCTCTGACCCTCTCCTCTGCTCCTCTGACCTTCTCCTCTGCTCCATCTGACCTTCTCTGCTCCTCTGACCCTCTCCTCTACTCCTCTGACCTTCTCCTCTGCTCCTCTGACCCTCTCCTATGCTCCTCTGACCTTCTCCTCTGCTCCTCTGACCCTCTCCTCTGCTCCTCTGACTCTCTCCTCTGCTCCATCTGACCTTCTCCACTGCATCCTCTGCTTTGACCTTCTCCTCTGCTCCTCTGCTCCATCTGACCCTCTCCTCTGCTCCTCTGACCTTCTCCTCTGCTCCTCTGACCCTCACCTCTGCTCCTCTATTCCAGCTGACTCTGTCCTCTGCTCCTCTGCTTCGCTCCTCCAATCATCTCCTCTGCTTCCTCCCAGACACAGGGAGAACATGCAAACTCTGCACAGAAAAAGCTTGAGCAGCCACGTGGATCAAACCCGGAGCCTTCTGTGCAGATGCAGATGTGTTGTGATGAGGCTAACAGCTTGTCATTAGTTAGGAGGGCACACACACCCACACACACACCCACACCCCGAGCGGTCACTAACCAGGAGGTGGACAATTTGAGTCACGCTTCTGCCAGTGTCCAATTTTATTAAGCCGCTTAGTGTTAAAATGTACCACAGAAATATAAAGCCAGACAGAGCCACCTCCGTTATGCTGAGCTCCTCTTCAGACTCTGCACGCTCAAAATGGTTGGTCAAAATGTAAGATATAAACACTTAAATCTATCCGAAAATGACTTAAAAGTAGTGACAAGTGACATCTTGCTGCATGGGCAGATAATTTTACTTGACAAGCTCTCTTAAAATAAACTACCTCTAGACTAAAATTAAGCAGTGTCAGAACTAGTAAGTCGATAATAAATGT